>JAPDNY010000005.1:157907422-158507422 GCA_029375565.1 Gekko gecko
CTCTAAATTGGTGGGCACTTGATGTTAACCTCCTCAGAGGGATCCCATTATCTTCACCCCAGATGGATCTTTGCTTGTATCCCAATGCATCCTTGCAAGGTGTGTAGCCTCCTGCTGGTCTACTGCAACCAATGGTTACTGGTCGGAGGAGGAAAGAGGGTTGCATATCAATGTACTAGAGCTGTGAGCAGTCAGATATACTCTCATTTCTCTTGCAGAGATGGTCCCTTCTGATTGGTACAGACAACATGGCAACAAAATATTACGTTACCAAATGGGGGAACAGATTCCTTTAGATTGTGTGGGAAGGCTGCTCTCCTTTGGGAGACGGCAATTCAGAACAACATACTATTACTAGCTGTTCACATTGCAGGTCGAACCAATGTACTGTTGGACCATCTGAGCAGGGATCCACACAATGCACAAAAATGGTCACTAAACATGACCAATCTCCACCCCATCTTCCAACTATGGGGGTATTCAGAGATCAGTCTCTTTGCCTCAGAGGACAGTGCAGAATGCAAGATGTTTTGTTCCAGAACATGGACGAACGAGCATTTGCTAGGGGATACGTTCCTCCTGACATAGTCCAGGGCACTATTTTATGCCTTCCCCCTGTTTCCACTACTACATCTAATAATCATAAAGATGCATGTAGACAACACCATGGCCTTACTAATAGCACTACTATGGCCAAGATGACCTGGTTCATGAGACTACAGGCTTTAGCCAAGGAAAGGGTCATCCCTCCGCCATTAGCTCACAATCTGATATCAATAGGGAGACACCACAAGGTCCAGATGTTGCATCTGCACGCTTGGTTCATTTCTTAGTAGACTCCTATTTGGATAGAGTATCTAGGGTGCTTCTGGTGTTCCACAAACCCCACATATGGAAGTCCTACAATTCCAAATGGGCACAGTTCACTTCCTGGGCTAGAGACAGGAATGTTGAATCTGAATCCTGTCCTCTGTCTGAAATTTTTGAATACCTCCTCTCCCTGAAGGATTCTGGATTATCCACTACTTCCGTCAGGGTACATCTGGCTGTAATATCAACGTTCCATATGGGTGTAGATTCTAAACTGGTTTTCTCTAACATGTTGTTGAAACAGTTCTTAAAAGGCTTGTTCAGTTGTATCCTCCTGTTATGGCACCTGTACCACAATGGAGTTAATCCCTTGTACTCACACATTTATTAGAGAAACTCTTTGAACCCATGGCTGTGAGTGGCCCCACCTTCTTATCCTATAAGACAGCTTTCCTAGTGGCTATCACATCTGCATGCAGAGTGGGTGAGCTTAGGGCTTTTAAGATACCATAAGCCCTTTACCAGATTTCATAAAGATAAGGTTGTCCTTAGATCCAGCCTAGAGTTTGTTCCCAAAGTAGTCTCCCAGTTTCATGTAAATCAGGACTTCATATTGTTAACATTCCTGCCCAATCCACAATTGCCAGCAGAAAAATCACTACATACATTGGATGTTAGGTGAGCATTATTGTTTTGTTTAGATCACCTTTTTGCAAGGCTTCCAATCTTTTTGTTTGCTTTCAACTTCCTGACAAGGGTACAGCAGCTGTGACAGACCCCTCATTGCTTCCCCACTCCCAGGCAGATTTTCCTGCCAAAAATATTTTTAGTTCATTTCAGTGACTGAGCTGCGCTTCAGTAGTGTGTATTTCTTCTTTATTTTATAAGCCTTAACTGTCCCACCCTCTCACAGATATTAGTTTAGGTTTATGACCCAGCACAGGAGCTAGAGGGAATACAGGAGCTGTCTTGTTTTAAAATACCATCATGAAATGACACACAAGGCAAAATTAACATGTAAACCAAAAGATTTTAATAGGGAGGGATTATATAAATATGAGGATTCAAGATATAGAGGTTGATGAAGTAAAATTTTCAATTATATCTACAGAACTGAGGGTTTTTAACAAAGAAGAGTGTTATTATAGCTTAATTTCTGAGTTTCAGTTTCTTTTCAGTGAGAAGTTTTTGCTTATTATATATTTCAGCTGTTACACAGAATCTTAAATACAGTTTCTCAGAGGATAGCTTTGTCTTAGTGCTTCTAGGTTTCTCCCTTTAGATATTGTAGCTTTCCAGTAACTTTTGAAGTGTCTAAGCTCTTCCCATTTATCATAGACCACCTTCTTAGTGGGTAGAAATCATTCTTCTTGTCCTTAAGAAGCAATAACTCCTTTTACTATTTGGCTTGTATGGGAGTTCTCTCTAATTACCCAGACCTCCTGCCAAATTCCTCTTCCAGTACTATATGTCTGTATAAAGCAGTGTTGTAGCTTTCTTGACTGAGAATCCGAATTCTCTCTGAGTAGTTTTAATAAATCTTAAAGAATGGAGTCTCTCTTCTCTTTATATCTCTTCTTCTCTTTTCTGATGATTCCCTGACAGAAATTACTGACTCCGAAAGTCTCTTCCCTCAAAAGCCAAATGTCTCTGGCTACTGATCCAGATGTTAGATTTCAGGCAAAGACCAAAAGTTAAATTAATCTTTTCCCTTCAGATCAGCTGTTTTATTTCCTCTCTAAGCTGATACTGGCCAATCAGAGAGTGAGTAGAGAGCCAATCACATAAGCTGTTCTCTCCAGGGAAGATTAACTTTTGAACTCCCTTACTCTCTGACAAAAGCAGCAGTTTAAAAAATCCTGCTTTGTCTTGCAATTCCATCATAGCAGCCTTAGCACAGACCATCTCCAGATGGGTCATATCTACCATTAAACTATCTTGTAAGGCATCTTGTGTAGAATGCCGGTTCCCCTTAAAGGCACACTCCACCTGATCTCAAGTGTCTTCAGCAACCTTCCAGGCCATGGTTGACATTGCTGAGATGTGCAGGGCCGCAATGTCATCTATGTCCACCTTCATCAAACATTACTCTGTGGACATCGATTCAGGGAGAGATGCAGCTTTGGGGAAAGCAGTATTACAATCACTGTTCCATTGATCGGCCCAAACCCACCTCCTTGGTGAGTTAGCTTGCTAATCTCCCATGCGGGACTGTACAGAAGACATGATGATGAAAACATGGTTGCACTTACCTGTAACAGATATTCATTGAGTGTCTTCTGTGCAGGTGTATATTCTTCCCTCCTTCGCCACTACGGGTATCAGCCTAATGCTCATCCTCCATGACAGCAGAAAGAGTACTGAGGGAAGAGGACTACCCCTTCCCTTTGTTTGGGTGGGAACTGAGCCTAGGCTCTATCATGCCAAAGGGAAGGGGAGCACTCAGCTGTAAGTTCTAGAAGCCTGAAGAATTCTCTCAGTGGCAGGCCTTCCCTGAGAGGTAAGTGCAACCATGTTTTCTTTCCCACCTTCCCTTTTGTTCTTGCAATAGTCCCATGAGATAGCTTAGGTTCAGAGAGGGTGAGTGGCCTAGGCTTACCCAATGAACTTCATGGCTGAATGGGAATTTGAACCTGAGTCTTGTGTATTCTGGTCAGACATCTGAATCACTCATACCACACTGGCTTTTACATTGGAGAGTGCGTGAGCAAGATTTAATAGCGTTTTGAAACTCATATATAGATTTATATCTTTCTTTTCCAGATTATTGTAATGGCTTGTCGAGAATTTGAAATGGGAAGGGTATGTATAGATGGTTTTGGGGGTATGTACAAATATTGACAAATATCCTACTAAAGCATTTTTCTGTGTTGGCTTCTCACAGTAGATGACCACAAATAATGTATTTCTATATTCTATTTTTTTCAAAAGTTGCATAATTAAAAGTTGATATCAGATTTTGTAAAATGCAGTGTAGCGGATGTTATGAAACATATTAATAGTATGAAAACAGTATAATGCAGTTGAGAATGTATACTAAACAAGATGGCACCAAGGCTAAGTGCAGTATTCTCAACACAGCCTTGTGGGGTTAACAGCCAGTTTGGTGTAGTGGTTAAGAGCATGGACTCTGGGAGAGCTGGGTTTGATTCCCCTCTCTTCCACATGCTGCTGCTGGTGTGACCTTGGGTCATTTATAAGTTCTTTCAGAGCTGTTCTCTCAAGCTCAGTTCTTGAGAGAGCTCTCTCAGCCCCGCTTACCTCACAGGGAGTTTATTGTGGAGAGGGGAAGGGAAGGGGATTGTAAGCTGCTCTGAGACTCCTTCAGGTAGTGAAGGGCTGGGTATAAATCCAATCTCCCCTTTTTCTAAAATTAATAACCCAAGGATTCAGAAAGCAAATAGTGACCTTTTAGAAGTAGATTAAAAAGTAAGTTCTGAACAGCGAGTATCTGAAATTTTAAATGGTTTTGAAAAGATGGTCTTGTTTACATTTTGAAAAAGATGGTCTTGCTCACCCTTTCCTACATGTCCAGGGAAATGCTGACCCCACTGTGGGGTCAGGAAGCACTTTTCCTCCAGGCCAGTTTGGCCAGGGATCCTGGAGAAGTTTTTTTGGTTCCCACCCCCCATCTTCTGGTTGTGGAGCAAGGTTCATTGGGGGTATGGGGGGTATTTGTGCATTTCTTGCATTATGCAGGGGGTTGGACTAGATGACCCTGGAGGTCCCTTCCAACTCTGTGATTCTATGATTCTATTTAAATTCAGCTGTCTATACAATGTATTTATAGCTGTATATGCAGTTCTGTTTATAAAAATTGCGTATTTTTGGTTAACAGAAAAAATGTGAGCGTTACTGGCCTCTGAATGGAGAGGAAGGTGTATCTTTTGGACCATTTCATATTTCATGTGTAAGTATTTTATGAAATTTGTGATAACTTTATAAACACCATTGGCTTGTAATTATATTAAAAATTGAAATTCTACCTTAAATAAGTGTTCACATTTATCACCTGCAGTTTTTTGATTTCTAGCAAAGTTGATGTAATGTGCTAAGCTCACTGTTCATCTTCATCTTTTGTACAGTCTCACATTGGGACTGAGCATGTGCAGGCCTACCATGGCAAGATCTTCTTCTAGCTTAGAACATTGTGTGGTCTGGGACTGACATTCCTGAGAGACCGCCTCTTCCTATACATTTTTCTGCCCTGGCCCAGCCTGGTGGAACATGCACCCATCTGAGATCAGGGCCCTGCAGGCTTATTACCATTCCGCAGGGCCTGTAAAACAGAGTTGTTCTGCCAGGTCTTTGACTGAGGCGGCGGGCATCCAATTAAACCCCCCAAAAAACTTGGCTTCCCCTGCTGAAATTGAAGCCTGCGCACCTCAGTGTGGCCCAGATCAATAAGATCTCAGAGACCCAATGGCATCACCGTGAAAATAATGTATATAGTGAAATAGAGCAACCTATGTTTTGTGTATTTTTTAAACTATGGCATTTTAAATTGTTTTTAATTATTCTGTAGAATTCTGTTTATGTGTTTTAGAATCTTGTTGTGATCCACCCTGAGCCCGCTTGCAGGGAGGGTGGAAGATAAATTGAATAAAACAGACAAAAAATAAATTAAGGGCATATGCATGCCTATCGGACCTGTTGTGACAGTTTCCCTCCCAACAGTCACATGGTCCAGTGGCACGATGCCTCAACTCCCTCAGTTCCTTCTTGGCTGCAGTGGTTCATCTTATAGTGTGATCAGTAATTCAAACAGCTTTGAGAGGGAATTCTTCAGGTCATGTAAAAGGAAAGCCTTAATTGCGGGAGAATGTCCTTTTTAAAGGTCTGCTCTACCATGACAGCAGTTCTACCCCAAAGTTTCTAAGGCAGGAGTTCAGTTGTTGCCTTATGGCACAGAAAAGTTTTTAAAGAAATGCACCTGGTGTCAGGCAAAAATGATGCAGACATAGTCTGTGTGTTATATGTTTGGTCAAGGGCCATAATTTTCGCCAACAATTCACACCTAAGGCCAATTCCAATATAGCCTTTGAGTTAAAATCCGCATTAGGGGATAAAGCCTTGCAGGCTTTGGATCCGGCTGCTAAGGCCATTTTGAGTGTTAAGAAGTCAAAAGCGCCATCCGTGGTTTCCACAATTCAGCACCATTGGTTCCAGCAGAAGACAAAGGCTGCAGTCACACACACTAAATAATCCACTTTCAGTCCACCTTCAATGCACTTTCCAACTGGATTTTGCCAGTTCACACAGTGGATTGAAAGTGGATTATTTAGTGTGTGTGACTACAGCCAAAGAGAAGTCTAGGGTACAGGCACGGTCTCCATCAGTTCCGAGAAGTCTTTCGGAACTGCTTGTGAAGAAATCGAAGAGTAAGAGTAAGCATAGAGAAGGCACTACATCTGACCCAAAGTGACACTGCGCCAAATCAGTTCCAACAATGGAACCGAGGAAAGAAAGAGAACTAACTCCTGAAAGAGAACTAACTCCCAGCATACTTAGGATGCTGTCAACTAGGTCTGTGTCATTGGTGCTATCATTATTGGAAGTTAGTGTCAGCTTTGATGGATATGATGCAGCAATGACAAGAACCACCATAGTCAGTTCCATGGCCACCTAATTTTCCTCCTATGGCCTTGTGGCCTTCTTTTATGTCTCCTGTGTATTTACAGGAGTGGGGAGAATATAGCAGGTCGATTCCGAGGTCGGAACCACTACAAGCCTATCGCCCTATGAGAGTTTCTCCCATGGCAACCACTGCAGTCCCAACTGCTGCAACAGTATTTGAACCAACTCTTGAGTTGGATGAGGAGTTAAGGGATGAACCTGTTTTGTATCTGAAGAGAGTTCAGAAGTCCCATCTGACCCATCTCTGGATGAAAGGGTTGGTATGTGACATCCTCTTTACCGTTGGAGGATCTCAGGCTTTATGCTGAGTAGATGCTTTGCCTGGCCAAATTGTTGGACATTAATGTATCAACTACCTCTCAGCATTTTAGAGATAAAATCCTGTCACATTTATATTCTGAGTCCTCAGCAGTTGTAACACTTCCTTTGTTAGAGGGATTCCTGGAGATGACAGACAAATTGTGGAATAAACCTGCATCCTTGCCAGTTATATCTCACCAGTTAGAAAACTTTTATAGAGTGAAGCAAGGTAATTGCTGTTATTTGGGAACATGTCCTCCACCATCATTCCTACTGACTGACATGCAACCAAGATGGTGACAGAGGTATCATACTATTCCAGTGGATAAAGAAGGAAGGATGCAGTAGGTAAAAAAATGCTGCACTAGACCTTAGAATTGCCAACTATTTAGCCATCATGGAAGGATATCAGTTAGTTCTTTGGGAGAAGTTAAATCCCTATTTAGAAGAATTACCAAATGAAAAGAAGTCATTGGCAAAGGTTCTCAAAATGGAAGCATTAAGACTGTCTAAGCAACAGATCAATGCAAGGAAGCATTCAGCAGATACTTCAGTGAGAGCCATGGCCACTTCAATTGTCTTGAGAAGACATGCATGGCTGCGATCCACTGCATTCCCATTGGACACACATCAGAGAGCAGCTCTCCCATTTGAATGTCATATGTTATTTTCAGAAAAGGCTGACGAGACTCTGATGCAAATTAAGAGGAATCGTCAGAAAGCAAGGTTGTTGGGAGTAACCTCATTGGGAGTGGCTGGATATAAACAGAGATCCTTTTTTAGGCAGCTGTGGCAGTCTTATCCTAAGGAACAAAGATTTTATACTCAAGGCTGATTTGAGTATCCTCCCATAGATGCTTCCAACAGCAGCATCAGTTTGGGAGACAAAGGTCATCTTCCAGACTTAAACCCACCCAGTGGGAGGGTGGGAAAGGTTTTACAGTCTCAGGGCAAAGCAGCCTTCTGACCACTGAAGCATGGCTCTGAGTAGTTGTATAGTTTTTTGAATAGGTTAATGATTTACATTAAACATTGCTCCTCTGTAACTTCTGATAAATGGGGTCTTAACATTGTTGAACATGGATACAAGTTGGAGTTTAGTTCACTACCACCTGGATGTGACTAATCATTTGTCTCACTTGCAAGAGGAAATAGATGCACTTCAGGCCAAGGGGGCATTAGAGGTGGTAAAGTCCCCTGATGATCCAACTGGATTCTATTCTTATTTCTTTCTGGTACAAAATAAAGATGGGGGAAATGGACCAATTTTGGATTTAAGGGCACTGAACAAATTTTTACAGGTGTCCAAGTTTTGTATATCATTGACGTAGGTTCTACTGACGTTAAAGAAGAATTTGTGGTTTACAGAACTGAACCTGAAAGATGCACATTTTCATATTGCAGTACATGAGGAAAACAGAAAATACCTTAGGTTTTGGTATGCAGGAAAATGTTTCAGTACACTGTATTGCCATTTGGGTTGGTGACTACACCACGAATCTTCACAAATCACATGATGTCAATTGTGGCCTATTTAGGTTTGAGAGGTGTACAATTTAGCCATATTCGATGATTGGCTAATTGTGGCCACATCTAAGGAGCAGTTGTGAGAAGATATAATACTGATTATTAATATGTGTTGATTATTAATATGTGTAGGAATTTGGGTCTGGTGATAAACTGGAAAAAATCTAAACTGGATCCAGCTCAGTCAGTTCAATTTATTGGTGCAGTCTTAGATTCTAAGCTAGGTAAAAGGGTTCTTCTTCGGATCAGGGGCTATTATGAGGGCCATGGTTAGACAATTCATGTTGAATCGCTTTCAAACTGCACAATTCATACAGTGCTTATTGGGCTTGATGACCTAAACAACAGCGGTACTTCCCCTAGCTAGGTTATATATGAGACCACTACAACTGTGGTTCTTATAATGTTTTAAACCAGTAATATATATTTTTTGCACAAGAAATTTTCTATTCCTAGAAAGGTGACTCGAACATTATCAAAATGGTCTGAAGGTCAACATCTCTAGGCTTTATTCCTGATGAAGTGGTGCTTACTACAGATGGTAGGTTGGGGCACATATTGCTGTGACCATTTGGTTCAGGGTATGTATGTGGTGGGATTCTGAGAGGGAGCTCCATATAAAAATTCTTGAATCAAGAGTGATTAAACATGCCCTGACTTGAGAGAGGCACACGGTGGTGCTGTTGGAGATGGCAGCTTAAAACTGTCACTCCGTGACTTCCCCCAGTTTACCTCCAGTTAAGATACAATATCATCATCAATCAGTAAATATGGGAAAAAATAATGGAAATTCTAATGTAGCACAAAAATTCATAAAGACGGCACAACCCTCTTCTAACTCCAAAGAAATTAGATCAGATCCCTGAGAAACTGAGTCGGCTACCATTAAAATGGCGGAAGATCAGCCTCTAATGACATTACTCAGTGCTACGTTTAATGTACAAGATTTATCAGCAATGTTGGAGAAAATGGAGCAGAGAATAGGGGGAAAAATCATGGCAGCTATGAAACCCATTAACGAACAACTACAAGAAATACAAACCACTCTAAAAATTACAATCCAGACGGCAGAAACTTCTCTAAACATGAGCGCATCAGCAAAGACTGAATTGAAAGATAGCCGTAAGTCCGAAGCTGTAATGAAAGAATGCCTGCTTTCATTAGAATCACAAATTAAGCAATTAAGCCTGGAGGGGGTGGAAGAAAATGCTAACATAAGTAAAGTTATAAAAGAATGGCTTCAATCGATAATCAACTTCGTCTCAACAACGACTTCTGAAATTTTAAAAGCCTACAGACTGGGCTTGCTAAATAACCCACGCAGAAGAATACCCCAAAGTTCCAAATAACTCCAAAGAAATTAGATCAGATCCCTGAGCAACTGAGTCAGAAGTGCTACCTGTTCCACGTGCAGGGCCAGAGAGACAGGCATAGATCAGGAATCTTAATGCGTGGGTGAGGTGATGGTGTAGGGGGGCAAGGTTCATGTTTGTTAGGCACTGAAATGCTTTTTGGAACAAGAGGGAGCTGTACAAAAGGGACGGTCTCCACTTGTTCTGAGAAGGAACCAGGCTGCTGGCGCTTAAAATCAAAAAGTTGGCAGAGCAGTTTTTAAACTGAATATTGGGGGAAAGCCGACAGGAGATGAAAACTATCTGGTTCAGGATGGCTCATCTCAGAGAGATGAGGGGTAGTTGTTGCTTTTCTGCAGGGAGGTGGATTGGAATTGTCCACTGAGACTGTGGCTAGTGATATGGACTGCCTGACAGAGTCTCGAGGCAGCAAGAGGAAGGTTGTGGAAAATTATAGGTGTTTCTATACAAATACTAGAAGTGTCCGAGGTAAAATCGGGGAGTTGGAGTGCTTGGTGACCCAGCTGAGCTCTGAGAAGGAGCAAGGTGTTAGAGCTGCTAGGGGGGTGAGTGTTTTTTTATTTATTTACTTTCAGCTGAGGTGCTTTAGCTGAGAAGGTACTGTGTGGGGGACTGTATTTGGGAGTGTATGGGTGAGTTGTAGCAGACTCCTGGCTGCTGGAGTTAGGGTGTGAAAGGGTCATTGTTTGCCTGTAATTAAGGGCCTGGGTCAATTTGAATAGCTGACAGGAGATGAAAAGTCTCTGGTTCGGGATGGCTCATCTCAAAGAGATGAAGAGCTACTTCATTACTTTTGTACAAGGAAATGGATTAAAATTGTCCACTGAGACTGTGGCTAAATTAGGAACTGCCTGGCAAGGTCTCGAGGCAGCAAGAGGAAGGTTGTGGGCTTAACAAGCGTGGGAAACTATAAGTGTTTATACACAAATGCTAGAAGTCTCCAAGGTAAAATCGGGGAGTTGGAATGCTTGGCGTTGGGGGGGGGAATAGATACGGTGATTGCTGGTTATAAATTATATCAGAAGGATAGGGGGGAAGGGCTGGAGGTGGGGTGGCTCTGTATGTCAGAGAGGGTATAAAGCCCAGTAAGATTGAGAGGGTAAGAAAATTGGATTCGCTTCTGGAAATGCTATGGGTTGAAATAGTGGGTCCAAAAGGAGGCTTAACAGTGGGAGTTTGTTATCGCCCACCAGATCAAAAGGTAGAGGAGGATTATAAAATGGTGAATGAATTAAAGATAGCAGCTAGACGAAATAACTGTGTCATAATAGGCAACTTTACCCACACATTGATTGGGTCAATATGAGTTCTAGTTTGGAAAAAGAGATTGAGTTTTTAGACACTCTCAATGACTGTGCTATGGAACAGATGGTCACCGATGCTACCAGGGGAGACGCGATCCTGGATTTGGTCCTAAATAACACCCAAGACCTGGTGAGAGATGTAAAAGTGATTGCACCGCTTGGGAACAGTGACCATAATGTCATTGAGTTTAACATTTGTACAGATAGGGAGTTGCCCAAAAAGATTGATGCAACTGCTTTTAACTTTAAAAGGGGTAACTTCTCTGGTATGAGGGGAAATGTGAGGAAGAATTTGAAAGGAAGAGTGGAGAAGGTCAAAACCATTGGGGAAGCTTGGAGATTATTTAAAAAGACAATCCTAGAAGCTCAGAAAAAATATATACCGCAGGTTAGGAAAGGTACGAATAGGTTTAGAAAAAAGCCTGCATGGTTAACAAATAAAGTAATGGAAGCTGTAAAAGGTAAGAAGGATTCCTTTAAGCAGTGGAAAGCTAGTCTCAGTGAGGTTGATAAAAGGGAACACAGACTATGGCAAACAATATGCAAGTCTGTGATCAGGCAAGCAAAAAGGGAATATGAGGAGCATATTGCAAAAAACATAAAGGCCAACAATAAAACTTTCTTCAAATACATTAGACGTAGGAAGCCAGCCAGGGAGGCAGTGGGGCCCTTGGATGACCGAGGGGAAAAAGAAGTAGTGAAGAATGATAGGGAAATGGCTGAGAAGCTGAATGCATTTTTTGCCTCTGTCTACACTGTGAAGCACCGATTTCGGGAGTGGGGTTTGAAAGACCTGAATCAGATTGCGGTGACAAGAGAGGAAGTCCTACGACTGATGGACAATTTAAAAACTAATAAATCACCAGGCCCAGATGGCATTCATCCGAGAGTTCTGAAAGACCTCAAATGTGAACTAGTGGATCTCCTGACAAAAATATGTAATCTTTCTTTAAAATCTGCCTCCATTCCTGAGGACTGGAATGTAGCTAATGTCACTCCCATCTTTAAAAAGGGCTCCAGGGGAGATCCAGGAAATTACAGGCCAGTCAGTCTGACATCAATGCCGGGTAAGTTGGTGGAAACTGTTATTAAGGAAAGAATTAGTAGGTACATTGATGAACAAAAACTATTGAGGCAGACTCAGCATGGGTTCTGTAAGGGAAGATCTTGTCTCACTAACCTGTTAGTGTTTTTTGAGGGAGTGAACAAACATGTGGACAAGGGGGACCCAATAGATATTATTTACCTTGACTTCCAGAAAGCTTTTGATACACTTCCTCATCAAAGGCTCCTAAGTAAGCTCAATAGTCATGGGATAAAAGGACAAGTCCTCTTGTGGATCAAAAACTGGCTTATAAATAGGAAACAGAGAGTGAGTATAAATGGGAAACTTTCTCAATGGAAGGTGGTAAGCAGTGGGGTACCACAGAGATCAGTACTAAGTCCGATGCTTTTTAGCTTGTTTATTAACGATTTGGAATTGGGAGTAAGCAGTGAAGTGGCTAAATTTGCAGATGACATGAAGTTGTTCAGGGTGGTGACAACCAGGGAGGATTGTGAGGCACTCCAAAGGGATCTGTCGAGGATGGGTGAGTGGGCGTCAATGTGGCAAATGGGGTTCAATGTGGCCACGTGCAAAGTGATGCACATTGGAGCCAAAAATCCTAAATATAAATACATGTTGATGAGGTCTGAACTGGCAGAGACTGACCAAGAGAGATCTTGGAGTCGTAGTAGATAACTCAATGAAAATGTCTAGACAGTGTGTAACTGCAATAAAGTAGGCCAACGCTATGCTGGGGATTATTAGGAAGGGAACTGAAAACAAATCAGCCAGCATCATAATGCCCCTGTATAAATCATTGGTGCGACCTCATTTGAAATACTGTGTACAGTTCTGGTCGCCACACCTCAAAAAGGATATTATAGCATTGAGAAAAGTGCAGAGAAGGGCAACTAGAATGCTAAAAGTGTTGCAATACTTTCCCTATGAAGAAAGGTTAAAACGCTTGGGGCTCTTTAGCTTGGAGAAATGACGGCTGAGAGGTGACATGATCGAGGTTTATAAGATTATGAATGGGATTGAGCAGGTTGAGAAAGAAGTACTTTTCTCCCTTTCTCACAATGCAAGAACTCGTGGGCACTCTATGAAATTGCTGAGCAGTCGGGTTAGAACAGATAAAAGGAAGTACTTCTTCCCCAAAGAGTTATTAACATATGGAATTCACTGCCATGGAAGGTGATGGCAGCTACAAGCATGGACAGTTTCAAGAGGGAATTAGATAAACATATGGAGCAGAAGTCCATCAGTGGCTATTAGCCACAGGGTATAGATGGGAACTCTCAGTCTGAGGCAGGTGATGTACTCTATTCTTGGTGCTGGAGGGGGCAGCAGTGGGAGGGCTTCTAGTGTCCTGGCCCCACTGATGGACCTCCTGATGGCACCTGGTATTTTTGGCCGTTGTGTTGGACTAGATGGGCCATTGGCCTGATTCAACATTGGCTTCTCTTATGTTCTTATGCGTTGGGCGAAAAAATAGACATTGTGGGTATTTCAGAAACTTGGTTGGATGAGGAAAATCAGTGGGATACGGTGATTCCCAGCTAGATATTATATCAGAAGGATGAGGGGGAAGGTTTGGGGGTGGGGTGGCTCTGTCTGTCAGAGAGGGTAAGACTGAGAGGGTAAGAGAATTGGATTCGCTTCTGGAAATGCTATGGGTTGAAATAGTGGGCCGAAAAGGAAACTTAACACTTGGAGTTTGTTATTGCCCACCAGATGAAAAGATAGAGGAGGATTATAAAATGATGAATGAATTAAAGATAGTGGCTAGACAAAAAAACTGAGTCATAATAGGTGATTTAACTACCCACACGTTGATTGGGTCAATATGTGTTCTACCTGGGAAAAAGACACTCTCAATGACTGTGCTATAGAGCAGACGGTCACGGAACCTACGAGTTGAGAGGCAATCCTGGATTTGGTCCCAAGACCTGGTGAGAAATGTAAAAGTGATTGCACCGCTTGGGAACAGTGACCACAATGTTATTGAGTTTAACATTTCCATAAATAGAGAGTTGGCCAAAAAGACTGACACAGTCACTTTTAACTTTAAAAGGGGTAACTTCTCTGATATGAGGGGACATGTGAAGAGGAAAAGGAAAAGTAGAAAGGGTCAAAACCATTGGGGACGCTTGAAGACTTTTTAAAACTACAATCCTAGAAGCTCAGAAAAAATATATACTGCAGGTTAGGAAAGGTACAAATAGGTATAGAAAAAAGCCTGCATGGTTAACAAACAAAGAAATAGAAGCTGTAAAAGGTAAAAAGGATTCCTTTAAGCGATGGAAAACTAGTCTCAGTGCGATTGATAAAAGGGAACACAGGCTGTGGCAAACACAATGCTAGTCTGTGATCAGGCAGGCAAAAAGGGAATATGAGGAGCATATAGCAAAAAAAAATAAAGGCCAACAATAAAACTTTCTTCAAATACATTAGAAGCAGGAAACTAGGCAGGGAGTCAGTGAGGCCCTTAGATGACCAAGGGTTAAAAGGAGTAGTGTAGGATGATAGGGAAATGGCTGAGAAGCTGAATGCATTTTTTGCCTCTGTCTTCACTGTAGAAGATGAGAAGTGCTTGCCCACTCCAGAACTGCTGATTCCGGAGGGGTGTTGAAAGACCTGAGTCAGATTGAGTAATGAGAGAGGAGGTCCTACGACTGATAAGACAACTTAAAAACTGATAAACCACCAGCCCAGATAGCATACATTTGAGAGTTCTGAAGGAACTCAAATGTGAACTTATGGATCTCCTTACAAAAATATGTAATCTTTCATTAAAATCTGCCTCCATTCCTGAGGACTGGAAGGTAGCTAATGTCACTCCCATCTTTAAAAAAGGTTCCAGAGGAGATCCAGGAAATTACAGGCCAGTCAGTCTGACATCGATACCGGGCAAGTTGGTGGAAACTGTTATTAAGGAGAGAATTAGTAGGCACATTGATGAACAAAAACTATTGAGGCAGACTCAGCATGGGTTCTGTAAGGGAAGATCTTGTCTCACTAACCTGTTAGTGTTATTTGAGGGGATGAATAAACATGTGGACAAGGAGGCCCCAATAGATGTTGTTTACCTTGACTTCCAGAAAGCTTTTGATAAAGTTCCTCATCAAAGGCTCCTAAGTAAGCTCAACAGTCACGGGATAAAAGGACAAGTCCTCTTGAGGATCAAAAACTGGCTAATTAATAGGAAACAGAGAGAGTATAAATGGGCAATTTTCGCAGTGGAAGGTGGTAAGCAGTGGGGTACCACAGGGATTAGTACTTGGTCCAATGCTTTTTAACTTGTTCATTAATGATTTGGAGTTGGGAGTAAGCAGTGAAATGGCTAAATTTGCAGATGATATGAATATGTTCAGAGTGGTGACAACCAGGGAGGATTGTGAGGCACTCCAAAGGGATCTGTTGAGGATAGGCGAGTGAGCGTTAACGTGGCAGATGGGGTTCAGTGTGGCCAAGTGCAAGGTGATGCACATTGGAGTAAAAAATCCTAACTATCAATACACGTTGATGGGGTCTGAACTGGCAGAGACTGACCAAAAGAGAGATCTTTTTTTTTTTTTTTTAAGTTGTCCCTAGTGACAATTTTTTTACTATTTTTTGTTACAATAAAACACAACAGTACAAAACAATACATACATTACACAACAATGCATAACAACACACTAACAATCACATAGAGCTATTATATATCGCTAATTTGTACCGTTACCCTGTGACATTTAACATTTAACAATTATGGGGGGCATAAATCTAGTTGATATTTCTTAACATGCTATCATTCTATCTCTATTTCTTAACATGCTATCCTTCTATCTCTTATATGTGTATCCTTAACCTCTCCTTTTATTACTTTCTCATAAAATTAATCTTCAATACTAGTTCTTGCATAAATGATCGTATCATTCCTCTTGTCTCGTTGATTTGTACCATTCATAAAAACATTGCCATGTGTTCTGAAAAGTGGAGTCCTCACATCCTTTCAAAAACAAAGTCAGTTTATCCATCTCTGCTGCCTGCAGTATCTTCATGACGTACTCTTACTCAGATGGTACCTTGGTCACCTGCCAGTATTTTGCATATAAGATTCTGGCCGCTGTTGTCAAATATATTAACAAATATCTATCATCCCTACCTGTCTCTTTTGGCAAGATACCTAAAGAAATATCTCAGGTTTAAAAGCTATCGCTTTTCCTGTAATTTCCTTTATAATTCTATGGACCCATATCCAAAAATTTTTAAGTATATCACTCATCCACCACATATGGTAGAATGTGCCTGCCTTATTTTCACATTTCCAACATTTATTGGAGCATTTTGCATCATATCTTGCTATTCTGTCAGGCATAATATATCACCTATATATCATTTTATACATGTTTTCTTTATAAGAGGCTGCTTTAGTTATTTTGACATTTTTTTCCATATTTGATCCCATTGCTCCAACTCAATATCATGCCCAAAGTTCTGTGCCTATTGGATCTTGAAGTCGTAGTAGATAACTCACTGAAAATGTCGAGACAGTGTGCAACTGCAATAAAAAAGACCAATGCTATGCTGGGGATTATTAGGAAAGGTACAAGAGGCGGGACCCGCGATACTCGCGGGGGGGGAGTATTCCGGCCGCCAAGCTTCCCCCTCCCTCCCCCCAGCAGCGGCGGCGGCAGCAGCGGCGAGGCCAGTCGGCCCGCCGAGATTCCCCTCCCCAGCAGCAGCGGAGGGGCGGCGAGGCTGGCCGGCCCCTCAAGCCTACCCCTCCATCCCCCCCCAGCAGCGGCAAGGCCCGCCGGCCCGCCGAGATTCCCCCTCCCCAGCAGATTCTCCCCCCCGGCTCCGGCGATCCTCCTCCTTCCCCCCACCCCCCGGCTCCGGAGGCGAGGCCCGAGCGGCTTCCAGCCGCCGGGCCCGCCGATCTCCTCCCCCCCGGCAATCCCCCTCCTCCCCCCACCCCCGGGCGATCCCCCTCCTCCCCCCACCCCCGGCTCCGGAGGCGAGACCCGAGCGGCTTCCAGCCGCCGGGCCCGCCGATCTCCTCCCCCCGGCAATCCTCCTCCTCCCCCCACCCCCCGGCTCCGGAGGCGAGGCCCGAGCGGCTTCCAGCCGCCGGGCCCGCCGATCTCCTCCCCCCCGGCAATCCCCCTCCTCCCCCCACCCCCGGGCGATCCCCCTCCTCCCCCCACCCCCGGCTCCGGAGGCGAGACCCGAGCGGCTTCCAGCCGCCGGGCCCGCCGATCTCCTCCCCCCGGCGATCCTCCTCCTCCCCCCACCCCCCGGCTCCGGAGGCGAGGCCCGAGCGGCTTCCAGCCGCCGGGCCCGCCGATCTCCTCCCCCCGGCAATCCCCCTCCTCCCCCACCCCCCGGGCGATCCCCCTCCTCCCCCCACCCCCGGCTCCGGAGGCGAGACCCGAGCGGCTTCCAGCTGCCGGGCCCGCCGATCTCCTCCCCCCGGCGATCCTTCTCCTCCCCCACCCCCGGCTCCGGAGGCGAGGCCCGAGCGGCTTCCAGCCGCCGGGCCCGCCGATCTCCTCCCCCCTTCAGCTCTCTCCTCTCCCCCCCGGCTCCGGTGGCGAGGACTGAGCGGCTTTTAGCCGCCAGCCCCCGCAGAGTTCCCAGAGCGTTCCCTGCGCATGCGCAGGGAACGCTCTTACTTTTTGGGGATTCTGATATCCCCCCTAGACTTTTAAACACTTTTTAGATTTTTCTGCACACGTTGGGACTGCCCCACGTGCGCAGGAAAATCTCCCTGCCCCCCAGGAGCCCCCGATGTGCGGATTTAGATATCCGCACACAGGGGGCCACTTGGGAATTAGATATATAGATTGAAAACAGATCAGCTGATATCATAATGCCCCTATGTAAATCAGTGGTGCGACCTCATTTGGAGTACTGTGTACAGTTCTGGTCACCACACCTTAAAAAGGATATTATAGCAATGGAAAAAGTGCGGAAAAGGGCAACTAGAATGATAAAAGGGTTGGAGAACTTTCCCTATGAGGAAAGGTTGAGGCGCTTGGGGCTCTTTAGCTTGGAGAAACGACAGCTGAGGGATGACATGATCGAGATTTATAAGATTATGCATGGGATGGAGCAGGTGGAGAAAGAGGTATCTTAGTTCAGCTGCGAAACTGGGAAAAAAGTGCAAAGATCTTTTATGAAACAAAAACCAAACATTCTCTTCAATGAAATTCAAGTCACAATATACCAAGACATACCTCAGGAGGCGCTCACGAGCCAGCATCAATTAAAGCCCGCAACTTCAAAACTACACCTGGAAACTCCAAGTAAATTTTCAGGGGAGAATGCTGCAAGCCTCAGATGAGGAAACCGCCTTGAAGATCAGCAAGGAAACAGACCAACACAACTCTTTGAAATGGAAGTTAATGCAATTAAACACACCCGAAAAAGGCACCAAAATTCCTATTTGTTAGCAAGTATCAGCTGAGCTGGAAGACATTGCGGATGTGCTATCTACGTCGTTCTAATTTACCCCATAGATAATTAGCTTAATGAAATAAAATTGAGTGCTGGCCAATAAGTACCAGTGCTAAATATGAGCTTAGGTTAAATATTATAACATGATGATTTGTGTAAGCTGGTTACCAGGGACGGAGGGTGGGGGGAATGGGCTTGGTAGCGCCTTAAGACAAATGACTGGAGGTGGTCCCTTTCTGCTCTACGAGTGAAAGGAAAGGTAAGCCGGACTTTTTCAGATAATTACACAGTAAAGTATACACAGATAATTAACAGTAAAGTGACATAAAAGTAAGTTATTTTAGTTGGTAGGATCGGTTAAGTTTTAGGGGGGAAGGGGGGGTATTATAGCTTGTTTCTATAACAGTAATATTGCTAGCTCCGAGCAGGGGAGTTGTGCAATAACTTGGAAAAGTTATAGTGTTTATAGTTGGATTTAGAGTGTCTTTAGAAGTGCTACTGTAGGTGCTTAATAGAGTATTAAAGTGCAAAAGTTTGTTAAAACTACAGTGTTTATTTCAGGCTTTGAAGTAAGTATTAAAGAGATATTGTTGGTCTCTAATCTCCGGCCTCCCAGGGCCCGCGCTCCTGTGCTGCGTCCCTGGGACGGCCCGAACACGCCCATCCTCGGTCTTCTGGGGCCTGCTCAGCTGCTTTGCGGCCCTGGGCCAGCTGGAAGAATCCTGTCCTTGGCCTCCCAGGGCCCACATTCCCGCACTGCGGCCCCGGGGCGACCCAAAAAGGTCCATCGCCAGCCTTCCAGGGCCTGCGCTCGTGCGCTGCGACCACGGGCGGGCTCGAAGAGGCCTGTCTCTGGCCTCCCAGGGCCCACGCTCCCACGCTGTGGCCCCAGGTTGGCTTGAAGGAGCCTGTCTCTGGCCTCCCAGTGCCCATGTTCCCACGTTGTGGCACCGGGCTGGCTCGAAGAGGCCCGTCTTCAGCCTCCCAGGGCCTGCGCTCCCACACTGTGGCCCTGGGCCAACCCGAAGAGGCCCATCCCCAGCCTCCCGGGGTCCGCGCTGGAGCTCTGTGGCCCGGGGAAGGCACTGATGGTGTTAAGTGAGAGATCTGGGGGGTGGGTGCTTGATGGGAGGTGGGAAAGCCTTCCTCCTTCTTGCCTTCTTTGCCCTCTTTCCTTCTCTCCTTTCCTTTCCTTTCTTTCCCTCCTCTCTCTTTCCCTTCTTTCCTTCTCTCCTTTTCCTCTTTCCCTTCTCTCTCTTTCTTTCCCTCCTTTCATTCTCCCCTTTTCCCCTTTTCCTTCTTCTTTCCTTCTCTCTTTTTATCCCGTCTTTCCTTCTTTCTTTCCTTCTCTTTCTTTCCCTCTTTCCTTCTCTCTACTCTCTCTTTCCTTCCCTCTTTCCTCCTGTGGCCCAACTCTTCCCTCCCCCCACCCCCAGGCTAGCTGGGGAAGGGAAAGGGAGGCTTTTGAAGATGACTTCCTCCTCTTTGCGTCCCCTTCTGACATCACTTCCGATGATGTCAGGGGATGTGGCATATGCTAATGAGCTATTATGCTAATGAGCTCCTGCAGCTCTTTTTCTAGGAAAAGACCCCTGGCTATAGGAACACCACATTTGAGTACAGTGTTTACAATATAACATTAAACGCATTATGATGAAAATAAGTTCTGTTAACATCAGAGGCCTGAACAATGCCATAAAGAGAAAGAGGGTGATACATCTCAGAAGATGAATCCCAAATATAGTTTTCATGCAAGAAACACAGATAAGTCCCAAACTCCATAACCAACAAATATTAAAAAGCAATTTATACCCAGTGCAATTTTCACACCCACGGTTCTTCAAAATCAAGAGGAGTGACCATACTATTGATAAAAACTTCATAATAGAAGTGGAGGTCAAAGACCCTCTTGGAACATACTTGTTTATTATAGGCACTCTTGAAGGAATTAGAATTACACTAGTGTCAATATATGCACCAAAGAAAATACAAATTTCTTTTATAGATAACATATTAGCAGAATTAATAAAGTTTCAAGAGGGTGAACTGATAATAGGAGCAGACTTAAACCACATAATGAATAATAGGCTAGACAAGAACTTGGAATAGGAAGCACAGAAACAACTCAAAGTTTCAAAATAATAACAAACGTTACCAAATTTTAACAAACTACCAACTGTGTGATGCATGGAGATTGCTTCACTCAACAGCTACAGATTTTACATATTTCTCACCTAGGCAATTTTTTTTTTACAAGAATTGACTATATTTTGAATTCCCAATCATTTACATCGCAACTTGTTTCACTGGAAATTGAATCGAGATATTTAATGGACCACGCATGGTTGGAAGGGCAAATTGACTTGAGACATCAAAAACCTACAGAACACAACTGGTCACTTGATAGGAAGATTTCATTAAATATGAAAGCGAAAGAGAAAATAGAAAAAGACATTGAAAATTTCTTTAAGGAAAATTGGTTGATTGAGATAGCACCAGCTGTCCTCTGGGACACTATGAAAGCGGTGATTCACGGATCTCTGATTGCAATCACACCTGCAATTAGAAAAGAGAAGATGCGTTTGAAAAATGAAGTGTTAAATAACATTGCAGCACTAGAACAAAAACATAAAAGAACAGGAAGCAACAGAATATACTAGAAACTGCTAGCAGAAAGTAAAATTCTTGACAATATGTAAATAGATACAAAAAAAATAAAGTAAAGTTCATGGCAGAATTCCTCTAAAAATCTACGTATCTTTGCTTGGAGAGTGAAGGAAAAATGGAAGTCATCCTTCATAGGCTCAGTAAAAGATATGAATGGAAAGCAGATATTCAAGACAGCAGAAATTGCTAACGTCTTTGCAGAATACTATATAGGACTCTATACCTCAAAAAACCCAAATCCAAAAGAGATTGGGTGCAGTCAGATGGCGTGGTGACCGTGGTTTAAATTGGTCCTGTCCTGATGTGATTTTTTTTAATCTGGATAATCGCGATCACACTCACCTCCTTATCCTGACTCACCATGCAGTTATATTGCTCCCCGCCGTCTACACTACTGATGTGCGGAAGCGTGTGTCAGTGGTTTTTTAATTTTTTTTTTCAGTTTGCACATGCACATAGGCAGTCATCCATAGAATTGAAATCTTTGTGCATGCGCAAAACAACTAGTTTCTCGCCAAAAGCATGCCCTGAGGTGTCTCCAACCACTGTAACAGTACACTTCCCTTTAAACTTTTGACCTAAAACTGGCCTCCATGAGATCCCGAACTCGTCTAAATGCTAAAATGAGTCACTATTTAAACTTTGGTCTTATTAACATGGGAGTGGAGCTCTGCGTATGTGCATACCACCGATGCTAAAAAAAATGGTGGGTGAAAAGCGGAAGCTTCAGGCTTCTGCAGTAGCTTTCGAGCAGGGAGGGGGTTTAAACCACCGGAAGTGGCTTGACACTGGAGGAGCGATCACACAGGGGAAAAATGCAGCTTTAAACAGGAGAACCGAAAAAACACCACTTGGGACCTGGTAATAAAATACTCTGGGTTAAAGGGGGTTTTGAGCTGGAAAGCAACAGCTGGGAGGCAGATGTTGATTGTGTGATTATGCATATAAAATCTGTTGTTGAACAGTCACGACACCAGATCAAATGACGCGTCTGAATGCACCCATTGAGGGTTTTTTTACAATCTATTCCTTCAGTACCAACGTTAACTGAACACAAAGAACTAATGGAAGCCCTGATCAGCCCTAAGGAAATATTGGACACCATTAAGAGCATGAAGAATAACAAAGCTACAGGTCCAGATGGCCTTCCAGCAGAATTTTATAAAACATTTAACAAACTCATAACAAGTCACCTTGCAAACACCTGTAATGAAATAATCTTAAAGGGAAGGATGCCCAAGTCTTGGAATCAACAATAACAGTTATACCAAAAGAAAACAAAGATCTCCTAAACCCGACTTCCTACAGACCAATAGCATTATTAAATCATGATAACAAAATATTCACAACAATTCTAGCTAATAGACTGAAAGGGTTCATCCTTAATTATATAAACCCATACCAAACAGGTTTCATCCCGAACAGACAAATATCTGATAACATCTGCAGAACTTTAAATATTATTATCCATGGGAAGAGAAAGCAGGAAGAATCCTTAATTTTAGCTCTGAACTTTGAGAAAGCCTTTGATTTGGTTGAAGTATCATATATGTTAACCTTATTTGAGACAATAGGGTTTGGAGAAAACTTTGGAAGAGCGATCCAAACTTTGTACTTGGACAACAAAGCAAGAGTTAGAGTCAATAAAAATATGTCTGGGCACTTTAACTTACTAAGAGGAACTAGACAAGAGTCCACTCTCTCCGCTAATATTTGCAATGTCAATAGAACCGTTAGCTGAAAAAATCAGGATGGACAACACAATTGTCGGCTTTAACATTAAGGGATAAGAGCATAAAATCAACTTATACCCTGATGACATGACAATATATATTACATACCCAATCCAAACAACCTCAAAAATTTATCAGATGTTGACTTCTTTCACAAAAAATATCTGGATTGCAAATCAATCAAAACTGGAAATTTACCCGATTAAACTTGACACAACAACTATTAATACATGTTAAAAAACCTTTCAAAATCAAATGGATAATTAAAAGCTGGAGACATTGTACTTCCGGTTTAAGCGTTTCGCTGCTTGGCCGCACCCCGTCTTGCTCTAATGGGGGGGAGCAGAGACTCGGCTGACAGGAAGGGTCTGAGATTGTTCTGGACCTTCCCAGGGTCTCTGTAGGAGACCTTCAGCCTGGGGAGCCGAGGAGAGCCTCTTCCAAGGTGACAGCTAAGGAATTGAGGCTCACCTTTTCCCCTGAAAGGTCCTGTCGCCATAGAGACAGTGTGGTGCTGAGAGACGACTGCCGGACAAGCAGACACGGTCAAAAGTTTTGAAATGCTTCTAAAAGACTTCCAAGGCTTCAAAGTGTGAGTTAAGCAATGCTCAGGTGATTTAAAGCGTCTACGAGAACCTTGGTAGCAATTAAAAGTGCCTAAGTGCAAAGCGGCGGTGGAGGGGGAAACTCAAGACTTCACCCCCCCACTTAAAGCAAGGCAGTCTTAAAGCACAAATAAAGAACTTTAAGTCAAGCTAAACACATCAGATTACTAACAAAATCAAAAGCTGCATAAGAACATTAAGCGGATTAAATTCAGCTGACTTTTACTTTGTTTTGGGAAACTTCTTGTTGATATTATGGCTGGGAGAGGGCGGAAGGTGGGATTGGAGAAAAAAAGTCGGCCAGAAATAGCCTACCAACGACTCCCTCCCAGAACCAGGAAATAGCAGCAGATACATCTGCACTGTTGGCGAACGCACTGCGCCCCCTAATGGAACAGATGACTAATCTCAACGCCAAAATGGACAATTTGCAAAAACAATTGACTCAAAAGGGCAAAAGAACCTCAGTAACTGAAAAGACGTTAAAAAGATGGAAAAACAGATGGAGAGTATTAACAAAAGAGCGGATGAAACAGAGAAAGAAAGACCCTCCAATAAAACATAACTAACACAGCTCCAGCTGGAAAGATCCATGTACATTCTACGCTTCCAGGGAGTGCCAGAGGAAAAGAACGAGGACTTAAAGGCCCATCAAGCAGAGGCTCTTGCTCCATTAATGGATTACAAACAGGAAGATTTATTGAAGGAGATGGACTGGGCTTAGAGGACTTATCCAGACTTTATTAAAAACAAACTCCTGGGAGAAATATGCATGAAATTCATGCGAAGGTCTACCAGAGATCTGGGGCTGAAATCTACACAGGGAAAACCTTTAAAAATCAAGAATGAAGAGATAAAAATCTTGAAGGATATTCCCTTTGAAATCCGGAAGCGGAGGAGGCTCTACAGGGAACTTACTCTCCCTCTACAGAAAAAAGGAGTGCCTTACAGATAGTTATTCCCGGAAGAACTGAGTTTTAAATATGAAGATAAAAAAATTAATATCGATACTGTTCCTAAGGCAAAAAAGTTTGTGGACCAATACTTCAATTTAGTGCAATGCAAGAAAGACAAGAAACCAAAAACTGATGATGATGAGGCGGAAGAAGATGAAGAATCCTACTCACAGGATTCATCAAGCAATAGTTCTAAACTTTACAGTTCTCCAGACACTTCGGAATCAGAGAAAGGAGCAGCTGCTCCCTAACCCTGAGGAAAGAAGAAACGACTCTAAAACCAAGATAATTGTTGATAATTCAGTTTTTGACTAACCAGCTAACTAATGCTTTTTTTTAACCAATCTTTGTTAAAATTTTATAAGCAGTAACAATTTTTTGTACTACTAGGTGACAAGGATATATATCTATGTAACCAGATCGTGTCACCTCGTTAGTTTATTCTTCCCTATATCAATTAGTATGTTTAGAGGTAGGGTCTTAGTCTTCCTTCCCCATTCCAGTAGTTGATGGTGTATTAGTTGCCCTCTCCCATCTCCCATAGAATTTAGAGGTAGGAAATTAGTATCCCTTCCCCAAACCCCATAGTATAGATATTAGAAAATGCAATTTAAAAAATCCCCTTTGGGGGGCCTAAAAAAAAAAAAAGCTGGAGACATTTAGTAGTGTATATACCACTAAACCTGAAGGAGTTAACATTGCAGAATTTTCAGAGAATATATGAAAATATAAAAAGGGATATTTCAAAATGGGACACTCTCCAACTGACATTGGCAGATAGGATACATCTAATCAAGAGCTGCATCTTACCAAAATTTCTTTTCCTTTTCTGGATGTTACCCATTACCATCAACAACAAAGGTACATGGTAGAAAGCCATAACAAGGTTTCTATGGGAAGGGGAAAAGTCTAGGATTAATCATAATTTACTACACAAACTGACAAGCCTAGGGGGTCTCAACTTAACCTTTACTGAGGAGTTACTATCAGGCAACTGTGCTGTCACAAGTAGCACAAATGCTGCAAATGGACCAACAAAAACCATGGATGAAAATAGAAGAATCTTATGTATTACCCTTTAAACTACAATAATTTTTTTTGGATAAAATCATACCTCAGACCTAAAAATATTAAAAATAATATCTTACTTAATTCTGCGATCAAAGCGTGGGATAAAAAAAGAAGCTTCTCCCGAATGGGATTTCACAATTTTCAACGTATACACATTGGGTGCGTTCAGACGCACCGTTTGAGCCGTTTTCAGCACGGCTCAGAAACGGCTTTTCCCTGCGCGTTCACACGCCCAACATCTGCCCACCGTCCCCAGCCGTCGCTTTCTGGAGCAAACCACCTTTGAAACGGAGTATTTTGGCACCACTTACCCAAGCGGTGTTTTCCATGATTCTCCGTTTCAAGCCGCACTTTTCCCTGTCTGATCGCTCCATCCAGCCACTTCCGGGTGCTTCAACCCCCCCCCCTCTGGGAAGCTGCCTCCAGCTTCCGGTTTTAGTCCTCCATTTTTTTTCCCCCTTACCGGTGTGCGCTTGAGCGGAGCTCCGCACTTAGGTTAAAAAAAGAAAAGGTTTACTGGTGCCTAGTTTAGGCATTTAGAGGAGTCTGGGATCTCGGGGAGGCCATTTTCAAAAAGGACTCTTCCTTTAAACTTTAAAGGGACCTGTTGAGCTCGCTCTTCTTCGCACCGGCCAAACTTCCTGTTCAGGAGAGGGCTGCCTGTGCGCATGCTCAAAGGAGAGGGGGAAACCCCTCCCACCTGCAGGAGGACGGCGGGGCGCTCGGAAGGAGGAGGTGAGTCTGAGCGCGATTCTCCAGTTTAAAAAAAAAACGCATCGTGCCGAGCAGTTTAAACCGCTCCAGCACGCTGTCTAAACGCACCCATTAAGACTGGTTCCCACCCAGAATGTTGCTAAATGAATTTGAGACTTAAAAAATCTAATTGAAATGCTAGCAGATTGTGGAACTTTTCTAAGACTCCATTAGAAAAAGTTAGTAAAAACTACACAAAGTCACCTAAAGGGATTTTATCTACACTCCACAAAATAATAATAAAGGCAGAAAATCAAATGAAGCTAAGACATTAATTCAAATGGGAAGAAGAACTGAACACTAGATGGCAAGAATCGGATTGGGAAATAATTTGGTCCTCTTCAGCAAATAATTCTACAGTATATAATATATGTTTACAGAACTTCAAATTAATTTCCAGAAGGTACATGACTCCAAAACAACAGAAACAATGAGCCCTCTTGCTGGAAGAACTGCGGACAAAAAGTTACCTACTTATATTGCTGGTGAAGCTGCCCTGAGATTCGCCAGTTTTGGAAGATTGTGAGAACACCTATAAATGCAATAACCTCTCAGAGGATCTCTCTCAACCCTGAAGTCTTACTATTGAGTAAATGGGATGATACAATAAAAGAGGAAGCTAAAGAAACCACATCGATTTTACTTTCAACTGCAAAAGTAACAATAGCTGCAGCGTGGAAATTACCAAACCTTCCAACTCTTAAAGCATGGCAAGACAAAATTTGGGAGCAGTTTGTAATGGTGAAAATTGCTGACCTGAATCGCATGGCGCAAGGCCCAAACACTAAGTCATACTCAAAATACACATTAACTTGGGAACCGATTATTAAGTATTTGACAATATATGAAATTATTCCATCTAACTCACTGTACCATAAGTGGCTCTTGTTGATAGGCACTAAGGAGATAGGACAACATCCAAATAAAGGATAGAGACATACTAAGTCACAAGATACACTAGTATCAATAATTAACATTATGATAGATAGATTTAAGATGAATATATTAGCAGGGATTAAATGGCTGGTTTATGTTAAATCTTTCCTGTTGTGTAAATTGTTTTTGCATTAATGTATGTAAGTAGCATGATATTTTATGTAACCATTTTGAAAATAAAAAAATAAATTTAAAAAAATGCCCTAACTTCATTCACAAAGATGATGTGGAAAGTCAGTGCTGATTCTGACGGACAACACATTGGCTAAACAAGCAGGGTAGTACTGGTTCCTGGCTCATGTCCCTCGAGACAGCTGCCATTTGGCATTGGGCGTTACAGTATGGGGTAGTTCTGCAAGCCATATATATTGTAGGCACCTAAAATGCACAAGGAGATTAGCTCAGCAGGACTCTTTCAATGAACCACAAAGTGGGCTATACTATACTAGTATCTGCGCCCTGTATTCCAACAGATGGCGTTTTCCTCAGATGAATCTATTTTTTTTTTGAAATTTTGAAATTGTTTTTTACTACACCCTAACAACTACAAACTAAACTCTAAAAAAACAGTAGGCAAGGATCTTAAAAGGTCTACATTTGAATTTAGGAATTCCCTATAAATATGGTTATAAAGTAGTTATAGTAAAATAGCAGTTGCTCATAATACAAGTTAAGGTAACATAATAGTGCATTATCTCAAGTTAAAAAAACAAAGTAGATTCTCAGGTCTTCACTTTGACTTTTTTTATTCTTGACAAGGGAAAACTCAAAAGCCCCACAATTTTGTTTGATTGCAGGAAGGGATCCTTACTCTTTAGGGCAGTGATGGCGAACCTTTTAGAGACCGAGTGCCTAAACTGCAATCCAAATCCCACTTATTTATTGCAAAGTGCCAATATGGCAATTTAACCTGAATACTGAGATTTTAGTTTAGAAAAAAACAATTCATTAACATCTTTTGTCTTAAAAGAAAAGCACAATAACAGAGCTTTCAATGATATAAGAACAGCTTTTTATTGAAAGGTAAAAGTTTGCATTTGGCATGAAGTTTGCATTTCACGTCATACACACAAACTCTTTCCAGTTAGTACAGGACAGGATCCTTCCTATTTACCTGGTCTGTCTTTCTCAACATGATCTTACACATTTTCACACCTAAAGTGACAGCCCTCTTCCCCCTTCCATGGGAAAGAGACAGAAAAAAGCACACTCAGTGGAATCTGCCACTTCTAGATTGATTCGACGTAAATTAAATTTTGATCCTGCAAATCTTGACCGATGAACAAATAAAGCACTTCAACTTGAGAACTTCAACCAGGTGACCCACCCCCAAAGCATATCAAGGCTGCACGGAATGAGAGACCACGGAGTGGAATGACAGCCCCTGGGGGTAGCAGGAGTGTTCTGGAACTGGAATGTGAGGCCCCAGAGTGGAATGACAGCCCCTGGGTGTAGCAAAACACTTCTGCTATCCCCAGGAGCTGTCATTCCACTCCATGGTCTCTCATTCCAGTCACAGAACACTCCTGCTTCCCCTAGGGGCTGTCATTCCACTCTGTGGTCTCTCATTCCAGTCCCTGAACACTCCTGCTCCAACCTGGGGCCATCATTTCACTCCATGGTCTCTCATTCCAGTCCCAGAACACTCCTGCTCACCCTGGGGCTGTCATTCCACTCTGGGACCTGTCATTCCAGTTCTTGAACACCCTGCTACAGCCTAGGGCTGTCATTCCACTCCGTGGTCTCTCATTCCATTCCCAGAGTAGTGTATTTGGGCCCAGAGACCCTAATGGAAAATCCATTTTGCATTTTTATTGCAACTCTACTTGTACTGTAATGTATTTCAATGAAGCCCATGCAAGTCAATTGACATTTCTGTCTCCCATTATTTCCAGTTGGGCCTTCAAGTGTTTCCCATTGTTTCCAATGGGCAATCCTGTCCTTCCTTTTAGTACATCCCATACATCCGCCCTCCTACACGGCTCCTCCAAACAGCATTTTAGTTATTCCCATGAGTGTGAAAAGCCAGAGCAAATTTACAATCTGACTAAAGGCTCAATCCTATGCTCTCATACTTGAAAGCAAATTCGGTTGTCTCAGTGGTGCTTAATTTTGAATAAGTATGCAGAAGATTGGGTACTGCTTTTGAAGCGGCTATTCATTTCTGCCTCGTCCCTCCGCCCCAGCTCATTGCTGGAGAGTCGGGAGCTCTGAAGTTCAGGGACAGTCTTTCATCATGGGGGTGGGGGCTGCCCTATGTGTGATTCCCTGGAAGTTCTCAGGAAGCTATAATTAGGGGGAGGGGTGCTGTGCCTTAGCTCCACAGGGCGGGAGTTCTGGCTTGCCTTGAACCACCTCACCATAGCGCTGGCTGCCACCCCCTCCTGCAGCACCAGCTCCAAAACAGTCTCCATGTCCAACTCCTTGAACAGCCCTTCTAATCACAGGCTCTGAGCAGGTGCACAAGACATGCCACCCAAAGCAGCGGGGCAGCCCCGAAAGGAAGCGAAGGGGGTTGGTACTAAAGTTTTTTGGACTCCAGGTTACAGCACAGGATGCTGGAGGGCACAGCGAGAGAGACCAGGCAGAGAGCCAAAGAGGGAGGAGGGGGAGGAGGAATAGCACACCTCCCCAAAGAAGGTGGGTTTGGAAACTGAAGTCACGGACTCACGCTGATGCAACTTTTGGCAACGAGCCTGAGTGGTAATCCCTGGGAATGCTCAGCCTCACTTCTCTGGGGCAGAAGGGGCATGGATTGGAGTGCGCATTTGCAAAGGAAGGGAAGTTGCCGTGCTTTCCTGGGCTAAGGGGGTGGGGTAAGGCTGTGGGGATTCCTTGCTGAGCAGCTCCTGGGCTTTGAATAGGCAGGGATTGTGGGTTGGTGTCAGGCTGTGAGGAAGGTGGAGCCTGTGGGGAAAGCGATTCCCCTCTTCTCCCTCCCCCATGTCAACAAGCGGGGCGCCTGCACTGGGGGTTTGCACATCTTTTCCTCTCATGTGTGGTATTTGCTTTCCAACCAGGGCCCAGGGTTTGGCCTAGGGCTGGCTGGTGCAGCAGCTGCAGCAGCACAATAAGCCTCCTTGCCCATGCCCACAAAGAGGGCTCCGAGTGCCACCTCTGGCACCCGTGCCATAGGTTCGCCACCAGGGCTCTAGGGGATGTTTTTCAGATTCAGTGGAAAGTGTTGCTCTTTTACACTACTCTCTCATTCCTTTGATAAGGGAGAGTTATAGCCAAGGTCATATGGGAGGGCATATATCTTATTCTTGTTGTCCCATATTGACCTTGACAAATGTGGTGTCCTAGTCTAAGTTATGATGAGGCCCCCTGTTTGCAATTTAGTATTGAAGTTTCATCTTACATAGTAAATTATTTTAAATTTTTCACCTAGTTCTCATGCAAAAAGGTTACATACACTTGATGTTAGAAGAGCAATATTGTTTTTGAAAACTTCAAAGGGGAAACGGGCTTCATCACAGATGTTGTCTAGATGGATTGTGTCAGCAATAAGACTTTGCTATTCAGAGGCAGAAGTATCATGTCTATTAGTGGTGCATGCACTCGAACACCCCTAATTGTTCTACACTAGAAGATCTTGCCATGGTAAGTCTGCATGTGCACAGGCCCAATGTGTGCCTACACAGAAGACCTCAATAAACATCACTTACAGGTAAATGCAACCCTGTTTTTTTAAGATGAAGAAATCAAATATGTGACTAATAAATTCAAGACTGCCAAGTTCTGAGGTTTAGAAATAGCCAGCAAGTTCTATGATGTGGTATAGTGCCCCAGCCATAAAATCTGTGTGTATGGTAATTATCCCGGTATTCTGATAGGTACTGTACAAGATAAAAATGATAAAAGGCTTACCAGTACAAGTTTATGACTGAACAAACCAGTGCACAGAATTGGCAGTGGAAGAGATAATTAATATAATGATGTAGACTTCATGCTATATAAATGTTTCATCTCACTGCTTTTAGTGTTTTAAGCCACTTGGAGTGTGACACATCAAAAAAACAGTTAATAGATAATCTTATGGCAAGTTGTGTATTACTTGGAATGGCCTTGGGAACTAAGTTTTGGCTGAGAAGTGACTGAAATATGTAAAATATAGTTCTTCACTATCTTAACCAGTCACACAGTTCCTAATAATAAATGACTCAAAGAAAATGCTTTGTAAACTATTTGATGATATATTGACTTCTCCAAACAGCCCTTTGTGCTTTGAGTGGCACTTGAGTCTCCTCAAGTGCTTTGGTAAGTGTAAATAGCTCTGTTCGATAGGTACTTGCTGTTCAATGGTAACAGCACATAGTTTGCAGTTGGAGCCCACTATCAGATTATGTACTCTATAAATCAACTTCAGGACTATAGCTGAGTTCAGACTGGCAGTTTGCAGCGGGAGCCAGTCGTGACAAAAAAGCCCCGGAATAAACTGTTCTGGGTTTTCCCGGTCACATGGGGCCTACAGATGCGGGAGCATACCGGGAGGAGGTGCACGGGAGCATTCAGACTGCTGGCCCAGAGGTGCAGCTGTAAATGGCCTTTTCCTCTGTGTGTATGGGCACATATGTGCTCATGCGCATAAACGCGTATGGCCGATTTGGGGTGGACCCCGTTGCGCCGGCATCGCATTGGGTGGTAGAGCGGAGCACAGCCAATCCAGTCGCTGCTGCCTTATGCGTGGAAACACCCGGAGCACACTATAGAAGCAGGTTGCTCCCAGCTTTTCGGCTTCACGTTCACACTTTTGGGAAGTGGAATAATGCAGGATAAAGGCGCTCTCTGGGATTTGCTACCACTTTTGTCAGTTATGTTTTTAACACAGGAGCGAAGCAGAACAGCACAGGTTGCCTATGGGTGGGGAATGCCAGGCAGATGTGCCTGTGTGAACACCCCCTTTAATCTGCTTGGGTAACGCGGCTGAAAAGTGGCTATAGCGGAGCAAATTGCCAGTCTGAACTCAGCTTATGTTAGGTAATAAAATTTCCTGGGCCAAGTCATTTTTTCCAGTGTTGTTTTGAGACCTATATTAGATTTGTGAAAGATTATGTAGTGATCAGTCCTTGCTCCTATGATGGTTTCACGTAATTTTTCCAGTAATTATATTTTCTGTAGATTTTTTCCTTGTCCTATTTCTATGTACTTAGTGAGCCATTGTGTCTGCCAAACTAGTTCTCTTATTTCACTTATATCTTGCCTTTTGTGTAGAGGTTGTCTCCTGGCCAAGCAGTGACCAATCTTCTTATTTACAGCAAGGTTGATGCTTTATGTGTCTTTAGTCTGTATCATTATCTAGTTTACTTGTGTAAATGTTAGGTTGAACCAATTCACCAAAGTCTATACAGAAATGGAAACTGACTAAATGGGTTTAATGACTTGGTGTTGGTGTTCTTTTTCTAAATGAGACAATTTTATAGTATATGACAGTTGTTTGGACCAACTTTTCTTTAAGATACTAAACATTTTAAAACTAGCCAAGCATGTACTGAATGATTAATAGTACAGCAAATATGTCTTGATAAGTTGATTCTAATTGGACAAATTAAAGAAATGTGCTAGCAATTGGTCTCCATGGTGAGTTTTCAGGAAGGAAGTGAAGGCAGATCAGTAGAGATTAAAAGAATTTAAGAAGGTCCTGAAAGACTTGAATGAATTGGGGCTAGGATTGTATGTAGAAAATCCTGGACCTTTATATAGTGAAGGATTGATTTTGGTTAGTGCATTGTAAGGAACCACTGAAATAAGAATAGTGGCAGAGAAATAAGGAAGTAAAATGGATAAAACAGAAATGGACGTAAAATGGAGAGTACTCAAAAAGAGGTATAACTTGGTAATCTGATCATAGAAGACATTTTTTTAAGCAACTGTATCTTATGGGGGCACTACTATGGCTTGTTTCAGGCATAATGTTTCTCGATCTTAGCTATGGTTAATGTTATGACAAATGATATTAGGGCCCTGCGGGATCTTATGCAATTCCACAGGGCCTGTAAGGCAGAGATATTCTGCCAGGCTTTTTGTTGAGGGCAAAGTTACCCCGTTGGCTGGCAGCCTTCTTTCTTCTCCCCTCGTGTTCTGAGTTCCCCTCCCCTGCCCAGAAAAAAGGGACTGGTAGTCCAGAATTGGGATGCATAATAATAAATAAGAAAATCGCCATCTGGATCTTTTTATTTACACTGAAATTTTTATTAATGTTATATATAAATGTTAATGTTTTGTGTTGTTAACTAATACATCAACTTGAAGATATCAAAGCTAATTTCCACACGGTCCTGTAAACAAGAGTATTTAATTTCTGATTTAGAATGTATTTGAATAAATTTAGTACTGCTGTTGGTATTCCACTAGGCTCTTGTTAAATTCTATTCAGATATTTCCTTATTTGTTTAGGAAGCTGAGCAAGCAAGAACAGACTACTATATTAGAACTCTGCTACTTGAATTTCAAAATGTAAGTAGATACAAGCTCTGTATGGTTAGCCAAATGGATAATTGGTTTGAGTTAAAGATTTTGCCTGTGTACTAAAATTTTGGCCAGAGTATTGAAGGTGTACTAAAATCTTGGGTAGCATATTGAATGGTGTATATTTGTGTTTTTTTAGTTTGTGAAATTAATTGTGGTTTAGTTTGGGATAATGCAAAGGTGTGTAGCAACTATTCTGTGGCAAGTGGCTGATTGCAGGGTTTGGGTCATAGCATTGGGTCAGGAAGCCAGAATAACAATGTGGCAGCAGTGGGGAGGAGAGAGTATGTCTTTAGATCATTTATCTCCTACACTTGCCCTCTTTGAGGATTGGCTGGCTTTCATAGAACAACAAAACTTAAAAGAGCAATAAAAACAAGAGACAGCAGTATCAGGAATAAATGTAATAACCCCGATAACAGTTAATGCAACAATAAAAGAAGCAGGTAAAAACTAAGCAGCATCAGTAGCAAAAACAGCAGTTTTAAAAGCAGGGAACCCCCCCCCAAACCTCTAAGGTTACAGGTAAAAAAAGAAATATGCATCTAAAAGGCTTGAGTGAATACAAACATCTTTGCCTGGCACCTGAAAAAGGTACACTTTGTGCCAGGTACACTTGTGTGGGTAGGGGAGTGCCATAGTCTTCACGCCATGACATAAAAGGTAAGGTTCAAGTTTTCAGCTTCTTTTCAAATTATTTATGCTTTGGGATCAGGGCTGATCTTAAGCTGCTTTTGTTAATAGGACTGAGTTATTTCATAATGCATAGTTTAGTAATCAAGTTTCTAGTTCTTTTTAAATTAAAAGTTTGATTTTTTAAAAATCCTGGTAGTAAATTTCACATGCATAGTCATTGCTCTTAGATTGTGATTTTTGTGCATGTGTGCTGGTATCTTGGAACAGTATTGCTAAAGGATTTGTATGCTTGAGCTGATACACATCTGTAGAGACTCTTAGCTGTATATGTGCATCTTTCTTATTGCCTTAATTCCAGGAGGGTTCTGACCACTCTGCCACAGTTTTGAGGCAAGTTTAGCTATCATAGTGTTCATCAGTAGCCTTCAGTTGGGTGCTAATTTCTTAATATATTCTTGGTTTTAGAGTTGGCATACTCACTTTTCATGAAATTATTTTAAATCCTATGGCAAGAATTTCACATACAGGCCTATGCCATATCTACTATTAGTAGTGGGCCCTTGATAGCCCAGACTAGCCCAGTCTTGTCAGATCTGGGAAGCTAAGTAAGGCTCTGGTTAATACTTGGATAGGAGGCCGCCAAGGAAGTCCAAGTTTCGTGTGCAGAGGCAGGCAATAGCAAACCATCTGTGAACCTTTCTTGCCTTGAAAACCCTATGGGGTCACCATAAGTCGACTGCAACTTGAAATTAAAACAAAACAAACACCACAAAGGTGTTGTGGTAGTGGGCACTTGAAATGTCATAAAGAGTTCAGTTCCATGTAACATGCCACTTGTGTGACTGCTGTGAGTTCATTTATCTTTCTGAATATTTCTTTAGTCACATCTAGTCTGGTTACAAAAAGTGATATTTTTGATATATATAAATATGTAATATTATCTACCATTTATTTTTCTTTAGGAAACACGTAGGGTATATCAGTTTCATTATGTGAACTGGCCTGACCATGATGTTCCTTCATCTTTTGATTCTATTCTGGACATGATCAGTTTAATGAGAGAATACCAGGAGCATGAAGATGTTCCTATTTGTATACATTGCAGGTACAAAGTAAATTTTTCATGTCAGTTATGGTGGAAGTTCTCACAAATGGTTTTCATCTTCAGCTACCCTGTGTGCTTGACAGTTGGTGAAATAAAGTGCATGCAGTTAACGTTGCCAATTAAATGGACTCATTGGGAGTTAATGTACCATTGTTTCCATACTGCATGCACAATAGACAAAAGTTTGACTGTGTCAGAAGATGATTTTGTTGACTGGAAATACATGCTCCTTTGCCATGAAAACAGGGACATATCCTTTTGTTAAGTTTTAAGTGCTCAGTATATATGAGAATACTGAAAAGCAGATTTAAAACTTCACTGAGTTGTGTTCATTTTTCCCCCTATAGCGCAGGGTGTGGAAGAACAGGAGCCATCTGTGCCATAGATTACACATGGAATTTGTTGAAAGCTGGGGTAAGGCGGATTTATAGCAATCTGAATGCTGCAAAACTAGGTCATCTTAGCCTGTAATTAAAGGAGAGTTTTATAGGGGAGTAATGGAGTTGTACAATATGTGCAAAACTGAGAATAGCTTGGAAAGCTAGGCACAACTTTATATTCATTTATGGCTGTACGGTGACTTTTTGGATGGTCGGCACACAGTTGCAATACTAAACTTTCAGCACCTGCTAATATTAAGAATTAAATTGCTCTTGTGGCTTTTTAGATGGCATTTGAAACCAAGTGATCTGGAAAACCTGTTTTACTTTCTTCTTTACAGAAAATACCAGAGGAGTTCAATGTATTTAGTTTAATACAAGAAATGAGGACGCAAAGACATTCTGCGGTACAGACTAAGGTATTACTTTGCTGCAGAATTCCAGTATATGACTATGCTTTGCTGGTTGAGGCAAAACTATCTCTAAACCAGTGTGTGTATCTTTAATCTTAGTTTTTGTCATGTACGTATAGGAGCAGTATGAACTTGTTCATCGAGCCATAGCACAGTTGTTTGAAAAGCAACTGCAAAAATATGAGAGCTGTGCCTGCTGGGAAATTGCAGATGGGCTGGTATGTCACTTTATTTTCTTTAAAACAGATCAAACTTGTAGAATTTCTTTAGTATTAAATTTCCTTTGCTCTGTTTCTCTCCACTTTTCTTTTGCTGTGAAAAGGAAGTACAAACAAGCTTGTTTCCACTTAGCCTGTATTACTCAGCAGGATCAATTAATTTGGAGAAATCTTTGAAGCACAGAATGTAGAGATTTGGTAATTGAATATTACTTAACTGCAGTTATTATAGCCAGTATCCAAGCCCTTTATCCCTCCCAGGCATACTAGCAGAAGATGTTTCCACACATGCATCAGGGTGGATAGAGTATATCATGTCTGTTAACATGTCTCCTTCTGCCTCTCTGAATTATAGTCGGGTGGGTGGGGAGTGGGCTTCAGGAGCATCTTTTCAGCCCCATGAAGAGTTGCTGTTGGAAACGGGTGGTAGGAAGTCCTGGTTTTCAGATCCTGATTTGGGCCAATTAGTTTGTTGTGAAACAAACTTTTATGACATTATGATATTTTAATATTGATACAACTAACAATGTTGAAATCACAAATAAAATGTTTGGACCTGGCTCTTTTCGATGGGTTTGCTCTGAAACTGACTTTCAGTTGCATAATGTATAGACCTGGGTGTGTATAAATGGCTGTGTACAGTAAACTGTTTAACAAATTGCAGTTGTCCAAGTATGACTGAATGGAAGTGATCATGTGAAATGAATATACGTTTGTTCTGTTTTAGTAGAGCTTCCGCCGATTTCTTAGACACATTCATTGCTAGACAATCGCAAATTAGAAGGATGTTGCCTAAACCCTATTTAAGTGGCTGGCTAGTCCAGGCAAACTAACCACAAGATTACTTATCACTCAGAAAGTATTTGAAACAAAATTGCCACATTAAAGAGCTCCAAGAGGCTTCTCAGAGTTTTCAGCTTTGGAGGTGGACATGTTTTCCTCTTGGCTAAAGAACCTTCTTGTGCTTTAATTATAGGCATGTTGATTCCGTGCCTGTGCTAACAGTTCAATTCTAAACCTGTATCCTCTCACCAACTTAGCAATAGCTAGTGCCCCTTGCTCTCTGGCAGATACCCCTCCTCATGGTATCTATGAATTGTACAAAACTCAAAGGAAGGAGCTGACTGTGTAGAAACAGTGCAAGAGGGTTATGCTGCTTCAGTCTTTTCTCCTGGAAATGAAACAGAACTATGTCCTCTAGCATATGCAAAGTATTAGAGAAAGGGACAGAGTCTTGTTTCAAAAGAGAGGCTTTGGAAAATGCAAGAAATTGTATTGTGGTTCTCCTCCCCTTTCCTAATGCTTTGGAAGTGTTGGGAGGTTTTGGTAAAGGAGAACACAGGCTTGCACAGCATTTCTACTTCTAAAGCAAGACCCACAAACTTCCCCAAATCCTCTTTGTACACCTCTAGATGTAGGAGGAGAGAAGGAGGAGGGACTTGGTCTAGTTTCTTTTTAGGGGAAGTGTTGTAAGAAGGGGCTGTGAGCAGCAGCATGAATCTTGTGCTATGTTGGCCTTCTGAAGAGGGAGGTTGACCTCCTGGACTCATTCACATTTTCTGCAGCTCACTGAGAACTTGGGGAGGGAGAGACCAGTAGCAATCACAAATAATGGTTGCTGATAAGTTAAACCAAAATTTGTGTATCCCTACTTAAATAACACTTTCTGGAGTCACTTTTAGCTTTCAAATTGTAAAACAGCCTTGAAGTCCACTTACTGATTCTATTATTTGAAATTATTCAGGCATTGTTTGGTTTCAAAACTTGGTGCAGGATGCACAGCCTAGGGATTGCTTGTAGACATGAGCATCATTTGCAGCTGTGGAGGAAATGCTAAGCAGAAATTATTTAGAAATACAGTAGTTGTCTGGGTGGGCCTCTCCTATTGTTAAACCAAGATGAGGAATTTTAAGAAGTAATGTTAAGAGAGTGTTGTAGAAATTAATACCTTACTATGAACATGTATGAGATTTATAAATGATAGCATATGATGTTCTGTCACAAACATTAATAAAAACATCACATGGAATGCTGAGCTCTGGTGAAAAGTTTCTACCCCTGAATTTTTTCTTGATCTGTAGACCCTTGCAAAGTACCAACTTCTCAGAGTAGTTCAATCCAGTCCTGATTTTTAATTTCTGTCTTCAGGTGCCATGACTTAGTTGCCCATCAACTTTATTGGAGGTCCCCGAGTTCTAATATTTTGGGAAATGTAGAAAAGTTCAGTCTTTTCTCTGCTCATAAATTTATAAACTTCTGCTAGGTCTTCCACCATGTCAGTTTTCTAAAGTAAAAATCCCTAAATCTTAGCCTTTTCTCATAGAAAAGGTTTTCCATCCGCTTGATAATTTTGGTTGCCTTTTTCTGTACATTTTCTGGCTCAAATGTATCCCCGCTTTAGCTCTATACAAGGGCATTTTACGTTCAGTCTTTCCTAATAATCTTTGGTATAGAATTATTGTCTTCACTGCAGTCACAGAAGAAGGCAACATAGTGAAATACTCCAAGATCTTTCCTTGCAAATCACTGCTAGTTCATACCTCATCAGTATATATGTCAAAGTTTAGAATTTTCCCCAAATGTGCACTCATTTACACTTACACTGAACTTCATTTGCCATGTCATCTACTCATTCAGTTTGGAGACATTCCTCAAGGCTAACTGGTTTGCTACTGTGTGAGACAGGATGGTGGACTAGAGGGCCACTAGTCTAATCCAGCAAGGTTCTTTTTGTGTTCTTAAGTGCTCACAGTCCACTTTTGGGTTCCACCACCTGGAATAATATTTGATAATACTTAATAATTTAAAAATATTTAATAATTAAATAGGACCTATTCCAGTACAGTTTTGGAAGAACTCATCGCTTTCTTCCTTCAGTTGTGAGATCTCTCCACTTAATGTCTATCCTCTGCTTCCTGTTTTTAATTACCAGTACAGGCAAGGACCTCTATCTTTTACCTTGAGACTTACCTTTGCATGAAGGGCTTTTGGGGAAGGTTTTTTTTTGGGGGGAGGGTATAGAATGCAAGAATACCATGTCTGCTGTTTATTCCATATCCGTTTGCTTGGACTTCATTTTCTGGAAGCCATGCAGACTTCCTCAGTAGGATTTGTCCTTCTACGTACTCAGAAATTACATCTTTTATGCTTATTTTTGTTTACCCAGACCTGACATCAGGCTAACTAGCTTATACTGTCATTGATCCCCTCTAGATCCCTTTTTAAAAATTGGTGTGGAGTCTGCTACTTTCCAGACTTGGTTTAGTGATAAGCTGTGAGGGGCTTTGTCTCAGTGTTAGGAGCATCTAATTGGCATGCAGAAGGTCTCAGGTTCAATCTCTGGCATCTCTCTGCATTATTTTAGGAGGTAAATTTTTTTGCATGAATTCATTAACCCTCTGCTATATGCCATCCTGACGTAGTGATGGGGCACAGCAATACTTCACTGAATATTTCATGGTGTCCTTAGCAAAAACGCAATCAGATTTAATCTCACACTGAAAAAAATATTCTAGTTTCTGCAGTTACATGGATTTCTACATATTATTATCAAGCTGGGGGGATTGCTTTAAATTGTGGGGGGGGGTTTCTGTCAAGTCACAGCTGCTTTATGGTGACTTCATGGGATTTTCAAGGCAAGAGACTTTCAGAGGTGATTTTCTATTGCCTGCCTCTGTGTCATGACCCTAAGATTCCTTGGTGGTCTCACATCCAAATACTAACCAGCTTTGACCTCGGTTAGCTTCCGAGATCTGGCAAGATTAGACTTTCCTGGGCTATCCAGGTCAGGGCCAAATTGGGTCTTAGGCATATTAAAAAGATTTCTTCACTAAGTTGAGGACCAAAACTAAACTTGGTATTTATGTTACATGTAATAAGACTTTGTTTTTGCAATTTCATGTCCCACTCTTAGAGCTTTGGTTTTGATAGTGTGTATCAGTAGATATGGCTTTCCATCTTGAATAAAAGTTTCTGGGATTTAATTTTCTTGGCAGAAGGAAGTTAACGCAGAGAACACAGTTAGTTCTGGAGACATCGAGAAACAGGATTCTCCCCCACCAAAGCCACCTCGGACACGCAGCAGGTATTAAAATTTAGTTGGAGCAAGATGTGGTGAAATAACACTTCATCCACAGGTGTCTGTAAAGAATCACAACTTTGGGAGGTAAATATATGTAATACTTGGTTGACTGCCACGAGTTAAGCTGTAATCATCTTCATAGGCAGGCAAAAGGTTGCAAGTCAAGTTCTGCCAGCTAGTTTGCCTGGGTGTGGACGATGGCCTTTCGTATGTTAATTGTGGGTAACAAACAGAACAAAAAACTTTTCCCTTGGCACCAGGATTTCCTTGTAATTATTGAAAGGGGAGGCCTTCTGGATACTAGCCTTCAGGTAGGATGGGAAGGGTCTTACAGGGTTTAAAAGAAGGACTCTATTCTTTGTTTGGAGGAAGAGGCTGGGAAGAAAGCCTTTGGAAAAGGCAGTTTTAGGAACAAGAGACACTTGAATAGAAAAAAGGAGAATGATTGGAAAAAAGCAGCCTAAATATGACCTGAAACAGAACGATTGTTCTGCTTAGCTCTTAGCTTGCCATCAAAGTGCTAAGTTTAAGGGGAAAAGATTTTATTTTATGCTCCTTTTATTTTTCCTTTGCTAGTCCTGCCAGCCTCCAGGTCCAGGTGGGGGATTCCCTGATTTCAGGGGCTTCTCCCTGCAGCAGACAAGCTGGCTGGCAGGGAAACCTGCCTCTAAATAGGGATGTTGTCATGTGCCATCACCGATGTGATGACATCACCCAGAAGTGATGTCATGGGGGGATGCTCTGGTATTTGGGCAAACTCTATAGTTTGAGGGCGAAAAAGCCATAGAGTTTCACCCAAATACCAGAGCATCTCTGCTCAATGTCCCCAACGGAATGGCATCACTTCTGGGTGATGTCATCACATTGGGGACGTCACATGATGTCCCTGGCCACCCCCCAGATCCCCACATCGGAATGACGAGGTGACATGGCAACCCTACCCTTTGCTCAGTAGTTGTTAAACAATTTGTGTTCGACTGTATGCTCCTTGTTGTTTACTCAGTGACTGCAAACACAAATTAGTTTTTCCTTTTATGAAATTGGCATTATGGTGGTTTGCCTTCATGCACATAAGCCAAAGGCATAAATAGAATAATTCAGATCGAGGAAGGAGTTGTTACACCTTCTAACAAGGAAAATTCCCAAGTTTTCCCTGTCTTGGATAAGTTTGAGTAGGTGACCAGGAAAGGTCTCTGGTGTTAATTATTTCAAGGAGAATGTTGAAGCTCAGTTTCCAGAAGATTAGGCAGGTGTATCTGGCTCTGGCAGTGGTAAAAGGAATCTTATTTCTGTGTATAGAATAAAGCTGTAGTTGTCTTGTGGCTTGGGACCAGGTGGGTAAATTCCATATTCCATGAGGTAGAACAAGGTTCCTGTTTTGTCATTTACAGGCAATGCTCCCTGTAAGCCTTGGAGTCCTGTGAGCAAAAATTCTACTTTGTGAGCTACTGGCATTAAAGTTATAAGCAAGCGATTTGGCTGTTGCATAAATTATTTTGCTCTGAAACCATCCTTCCTGAGCTAAGACAAAAATGTGTGAGCCGGAAGCTAAAGAACTGTGAACTAGCTCACACTAACTCAGCTTAGAGGGAACACTGCTTATAGATCGCAGTTGAATAAGGATCCACTAAATTTCTACTGCTGTTTGACAAGCTGAATGTACAAATATTAGCTATTTATTGGTATGAGACACCAAAATTGGTATATTCTGTTTTCATCCTGGCAACATTTCACGGGATGTTGAACCTTAATACTGCTTTTACAAAAGGTTATTCAGTTTGCTGTCAGATGTCTAGGAATGCATACTTTAGATTTCTAGACAGTTTCTTCATTTCTAATAATGTGGGTTTGGATTTTTTGGTTAGGACAAGTCTTTCCACACGCTATTCTTCTAGTGATTTGGACAACCAAATTGACATTGTAACCAGGGCCGGCCCCAGGTGTCTGGACGCCCTAGGCAAGACAGCCTGGGGCGCCCACCCCACGGGGATGCCAACCTCCCGGTGGGGCCTGGACACCGGGGTGGGGGTGGAGTGCCGGCTTTCCTGAGCACGCCGCACTAGCGGCGTGCTCAGGAAAGCCAGGGAAGGGGCAGCCGTTTGAACGGCCGCCCCTTCCCAGCCCCAGGGCCAGCTGGAGACCAGGGTGTGTGTGTGTGGAGCGCCGGCTTTCCTGAGCATGCCGCAGTAGCGGCGTGCTCAGGAAAGCCAGGGAAGGGGCACCCGTTTGAATGGGCGCCCCTTCCCTCCTAGTGCCGGCTTCACGGGGGGTGGGGCGCGCTTTGGCGCCCCTGTGGGCCCCAGCGCCCTAGGCGAGCGCCTAGCTCACCTAGTGGGCGAGCCGGCAGTGATTGTAACTTGACAGGTTTATGGTTCCTTGATACTCCTTTTGCTGTGTATGGAATAAAGTTGTAGAGGTCTTGTGGCTTGGGACCAGGTGGGTAAATTCCATATTCCGTGAGGTAGAACAAGGTTCCTGCAGGGCCTGTTTTGTCATTTACAGGCAATGCTCCCTCTAAGCCTTGGAATCCTGTGAGCAAAAATTCTTAATAACTGTAGTTTGCTGCTGGATCATAGAACAACTGTTATCATCCATCTAAATGTTTGATTCAGATGCTTTATTCAAACTCTTAGCAGTTGTGAATACATTGAAATATTCCTGTGGGATCCATTTTTATACTGATAGATAGATCCTAAGCAGGATGATCTGGTGTCATCCTTAGAAGAATCCTGGGAGTAAGCCCCATTGCATAGACCTAAGTAGCATTCTGAATAGACCTCCTTAGTACTGTACCGTAAGACTTGATGAGCATAGATGGGCATTCTTAACTTATTTTTAAAATAGATTTCTTACCTCCAAAGCATGCAATTGTAAACTATAATAGCATAAAACAAAGTTTAACAAATTTGAGCTTATTTACAGATGTATTTGCATACCTTCACAGCTGATGAACTTATCAAATCAAAACTTTTTCTTGTACATGACTGAATAAGGTCTGATACTGAATAATGTGGATGCTAAAGTTCAGTCCATTAGTTTAGTATGATATTACACTGGTGGTATGGGACAGTTCCAAGTTCTCCTGGATTGCTGAAGTTTGGCATCAGAATGAATCAGATAATAATGCCTTATAGAATGGTTTCAGCCTACTATCTGTCTTGACTTGGCTACTAGTAATCCTCCTAAAGCTGAAGTGTTTGTTTCCTGTATCCCCCTACTAAACACACAAACCTTTTGATATGGTTTTCGCAGAAGATAAATTTGTGGTAGCTCTTTGTTGCCTTGTATCAGTCCTTCTTGTTGCTATTTCTAGTGAATTGCATAGTACTTGGGACTTAGAGATGTGGCAGAAACCTGCGTTCAGGCCTTGCCATGAAGTTGAATGATAGCCTTGAGCAAGTCACATGGCACCTATGCATGTGCCTTGTTACTGTGGTTTCCCTAGCATGGTTTTATTTCAGAATGACCTAATTAATTCTGAAACCTGTGCTGGAAGTTTTTGATTACCATGTGTTAGGTGATGTACAGCATGTACATTATACCTTTAACCTTTTGGTCACTAATGATGAAGCTCTGAATGTATAGCATCTACCTCACTATGTAGCAAAAGTTTCTTTACTAGTAGTTGGAGCCTACTGACTTTTCCACTACTGCAAGATGAAGGGGGGGGCATTTTGTCATCCCCCCACAACAGCCCGCATTCTACATGGAATTTTTTTGTCTGTCCAGGTCCCAGAATCACTGGCCTTTGCATTGGTCAAAAGGGTTCCTCTTGATCCAATGGCAAATCTTGCAGGATCCAGCTTGTTGGCTTGCAGTTTGCTGAGTTTATGTGTTAGTTGCTTTTGTTGAAAGCGTGTATCAGGTATAGCTCATTGAAAATTGTGGGTTAGATCATGTGATCCATGGAACAAGGGTCATGGATCTTTTTAAGGTTCTCCTCCCAGCAGTAATCCTTTCCAACACCAGGAAAGTTTGTTCCAGGGGGTCGCACAATCCCCATGGTATAAAAGCCATGCAGGTTGGGAGGCTTCACTGAGGACAGGGAACTGGGTAAAACTACTTCTTTTCCCTCTTCTGTCAGCTGACAGAAGAGACATGGAAAAGATTGGTGAGAGCGCTCCTAAGTGATGGATCGCAGAATCCAACCCTGTTGAAGAAAACTTATAAATACCATCCTGAGAAGACACAGCAAGGTTGTTGGTCACAGGGAGGCTGCTGAAACTGAGCTGGTGACAAGAAGCAGTTCTGGATACAGGCTAATAAAATGGGCTTAATCCTGACAGATGGTGAGTGGAAGATCTGACCCAGCATTTAAGTTGTCTGGATGGGGTGCACACTGCTTGAAGGAATAGGTTTGTGATTTGGGGGTGCTTTTTAATTTGGTTAACTTCCAGATAGGCAGGTGACCATTGTGCCTGGTGTGCCTTGACTGGTTAGCCAGCTGTGGCTTTTCTTGAACAGAAAAGACCTGGCCATTGTGGTACATGCTGTGGTTACAGAATTAGATTACTGCAATGCGGGGCTGCACTGAAAAGTGTTTGGAAACTTCAATTGGTGCAGAATGCTGCTCAGGAAGTTGATTTGAATGGGTCATAGGGACCATATCACTCCAGTTTTGGTGCATCTATGAAGGATCTCAACTTTTCTTTGCAAAGGGTGCTGCTGCTGACCTTTAAAGCCCTATATTATTTGGGATCAACGTACCTGAAGGATCCTCTACTCCCTTATGAACCCACCTGATATTGTTGGAGTGCCCCCACCTTCTGAGATTAGGTGGGTGGCAACCCAGGAGAGGGCTTTTCAGTCATGGCACCAAAACTCTGGAACTCTCACCCCAGGGAGATTCAAGTGTCCCCTTCTGTTGCGATTTTCCACCAGTGGGTGAAGACTTACTTTCATTTGATGTTCTGTTAGGCCCAGGAGAGGGCCTTTCTGCCCCATGTTTTACTTCTTGTTTTTGTTTTTTAGTATGTGTATTTTAGCTTTGGTTTTAATTAATTTAATGATGTGCTTTTGTTTGGTTTTAATGATTTTGAAGATATGTATTTATGCATGTTTTCAATCTGTTAGCTGCCTTGGTGGCCCTGATGAGGGCAGAAAGGCAGGGTATACATTTTGTAAATAATAATAATGTCTGCTAACAGTTTTTCAATTAACCCCACCTTCCAGAAACTGATCTGAACTAAAACTTATGCCCATCTCACACATTTTTCCACATGCTGCCACAAGAGGCTACAACATTCATCTGTGTTTCTAAAACTGAAATTTCCCCATGTTTCATTGTAGAATATAAACTGCAAGATTACTATAACATTTGCTTTTTGCTTTTTGTTTAGCCTCTGAATACCTTTCCTAGTGTGTGTATTTCTCTTTTTACTCTTCTTGTGTAAAATACCTTTTAGGTCCTGTAAGTGTTTTTGGTCAAACCTCGTTTAAATGTGCAAGATAGGAGTTCCTGGGTGCTGTGCCTTTGCTTCATATTTATCGCATTATGAATCTTCATGAACATCACCACTGTAGTATGGGTAAAATACTAATTTTAATAGCTACTGTAGTCTGTAGAAATGCTTTGCTAGCTCCTGCTAACTCTAGTTCTAAGTAACATGCGTAATAACCTGTGAGGAACTTACACAACAATCTGCTTTAGCTGCCTTGTAGAAGGAGATGTTAAAGAAGAAATTCTGCAGCCCCCCGAGCCTCATCCAGTGCCACCCATTTTAACTCCATCACCTCCTTCTGCCTACCCAACTGTTACAACTGTGTGGCAGGACAATGATCGATACCACCCAAAGCCTGTCTTGCACATTGTTTCTTCAGAACAGCCAGCAGATCTGAATGAAAACTACTGTAAAGGAACAGACAATTCAGGGAAGAATGAACTGTCTGAATGTGTAGAGAAGAAGCTGGAGCGCAACTTGAGTTTTGAAATTAAAAAGATACCTCTTCAGGAAGGGCCAAGGAGCTTTGAGGGCAACTCTCTCTTGAACAGGGGACACGCAATTAAAATTAAAAGTGGCTCTTCTTGTACACTGGGTAAAACATCTAAGCCACAGGAGCAAGGCTCAGGAGACACATCTGTTGATACCTCACAAAACTCTTCTTTGGAAGGCAATATGCAACCACTGAATATGGCTGCAATATCTTCACTGGAAGGACATCAGTGTCTTATAGGTTCTGATGCTGTGCAAAGACCAGACTGTTTGCCTCTCAAAGAGAAGGGACATGCTAGGTGGTCACTACAAGGGGCTGAAAATGTACAGCCCAAATCAACACCAGAAGACTCACAGTCAGCTGTTTCATGTCCTGATGTTAAAAATCTGTCAGTAGTACCAAACTCACCATCTCATATGGATCCCTCTTACAGTGAAATGCAAAATCTCCATCCTACAGCTGTGATTTCAGTTAGAGCCCCTCTTTGTTTTACAAATCCTCTGCATTCTGATGATTCTGATACAGATGAAAGGAACTCTGGTGGAGCCAGGTCTCAAAGCATGTCTAATATTTCAACTGCAAGTGCCACAGTTTCTGCAGCTGTCAGTACTGAAAATATTTCAGTTAGGAAAGTATTGCCGATGTCCATTGCAAGGCAAGATGCTGTAATTACAATGCATTCTAGTACCAACAAAGGTAAGCTGTACTAGATTTTACCAATATTATTATTTACCTATATTGTGTTGATTTTATTTTTTCTGGCTTGGAAAAATAAAATATTTAGAACTAAATTGTGTATATTCAAACAAGGTCCAACATGGCTTGGTGGATAAAATGCTGAATTACTACTTGGGAGGCCTCATTTTGATTGTCTGGGTATCATGGAGTCATTTAATGGGTTTGCATAAGTCTTACCTCTTGCATCAAATCTCCAGCTGTAGAACTGGAGTATGATTGATCAGATGTTCCGGGCAGTTAAACTAGAACGGATGCATTTAGTATGGATGAAGAGTATTGAACTACTGGCCACTGTATTGCAATGTCTGTTCTCCAAAGGTGTAGCATGGTGGCCTCTGTAAATATTTGCACTCCAGCCATGCATGCATGGAAGTTGTACAGAGTCTTCCCATGTTCTTCTCCATTCTTGCAGTCCCTTCCATCCTCTAAAAAGATTATTTCAGTGTCATGGGGACCCATGTAGAGGAATAGCTATGTGAGCTGAGACGCTGCAGGGAGTAAAAGGAAGGGGATGAAATCATCTCTCCTTTCTCTTTCATCAGCAGAAATGTGCTTGTGGAAGACACAGACACATTTTTAAAATAAAAAGGAGGTTCTCTGTCTTTAAACAGACACTTATTACTAATTTAACTATATGAAGGTGTTCTAGAAACAGCAGCCTTTAATATGTAAATTTTTGTGCACAGCCAGCTATATTGCTGCTGTACAAAACACCCTTTTACAAAGTCAGAATGTTTATTAATTAATTTACAGAATTTATATTCTGCCTTTCTGTCCAATCAGGGCAACCAAGGTGGCTAATAATTAAAAGCACAGTTTTTAAAAAGTATAATAAAACCAATTTAAAACCAAGAATAAAATAATATATCAATGCTTGTATTGTAATGTGAAAAGAATATTCAGTTACCATTTGTTATAAAATGTAATTTGGTTTTATTCCAGACATATATGATGAAATGCTTAATCATTTTGTTGTAGGAGTTTCAGTAGTTATTTAAAATGACTGATCATTTTATATGGTTTTAGATGCTGGTGGTAGTAAAGACACCTTTTGTCTTCCAGAAAGAACACCAGAGACACTTGTGCTTGCAAGTGAGCAAAGTGAGTTTAATATTTTGTTAATCCAAAAACAGGGTATAATACTGGATTCCTATTGGTGGTTCTCTGCCATGTAATGGATTTGTATAGATGTGTATAGATACTATATCTGTAAATATTTTTGTTGAGGATTAATATATATATATCAGTTGCACCTGGCACATTTGTTTTTGAGACTTTCATTGGATACATTGGAATTAGGGATGGGCATGAACTGGGAAATGGTGGTTTGTGTTGTTTTGTGGTTAATTTGATTACATGAACCATGATTTTTTTCCCCATTTCCCAAACTGGTTTGTGGTTTGTTCAGCTCGTGAGTTCTGGAGGTGGCAGAACATCCCCCTCATGAGTTAGAGATGCCAAACTCCCTGGGAGTCTTCAGTTTGGCGAAGATTGGATTTGGAATGGCTGAGTTATAGCCCCCAAAGCAGGTGCTCCCTGGAAAGCTCAGCTCTAGCCTCCCCTTAAATTAGGCACGCAGCAAGCAATTCTTCCTAACTCACTTTCACATGACTGACTCTTCTTTTCCTGTTGCAAAGTAAAAAGAAGCTGAGTCAGCGTGTGGAGTGTGTATACACACACACACACACACACAGTCTGCTCCCATCAGGTCCAGGTCCATAGCTATTGCGGGGCCCATGGGGCCTGCCCCCTGTGGTTTTTGCAGGCCCCTCCTCCAATCCTCAGCTCCCCCTCCCTCCCCCCGGCCCCCTTACCCCCTGATCGATCGCCTCACGAATATCAGCCGGCATTTCCCTTTTTGAGCTCAGCTATGATGAGCTGAGTCTCTTTAGGATCCAGCAGCAACTGGTGGTTGACCGAGTCACACACACATTGGTTGGATTGCAGCCGCTGCAGCAGTTTGCTCCTCCTGTTGGATTTTCTGCGCCAGGCTTCAGAAAAGATTGTTGGCTCAGGGCAGGAGTGAGGACGCTTGATCCTCGCTCTCCTTTTTTAAAAAATGTGGCAGCATTCCTAGACCTCTGAGGAGCCTTAGTGTGCAGCACTGTTCAGTCTAGTAACATTGGGATTCTGGCTCACCTCAGAGGAAGGCTCTAGTGGGGTCTGTGTGGGTGCACGCCAAGCAGACCTCCCTTGCCCTGGAGCCTTTGATTTAATTAGATGGTGGGCCGCCCCAAGGGCCCCTCCCCCCAAATCCCTAGCTACTTGGCTGGCTCCTATAGAGCAGAATGGGACCTCCGTGGTTGGCTCCCAGAGCTGCCAGTCAAGATATGGAGTACTGCTATGGGTGTTTCTAGGGCTCTCCACAAGTGTTCTAGGGCTCTCAGTGTTGTCTAGTAGGAATTGATTGAATTGGCACCAGGCTATTTGGAGAACAAACCACTTTAATGAACCAAACAAACCTCCACAGAAAAAAGATTGTTCATTTTTGGATTTGGGAACAATGCAGCCAAACAAACTGGTTCAAAACGAATGACGAACTGCCCTTGTTCATGCTTGAACTGCAGTTTGTTTTTCAGTTCGTGCCCATCCCTAGTTGGAATCTTATTGTGTACAGTACAGCGTTGATCATTATTTTTTAATTTGTGTAGTTCTTGCAACAAGTCTTGTTTAGTCATTTATTCATTCATAAGCCAAAGTCATAAGCCAAAATAACAACCATGTACTCTACCCATTTTGAGGCCCAGCCTTCTGGAAGAGAGGTAGCCTATAAATACCTCAGATAATTTTTTTTAGAAAAAAACAGTTTTGTAAGTTACTAGGTTACCAGTGATATATTCCAGCTAGAGTCCCCATAGTATCAGTGTGGCCAGCGTAGCTCTGCCCTCCTTGAGCCTATGCTCCAGCTACATGTAGAGTTGTCCAGTTCTTCATTCCAGTCCTAAAGTTATTGGCCCTCAAATGCTTAGATAGGAAAATTAAAAACCTAGTATCTATATACAGGCATATAATTCTTAAAAGTTATGACTGCTAATGTCGGTCTTCCAGAAAAGTGTTTCCTATATTTATATTAATTTGGTTACAGCAGCATATTTACTGAAAATATTTTAAATGGTTTTTTCCTACTCACAACCTTGCCCAATGCTGTTATCCTTCTACAAGCTGCTGAATGGAGTTCATTACAAGATCAGAAAATTTCTGAACAAACGCGATGTACAGTAAGTATGCACCAGTTTAATGGTGGGAACACAGTGTTCAGATCAGACTAGTTAAATATATATAAATAGGCAGTATTTAATATGATAAAACATTAACATTTTCTAGGGATAGCCATCTACAGCATGGCCGTCTTCTGTGATTAAGTGGCAAAGAACATTTGCCTCCTACAATTTTGAAGGCAGCTGCCCAGGCTTTTCATTGCCTTCTGAACCCAGCCCGTAGTGCCTATAGTTGCTAAAGCCTTCATAATAGTAATTATTGTGTTACGTTAAATGTGAATCTGGCTGCTATTTTGGGGGGAAAGGGCAGCATAAATTTGCAGACAGGTTACTGAAGCCTGCATTGGGATAGAATAGCTGTCACAATATTTTTTTACCTGAAACTTAGGTAAGTACTACTTCTTGACAAAATTAGATGTGTTACTGATACAAAATACAGATGTGTTAAATCATAGTTTTATTGTTGATCCTATAATACATCTTAATGTAATAGTTTGACTTGATCAGTGATGAATAAATGTGTAGCTGGGTCAGCTTATGTGTTTGGCATCTGGAGATTCCTATCTGTTGGGTCCTAGACATCATGGTGGTGCAGAAGTTTGAAAACCAAAATATATTGCGTGATTGGAAAGTAGTTGACAATGATTTGTGAGAAGCTGATTCTCCCCCCAATCTGGGAGTAAAGCTTATATTCAGCAATATAATCAGCTTAATTTAATATCTGATGTCTATATGAAAATATCTAGGTGATTGAAATAGCTTCTTGGTTTTAATGTTGGGTACAGATGTTGGTGCTTAGCACTTTGCCTAACTTTGAACTAAAGTGAACACTGTGAATGCAGTTTACAAGTCTGATATCAATGCCTTTAGGTAAAATATTTTGAAATACCACAAGAGTGTATATTCTCAATATATATCAAGTTATCAAAACTTGATATGAGACTTGTAAATTACATTCACAGTGTTCATTTGTGTTTGATAACTTGCATGCTGTGATTTCCCCTTGGTTTGTCTTTAACTTTGAACTAAAACAGGGGTGCCCCACTTTTTTGAGGCTGCAGGAACCTTTGGAATTCTGACACAGGTGGTGGGCACAGCCACAAAATGGCTGCTGCAGGAGGTGGAACCATCTACCAGATGGCTTACACAGGTGGCAGAGGCAACCACAAAATGTCAGTGAGTGAGGTTATTCATAACTCTAGTAACCCTTCAACATTTCAAGCAAAAGTTCTGTTTCATAAGCTGCCTTTTAATATGACCATTTTGCTTTAAATTATTTTCTTGCATACACCTTCAGTCACGCAGAGAAGATCCCTGTGCTGTGGTGGCAGCTGAGGCCAAAGCAACATTTAAAAAAATCTTCACAGCCAGTCAGCTTTCCAGTGGCCAGTCAGAAGCCAAGTTGGGCAATAGCCCATCAACTTTCTAAAACACTTGGGAAGTTTGGGCTGACACCATGGGGCCCTTGAAGCCACATTGAGGACCCCTAGACTAGAGTGTCACTGGTAGAAAATAGGCAGAAAATTATATTTACATTTATTTCAATATTTTTGTAGTTATCCTTCGGTGACAATTCTTAGGGTAGTTTGTAGTAAAAACTTACCTTGAGCTAACCTTTCCAATATTCTTTATTAATAGGTATTGAAAATGGCTGCACATGCACAGCCTGGTAAGTGATTCATCTTTCTTTATAGAGACAAAGTATTTAAAATAGAACGTTGCAGCACTTAAAATGTGGTATCTACATGATCTTCTTTGTGGTCTCTGTGCAGGCCACACACTGGGTTCTGCACTTGCACTGGACCTAACTGGTAAACTTCTAGAGCTCTCAGGCAGCTTTCTTCCTTGGCGGGCTTTCCCTCAGCTTTGGGGAGCAGGCACTGTCTACACATGCCTTAAGCTGAGAGAAAGCCACTCCCATTCCTTCCTTACTGCCTCACCAGCTGGATGTGTTTTTGTATTGCTCCTCTGTCTTTGCTCTCCTCCTCCTCTCTTTGCTGTTCCCAATCTTCCCAAGTGCTTTACTTTCATTTCCCCTTCCTACTTAAAAAAACCCTAAACTGTTTCAATAAACTTTTTCTTCATATAAAGACTTTCCCCTCACAGGCCCCCCCCTCAATGGCTGAGGGACATCTTATAGATAAAACTACGTTCTTTAAATGCTGCAACGGCTGTAACTCCAAAGTTTCCCTTACAGACAGAAACTATTACTGCCTGTTCTGTTTGGGGGAACATCACTGCACTGATTTCTGTCAGTACTGCACCAAGTTTACTAGACAGGCAAAGAAGAATAGAGCTGATCACCTCCATACTTACCTTTTGGAGCTGTGTTTATGTCCAACCATGGCTCACAATTCAGGCTCCCAAGCAGTGCTGCCTCCCTCGACTGAACCATGGGGAGATTCGGCTCCACTCAAGTCACCATAGAGGACACGATGGTTCTTTGCGCTGTGGTTGATCCCCAATCTAGGTTACTCCACCACTCAGCTTATCATTGGCATGCTTCTCGATCTCCAGGGGACCCTTGTTAGGATCGTAGCAGTACCTCCAACCACTTTGTGCACCTGCCGCTGAACACAAACTCACTCTGCATCCTGCACCCACTCTGCATCCCGCACCTGACACTGAACACTCAAACTCACTCTGCATCCTGCACCCACTCTGCATCAACCCTGATCATACCACGGACAACTCTGCATCAACCCCGATCACACCATGGACAACTCTGCAAATCAACCTTGCCCAGATGATTTTGCAAGTGATTCCTCACATTCAGATATCAAAACGGAGTTGCTTGGACAGGATGCCCATGATGCTTTGATTGAATGTGACGAAGATCACCATGGTCCCATTTCTCCTCAGAAGGGCACTGAGGTTTTCTTGAGCTGCTGAAGAGTATGGCCATGACTTTGGGAATTCAGCTCACTGAGAATGCACCTGCAGTGTCTGATGTCATCCATGACATAATGCACTCTGATTTGCCTCCAGCCACGGTCCTACCCATGCTACTTTTTCACCTGGCAATGCTTCAGAAAGCTTGGAAGAAATCAGTCTCCATGCCACCAGATGCAAACAGATGAGGCTATGTGCAAGACTCACTCTGACGGATCGAACTTCCTAGACGCACATCCTGAACCAAACTCAGTTATATCTATCTTTGAAGGCAAAGCAGGCTTGGTCCCTTGCACCCTCAGACTGTGAGGGCAGGAAAATAGACTCTCTTGCCAATAGGATATACTCCCTTACTTCTGTTTGGTGTAGTGGTTAAGTGTGCGGACTCTAATCTGGGAGAACTGGGTTTGATTCCCCACTCCTCCACTTGCACCTGCTGATGTGACCTTGGGTCAGTCACAAGCTCTGGCACAGCTGTCCTTGAAAAAGAGCAGTTTCTGTCAGAGTTCTCTCAGACCTACCTACCTCACAGGGTTTCTGTTGTGGGGAGGGGAAGGGAAAGGAGTTTGTAAGCTGCTCTGAGACTCCTTTGGGTAGTGAAGGGTGGGGTATAAATCCAATCTCTTCTCTTCTTCTTCGGCTTCTAGAATGTAAACTAATTTATCATGTCTTTTGGCATACAATTTCCACTTGGCTTCAAAATTAGCAATTCTGTCTACGTAGCTACCTCTGGAGACCTATGATGAAGCAACTGTACTGACTCAGGAAGTTTATTTTCTTTCTTCTTCTTTAACATTTTTTTTAGTTTTCATAATAAATGAACATAAAGTTGGGGTACAACATTTCAATCTTTCTTTTCCTCTATTAAACTACCTCATACATTAACTAAATCTGTATCATTTTTCCACCTACTGTTATCATATAATAATTGCAAATATACAGGTATACAGTTTCTTTTATTCTACTACTATAGATTTTGTCTAAACCTATTGTTAATTTTTTTCTGTGGATATATAAAAAGGCATAATTATTTTCTTCTGAATATTAATGTAATGGTCTTACTCCATTATCAATCTCAGAAATTCCCTCAGAAATTTCCCATCCCTTTTGTAGCTTTCCTCTTCTTCTTGATTTTCTGATTTTTCCTCTTAAGTTTTAAAATCTTAATTCTGTGTCTTTTTTTTTGCCCCCCCAAAGGGGATTTTTTAATTGAATTTTTAAATATCTACAGAAAAGGGGAAGGGTACTAACATAAACAACTACAAGAAAGGGATGATAGAAAAGAAAATCCAAGGTGTGGTGATCGTATACAATTCTTACAAATATGGCATTAACAAAAAAAAAAAAACCCAAAAAACTTTCAGTTGTAAACCCTGAAGGTGACAGTTGAATATATCACTTATAGAAGCTCTAGCTCATACTGACTGTTTGGAGTATACTTCTAAAATACACTTAAATTTCTTTTATGCAAACATCAGGCATCCTCATCATCTGGTTACAATAGTTTCTGCCTATCTGGCTATTGCTTTCTGCTCATCTGACTATTTAAAATTTTTTAACCAACCATTACCTGCAATCCAAAATTATTTAAATAAGATTATTAAATACATCCAAATTAGGCTTGAATATGCTTCTCCTGAAGGCTCTCCATTCATCCTCTTATTAAGAATTAAAAAAGAGAGAAAAGAAAGAACCTAAGTAGTTTATTTATTTATTTTTTATTTTTATTTTTTATATTTTTATATTTTATTTTATTTATTTTATTTTTATTTTATAAAATATTATAATATAATATATAATATATAATATAAAATATTATATTTTATTTTTATTTTATTTTATTTATTTATTATATTTATTTATTTATTTATTTTAAAATTTATTTTATTTATTATTAGATTTATACCCCGCCCTTCCACAAGGGCTCAGGGCAGCGAACAAGAGGCCACAAGCCATACATTGCCGACAACACATAGGGCAATGACATATAAAATACATAAAAACACTAAAATGAACAAACAATAAAACCATTATAACAGCGGCAAACAAAACAAATAAACTCAATTAAAACCAGTCAACTCAACATTCTGGCGGCATGTTACCCCTGCCCCCCCAAAAGTCCCACCAAGTTATAATATCCCAGGGCCAGGATGTCTCATGGTATCCCACGGTAATGGTCCAATCGTGATGGCAGCCCCTACTCAAAAGCCTGGTTGAAGAGCTCCGTCTTGCAGGCCCTGTGGAACTGCATAAGGTCCCGCAGGGCTCTGATCTCCTCTGGGAGCCCATTCCACCAGGTAGGGGCTGCCACCGAGAAAGCCCTGGCCCTGGTAACAGCATATTTGGTCGTCTTGGGGGCTGGAATAACCAGCAGATGTTGTCCCCCAGACCATAGCGCTCTTGGGGGAACATATGGGGAAAGGCGGTCCCTCAGGTAAGCCAGATAACATCCCCTTCCCCTTTTATGATACTAGTCAAAGTTAATAAAATGCATTTAAGCTTCATTTGAGCACTCATCCTCAAACATCCATCTTTTCTGTGTAAACCCTTCCCCCTATTTTATCCAAACATCCCCCCTCAGCCAAAAATCTTATCTCCAAAAAGGATCTTCACTGGAGAATCTTCTCCCCTCGATCTTCTTCAGCTCACAGTCCATATTGTTAATATCTTCTGGAACTCCGCTGTCTCCTGAACCTTTAACCCACGTAGTCACCTTTCACCCACCATTTCATTAGCTATGCCCCCCATCAAAAAATATATTTTTAGGAGGAGAGGTCCCCCCCCCTTGTTGTAGGAGAACATAGCTGCTTTACTACCTCACCAATCTTTCTCAGTGGAATTTATTGTTCAGTTAAACTTTCGACTTCCTGAAGAAGACTCAGTTTCGTTTTAATTCTCTAGACGCAACAGGCGCCATTTCCAGAGGTGCCATTTGCAACGCCAGGGGTTTGTTTATCTTCTTTTTGTTGCCAGATTGCCGGGGTCCCATAAATCCATCAAATCGTTCCACCACCTCCAATGATTCTCTAGGTCTATCCATCTTATTTCCAGTTAATTCCAAAGTATTTTATTTTTAAAAGGGGGGACACCCCCCCCCATTCAACACTTCACAGCCACCACTCACAGAGATGTTTAGAGTCTCTTTAAGAAGAAAAAGAATACTTTCCAGTGCCTAAAAAGGTTATTTCAAATGTTTACACAGTCACTTTGTCTTTCGAGAGGGGAGATTCCCCACCCTCTGTCTGCTGAAGGAAGGTTCTGCAGCGTTTCCAGCCAATATTCAGGAAGCACTTCAACTCTCCTAAGTTTTCCCATTCAATACTTTCTCTCTTTTCTGGCATTCTCTTCGCTCTGCCTACCCCCCAAGAGTTTTATTTTTATATTGTTATACGGGAAGAGGGAGTTCCCTTTCCCCCCTGCTTCTTTTTTTTTGGGGGGGGGTAGACTTTGCTCCACTCTGTCTCTTATTGTGGTGTTAACAGTCTTTAAAAGAGAAAGTTCTGATTCTTCCTTCTAGCCATTTCTAGCTAGCCATATAGTGCATTTTCAGATGCTGTTTTTAAAGTCCCAAATGTTAGCTTATCTGTTACTCAGTTCTTAGATCTCAGCGTTCTTCCATCACAGTCCCTTCAAGCTCCATTTATCCAGTAGTAATTTCCTTTATCTGGTCATCCGGGGGGGTCTGCAATTACCTCCCCGCCCATGCTTGCAGGGATAAACTCTTCCCTCTAATGCTTCATTAACTTGTACTCGCACTTCTTTAGTTACTTCCATCGATTCAACCAGTCGCTTAATTAAAACTTGATCACCACCTGCTTGGTTTTCCAGTACACAAAGCCTCGACCAGTACTGGAACACAGCGGAGAGACCATCGGGGCAAAAGGACGCCCCCACCCCCAGACTAAAAGCCGGGGGGGGGCGAACCTCAACGCCTCGTGACTCAGGGCTCATCCCTCGAGCCCTGGGGAGATGCGTACAATCACACCCCCTCTCTATCTGCTGGTTTGCAGTCCGTGTCCCCGGGAGCTGGGAGAAATGGCTGCCATCAGCCTGCCAACCCGGAAGCACCTCTCAAGTGTAGAAATCTTCTGAGTATAAACATCTGTACTCAATCTTTAGAATAGTTTATGGATCCAAGTGTTGTTTTCTTTCCTCTCTTTGAGGTGACATGTGACTCCTTATCTGATGCACATTTGTAGAAGTTTTGTTTCTCTTTATAGGTGCAAACTTCATTGTGTGGATCATGTCATCTTAATTGTAGGTTTCCTCTATATCCTCTACACAGTCATGTCTTTTTTCTTCCTCTTTCCAGGCTATCTGAACTGTCTCCTTCTTAGTTTGTTGCATCAGCATTTCTGTTTCCTCCTATGTAGGGTAAAAAAATTCTTTGACTGCCCTTTTTACAGCTACCATAGCTGCGTTTTGAATTAAATATGCAAATCCTTTAGGGAGACCTGTAATAATTCAGTGTTTATAAGTTGGCACCATTTGAAGTCTATCTGTGCCATCCATTTTTTATTTTTTATTTTGTTATTAACTTGCCCAGGTGGGCAAAGTTTATTATTTTTTAAAAGTAACACACACACACAAAAAGAGCCATACATTTTACAAAATCTAGCCAAATATCTTGCTCACATCATCACATTTATACATACATTCCCATATCCCCCCTCTTCTTTAAATTTACATTAAACAACAGTCTCTTCCCATTGTGGAACTAATTCATCTAAATTCCATCTGCTATATTTCATTTTATCTATATTCTGTTATTCTTACTATATTTTATATCTATGAAGTTAGAAAGGAAAAAACACAGGCATCACTTCACAATATAACCATGCTAATAGAAGCTTATTTTTCTACTGATTTAACAATCTAATCCCTTTATATAACCTTCCACGTTCCCAATACTGTTAGATTTCAAAATCCCCTCAAGTCAAGCCTAAACACTATAGTTTCCCTTAGCTTTCATTAAACAGTCAAATTAATATATAGATCAACATACTTTGATTTATCTTATGTTCATAAATCATAATGAAACTAATTCATCTAAATTCTCTCTGCTATATTTCATTTTATAACATGCTTCACTTTAGCTTATATTCGTAAATCAGTCAGATATCAAGTAATCATATAGTCAAATACCAAGCAGACAGTAAATAAACATATCTCCTCCACTTAGAAGATTTGGTTTTAACAATCTTTGTCTCTTCAACTAATAACAACCATGTTATCTGTCCAAAGATGCTGAGTCCATTAGTTTATAGAGCTTAAGTTTCCCTTCCTTTGGAAATATCTCATCAAGATTGTTCTTCTTTTGTGCCATTGATTTTTAAAAGTCCCATTCTCTAGTCTATTTGTATGCAAAAGCAGACAGTAGGCATCATTTATGTTACCTCCAATCGGCCCATCATTTATATTGTTTCGCCTCAGTTCCTCAAAACAGAACTTAGAGAAATCTCTCATCCTGGTTGTCGAGTATTGAAGCAGTTCCTGTAGTTTCTCATCTTGCGTGGAATCTGACGTCATCTGTGTCTCTGTAACTGCTTCTTCCCAGAAGACCCAGCAGAAGTCCAGAGCATCCACTACCGCCTTTGCAATTTTTTCTGTCAATTGGCTTTTGAAGTAAATCCATTCATCATCTAACAGAAGTTGTATATTTTCACTCGTCCTGTACTCCTTCGCTTCAATTGAATCCACACATGCCATCTCGCCCCTTAGCAGACACAACATTCACTACAGGAATGTGCTCAGCGCCATTTTAGCCTGCTTCCCTTTGTCTAGATCCAGCAAAGTTCTTTAAGAATACAATAAGCCTCTGTATCAGTATTTTCCAAATAGCAGGTAGAACATTTCAAAGTATTTCCCCCCCTGCGTATTTGGTGTAGTAAGCATTCCCAAGTCTTTATTTGGCCGTTCGTTACAGGAGTTTATCTCTTCCCATAGCCATTGGGATATATTTATAGAGGAATTTAAGTATGTGTTCCAAACTTAGCAATTAAAATAAAAGATAAGAGTGCTTACGGGATCTTTTCCAAGATGACTTCAGCAAAGTATAAAAGTCCCTTATTTTGAGCTTGGAAGTAGCTTCCCAGCCAACAGACTGCTGCAGCCGGTCCTTCGGAGCTTCTGCATCAAGACTAACTGAAATCTTCACCCGCTGTTGCCTCGAGCGGGGAGCTCAGTAAAAAGTCTTCTGCAACCAGTTCTTACTCCTGAAGAAACTGGTGGACCCTTGTCAAATCCGGAGGAGTCCAGAAATGTCAAGAAAGTCCCCTAAAAAGCTCTAAAGGTTGGTGAGATCCAGAGAGTCTGGATTCCCAACCACTTCGCTACTCCAGTGCTCCGCCTCTCCTGTGCCATCCATTTTTTCAACAATGTGTTAAAACCAAAGAATCACTAGAAATATTTCCCAACAAAGTTTTACAATGGCACCACGTCTAATAAGCATATATCAACAATTGTTATAGTCATATTAAACACAAAGACAATATCAATATAAGTTGGGAATGTTATCTATTATTTACATTTCAAGACATTGCGGTCAGAACAAAATGGGGATTTGTAGTTTCGGTAAAGGAAAACATAAAATTGTTATGGGAATTTAATAAGTGAAAAAATCAGAGTAAGATCCAATTTTCTTTTTCCCCTTAAGAGATCAAGTCTTTATATTCCATTTGACTCAGGAAGTTTCTCATACGTCTAAACAGCAAATTAATACAATTCGACACACAGTCTGATGTTTCTCTTGGACCATGGCGTCCACTGTTGCCCTTTATTGCCATGCATGGCTATGCTCTACCTCCCTTCAGCAGGACGTCAAGATGAAAACTGAAGATCTGCCCTTTAATGGTGAAGGTGTTTTTAATAAGGCTATCATTGACATCCTTAAATCAGTGGATGACAGACGCAAATGTACTAGGAATTTGGGGGTTGGGCCTCAAGCTACTGAGGGACCTGCGAAGTCGAAGACCTGGAAACCAACTTACCAAAGATGCCACCGTTCACTTCAACTATTTGATTCCTAGAACAGGCAGCAACAACCTTCAAAACAACCTTACCACCCAAAAACAAAGCCAACATCTTCAAAGAAAGCTGGGCAACCATCCAAACAGTCTTTTTGATCTTTTTGCAAGCCACATCAATGGCGTACCATTTTCTGCTACCCCACCTGTAGGAACCCATTTACTTCCCTACATTGATGTGTGGGAAAACATAACTTACAGACACTTGGGTTCTCACCATCGTCCACAAGGGGTATGCAATAGAGTTTGCCTTCCTGCCACAGACTTCTCACTTTGTGGCCACTCCTCCATCTCAAGCTCTCATGGATGAGGTAAAAGAACTTCTCCTCAAAGGAGTGATTGAACTGGTGCCCCAGTCCCAATGCCAGCGCAGGTTTTATTCCAAATTTCATTGTCCTCAAGAAGGATGGTGGCAAACAGCAAATCATGGACCTGAGGCGCCTAAACAAATGCATAAAAAGGAAAAAAATTCAGAGGGTAACCCTACAGTCCCTTCTGCCTTTAATTCCGTGATGGGTTTGGTTGGCATTCATCACTCTGAAAGACGCCTACTTTCACATCATGATACGACCACATCACTGACATTATCTCCATTTTGCTGTGGGCCACCTGCACTACCAATATTGAGTCCTACCTTTCAGGAATCTCCACAGCATCCTGAGTTTTTACAAAATGCATGGTGGTGGTAGTGGCTGCTGTTTGCTTTCAAGGTGTGCAAATATTTCCATATAGAGACGATTGGCTGACTGTGGCTCCATCTCATCTTCAAAGGGACGTCACATCAACACTTTTTCTCAAATCTCTCAGACTTTGTGTCAGTCTGGACAAATTCCATCTTTTGTTGTCCTGTACACTTCAATTCATTGGTACTTACCTTGACATGATGTGCTACAGAGTTTTTCTATCCATGGACAGAGCTTTAACCATAACACTCTGGCGTTATGGTTCCTCTTGTCTCCGGACCAACAAGTCATTTCGATCCAGATGGGCCTGATGGCTGCCACATTCTTTCAGGTGATGGACTTCACTGAACAACCCTCTCCTAGGGATGCCTTTTCGGCCACAACCTCTAGAAATGGTTGTGTTCACAGATGCTTCAGAGTGGGGATGGGGAACCCACTGCGAGAATCTCCATGTACAAGGTCCCTGGTCCCCTTGCAACAATCCCTCCATAGCAATGCTCTGGAACTTCTAGCTGTCAGGAAGGTGCTCATCTCTTTCTGCCTAGTTTTACAGGACAAGACTGTTCAGATAGCTATGGACAATGTGGTGACCATGTATTACATAAACAGCGAAAGGGGTATGGCCTTGTCAACATTATTTATTTTATTTATTTGATTTCTACCCCGCCCTCCCCATGTAGCAGGCTTACATTGGCACATGGCCCTGTGGAATTGGTGCACTCTCCATCGTGTGTTGCTGACAGCCATTCATGTCCTGGGTATATACAACTTGCAGGCAGACAATCTGAGCAGAATGAGCTTGGTGGATCACGAATGGTCACTCAACTCACTTGACCTCAGTTTTTCAACACTTTGGACATTTGGACCTGGATGCTTTTGCCACCAAGTACAACATGAAGTGCCCTGTGTTCTACACCTACACAGGGCTCTCTGGTGGATGCCTTCCTGCATTGCTGGACTGGTTTTCTGTATTACATGTTTCTATCTTTTCCACTAATCCCCCGAATTCTCAAAAAGATCCTTTATGACCACACATCATGCATTCTCATTGAACTGTGGTGGCCTCATCAGCCATGGTTTCCACTGGTCCTAGAACTTTCCTGTGCTCTCAGGTAGAAGCATTTCACTATGTATGCATCAGTCTGTGGCATACAGCCCGAAACTGCTTCTTTGTTCGAAGTACTGACCTACTTCCTTACAGCAGTTAAGCTTACATTTCCCCCCCATTAAAGTTCACCTTTCAGCGATATCGGCCTACCATAGCCCTGTGGATGGTACCACAGTTTTTTCTCCATAGACTTACAAAGTATTTTTTGAGCAGTCTCTTGAACCTCCATCCATCTCAAAAGCCAATGATCCCAGCCTGGAGTCTGTCCTTGGTCTTAGCTAGTCTGCTATAGAAGCCATTTCAGCTGATTCTGGGGAATGTGCACTACATACCTTGGATGTCTGAAGAGCATTATGTTTTTACCTCTTTCAAATGAGTGCTTTCTGATAAGATTCCCCCTTATTTCTTTCTTATTCTGGCTATACCAAGGGTAAACTGATTTCCCCACAATGGTTGTCACAGTGGGTTTCCTCGGCTATTACCCTTTGCTATCAGTTGGCAGGCAAGCCCTTACCTAGTTATCCTAAGGTTCATTCCACTAGAGCAATAGCGGCTTCTTCTGCATTCTTAGTGGGAGTACCATTAGACAATATCTGTGCTGCTGCTACTTGGTCCTCTTCAACCTTTACAAATCACTATGCATTGTATATTTTGGTGTAGCATGATGCTGCCTTTGGTTGTGCTGTTCTGAAATCCATTTTCCTTTAAATCTGTTGCATGTTTTTTTGCTTATGTTCATTGTTGGTGAAAAAAGAGTTTCTTCTCAGTTTAGTAAACTTCTGTTGACTCTAAGCTGTTTATCATGTAAATACTACCACACTGGTTTTCCCTTCTGCATAGGTATGGGCCCACATTATCTGCCAGCAGCTGCCATCCACTACATTATAGCTCACTAATCACCCAGTGTTTGCCTGCACAGAGACCACAAAGAAGATAAACAAGTTGCTTACCTGTAATTGGTGATCTTCGAATGGTCATCTGTGCAGTCATACACTCCACCTGGCCTTCCCCACTGCTGGCATCTTCTTTTTTTCACTTACCTGGGTTGATGGATTTGCTGGCAAAGCATGGCAGGAACTGAGTGGGGGCAGCTTTCTCTCAACTTCGGGCATGTGCAGATGGTGCCTGCTCTCCAAAGCTGAAGGAAAGCCTGCCAAGGAAGAGAGCTGTCTGAGAGATTTAGAAGTTTACTGGTTAGGTCCAGCACAGACACAGAACCCAGTGTGTGACCACACAGATCACCACTTGAAGATCATCAGTTACAGGTAAGCAACCTGTTTTTCATGCTTCTTAATGAGTTGGCTATGGCCAAGGCTTTTAGATCCATATAGTGCTGGCTAGGGCTGTGGCCAGTGTGTAGAGATGGTACAAGGTAGGACATTGTAGGGTTAGACTGCAGGTGTGATCAGTTTTTTGCATCAGATGCTTGGTTATCAAACCAAGAGCTGCAGAACTAGGATTCCTGTGTACTACCGTGAAAGCTGAATGCTGAGGTTTTTAAAATGGACACCTTGATACAGAAGCTTCTTGTGCATACTGGAGCATTAGCATGCACCTCTCTGCATGCTACATACTCATCCCACAAGTGTGTTTCTTTTCATATAGTGTGTTAGAAGGTATCCATGACAATGTAAGGAATGACATCTTTGGTTGCCAGCTCTTTGTGTACGCACAGGGATACATTGTATAATTTTCTAATTTGAGACTTCACAGCATGTTCAAAACACATGCACCAGTCATCAAAAGGAAAGTATTCATGTGTTAAGGAACACCGTATCCTAGGACACATTACATGCTTTGGCAAAAGAGAATATTATCTCAGGTTGTTAGTATGGTTGCTTTTTGTTTACAGTAGAGCCAGTCTTTGTCTCCAATAGTCAAAGCAACATTTTGTGTAATACCCAGATTTATCCTAATTGCTTTCATTAGTAGAAAAAATTTCTTGCACTCAAAACAGAAGTACAACACAAAAGATTGGATCCAAACTAAATATGCAGTTTCTACCAATTCACACTTCCTACTACAGATCCTCTGATGCCATTCTTCAGGGTCTCCTACCCTCAGGAACAGCGTTTGATAAAGATCAGTGGGCTGCTGCTGGGGGTGGGGGAGAAGAATAGTCCCATTCAACTTGTGAATAATTTAGTTTGGATTCAGTCCAACAAGTTGCAAAGCTCTTGATTTTTTGCGTCAACGAGTCTCTTTTGCAGATCATCCTGAAGTGGAAGACTCATCACATATTGACAGAATACCTCAGCCTCATCTCTCCAGTCCTGTAGCTAGAAGAGAACCTGTTTCAGAAGTTCCAACTGAAACAGCAGCAATTGGTAAATTGTCATCCTTATTTGATCACTTGATAAAATGAATACATAGCATCCAGTGTGTAATTCTGTAGTATAATTTTAAAAAATATCATATATTTTTTCCCTTGGATAATGCACTAGGAAGAAACTACAAGTTTACTTGCAGGTAGCTGCAAAATCTGCCTCTCAGTAGCCAGATGGGAGCAAGAATACACTGCTCGTAATTGTAGCACAGAATTTGTATAAATGATATTACTTTGAGATAAAACTTTGTTAGCACGAGTGTTACCAAAAAAATTGCCTAGATGCATAGTCATAGCAGAACCATAATGGTTCAACAGGAAAAATAAAGTTAGATATATACCCTGAAGAACTAAATAAACTCTGAATGGACATTTGTAGCAAACAGAATTTGTCATTTTTCACAGCTACAAATTTGCCCTAATTGTTGTAAAGGATAAATGAAACTTAAAGGAGGTAGAATGTACTGTTTTCATGGCTTTGTGAGAGAGGTCTTAAGTTCCTACATGTACTTCTCTCAGGCTTTTCCTGTTTCTTTGATGTTTTCTTGCTTTCGTTTGTTTGCAGTTGAAATATCATGGACAAGATCACAGTATCTTTTTTCTGTTTTAAGAACAATACAGTCTAGTTCAGGGTGAGCAGCCATGTTGGTCTGAAGCAACAGAACGAAGTTAAAGTCCAGTGGCATCTTTAAGATAAGACCAGTTTTGTTCAAGGTGTGAGCTTTTGAGTCTATGCACACTTTGTGTGTGTGCTAATTTAACAAGCCATCCTGTATATACACAAGTATGATCTGTAATTCCGTTTCATTGTCTGATGAAGTGTGTACACACACGAAAGCTCACAGCTTGAATAAAACTTTATTGGTCTTAAAGGTGCCACGGGACTCTAACTTAGTACAGTCTAGTGGTAACTACAACTTTCCAAAAGATGATTGTGTCAGTGATGCTACTCAAGAGTCAGACTGTGTTCAGTGCTTATTTGAGGGGCTTTAAGGGGGTATTTAAAATTCTTTTGTAAATCTGCTTTACAAAAATATCACTTATAAATCCTTTTAGGTTTTGGAAACCGCTGTGGAAAACCAAAAGGACCAAGGGAGCCACCTTCAGAATGGACATGATGCAAGAATTAATGAACACTTACTAAATTTTGTACTGGAATACTCAAGTGCCACTGAACTAGATCACTAGTATCCCATTCTTTATTTTTGGGGTGGGGGGAGAGGGACTAACACAGTGTAGACACAACTACACAATGGTAATCTGTAGCTGTACATCCACACAAATCTTAAATATTCATAACAGTGGATTCTAGTATTGCAATCTAACTTTGGGGCCATCAACCTGCCTTATTACACTTAGTAGCAAGTATTACATAAGGTTTATTTTGTTACTTCAAGTATTATTGCCTTAATGTCCTTTTAACCCTGTTACACACTGTTTATAGACATATTAATATAGTGAAACTTTATTGAGTTTATGGAAGAGTTTTTTGCTGATGTTTGATTACCATGAACACTTTATTTTGTATATGTACAGGGCAAGCAGGTATATAATTTGATGGAGCTGCAATCATAAAGTATTAATTGAAGGTGTAAGAAGTCTCTGCATGACCTAAATTTTTGTGTACCTTTATTTGTAAATTATTTGCCCTACTGTTAGTAAATAGCTCCGTTTAAAAAAAAAAAAAGTGCTGGGCGCACATCCGTAACTACAAGATATCAGAGAAGACAATTGTAATACATTTTGTAAATTGTAAACAAAAGGTTATTTTTATATTATATGCTGTTTAACTGTCACTACTGATTTGTCCTGGTTTTCCTCTAATTTCATCTTTGTTGGTCGTAGAGGTGCCACTGGACTCTAAATTTGTTCTTATGGAGAGTCCATAAGTGCCTTGAAATACCAGATTTTTAGCCTATATAAGTCTACTGAGTGAGACAGCATATCATCAAATATTCAAACTGTGCCAGTAAACAAGAACACTTAAACTCACTCTACAGTTATTGTTCACTAGGAAGAAGGCCCATTGTACTAACAAATACAGTGGGGGCTAGCTTGGCTGCCCGGTGGTGGCCCCCTGTCTCCCTCCCCTCCCGGCTGCTTCAGTCCCCGGCGGGCTAAGGCACGCGAACTCCTCCCCCCACCCACTCGAGGCCTCAGCAGGCCAAGTCGCCCGGCCTGCCCCCCCGTCTGAGGCTGTGGAGGGCCAAGCTGCCCAGCCTGGTCCCCCACCTGTTGGAGGTGTCAGTTGGCCAAGCAGCCTGGCATCGTCCGCAGCGGGCGAAGGTAGCTGGAGTCATTCCTGGCCTGCCCCACCCATTCGAGGCCCCTGTGGGTGAAGACGGCTGGCTGCGTCCCTCCTCCCATGGCTGGATCAAGGCACCAGCAGGCCAAGGTGGCTGGCCTCATTCCTCCCCGCCTGTTGGAGGCCCCGGTGGGCCAAACCGCCTGGCCTTGCCCCTCTCCCCACCAGCCATGCGAGCTGCCACCACGCCAAGGCGTGCGCCCTCATTCCTAACTTTCTTGCCTCCCTGGCTGCTCAATGCCCCAGTGTGCCAAGCTGGCTGGCTATGTCCCTCCCCCCTTGGCCTGTTCAAGGTGCCAGTGGGCCAAGCCGGTTGGCCTCATTCCTACCCCCTGCCTGTTCGAGGCAGGGCACCCACCGGGCCCTGGCCCTCTGCAATGGCCATTGATCTGGGGGGAGCATCTGCAGAGGCACCACAGAGACGGGGAGGCACGGCGCTGCTTTGAGCCGGAGGAAGACAGGAGGTGTGTTCAGCAGAGCGAAGCCACTGTCTTCTGAGGCACGTTTGGGCTGGCGCTGCCTCTGTGGGTGGGAGTCAGAGAATGCAGCCAGTGGCTATGGCCGCTGTTGTGAGTGGCAGTTCTTGCAGCCAGCTGATTTTGGCGTGCATCAAATCTTGCCACCCCAAATCAACTTTATAATATAGGAGAGTACGGAGTGCAGAACTTTCTAGAAAAGAGCATTTCTAGCTAACACCAGGTTTATTGTGACAGTATATTAATGGTGTGTATTAGTCGAAGCTCTTTGAAGCAACACTGCTGAAGAAATGATTGAGGCATATTCCATTGTGGTAGTGAAAAATACATATCACAGCTCTCTCCAAAAGAGTGCATTTTTTCTTTGCCATGTTTCTGCATATATTTCCGTTGGGACACTTGTAGAGAACTCTCTGCTCCTTTATAAGACAGTTTTGGGTGAATGTCAATATGGAACACTAAACAGCTGTTGGGAAGGCGGTCCTTCATGATCTCTTCCTTTGAGAATTTCACACCCACGTCCTTCATTCAGTGAGCTTGCTAATCTCCCAATGTGGGACTGAACAGAGGCCACAATGATGAAAACAGGGTTGCACTTACATGTAACTGTTGTTCATCAAGTGGTCTTTTGTGCAGGTACACGCTGCTCCCTTCTGCCCTGCTGTGAACTCTTTGGAACCTTAGGTGTCTCCAGTGGTGGCATGCAGAAAACTCCTGGTCATGTGATCATTGTGGCAGGAAAGCACCAGAGGGAGGAGTGGCACTCCTAGTCTGCTAGAAAGTTTGTAAGTCTTTTCTGTGACTGGCCTGCACACACACAGTCCCAATTTGTGCCTGCACAGTAGACCACTCAATGGACAGCAGTTATAGGTAAGTGCAACCCTGTTCTCGACTACATCTGTTCTTTTGTTTCTGTAACAGAGAATCTTTAATGTAAAGAGAAAAGTCTATTTCTTTAGTGGTGTTTCATGTATAGCACACAGACGATAACGTAGTGGAGCTGGAACAATGTTACTCTCCACTTTATAGTCTAGCATAACTAGAACACAAACCATCTAAAATATGTTCCATCTCTCTAGCACTCCGTGCCATCTGAGAACAGATAGGATTTAAAACTAGTATTGGCTTGTTTCAAAGCCAGCCAATACTTGTAAGGCCCGGGATCACTGCAGATTTGTAATCCTAAATATTTAGGATCATGCATGACTCCTCAGCTGTTTTGCTGTCATTCTAGGCCATGAGAGCTTTTTGAGAGGATTAATCATTCTCAGTGACCCAGCTCAGATGGTTTTAAAAAAATCTTGACTTTTATTAAAAGCGCTTGCATCTTGGCATTTGCTTTTGCTTCTGAGGGCCCTACCGATGTTCAAATATCAAAGTGGTTAAAAATTCAAATATCAACCAGTTAAAATATAAACCAACAACAAATACAGCAAGACCAATTACCAAGCATAAAAACCAGGATTGTGGACATACTTTAAGCAGTTGTAAAAATGTTATTCAAGCCCACCTACCATTGTTTTAAAAAATGGGAAATAGATTGGGGGGAATCAACATAAGGCCTGTGAGAACAAATGTATTCAGTGCCAAAAGTTCAAGAAGCTTCTTACCAAGATGAATTGCTGTAGGGAGTTCCACAAGGCACCACAGTCAAGAAATCCCTGTATCTAGTATTTACTCAGATGCAGGCACACACTTTGGGGCTTAAGAACCAGATCTTAATTAACAGACCTACTCAAATAGGAATTTGTGTTCCTGAGATATGCTGATTATGTTTAGGGCTTTATAGACAATAACTATGCCTGGAAGTGAATTGATAGCCAATATAGTTTTAAGACTGAGATGTGTTCCTAGTAACCATGTTGACAACCTTGCTGTTTTTCGCTTAGTGTTCAGAAGTATTCCCACCTAGTAATCTAACATGGGTACAACTGGATAAAGAGTAACTGTGATCTAACATGGATACAACAGTAATGGATACAACAGTAGCTCTCACTCAGCTTGCCCCACCTGGATTCTCGGTCCTTCACCAATCACGGACGAGGGGGCGGGGGGGAGGGGTGGCGATATTCATGCGGGAGGCTTACTCCTTCAGGGCACTCCCCCTGTTGGAGATTGCGGGCATGGAATGTGTCGGTCTGGTGCTGGAGGCCGAGGAGAGTTTGGCGATCTACCTGGTGTACCAACCGCCTAACACACCGGATAGTAGCCTGCCGTCCCTGCTGGAGGCCGTAGCAGGCTGGGCGCTGGAGCACCCTAGGCTTATGGTCTTGGGTGACTTCAAAGTCCATGCCAATGACGCGACCTCCAGCTGGGCTACGGACGTGGTGGCGTCCATGGCGTCACTAGGACTCTCCCAATGTGTGTCGACCCCCACGCACCGGGCCGGGCACATGCTTGACTTGATCTTCACGATGGGGATTTCAGTGGACCGGATGACTGCTACGGCAGTTCCATGGTCGGACCACTATGCCCTGAAGGCCTGTATGGATGTCCCACCCCGACCCTGTATAGGCGGCGAGCGGATTTTGGTTCGCCCGCAGAGCCAAATGGACCCAGTGCAGCTTCAGATGGCTCTGCGGGATCCGATGCCCCCTGGCAGCTCGTTGGATGAACTGGTGGAAGACTGGCATGGCCGACTTTCTGCAGCCATCGACGAGATCGCTCCCAGGCGCCCTCTGCACGCCCGCTCTAGGCTAGCCCCTTGGTATTCCCAGGGGCTGCGGCTTATGAAGCAGGAACTCAGACGGCTAGAGAGGCAGTGGCGCCGTGCTCGCAACGAGGCAACGAGAGCATCATATAGGACGTTTATGAGAGCCTATGAGATGGCAGTCAAGGCTGCGAAGAGGGAATTCTACGCAGCTACGATTGCATCTGCAAGCTCACGCCCAGCCCAATTGTTTAGAACAATTCGGTCTTTGACAACCCTGCCGCAGGGCAGATATAATAGTAGGGAATTGGAGATTGGCTGTGAGGCATTTGCGAGCTACTTTGCAGATAAAGTCTCGGCGCTCCGCCGCGACCTCCCCGCCACACTTGAAACGGTGAGTGAACTTGAGGCCCCTTGCGCGTCTTTGTGTTTGGGTTTAGAATGCTTTGACCAGCTCAGTCTGGAGGAAGTCGACAGACTGCTAGTATCTGTGCGCCCAACCACATGCGACCTTGACCCGTGCCCCTCCTGGCTCATCAAGGCGGGCCATGAGGGGTTTCGAGGTGCCTTGGGGGAGATTGTCAACAAATCCCTCCTGGAGGGACGGTTCCCCGAGGCACTCAAGGAAGCGATGGTCCGCCCTCTCTTAAAGAAACCAACTATGGACCCAGTGGAATTGGCCAGCTATCGGCCGGTGTCCAACTTGCCCTATTTGGGCAAGCTGATCGAGAGAGCGGTGGCGACTCAGCTACAGGGCTTTCTGGATGACGCTTCCGTCCTTGATCCATTCCAGTCCGGCTTTCGCCCGGGCTACGGGACGGAGGCAGCACTGGTCGCCTTAACGGATGACCTCCGGAGGCATCTGGATCGAGGTGGTGTGGCGGCACTGTTGCTGTTAGATCTGTCGGCTGCATTTGATACAGTCGACCACCAGTTGCTGATCCAGCGCCTCACCGACGTGGGGATTCAGGGGCTCGCCCTTCAGTGGCTTGCCTCCTTTCTCCAAGGTCGGGGACAGAGGGTGGTGCTAGGGGGGCAGCAGTCCCGGAGGCACCCCCTTGAATGTGGGGTGCCCCAGGGGGCAGTGCTCTCCCCGATGTTGTTTAACATCTATATGCGCCCCCTCGCCCAGATTGCCCGGAGGCATGGGCTGGGTTGTCACCAATATGCGGATGACACCCAGCTCTATTTAATGTTGGGCGGCCAGTCGGACTCTGACCCGGAAGATCTCCACCGGGCTTTGCAGGCTGTGGCTGGGTGGCTCAGGCTGAGCCGATTGAAGCTAAACCCTGCCAAGACGGAAGTCCTGTGCCTGGGTCGGACCGGTCGGGGGCTGGGGCTCCCTCTCCCGGCCTTCGATGGGGCACCGTTGGTGCCAGCGTCGGAGGTTAGGAGTTTGGGAGTACTCCTGGACCCTGCGTTAACTATGGGGGCCCAGGTGGCAGCCACTGCCAAGTCAGCTTTTTACCATCTTCGGCTGATTTGGCAGTTGGTCCCATTCCTCGACCGCGACGACCTGGCCACGGTGATTCATGCAATGGTCACCTCAAGGCTAGACCACTGTAACGCCCTCTACATGGGGCTGCCTTTGGGGCAAATCCGGAGGCTGCAGCTAGTGCAGAATGCAGCAGCCAGGCTGTTGATGGGCACCCCTAGGTGGGAGCACATCCGGCCTGTGCTGAAAGTGCTGCACTGGCTGCCTATAGCATACCGGATTCGCTTCAAAGTGCTGGTGCTTACCTTTAAAGCCCTATATGGCCAGGGTCCGGCATACCTGAGGGACCGCCTTTCCCCATATATGCCCCAAAGAGCACTTCGGTCTGAGCTTCAACACCGCCTGGCGGTTCCTGGCCCTAAGGCAGCCAGGTTGGTGGCCACTAGGGCAAGGTCGTTTTCAGTGGCAGCTCCTACCTGGTGGAACGAGCTCCTGGAAGAGATCAGGGCCCTGCGGGACCTTTCGCAGTTCCGCAGAGCCTGCAAGACGGAGCTCTTCCGCCAGGCTTTCGAGTAGGAGCCGCCGCTCCCTTTCCCCTTGGCCGCCAGCCCCCCCCCTCTGCCGCCAACTGTTACCATCTCATGTGGTAGAGGGAGGGGACAGTCGAGGGAGACCCCGCTATGACATTACTGTGTTTAAATTACCATCTGATGCCATCGGACTGAGATAATAGAACAGCTGTAGAGCATTTATGATGCTGAAATGTTAGCGATTTATATGTTTTTAAGATATTGTCTTGGCACTTGGATGCCTTACTGTAAGCCGCCCTGAGCCCGCTCGCGGGGAGGGCGGGGTAGAAGTTAAATAAATAAATAAATAAATAAATAATGTAACCTGGATACAACTGGATAAAGAGTAACTGTGGTCAGATTGTGCCTCATAGTATTGTTTGTCAGCATAGTAGAGGGCAGAAACTAAACACTTCCATTTTCACTTATATAACTGATATTCTTTATTCTCCTAATATAGTTCCAAAGAGTTGGAAGAAATAATTGTTGTACCTATCAGTTTGCTTGTTGCTCACAGCAACACGCAAGCACCTGCAATTTAAAATACAGTACATTTCTGACTTTGAATCTCAATCTCTATTCAGTTATTGTTCATAGCTAGCTGCAAAGAAAAAACCTTACTTCTAAGCTTTTTTAGCATCCAATAACAAGAGGTGATCAGTGTTAGAGGGGACTTTTAAGACTGATGTAACAGCTGCTTATGTATTGCACAGTTCCTTCCTTATGCTGAAAATGTGGTTTGCCTTCATATCACCAATGAGCAATGCAGCTTTCATAACCAAAGCCTGTGGATAGGATATGCAGTCAGTAAAGAGGGCAAAAAGGATACCATTTTTAAAATTAACTTTGAATTTTACCTATGTCATGTTATAGAAGCAAACTTGCCTTGTCTAGACATTCTGATTTCAATACTAAAACACTGATAGAACCTAAAGCGACAGATCAAAGTGATTTAATTCAGTTCATTGTTCTTTTGGAAAAGCAAGTCCTTTAGAGCGTGTCTTTGGAAGTCTTGGTACTGTCACAGATTATACCAATGGCCCTTATATATCCAAATAGTGATGACTTGGCTCCAGAGAAATGCAAGCAGAGTTCCATTTGCAGACTGTGGCTTTCCTGCTTCCCTTGTCCTATTGCAGTGTCTGAAAAACTGCTCCTGAAGGTAGGGGTACACCGTAGAGCACTGGGGACCAGCAACATAAATTTATTTATTTGATTTCTAGGCCAGCCTCCCCTGCAGGTGGGGTTCAAGGCAGCTTACAACAGGGATATACAATAAATATATAAGTTTTTTAAAAATTAAAAAGAACAATAAAAACAGTCCTTAATAACAAAAATTATTAATTCTAAGATGGCTAACAGTCAGAATTCCTGGTATGGCAAATTGCAGGCCTCCCAGAAGATACTTGTAAAAGATGGGAGGGGGGAACATAGGGGGTAAGATCACAGAGTGCCATATCACAGAATTATGCTGTTGCTGTCCTCATCCAAAAGCCTGGTGGAACATCTCTGCCTTACAAGCCCTACAGAAAGGTAACAAATCCTGCAGGGCTCGGATGTTCTCAGGCAGAGAGTTCCACCAGGCAGGGGCCAGGGGCACCTGGCTGTGGTTGAGGACAACTGGATCTCTCTTGGGCCAGGGACCACTAAGAGGTTCTTATTTCCTGAGCATAACGCTCGGGGCATATTGAGAGAGGCGGATCTGAAGGTATGAGGGTCCCTGACTTCTAAGAGCCGTAAAGTTCAAAACCTTGAACTTGATCCGTGTGAAAAGTGTCAATGCAGAAACTTGCTGTTACATGTGAAAGTGTCTTCTGCTTATGGAAGGGCACTTCTGGATCCAAGTCAGTAATTTTAGCAAATTTAGGTTTTTGTGCCATAAATAATTTAAGCTAATACAGGACTCTACAAGTCTGCCCAGATCCCACAGCTACTGTTCTTGCCTTAAACATGGCAAACATGACACAACACTAGAGCAGACTAGCATGCATGTCAGTTCCTAGAGCATATGTTGGAATAGCTATAACTGTTTTAGTAATTATACCTTGTGTGTTATAGCTAGCCTACATCAAGCTCCTTTTCATCGCTTGGGGTGTGCATTCAGCCTATAAGCTGAAAAAGTATTTGGAAAACACTTTATCGTATTTTTTGGATATTTCTCCAGTCTGATATAGAGCTGATTTTCAGGATTTTTCAGGACCGCTGAATAGCTGAGGGTAAAGGGTGAGCTCGACACTTCAAGAAGGCACTACAAACACTATATGCAAAAAATAAGGCTAAAGTTAGGGTGAATGGTTACAGCTCTAGGAATATAGTACTCGCAAGAGGAACCAGACAGGGCTGCCCCTTATCCCCATTAATCTTTGCGCTTGCGATAGAACCACTAGCAGAGGAATTAAGGAAGAGCGCTACCTTCACGGGATTCAAGATCAGAGGTCAAGAACATAAGGTAAATCTTTATGCAGATGACCTCAACCTTTATATTTCTGATCCACTGCACTCTGTTCAAGCCATTCACTGAATGCTGATATCTTTCGCAAGAGTTTTGGGACTGCATATTAACCAGTCGAAGTCAGAAGTATACCCTATTAAACTCAAAAGGACAATGGAAACAATGATTAAAAGCATTTTCCAATTCAAATGGATAAATGAGAGCTGGCGTCATCTAGGGGTGAACATCCCACTAAACCTAAAAGATCTTCTTAAATACAATTATCACAAAACCCATAACAAAATAAAAATGGATATAGCAAACTGGAACACATTAAAACTAACATTAGCAGACAGAATCCACCTTATCAAGAGCTTTGTGCTACCGAAATTCCTTTTCCTTTTCCGAACTCTACCCATACCCATCACAAACAAAGATCTGCAGACCTGGCAAAATACACTTAACAAGATTCCTATGGGAGGGGAAAAAATCAAGAATAAACCAAAACACTCTACACTGACCCTCCAACCTAGGTGATCTGGATCTCCCTCTATTGCGCACATACCACCAAGCCACAACATTGTCACAGGTAGTGGGAATGCTACAGTTGGACCCTCAAACCCCATGGATGCAAACAGAAGAAGTACACTCAAGCTTGTTTGTACTGCAAGAAATTTTCTAGATAGCATCAATCCAAAGGCCAAAATCAATCAGAAATAACACACTGTTAAGGATAGCGATTCAAACCTGGGACCGGAAAAAGAAGCTTCTACCAGAAGGGGTGTCACAAATGTCAACGTTTACCCACCAAAACTGGTTTCCTCCAGGCAAGTCCGAAAATGCGTTTGAAACCTGGACAAAAGCAGGCTTCAGGAGACCAATGGATATAACTCACAAAAGCAAGACCTTAGACAAACAATACTTCGATGTCAGGATTGGGACCCAAACACAGTGATATGAATACCTACAACTCAAGAACCTTATTGAATCACTAGCGAGTCTGGGAACATTCCAAAGAGACCTAACACCTTTAGAAAAGATAATTAAAAGCTATCCACACTAAAAATATTTCTGGAGAAAGAGAGAGGCTGATGTTGGTGATTTCTAATATTATCTTTTGGATCATTTTCCAATAAGCGGCGACCTTATCACATCGCCACCATACATGGAAAAAGGTGCCGACATTTGTTCTACACTTCCAACAGTTTCTAGAAAGTGCTGAAGAGCATTTAGCTAATCGGTCAGGAGACCAATAACAACGATGAAATACTTTGTAAATATTTTCCTTATAGCTTGTAGCTCTCATGAGTTTTAAAGATTTCCAAATATCGGCCCATTTCTCCATATCTATGCTCTGACCCAAATCTTGCATCCATGTTACCATTGTGGGGGTGACCTCTTCATCACTCATATAATCTTCTAACAAAAGCTTATAAAACTTTTGTATCATTTTATCGTTTGAGGAAAGCCATATCCTATCTAGTTGTGTTTTAGATTTTTGAAACCCTATGCTAACATCTTTGGTATATCTTGACTGGAGTTGCAAAGTTTCCCACCAATCTAATTTAATCTTATAGAGTGCTTGTAAGCTCTCTTCCGATTTTAATTTATTATTTTCGTCTAGCAATGTCTCATAACTTTCTCTATCGCATGCATTGATGAGGGAAGGTTTTATAAAAGCTTCCAAGGGGGACACCCATTTAGGTGTCTTACTGTAGTATCTTTCTTTCATTTCATTCCAAATCTTAATCAAGGCTCCCCTTATAATATGGTGTTTAAAGTTGGTATGGATCTTATCTTTCCCATACCATACGTATGCATGCCAACCATTCTAAGATCATGCCCTTCCAAACTTAAAACTCTAATGTTCTCCAATCTAATCCATTCTGTTATCCAGTTTAAAGCTGACGCTTGGTAATACAGCTTCCAGTTAGGCAACCCACACACCCCTTTTTCTTTTTTATTCTGAAGCGTCTTCCCTTTTATCCTAGCCCGTTTTGGGTACCATAGAAACTTTTTTACCATTCTCTCCAACTCCATACATACCTTATAATTTTTTAGAATGGGGATATTTTGTGCTAAAAAAAGAAATTTCGGCAGAATACTCATTTTAATAGTTGCTGTTCTACCCAGCAAGGACAACTGAATATCTTTCCATCTTGATAGATCTTTATCGATGTCCTTAAGGAGCTTATAATAGTTATCTTCTACTAATGAGCTATTCCTATTAGATATTGTTATACCCAGATATTTAACTTTCTTTACTAGTTCTATTTCTGTTAGTTTTTGTATTTCTTGTATCGTACGAGGTAAACAATTTTTTGTAATTATCTTAGTTTTTTTCAAATTTAATTTAAACCCCGCTATGTGCCCAAATTCTTGTATTATTTCCAATAGATGCGTTGATGATCCTACTGGGTTTTCTAATATGAATACAATATCGTCTGCGAAGGCCAGCAATTTAAATTCATATCCCTTTATCTTGAGCCCATGTACAAGCTTCGATTCCCTAACTGTATCATTTAATGTCTCAAGGGCAAATATAAATAATAAAGGAGATAAAGGGCAGCCCTGTCTAGTACCTTTCTGTATCTCGATGCTTGCTGTCATCTCACCATTAATGATTATATTTGTGTATTGTTTCTTATATATTGCTCTAACCATTGTTAAGAAAAGGTCCCCACCGCCCCATAATTCTAGTTTTTGTAATATGAATTCCCATGATATATTATCGAAGGCCTTCTCAGCATCAAGGAACAGTAGTGCCATTTGCTTTTCTGAATGGTATTCATAGTACTCTAGGACATTCATGATAATTCTCATGTTATCTTTGATTTGCCTCCTGGGTAGAAAGCCGGCTTGGTCTTGGTGGATTGATTGAGCTAGAACTTTCTTTAGCCTAGCCGCCAAAATACTTGCATAGATCTTGTAATCTGCATTTAACAGCGAGATTGGTCTATAGTTTCTAATCTCTTTCTCATCTGTATCTGGCTTATGTATCAAAGAAATGGCCGCTTGACACCAAGAACTAGGGATCATTCCATATACTCCTATGTCCTGGAGGAGTTGTTTAAATGGCATACTAATCTGTTCTTCAAACATTTGATAGAATTCAATAGGGATACCATCTGGTCCAGGTGCTTTTTTCTTTTTTTGGTTTTTAATTGCTTCAACAATTTCGCAGTATGTAATTCTTTCATTTAGAATTTTTTTATATTTTTCTTCAAACTTCATCTGGGTTTTATTTTTCAAGAATGTAAAAATTTGATCTCTCTCTTGGGGGACTTGTTTATATAGCTTCCTATAAAATTTTTCTATAATATCTTTTATATCCTGAACAGCAAATTTAATTTCTCCCTGATCATTTTTTAGGGCAGATATTACCCGTTTTTCTCTTTCTTTCCTGAGTCTATAGGACAACCATCTGCTTGGTTTATTAGCGTTCTCAAAATATTGTAGTTTAGTATATTCTATGTTTCTTGCTACCTCATAGGTTAGAATCAGGTTCATTTCGTGTTGTAGCATCCTAAGCCTATCCCTCACTTCTTTAGAGTCTGTCCTCTTCAGTTTATTTTCTTCCTCCTTTATTAATATTCCTAATTTTACATAAGAGGCTTTCCTTTTCTTTTTCCTCCAAGCCTCCTGATTAATACACCATCCTCTAATGTAAGCTTTGAAAGTGTCCCAAACAATTCCTGAAGATATATCTGGTTGTAGATTATTCTTGAAAAAATCTGTAATTTCTCTCTTAGTATTTTCCCTAAATTCACGATCCCTTAACAATCCTAAATTCATTTTCCAACGGGATTTTCTCTTAATTTCCTTGAAGGACACTAAAACCGGGTTATGATCAGCAAATGTTTTAGGCAATATCTCAGCTTCTACTGTTTCTCTAGCCCAATTTTCTGATAGCCATACCATATCTATTCTAGACCAGGAGTAATGTCTAGCCGAATAAAATGTGAAATCTTTTGTCTCTATATTCCTGGCTCTCCATATATCAATTAAGTTGTATTCCTCCGCTACATCCAAAAAAACATTTGGCAATATCTGACCCGTTTTCTTCTTTTTTTGATGGGATTTCCTATCTACTTCTGCATTAAAAACCGCATTGAAGTCTCCCAAGATGCATATATTGTCAAAATGCTGGCTATTAACTAGCTCCCCTAAAGTTTTGTAGAAACTTTCCTGATTTTGGTTTGGAGCGTATATATTTATTATCAAATTCTGTTTATCCTGTCTCTTTATTTTAATTGCCACAATTCTCCCATCATCAGAGCCCATTACAAATTCTGGAGCTAAATATTCTTTTGCATAAATTGTTACCCCACATTTCTTTTTGACATTCAACGCCACAAACTCCTTCCCTAATTTTCTATATTTCAGGTATTTATTATCCTCTTTCTTTATATGAGTTTCTTGGAGAGCAATCACATCTAAGTTGAGTTTTACTAGCTGATGAAAAAATTTTCTCCTTTTCTGAGGACTATTTAAACCGTTCACATTTAAAGAAGCAATTTTGAATTTATTCCTATTTATCATCTTTATTTTTTAGAAGCTAACTCTTTATTCTTGTATTGAAATCTTGTTAAGACTTGTAGTGGATTTGCTGTTAACCCTTTCCTTCCCTTCTTTCCTGTCTTAGGAACCTTTTCCTCTTGCTCCTGTTCAGGTCTATCCTCCTCAGATTCACCTTCTAACCCTTCTTCTTCCTCTTCGTTTGTCTCTTCTTTTTGCCACCCTAGTTCTTCGCCGTACTGTTCCAAAAAGTTTCCCATTTTAAAAATGGGGTCTATCTTTTGTCTTCTGCTCTCATAATTAAACAACAGTCCCTCCGGGAGTAACCACCTGTATGAAATACCATTCTTTCTCAAGAGATTAATCAGGGTACTATAACACAGTGATATGAATACCTACAACTCAAGAACCTTATTGAATCACTAGCGAGTCTGGGAACATTCCAAAGAGACCTAACACCTTTAGAAAAGATAATTAAAAGCTATCCACACTCACCAAAAGGAATCTTATCAACATTTTACAAGACTATCATAACAACAGAAAACCAAACCAAATCAAAGTACCAGCTTCAATGGGAAGAAGACCTCGGTGTACAATGCCAAGACTCAGACTGGAACATAATCTGGTCATCATCTGCAAACAATTCCCCGGTGCACAACATCCACTTGCAAACCTTTAAACTGATGTCAAGATGGTACTTAACCTTGCAGAATCTGCACAAAATCAATAAAAACAATGACCCTAAGTGCTGGAAGAACTGTGGACAGGAAGGAACATACATCCATTGCTGGTGGGGCTGCCCACAAATTCGGAGATTCTGGAGAGAGGTAACAGCCCAAATAAATGAGATTACCTCTCAGACGATTCCATTTACACCAGAAATTATACTCCAGAATAGAGGGGACGAATCTAAAAGACAATGTTGTGGAGACTGTCTCAATACTACTCGCAATAGCCAGAATAACGATAGCAGCAGCCTGGAAGTCACCCTCCTCACCCTCTTTGGCAATGTGGCTTGATAAAATATGGGAACAATTCGTAATGGCTAAAATTGTGGACTTAATACAAAGAACACAACTGACAAGCACAGCTCCTCACATGAAATTTGTTAGAACATGGTCACCAGTATTAAACTATTTGTTAAGGCAGGAAATACTCCCAACAAATACTTTATTTCACAAATGGTTAGACTTGTAAAAAACAAAACAAAACAAAAAACAAAAACAGAAAGCACTCAGATCTGCTATCAAGGACAAACTTCGCACATGCCTGCAAAACAATAATTCTAACATATATCACAATCAATACACCCAGGGGAACATCTTACTATTTACTGACTAAATGTAGGACTGAACTGAGTAACAAGTTACAACTTCCCTGTATGTTGCTTAGCTATAGAAAATGTAGTTTATTTGTCTGTTTATGTTTTTTATAGTTGAAAAAATAAAAATATATTTGGAAAAAAGAAGGCATTTAAAGGGACCACAAGCCCTTTAAATGCCTTTGGAGTTCACTTGTGGCTTGCAAAATGCATTTAAAGGGACCACAATCCCCTTAAATGCCTTTCCCCTCCTCCATTGGAAACAATGGTGGATGGGGGCAGCTCTGTTGGGCAGTCCAGCTTAAACCGGGTCGCCCAGCAAGCCCCAGCCAAGCCTGTGGGGAGAACTCTCCATGCAGGATTGTCTCCTGGGCAAGCACTGTTGGACAGTACAGTCTAAACTGAGCTTCCCAGCAGAGCCTGCGGGAAGAACCCTCAGCTGTGGCTGGTTCCTCTTCCACCTCCCCAGCTGATCCTCTTGTTTTTTTTCCTTCTTGGGTCCATTGGACCAGAAAAAATTCGGGAATCCTAAGTATTTGGGATTCGGGAATACTGAGAAATACCAATATTTTCCAGGTTCAATATATCTGAACCCATAAGATACCATTTGGGGGATTTTTTGCACATCCCCATTGCTCAGGTCATACTCCCAAGACTTTTAAGATCAGAAAGTGGTAAACAGGTTTCCTGGACAAGCTTTGTAGGTAATGCAATGATGCCAATGGTAAGGAGAGGGGCACTCCACCCCCTAAAATGTCTTGGCTGTGGGAGGTCTCCTATGTTTTATAATACATATTTGAGTCCTCAGGCTTCTTAAATCAGAAAATTTAAGCATGCATTAAGTAAATTTGCGATTGCTGTGAATTTTTGGGTCCAAAATCTGGACTGTACAACTACTTTTATAGTTAAGCTGAAAATAAGCTTACTCAACCTGAGAGACCTGTTCCTTCATACTAAAGGAACCACCATGTACTGCAGCCTGAAAGCGTGTCTCTGGGTAAGCAGCCTCAAATTTGGGAGTCTTGGTGCTTACTGCAAAGGGGAGTACAAAGTGAGTAATTGCTAAGACACCTGCAGCACTAATGTTCCAGTTGTCATTCATCACCTATGGAATGTTAGGCTGTTCCTGGAAGTAAAGATGTAACTAAATCTTGTCTATTGTCATGGGAGCCCTTCTGAAACAATTTCAACTATCAGATAACATACAAATGTTGCATCAGGCTGGTCATCTATTCTACAGGAACTTCGTAGAAGTCTGCAAGTGATTTTATCCCTCAACTATGAAGGCTGTGGCCAGTCCATGAATTTTCTTCCATTACTATGCGCCTTATATTTTGACCACTGAGCTTGGTCAGAAACTTTTGATTGTTCTGCCAATCATTTCCAGTGGCTTATGTCTCCTTTTGGTGTCCTTCTATTTCCCGAACTGCCTCTAAAGCTTTGTTTGCAGCTTCAGTCAGACATGAGAAGAAAACTGACCTGCAAATCAGCTTCTAGCATCTATAAGCAGTCACTTAGGGTCTCTCTCCCTATTCCTGTTATGGTTTACTTTGGCAGCTTGTTTTGCATTTTTTTGGCTTTGCAGCATTTCGTTTAAGCAAACAAGATAATAGTTGTTACATTATCATTAACCTGTGTGAAAACATCCACAGAAAATTTGCAAATGAAAGCTGGGAGCACTAAACTTGTTCAAAACGCCCCCCCTCATTTTTCCTTTAAATTGGTGCCAACTCACCCATTTCAGGAATCTTTCTTCCTTTATGTTTCTACTAGCAAATCACTGTCTCTTCATATAGGGAGATATAGTGCAAGGCCTTACTGAAGGTGCAGAAAATGATTGCTACTTCTGTTACTAAACATTTTAAGGAAAAAGTTGAATCAGGCCATCATATCGTCTTGAATATCAACTGTAGAAGATGGCTTTCATTCATTCAAAGCAAAAACATGTAAAGTTTGTAGGATTGTAAAATACCCAGTCATTTGGAAATTTGGAATCCCTTTTCAGAATGGAAGGTCCCTGAATGATGGACTTGCAGAGAATGATGGACTTGCAGAGTCTATTACTGAAAGGAAATCCACCATTTTTTTTCCTGCCAGTTAGCTTTAAATAATTCATAAGGAGGTCATGAATTAGTGTAAGTTGCATTTCATGTGTTAATTTTATTATCTAACACTCATTTTTGCAAAAAGCATAAGTGTAAGGAAATGATATCAAACAAACACATTTCCAGAAACACTGCTCATTTAGCCCACTGGTCTTGAGTAATCTCACTCAGTACAACAACAATAAATAAGTAATCTCAATAACCAACCAGGTACCACATTTAAAGTCCTTTGATTTGTCACAGATGGTCACAGATCCTACCAAGGGAGAGGCGATCCTGGATTTAGTCTTAAGTAACACCCAAGAGCTGGTGAGAGATGTAAAAGTGATTGCACTGCTTGGGAACAGTGACCATAATGTCATTGAGTTTAACATTTGTACAGATAGGGAGTTGCCCAAAAAGACTGATGCAACCGCTTTTAACTTTAAAAGGGGTAACTTTTCTGGTATGAGGGGACACGTGAGGAAGAAATTGAAAGGAAGAGTGGAGAAGGTCAAAACCATTGGGGAAGCTTGGAGAGTATTTAAAAAGACAATCCTAGAAGCTCAGAAAAAATATATACCGCAGGTTAGGAAAGGCACAAATAGGTATAGAAAAAAGCCTTCATGGTTAACAAACAAAGTAATGGAAGCTGTAAAAGGTAAGAAGGATTCCTTTAAGCAGTGGAAAGCTAGTCTCAGTGAGGTTGATAAAAGGGAACACAGACTATGGCAAATAAAATGCAAATCTGTGATCAGGCAAGTAAAAAGGAGCATATCGCAAAAAAACATAAAGGCCAACAATAAAAATTTCTTCAAATACATTAGACGTAGGAAGCCAGCCAGGGAGGCAGTGGGGCCTTTGGATGACCAAGGGGTAAAAGGTGTAGTGAAGGATAATAGGGAAATGGCTGAGAAGCTGAATGCATTTTTTGCCTCTGTCTTCACTGTGGAAGAGGAGAAGTGCTTGCCCACTCCAGAAGCACCGATTTCGGGAGGGGGTTTGAAAGACCTGAATCAGATTTGCGGTGACAAGAGAGGAAGTCCTACGACTGATGGACAATTTAAAAACTAATAAATCACCAAGCCCGGATGGCATTCATCCGAGAGTTCTGAAAGAACTCAAATGTGAACTTTTGGATCTCCTGACAAAAATATGTAATCTTTCTTTAAAATCTGCCTCCATTCCTGAGGACTGGAAGGTAGCTAATGTCACTCCCATCTTTAAAAAGGGCTCCAGGGGATATCCAGGAAATTACAGGCCAGTCAGTCTGACATCAATACCGGGTAAGTTGGTAGAAACTGTTATTAAGGGAAAAATTAGTAGGCACATTGATGAACAAAAACTATTGAGGCAGACTCAGCATGGGTTCTGTAAGGGAAGATCATAGGGAATTTCACATTACTGAGATTCTGCCAATTTGAAGCCGTTTCTGATTCATCTTGAAGTAAACCGGTACAGGGCTGCCATTTCACACATGGCTTTCCCTGACTGGAAAAGAGCCGAATCAGAAGCGGTTTGGCAATTCAGACAGCACCGCTTTGTTATCCTGCCATTTCCCGCCGTGCCTTTTTTTTTTTAACGTTCGCTTTAGAGAGCTATAGTGCTATAACACAACACTCCGGGCATTCCAATGGGGTTGCTATAATGCTATTGCGTTATAGCGCTATAACGCTCTAAAGCGAATGTTAAAAAAAAGGCGGGAAAAAAGTGCATCAGATCCAGGAGAAGAAACTGACGACTACTTGGAAGCGGTTGACAGGTAAAACGCTTCAGCCCCATTTCCTGAACGGGATAGAAGCGTTTCTGTGTGAAATTACAAATATATTCCAGTAGGGAACCAGTTCTAAAATGGTTCTGTCTGAAATGCCAGACCAGAAACCATTTGGGAACCGTTCCTCTTCCGGATTATATCGTCTGTCTGAAATTCCCCTATGTCTCACTAACCTGTTAGTGTTTTTTGAGGGAGAGAACAAACATGTGGACAAGGGGGACCCAACAGATATTATTTACCTTGACTTCCAGAAAGCTTTTGATACAGTTCCTCATCAGAGACTCCTAAGTAAGCTCAATAGTCATGGGATAAAAGGACAAGTCCTCTTGTGGATCAAAAACTGGCTTATACATAGGAAACAGAGAGTGAGTATAAATGGGAAACTTTCTCAGTGGAAGGTGGTTAGCAGTGGGGTACCACAGGGATCAGTACTCGGTCCGATGCTTTTTAGCTTGTTTATTAACGATTTAGAATTGGGAGTAAGCAGTGAAGTGGCTAAATTTGCAGAAGACACGAAGTTGTTCAGGGTGGTGAAAACCAGGGAGGAGTGTGAGGCACTCCAAAGGGATCTGTCGAGGATGGGTGAGTGGGTGTCAGCGTGGCAAATGGGGTTCAATGCGGCCAAGTGCGAAGTGATGCACATTGGAGCCAAAAATCCTAAATATAAATACACATTGATGGGGTCTGAACTGGCAGAGACTGACCAAGAGAGAGAACTTGGAGTCGTAGTAAATAACTCAATGAAAATGTCTAGACAGTGTGTAACTGCAATAAAGAAGGCCAACGCTATGCTGGGGATTATTAGGAAGGGAACTGAAAACAAATCAGCCCCTGTATAAATCATTGGTGCGACCTCATTTGTAATACTGTGTACAGTTCTGGTCACCACATCTCAAAAAGGATATTATAGCATTGGAAAAAGTGCAGAGAAGGGCAACTAGAATGATAAAAGGGTTGGAACACCTTCCCTATGAAGAAAGGTTAAAACGCTTGGGGCTCTTTAGCTTGGAGAAACGACGGCTGAGGGGTTTATAAGATCATGAATGGGATAGAGCAGGTTGAGAAAGAAGTACTTTTCTCCCTTTCTCACAATGCAAGAACTCGTGGGCACTCCATGAAATTGCTGAGCAGTCGGGTTAGAACAGGTAAAAGGAAGTACTTCTTCACCCAAAGAATGATTAACATATGGAATTCACTGCCACAGAAGGTGGTGGCAGCTACAAGCATGGACAGTTTCAAGAGGGAATTAGATAAACATATGGAGCAGAAGTTCATCAGTGGCTATTAGCCACAGGGTATAGATGGGAATTCTCAGTCTGGGGCAGGTGCTGCACTCTATTCTTGGTGCTGGAGGGGGCAGCAGTGGGAGGGCTTCTAGTGTCCTGGCCCCACTGATGGACCTCCTGATGGCACCTGGTATATTTTGGCCGCTGTGTGACAGAGTGTTGGACTAGATGGGTCATTGGCCTGATTCAACATTGGCTTCTCTTATGTTTTTATGTTCTTATGATTTACATAAACAAAACATTTGGTACTATAAATGTTAAGTCCTAAATCCATGCCTTCTTAACCTGATATGATGTTAGCATTATCAAAAGAAGATTAATCAACAGATCCCTAATAATCCAAAAGGTACCAGATTCCCAAAGTATCTATCTGTCCAGAAGCACAGTCACAGAGTCTCTCAGAGTCCTTTGCATTCAAGCTTGTATTGAGAAGAGACAAAGTCTAATCTTGAAAGTATAAATGCTCTTGTATATCGAAGAATAGTTAAAAATCTAAATATGCTAGGGGCACCTTTGGGTAAGACAATTCTAAATATAAAGGCATATTCAGATACAAGATTTTTAAATAGTTGAGAAAGGAAGAACAGGCAATTTGAGTGCATACCCTGAACACAAGGGTCAATCATAGGGCTTGGTTCTGTTCATTGGAGGAATCTAAGGTGCCTGAACCACTGAATTTACTTGCATAGGGTTTTTTTTTAATTAATGAAGTGGATGCTGTTTCAAATTCTGGCCAAGTTTGAAGAGCTATGACAATCATTGTTTATCCCTAAGGAGAAAGTATTACCTTCAGAAATAGGTATACAGTACAACTGCCCCATAATTTGCTTACATACAATATGGGTACGTATGTGTATGCAGGTCTATAGCCCGGAATTAATAAGTTGGGGGGCATTTAAATTTCTTGGAGGGTACTGGCTAATTTAAGGTAATTAACCACCTATAAGGCTGAGGGGATGTGCAGTAACTTCACAGAGTGCAGGGATCTCCAGAGGCAAGCTGGTTAATTTACTGCTCACCCCTTTGTTTGATTTGAGTTATTTGATTTTATCCCACTCTCCCGGCCAAGACCAGCTTACAAAAATGGTAAAATTTCGACAATACATATAAAATCACAACACCAATTAATATAAATACAATGTTAAAACCAACTCATAATAAAGTGCTAGCATAATTTTCTCATTTTAAATCAGCTCCTTGGTCTGCTTCAATTGTCTTGGGTGATTTGCTCTAGCAGTAATTAAAGGGTCCAGTGGATCAGGGCTCTTCCACCATAAGGTGTCAGTTGTTATTGGTGGTGGTAATGGTGATCATGGTGGTAGTGGTGATGGTGGCTCCAAAGGCCTGGCGGAAGAGCTCCATTTTACAGGCCCTGTGGAACTGTAAAAGGTCCCACAGGGCCCTGAGCTCTTCTGGGAGCTCATTCTACCAGAGTCGAGCCACCATTGAAAAAGCCCTAGCCCTAGTTGTCACCAGCTTGGCTTCCTTGATGCTCGGGAGAGCCAACGATTCTGGGTCTCTGATCGCAGCACTCTCTGGTGTACATACGGACAAAGGTGGTCCCTCAGGTATGTAGGTCCCTGGCCATAAAGGGCTTTAAAAGGACCAGCACCTTGAAGCAAATCTGGTAGGCAGCCAGTACAAGGCCTTAAGCACAGGCTGGATGTGCTCCTGAATTTTAAAGGTGCGGTGAAGCAGATTGCAGGCACCTCCTCCGGTGGCGGCAGTCACTGGCACAGAGTCTCCTCACCAGGGTGCACAGGGGAGGAGCCACTGGCGCCGGTGGCTCCTTCGAACAGCTGCTGGGCTAGGTGGGGTGAAGGGTGGCTCCAAGGTTTCCACCAGGTACCTGAGGAGCTGCCTTTGCTGCTGGGCCCACATGGAAGCAGCAACTGAATAGAGCAGGCAGGCAAATGCTGGAGTCCTGCTCAGCTGTGAAGACATCAATCAGCGCTGCTGGCCTCTTCAGGGACTTGGGGGGAGCTCCAGCCTTCCTGCCTCCCTCCTCCCTATGCTCTGCCCCTCCTCCCAACATTGCAGGGGGCCTTCGCATTAGGGAAGATGAGAGGTGGTGACAACGCGGTGCAGGGGGATTGAAGTTTGTGTTGGGCTGGACGGGAAGTCGGGAAGCATTTGAAGGGGCCTTTTAAGTAAGTCGGGGGGCCACCCCCAAATGCCCCACTGTAGTTACAGGCCGGTGTGTATGTCACACACACCCATAAATATTACATGTATTTATTTACATAAATCATCGGGTTTTATCTGCAATGGCATATTCTGTTTTCTAATAGGAAGCTTTACTGGCATTTAAAACCATGTTCAATACTTCTTCAAATACATTAGGAGCAGGAAACCAGCCAGGGAGGCAGTGGGGCCCTTGGATCACCAAGGGGTAAAAGGAGTAGTGAAGGATGATAAGGAAATGGCTGAGAAGCTGAATGCATTTTTGCCTCTGTCTTCACTGTGGAAGATGAGAAATGCTTGCCCACTCCAGAACCACTGATTTTGGGAGGGGTGTTGAAAGACCTGAGTCAGATTGACAGCTGAGGGGTGACATGATCGAGGTTTATAAGATAATGCATGGGATAGAGCAGGTTGAGAAAGAAGTACTTTTCTCCCTTTCTCACAATACAAGAACTCGTGGGCACTCAATGAAATTGCTGAGCAGTCAGGTTAGAACAGATAAAAGGAAGTCCTTCTTTACCCAAAGAGTAATCAACACATGGAATTCACTGCCACAGGAGGTGGTGGCGGCTACAAACACAGACAGCTTCAAGAGGGAATTAAATAAGCATATGGAGCAGAAGTCCATCAGTGGCTATTACCCACAAGGTGTAGATAGGAACTCTCAGGCTGGGGCAAGTGATGCTCTGTATTCTTGGAGCTTGGGGGGGGGCAACAGTGGGAGGGCTTCTAGTGTCCTGGCCCCACTGGTGGACCTCCTGATGGCACCTGGTATTTTTGGCCACTGTGTAACAGAATGTTGGACTAGATGGGCCATTGGCCTGATCCAACATTGGCTTCTCTTATGTTCTTAAGTACAAGACAGGTAAAAGAAAACAGTTTCTTTGTATCACTGCTGTGCTTATTCCCATTATTTTTCTGAAAACTTGTTGAACAAGTTGACAATGTGATGCACCCCTACTGCAGTTGCACCTTTGGGTGCATTTCTCAGCATACTTTTGCTCAGTGGTATTTCTGTATATGCTGAACTGTACTGATTCTGCTTTAAATACAGTATTAGGGGAAAGCTGCTTATTGTACAAATACTCCAATGGACATCTTTTTTAAAACCTCTCAAGCCTGCAACTACCAACACATTTTTTTTTTTGGCAGGAGAGACTTTGAATGTCTGGAGCAGGCTCAGGGTAGCTTACAAGGTCATTGGCATCATAAAAACATTAAGACAGTAAAAACAAGTTAAAATCATAAAAACAAATTGCAAAGGTGCTACATATATAAGATGGCAAAAACTGTCCTAGTTGTTCACAGTAGGGACACAGTACATATACAGCTGGTGATGGCTCCTTGATGAATATTATTCCTTGGTGTTAGAGCAGGCGGCTAATGGTGGATTATAAGGCAAAGGTTACCCAGTTGATATTGGGCATTTTAGTGTGGCTTCTCACTCAAACGCTTGGTGGAAGAGCTCCTTCTTGCAGGCCTTGCGGAATTGTGATAAATCCCGCAGAGCCTTGATGTCCTCAGGGAGCTCATTCCACCAAAGCGGTGCTGCCCACCGAAAAGGCTCTGGCCCTGGTTGTAGCCAGCCTGACATCTTTGAGACCAGGGAGAATAAGATTTTGAGATCCTGACAGCAGCACTTTCTGGGGAACATATGGGGAAAGGCAGTCCTTCAGGTATGCAGGCCCCTGGTCATATAGGGCTTTATAGGTAAGAACCAGGACCTTGAAGCAAACCCGGTATGCTATAGGTAGCCAGCAATGCTCCCTCTAAGTTGTAGAGTCTTGTGAGCAAAATTCTACTTTGTGAGCTACTGGCATTAAAGTTGTGAGCAAGCGATCTGGCTACGGCATAAATTAGTTTGTTCTGGAGCCATCCTCCTTGAGCTAAGATGAAAAGGTATGAGCCAGAGGCTAAAAAATTGTGAACTAGCTCACACTAACTCAGCTTAGAAGGAACACTGGTAGCTAGTGCAGTGCTTTCAGCACAGGCTGAATGTGTTCCTTCAGAGGGAGACCCAATAACAGCCTGGCCACCACATTCTGCACCAGCTGTAGCTTCCAGATCTGGGACAAGGGCAGCCCCATGTAGAAAGAATTGCAGTAGTCTAGTCTCGAGGTGACCATTGCATGGATCACTGTTGCTAGGTCATCGCGTTTGAGGAAGGGAACCAAGTACCTAATCAGCCAAAGATGGTAAAATGCTGACTTGGCAGTGGCTGCCACCTGGGTCTCCATTTTTAAGGAGGCATCCGAGAGCCCTCCCAAGCTCCTAACCTTCAATGTTGGCACCAATGGTGTCCCGTTGAAGGTCAAGAGTGGGATCTCTAGCCCAGAACCACTCTGACTCAGACACAGCACCTCCATCTTTGTCGGATTCAATTTCAGTGGCTCAGCCTAAACCACCCAGCTATGGCCTATACTGTCAGGTCTAGATCTTCCAGTCTTGAGTCAGATTGGCCACCCAACAACAAATAGAGCTGGGTGCCATCTGCATACTGGTGACAACCCAGCCCATACCTCTGGGCAAGAGAGCACATATAGACGTTGAATAACATCTGGGAGAGAACAGCCCCTTGTGGTACTTGGCAAACCAGCGGGTGCCTTCAGGATAGCTGCTTCCCTAGCGACACCCTCTGTCCCCAACCTTGTAGGAAATAGGAGAGCCACTGAAAGGCAGACCCCTGAATCCCAACGTCGGCAAGGCAGTGGATCAGTAACTAGTGGTGGACTGTGTCGAACGCAGTCTCCAGGTCTAACAGTAACAGTACTGCCGATCTGTCCTGATCCAGATGCTTTCGGAGGTCATCCATGAAGGTGACCAGTGCTTTCTCAGTTCCATGGCACAAAAAGAATTGTGGATGGGTTTTTATTATGGTGGTTCTAAAATAAATTAGGAAATGAATGTTTCTGCTTTGGGCACTGAAAGTTCAGAGCTTCAGTTTTTCTTGATTTGAGCTGTAAGTGAAAGTGTATCTATGGCTCAGTTCAGACATAATAGTAAAGCCTCGGGCTTGAGTTCCTTCCCCCTCCTGTGCCCATAAACTAATGAACAACTTACTGCTTTTTGCAATAAACTAGTTTTCCATTTTGGTCAAAACAACAAATTATGGTTCTGTACAGGAGTTTATTTCTAGCTTCAAATCCTGGTTTGCAGGAAAAACAGAATTAGCAGGGCCAAGGTTTCCACTCTTCCCAGGTTTGTTCATGTGACAACAGACTGTGATATCTAAACCAAGCCGAGATAGATTAAAAGCTTTTCTAAGATTTTTGATTGTATTTTATGGTTTGAATTTTTTTGTCTTGCCTTGAGAATTTTTATATTGAAATAAGTTATGAACCATCTTAACAATAGATATGAGACAAATACAAAAGATGAAAGCATTAACATTTTTAATAAAGAATTAATTTGTAACGATAGTTGGTATGTTCCAGCCAGAGAGCTTAGTTATCAGCACCTTGATTATATGAGGCTGGTACCTTATTATTTTCAGCCAAGTGAATGGACAGTTTTCACTGTCAGGCATTACAGAAATTAAAACTGGTGATTCATTAATATATGGAAATCCTCAGTTAATGCTGCAATCACAAGTCAATACACATGTAAGAACTGGATCAAAGACCAATTATTATTTAAAAGAACTTTGCATTCCAAAGACCGAATAAAAAGACAGGCTGCCCCTTTATTTATTTTAAAAATCCTACAGAGTACAGTAACATTTACTTGGCAGTGTGAATAAGATTGCAGCCATAATTGAAAACTGAAGTCTCCATTTTATAGGACAGCAGAAGAAGTTCTAAAAAAGGGTTTATATGTTTAGAAAATTTTTGTATTGCCTCTCCAGGGAACCTGCCTGAGGCAGCTTACAAAAGAAAGCTTGTGGCAGAAAGCTGGGCCTTCACAGTTTATATCAGCTTGTTTTGATCAGGACTAAAAGTGTAGGTTTAATTTCACTAAGTTCAATTCTTCCTGATATAGGTGTAACAGCTAGCTGAGAGAACCTGCCTATGGCAGCTAGGTTTGGCAAGTCAGTGTGAAACCTACTAAAACTTTCTCTGCCATAGAAATTACCAGCTTTGAAGATGACACATCACAGTCTATCTGCATTCCTTTATCTCAGTTATGGATGCAGCAAAGTCAAACAAGGCCAATCTGAATAAACCTAGAGCAACTTTTCTATACAGCCACTATTGTAAAAATCTTGTTGTGCCTAATGGTGCATCCTCCCATGTATAAAAATGCATGTGCAAACTATTGCTTCTGTGTGAAGTACCATCAAGTCATAGCCTACTTAGGGGGATCCCTTAAGGGTTTTCAAGGCAAGAGACAAACAAAGGTGGTTTGTCATTGCCTTTCTCTGTGTAGCAACCCTAGACTTCCTTGGTGGGCTCCTATCTTAAGTACTAACACCAGGACTGCCCCTGCTTAGCTTCAGAGATCTGATGAGATTGGACTAGCCTGGGCCATCCAGGTCAGAACAAGAGCTGCTTTGTAACATGTTAAGTTTAAACATGGTCCTAGAAATACACTTCAGATGTAACACAGGAAATGCATATTTGAAAAGTCGCTCAGCCAAGCTGATTCCTTGGTCACTTCCAATTGTGGAGGCAGATGAAAAACAAGGTATGAGCAAGGTCTGGTCCTCCTTCCTCTCTTAAAATGCACTGCTTATTTAGGCCCAGGGCTGGAAAAATATTTAAAATCAAGCAGCAAAAACACACATTATACAACACTATTTCAAGAACGGGTGTGCATTCGGCAGAAAAACGAGCCACCCAATATATACCCAATGCCAACGTGGCAGTGCCCAGAAGGAGCCAAGGAGCCCCCATCCCACCATTGGAAACAACGGTGGGAAAAATAGCACAAACCCAACAGATTCTCCCAGAGAATTTCTGCAGTAAAAAGTATGTTTGTTTGTGTGTTGTGTGTGTGTGTGGGTTAGAAGTTAGAGATAGACTTACCTTCTCTACCTTGCTGTTTTCTGCCATTTCTGCCTCTTTCCCACCATTTGCCCTGATTTCCAGGGAAATGGGGGGGAGTCTGTGCAGCCAATCACTGCAATGCATTACAAATAGCATTGCACTGCATGTTTGCAATTTTGCAAGGTTGTTGCTGATGTCCAGAAACTACCTTGCTTTCCTCACCCCTCCCCATTGCTGGAACTGTGATTCTCTTGCTGTGCTTGACATCAGAGCAAACCTGTGGGGTTGGCTTTTGCCACAATGGCACAGGTTGCTGCTACTGGGAACTAGTACAATGTGCTGTTTCTGCTATCCCTACAGAACTGCCATCCCTCAGTTTGTATTTAAGAGATTCTCATATTTGATCTTAGTCCAGTTGATTTCTTGCCAGTGCCACTGGTTCTGTTGGGTACACTGCTGCTGGCCTAGCAAGCAATATCCCCCAAGTCACTTTCTACTGTAGAGATTCTCTGGGAGAATCTCCTCTGCTGGGCTTGTGCTATTTTCCACACCATTGGAAACAGCCTCTTTGGGTGCCCCTACAATTGGACCCCCTGGTCCAACCTTTTTGAGACTTGGGGGTTCTTTTGGGGAGAGGCTCCAGCAGCTACCCTGCAAATATTGTGCCTCTACTTCTAGCCCCTCCCCCCCCCAACCCTGAATATACCCTAGGAGAGATTTGCCATTGACTACAATGGCCTCATAGGGTATAATGGAGCCGAATAGATTCGGGAATCCTGAATATTTCCCAAATAGGGTATCCATGCTGATCTTGATATTCGGGAATATTGGGGTATAGCAAATATATTTGGATCAGAGAATCTCAAATCCAAATAATACCTAATACTTTGTTTTCAAATGATGTGTCACTGCAGATACTGTCTTAGATGCATTCCCTTTTGTGTAAGAATGGCATGATAACAGTTTTGTAAATTCTTGTACTTACAATAACTTTTAAAAAATTGTTTGCAACTATCTTTTATATAAACAAATCAAAAAGCTTTTCAAATCTTTCCATACTCATGACATTGTCTTAGAGGAAGCATTCACATCTGTGTGAAGGGATGACTTTTAAGATGGCTACCACCCTGTTTTGTACTTAAAATATGTAAAATAAAATATATTAAAATATTTTTAAAATACTTTTAAGCCAATTCAATGCTTTTTTAGTCAAATAAAAGGTTTTTTTTAAAAAAAAAGACGACCTTAGAAGAGGAATTCCTACCTGTGTGTGTATCAGGCCTTTAGCTACAGTGAGGTCCTTGGGACGATGTCCCCTCCCAAATCTGTTCTGCTCCTGAATCTTCCCTGACCGTTTGAATTTTGGCCACCAGATCCTGGTATTTTTTTAGTAAGCCACACCACACCCACAGAATTTCACATCTGTGTTCTGCTCCTCCTTTTGTGTTTCCAGCAAACTTCCTGATTAGCCAGCCAGCACCAGCATCTCTGCAGAGCTCTGCCTTCCCTTCCTATTTCCCATGGTGTGAATCCCATGGAAGCTACTGCTCCCGGCAGCCACAGTTTGCTCTGTGGCTTGGATAGAGGTTCATGGGGGGGAGTTGTTTTCTGTTGTTTTACAGTTTATTCCTTAAAACAAAGAGGGGTTTTGTTGTTGCTGGTGATGTGCAATCCCTAGGTAGAAACAAAATACCAGAATTGTGACTGAGGAATTCTGCTCCATCTCATTGGGAAAAGTTGATGCAAACAGTCATTATAAAAGATTCCAAGTTCACGCTCTTTTTTTTAAGCAGTAAAGCCTCTCCTAAAATTAGCAAATACTAATAAGGATGACTTCACACAAGAAGCAGATATCCTAAAAAGGAACATTTTGAAAACAACAAATCTTTGCTTGAAAGAAGAGGACAGTATCCAAAATGTTCTTGTTGTGCTATTTGCCTATAAAGGTGCATTCCCAAATGTATACAAAGTCCTTGCAGCTGCTGTAACTTTTGGTGTCTCCACTGCTACATGCAAGTCAGCTTTCTCTTGCCCTTACTTGCATCTGAAAACCACAGAGGCTGTCAATGTCCCATTTTCAGAAAAAACTGTCTAGTGTTGCTAGGTTATGAGAAAAGACTAATAACATCAATATGGATGCACAGAAAAATTTCATGCCCGATCATGTTGACTTCTACTGTAATTCTCCAAGTTCTGTATTTGTAATAAACCTGAAACATTTTTTGAATGATACACCACTTGTCTGGGCAGTTCTGTACATACATATAATGGCTGTCTCACGAGCAAAAAAATGCCCCCTGAGCAAACACTTCCTAGCTATGCCCCCCCCTCTCTCTTTCTGTGTGTGTGTGTAAAAGGGATGCCCCTTGTAAGATGGCTGCCAAAAGTTCTTATATTATAAAAAAACTACTTTTTAACCAGTGTGTTGCCACCTTTTAAAAGTAAATTAAAAAAGACTTTTTTAAAAAAATCAATGAGCCTAACAAATTAAAGTTTTTCCAGGGAAGGCCGCTGCTTCACGTTATCTCCGCTGGCCGACGCATTGCATTGACCCGATCTATGACAACCGACGCAGGTTTTTTTCTCCTCTTTTTAAAGGAAACCGATACGTGTAACCTCCTCCTTTTCCTCTTCCGGCAGCCCTGTTTTTTCTTTCCCCGCCTCAAGCTTTAGGAACCATTTGTGGGCTTGTCCTCCCGCTGTTCCCGAAGTGCCTCAGAGACATCCATGACAGGCTCTCACTTCCCTTCCCAACTGCGCCACTCACAACCGGGAGGGGGGCGGCGGTAGCAAGCCCGTTCCTTTTCCCTTCTCCCCAATAACCATTGGCCGCTTGGGTTGTCACTCTGACTCTGTCGCCGTTTCTATTGGGAGGGAGGAAAGCGGAGAGAAAGCGGCGGTTGTAGAGGCCACGTCCCGCCTCCCTTCTCGCTTTCTCCCTCCCTCGACCATCCCGGCTCTCTCAAGCGACTTGCGCTGAGAGGTAAATACAAGCAGAATCTCAAAATGGCGGAGGCGCCGAGTCCCCTGCGAGGCGCGATGGTGGCGCCGTCGCTGCCGCCGCAGCCGCCGGAGCCCTTCGCTTCCAATCTGGCGGTAGAAGTGCGAGCCTCTTCGCGGGGCTTCCAGCCAGCCGCCAAACGCATTAAGGGAGCCGAGGAGCGGGGCCTCAAGGGCCCGAAGCGCGTCAACGGCGAGGGCGGCGGTAGCAATAGGCGGCAGCCACCACCGTCGCCTCACATCCCAGTGGCGCCAACCGCCGTCGCTCACGGCAGCCCAGCAGTGTGGAGCTTTGCGGCGTTTTCCTCGGCGGCAGCTGCCGGTGGCACCAGCAGCAGCGCGGCCGGCGGTTCCTTGGTTTTCCCGCCTCAGCTGCCCCACAAGTTGCTCTTGCCGCCGCCCTCTTCCCACTCCCACCACTGCTTGGCCGCAGGCGTGGATGGAGGCGGAGGCAAGATTAAGCGGCCCAAGGAAAAAAGGGACAAGGATAAGAAGAAACTGGCCGGGCTGCCCCTCGTGGGGGCGGCAGTAGCAGGAGGAGCAGGCGGCGGGCTGAGCGCGGTTGGTCGGGAGGAGAACGGCGAGGTGAAGCTGTTTCCTCAACAGCAGCAGCAGCATCACTGCCAAGAGGGTGAGCTCCTTGACACTTATTTGTGGGCCTGGCGTGTGCGAGGGTCAAAACTGCTTCGGTTGGGGAGGAAATAATAGGCGGAAAGGGGCCTGTGGAGGATGTCCTCGCCACAGTGGGGGCTTCCCGGGTAAGCAAAGGAGCGGGAAATGGTCGTTCTTTCTCCAACAAAGTCATTCCCTGGAATGGCTGCTTGTTTGCTTCCCTGCCCTCACGCACATGGGAGAGACACGTTGGCTTGGTAACTCCAGGTCTGCTCTCTGCGCGCACATGGTTATTAGCTCTGGGTGGGAGGGGATTGCCATCTGGAAAAGGGGATCCCCAGTAGGATCGGGGGAGGTGCATGTGCAAGTGATGTAATTTAAAACAGGGAAGGTAGCCACAGCAGTGCAGTCTGGCGGTTCCTGTAAAAAAAAATGTTTGTGTAGAAATGGCACTTACTGCCTTAGGTAGAAGAGGGCCTGAGGCTTTCAGACCTATTATGGAATAGAACGGACTTTGGTAGTTGGTAGAACATCTGAAAAGGAAACACATTCTCCTGTTATAGTGGAGATTAAATCTTGGGAAGGGACAAGTTATAAATTGGTGGGGAGAGGGGAGAAGGAAGGTGACTGAATATGCATGACTGGCTTAGGTTAACCACCTATTTTGCCTGGCAGAGTGGGGATTTGAACCTGTGTCTGCCAGATTCTAGTCTGACCCTCTAACCATTGTACCATACTGGCTGAAAGATTTGTATTTCCTATTTTGAATACTTCAAACTTGCATGTTGTATAATAATTATGGAAATTATTCATGCAAGTGCTTTGTATACATGATTGCCATCAAAGGTGTACTCAAAATCATAATAGGATGGTTCTCTGAATATTGTTTAATGTAAGCATTAGATTACAGTTTAACATTAAAAGTTCCCTAAAGTCAATGGAATAATCGCTAATGGCCCAGTTCTATGTTTATTGGAGAGTAAGCCTCATGGATCTTATTCCCAAGGAATTGTCTTTAACATTTGCAGCCAAAATAATCTTGCTGTGGGGGAGACAGTAGTAGCCTTCATTTGGCACTGATGCCACTAGGAATTCTTCTTCCTTTAGACTAGCTCAGGCAATTTTGGCAGCCCCACAGTACCAGTGCATTGATCTCATATGAGCATTGATGGGACATGGTAGTTGCAGTCAGAAATTGGCAAGAATTGAGGCCATTTGTAAGCCCAGAAAAATTTAGAGGAATTGCTCAGACAAGATTGTCAGTGCAGTGGCAGTGGTGGGAGGAAGCAAGCATGCTGCACTCTATGCACATGGGTGGCAGGGAAACCAAGAACACCAAATACACCACATGGACCATGCCTCTCAAGACATACAGATAGCGCCCCCCAGGTTGCCTTCTGGAAACTTTCCCTATCCAGGTCTTGCCCTTCCTGTTTTGTAAGTACAAGCAGCAGACTCTTAAAAGTGTTGGTCACATGTTTATTGGGGTATTTTCAGGAATCTTCACACATAGTTCCAGAACAATGTTCATTTAATATGGGACAATTTCAGGGGTGAATAAGCTGTGGTTCTTAATGTTTCAAAGCTGGTCTTAAACCAGTGAAACCCATTGATTCAGATGGGGGCTGTGATGGGCTTCACTGGTAAAAGCTTAGAGATGCTGTACAAACAAAATGACCATGAAGGGTTAATTCTTCACAGAGCCAGAGAACCTTGAGTGACAGGCTGTTCTATGAGATCTAATTGGTTAGCATCAGCTCAGCAAAGAAAGACTTGTGAACTGGATGCAGAGGAGAATTCAGTCTGATTTCAGCCCTAGCAGAGAAGAATTGAGTACTGACAGTTTTGGAATTCAGCCTTAGCTGAGAGCAATTTAACACACATGGAAGACTCGGGGAAGGTTGGCAAGGAAGTTTGGGAAGTAGGCAAGGACTCCTATTTGAGCCACAGAAAAGGGATAGACCTCCAAGTGAGAGGAGGATTTCCCTACCCAATCAAACAGGGAGTTAGCTCTGAAGAGTGCAGAGATCCCTGGTCTGGCCTAGTTAGAAACTGCCTGTAGAAACCTTAAGAGTCAGTTAAAAACTTGAGACGAGTACTGGTGTTTCTAGAGAAGGTGGTTTGGGTACTCAAAAGAGTGTACCAGCCTTCTGGAAACCAAAAGAGTCAGAGAATACTCAAAGAAAGTGTGCTGGAGTGTTTGGAAAATACTGGAACAAAAGCCTCTTAACATACAGATTTTAAGAAACTGAATAGCATGAGAAACTCTCATTAACCTGAAACATAAGAACTAAAGTCTGTCTATGTACTGGTTTTACCTCAGAAATTTTAGTCCTGATTTCACCTGACCTTTCTACTCTATGTTGAATAAAATACTTTGTTAATTTGGAATATAAAAACTTCTCGAGTGCCATTATGTTGTATAAGTTGAAGGGGGCTCCCATTCCTTCCCTCAGGTTCCGGGGCTGAGCAACAGCCGAAATGTTATACTGTGGCAGGGTGGGACAGCCAGAATTCTTCAGGAAAGAAGAAAACAGACAACTGGGGCAGCTCAGAAAAACGGAGGCAAAATCTTGCTTCTAAGGGAGGAAAGTGGACGAGGGCGTCATAAGAGCGTATTGGGCTGTGGACTGCATTGAAAGGAGAAATATACTTTGCCTAAAATGAATAATAGAGTGATGCATACTTGCATTCATGTCCTAAAATTTAGTTACAAATATTTATACAAGTCTTTAGACCTTAAGGGAAATAATATCAAATTAGATGCTTCTACCTGGGCCTTATTCTAAATATTGTTTGATCTTTTTATTAGCCCCTTAGCAACAGTAGAGTCTCTTTGTGGGGACTTGTATATACACACACACTAAAATAAGCATTTGAAACAGTTGTAAAATCACATTGATGAGATGAAGGTCTATGGGGTGTTGGGTAGGATGTGGAGAGCAGTTGGGAAAGAAGGGTTGTTGTGTATTAATTCTAGCAAGTAGCATCAATTCCAAAGTAGCAGAAAACCTCATTAATGCAACTTGTTTTGAGAAAGCATGCAGCATTCTCGGGGAACCGTTTCCATTGCACCAATGGCATTTCATTTTGTAACTTCAGTTCTGCTGCTAAAGGTATTTTGGAAAATCTTACAGTCAGTCATTTACGATCCATAATTTTATAGCAAACTACATTATTAAAATTCATTATCAATCCATCCCTGCAATGTAAATTTACCAGGTTTGAGCTTGTTTTTAAAATTATGTCATTTAACATTTGATAAAAAGCTGAAGTGTAGAACGATGGAAAGCTTTTAACAATATATTGCTGGTGACCAGAGAGAGGGCTTTTTAAGTTGTGGCACTTTGCCTTTAGAATGCCTTCTCCCCTAAGGCAGCCTGACACCTACATTACTTTCCTTTAGGCATCATACTAAAACATTCCCTTTATGCAGGCTGTTAGCTCTAAAAGGTTTTATATCCTCCTTCTGGCCCACAGTTCATTTTATCCACATAATTTCAGGCTGATTAGTGTGTATTTTATGATATTATGCCCTGGTTTTAATGGCTTCTTATATTTTAGTAGCTTATATTAATGATATAGGATTGTTTTATCAATATAGTTGTAAGCCTCCTAGAGGAAACATCTGGCGAAGCAGCATATCAATTTTCTAAAGAAATCAAATAAATACAGTAATGTAACCTGGACATGATCAGAGCATGGAATACCACGGCCAAGTCTATTTTCTCAAAGAATGACTACAATTGTCATACCAATAAAAGCTGGCAAAGGGTATGGAAGAAATACCTATACTGTAGGAAAACTGCCCCAGCATTCTTGAAAAATGCCTGTCCTATGTCTTTTTGATTTCAGATACCTAACAGGCAACTAGCATGAATGCATCAGTTTAAGTGTTGTCAAATTTCTTAAAGTACAGAATTTTAGATAGTACTGTTCTTGACTGCACCTAATTTATATGGAATTTTAGACCTTAATTTTTATGGTACAATGTTCTAATTTGTTTTCCGACTGATGATATGCCAGTAAAGGTCTATGAATGATGAATGAGTTTAAGTGCCTCACATAAACTTAGCCAGTGTGGATTTAGAACCATCTGTGTGTAGTCAGTGTGGTGTAGTGGTCAGAGCACTGGATTAGGTTCTGGGAGACGCAGGTTTGATTCCCCACTCTGCCACAGCGGCTTAGAATCATAGAATCATAGAGTTGGAAGGGGCCATACAGGCCATCTAGTCCAACCCCCTGCTCAATGCAGGATTAGCCTAGAGCATCCCTGACAAATGTTTGTCGAGCTGCTGTTTAAAGACCGCCAGTGAGGGGAAATCTAAGACTGTATTATGATGCCGTCTGTCTAACATGGTTGGAACAGTGGATTAATCTTGAGAATAAGAAGTTATTGGCTTTAGAAGGGCATGATAACAAGTTTGGATGGCATGCATACTTATGGTATGGAAAAGTAAAAATGGACAAATTCTTCAAACACCACTTTATAAGACAATCACTGTTCGAGACTTGGATGAGATATAGAAAATTCTTCTCAGAAGAAAGACCACTTTGGATAGTACCAGCAGAAGTGATTAATCCATATTCAAGAAATCAAGGGTTAGATTGGCTACCTTATAAAAGTCTTTTAAAATTAGAAGGGAAAAACTTTGTGTTAAAAGACAGATTTGATGTGGAATTTGAATATGATTGGTTGAAGTATAGACAGATTTATGACTTATTTAAGACCGATAAAAGAGAACATGGTTTTAGAGAAAATAATATGGAAATTGAAACTGTATGGCTTGAAAAGGGAAAAAAATGATTTCTAAACTGTACAAGGTTTTATTGAAATGGTATACTGAGGATGAAGTTGTAAAAGAGCAAATGATAAAATGGGCGGTAAATGTTAATAATGAGATATTAATGACATCTTGGGAATATTTGTGGAAAAAGTCAATGAAAATTTCAACTTGTGTAAATGTTAAAGAGAATTGCTATAAAATGATGTACAGATGGTATATGACGCCTAAAAAAATTGCTATTATAAATGAAAGTATGTCTAACAAATGTTGGAAATGTAAAAAACATGAAGGGTCTTTTTACCATATGTGGTGGACATGTGATAAAGCAGTAAAGTATTGGACTGAGATCCACAATGAGATACAAAAAAATTTGAAATGTACTTTTAAGAAAGACCCACAGATGTTATTGTTAGGTCTTAAAATGGAAGAAATAAATGTAGCCAAGAGAACACTACTATGGTACTTGATCACAGCAGCTAGACTGATTTTTGCTCAATGTTGGAAACAAGATAAAGTACCTGAAACATGGGAATGGATTAAAAAGACGTTTTTGGCAGAAATGGACAAACTAACAAGAAAGTTAAACAACGAAGAAGATGAAACCTTCTTTGAAGACTGGAAAGACTTTCAAAAATACTTGTTGAAAAATTGGGACATTAAACGTGGTTTGATTTGTTTTGATAGTTATTAAGAAGAAAATGAAATAGAATTAGATCTTTGAATTGTTACCGTTTGTAAGAGAAAATAAGTTTAGAAGTAATTGTAACAGAACAAGAGAGACATTAATGGGGTTGGAGCAGTGCGGGAAGCCTTGTTTGGGGGGGGGAAAGGGAAATTAGAAAAATGGATATGTAGGTAGGTTTAAAATGTATGAACATGTGATATATCCAATAATAAATTGTATTTACCAAAAAAGACCGCCAGTGAGGGGGAGCTCACCACCTCTGTAGGCAGCTGATTCCACTGTTGCACAACTCTTATTATTAAAAAGTTTTCCCTAAAATCCAGCCAGTACATTTCCACCCTTAATTTAAACCCACTATTGTGAGTCCTATCCTCTGCTGCCAACAGGAACAGCTCCCTGCCCTCCTCTAAGTGACAGCCCTTCAAATAAAGAGAGCAATCATGTCCCCTCTCAACTTCCTGTTCTCCAGACTGAACATTCCCAAGTCCCTCAGGCTTGGTCTCCAGGCCCCTGAACATCCTTGTCATTCTCTGTACCCACTCTATTCTGTTCACATCCTTTTTGAAGTGAGGCCTCCAGAACTGCACACAAATACTCCAGGTGTGGCCTGACCAATGCAGTGTACAGTGGGACTATGACATCTTGTGATTTGGATGTTATGCCTCTGTTGATACACCCCAATATTGCATTAGCCTTTTTTGTTGCTGCATTACACTGGCTGCTCATATTTAATTTACCCGTACCTTAAGATCTTGTTCGCACATACTGCTACCCAGTATCCCCCATTTATTATGTGTGTTCCTCATTTTTCCAGATGTTAACTTTGGCCAGTCGTGCACACTCAGGCTAACCTACCTCATAGGGCTTTTATAAAGATAAAATGTAGGAATGGAGAACAACATAAGCTATTTTGGGTGCCATTGGGGAGAAAGGTGGGATATACATGAAGTAAATAAAGAAGCCACATGCAGCCCAGTGGCACCTTTAAGATCAACCAAGTTTTATTCTGGGTATTCATTCCTTCACACGCAGCCCAATTATTTACATGTTTATTGAATTCAATGTCCCACTGAGTTCAGTGGGGCATACTCCCAGTGTTGATTTTTCTGCATGCGCTATTATAAAAAAACAAAACTTTTAAAAATAGATTTGGTACTGTAATTCCTAAAAATTGACCACAAAAATTGAGAACCTTTTTGAGCTGCTATTCACATTTGTTTTAATTTTAATTCATCTGTTTTGGTAACATTTCCTATATGATACCTTTAGAAATTTTCAGTGTTTCTCCAGTGTTAGTGATACCAGTTTCTAAAAGCCAGATAAAGTCCACACCAGAGCGGGGGGCTGGGTCAAGTGCATGAAGCTATATTTTTGCCAGTTGAATGTACATGTGTACAAACCAGCCAGAAAACACAGTTTTCCATTATTTTTTCCAAGGCTGGGAAAAACACCTTAAGAAATATTCTCTCTCAGAATTACTTCATGAAAGTATGATAGTTCTATTTCTGAGTTTCTCTCTTTAAAACAGAGCACTTTCCATTTCTGCATGATAATGCTTATGTTTAGACACCACTTCTAAGCCCAAATAATTCATATTTTTATCTTTTACTACTAACATTAAAACAAGAAACCTTTGACTTCTTTGGCCACGACTTCTGGCATGTTTTCCTGAAGAATACGAGAACTCCTTTGCATGGACAAAACCGAACTTGATCTAGCCCAACGGTTTGTTTCCTGCAGTGATGAATCAAGTGCTACTAGATACTCCAAAACAGGGTGTGGCAACATACGTGTAAATTACCAGCATCTGGAAGATGGAGTTATAATATCTCTAAACATGGAGGCTTTATCTAGCTATAACAGGCCAATGAAAAATAGATGTTGATGAATCTATAATGCATGAATCGGCCTAAATTAGAGGCAAACAAGTCTGGCAATACCTGGTCTTTCAGGTGCTACTGGACTCTTGCTCTTTTCTACTTTTAAAGCAATGTCCCCCCTGACTGGGAAGCCCCCTGAAGGGGAGGGGGCACACGTGCAGGTCCCCCTTTCCCCAATGCCCCCCCCACTCCCTTACTGGAGACTCGTCCCTCTCCCAGCCTACCGATTTGGGGATGGTGATGCACTTGGTGGTGGTCCTCCAGGTGGTGATGGCCTTCTTGCAGCACTTCTCCTGTCCATCCTGCTTGCCCTTCTTCCAGCCCAGCGGGTGCCTGATGATGGGGGAGTGAAAGGCAGAATGGATGACATGGCTGGCTGGTTTGGCCTGGGGACAAAATGTCAGTGTGGCAGTGGCCCTTTCCCCCTTGACAGTGCCTTCCTGTGCGGGGCTGGAGAAAAGACAGGTGGGGACAGCCTCTCTTGTTCTCCTCTTGGAGTCTGGCGGCTTCCCACAGCTGGTGTCAGAGGAGAGGTGGCCAGCCTTCAACATCTCCTTGGGGAAGGGGGCGTGCCTTCCTCTGGTGGCGCTCCTGACCTGGTTTGCCATCTCTGCTTCCTTAGCTGTTGTGGGCACCCTTTGCCGCTAAAGCACCCAGCAAGCCTGCCTTGGCTTCCCATTGCTCGACTCAAGTCGCTGAGCCGGAGCACACCACACGTAGTCTGCTTGCAGGTGGGATTTCCTCTGCGCACCATTGTACTTCCTGTGATGACTCACTGACACAGCCCTGCACCGAGTACCACCACCCTTCCTGCCTTCCTTCCTGTGAAGCCAGGCTCAGAGCCTGCTCCTTCCCCACGATAGCTAGCAGCTGGGCTGGGCGTTCCGTGTGCTCAGACAAAAATCCATGCACTCCTGCCTGACAGTTAGTGTGCCCAGCACACATAGCTCATCTTACAGGGAACACTGGTGAGCACCAAGGAGGTCTTATCCATAATGACACCCAAGCTCTGGAACTCCTTGTCTTCAGGAAGCTCATTTAGTATCAAATCGGTAGGCTTTTAGTTGCAGAAGATGTTTTTATTCTCCAAGGCTATTTAGTTCCTCTTCACTTGTGGAATTTTATCCAGCTGTGCTGACTTTAAACAATGGCTCTCTCTAATAGGCTTTTCCTGGTTTTTTGTTGGCTTTTCTGAAGAACTTCCTAAGTCTATATCTGTCACATCCCCCCCCCCCGTTGCTGTTTTTTATCCTTGTTTTATTGTTTTCACTTTTTAGAATTATTATAAGCTGTCTAGATATTTCTGTTGAAAGGTGGGGCATGAATGTTTTAATTAAATAAAATTACAAGTTGTTTAGAATTAACTTGTTCCAGACATAACTTTTCTCTCAGTAGTTTCATGTCCGGCTCTTTTTGTGTTGAGGCACTTTCAGATGGAAATACAGAAGAATGCTGAACTAGAGCATGTTGCTGGATAGTTTTTTTAAAAGCCTTTGCTTCAGTAAATATCTTTCCCCCCCAGTGATCTGTGCTTGAGTACACTGTGTCAGGAACCCATTCTCCTAGCATAGTACAAGAGCTGGGCTGCTATTGCAGAATCTTTAGTCTAGCTTTTCCATCCTGACAAAGATTCCTGCTGCTGGGAGGCGGACAAGAGGGAGCGGGTTGTGGGTCTTTTTCATTCTTTCACTGTTTGACTTCGTGGCACACAGAAATCTCTCCTCCCAAATGCTTGTGTTTTATCATGGCTGCAGAAGAAAATGTTCTAAAATCTAACTGGTTAGCTACTGGTACATGGGCTTCCTTGAAAAGAAATCTTAAAAAAAAATGTTTTGCACAGTCTTTCTAATACAGAAGCAAGTAAAAGTTCTAAATAAATACATAAATACATATGTATTTATATGTATAGCATTAGCTATGCTGCACAGTTAACATAAATTACAGCTATACAATCTTATTTCTTCCTCAGGTGTGGGGAGATTAGAGCATATTTCAGATCTATCATGTATCAAGTTAAATTACTGTAACTTTGCTTACTAAATGTCACAGTTACTAGGCAAAATTACTCTAATTTAAATTGTGACAAAGTTATACTAAAGTAAGAAGCAGTTTCTGTAGGCTAAAATTTAAGGTGTTGTAGTTTAATAATATTAGGATTAGCTGAATTGAACAGTCCCATATTCTGTTGCCTTGAGAGCAGCTTCTTCCAGACCTCTAAAAACTTCTAGATTAGTGGAGCAGTTAACAACTATACCAGTGGTTACCTGTTTTGCACCTTAGGACTCTGATTTTTGCCAGTATCTGATGGAAAGGTACAGATAATATGGACATGGGCTGTTAGGGTTGGGATTAACAGTGTCTGGTTACAACTAAAGAACTCTAGTGTAATGTCTACTTCTTACACTCCCAGAATGTCCTCAAGTTAAACTAGAAGGTTATTGGGGGGGGGGGAGTGCCCCAAGCTTGAGGAGTTGCTCTGATGTTCTGCAGGGAATAAGAAAACCAATGTCTGAACCTAGTGCAGGTCCTTTTTGACTGACAGTAAGATTGAACTTGTATATATAATAGTTTTGGAACACAAGTCTCATTTTGTTTCAATTCTGTGAGACAATTGATGGGATAGCTTTAATGCTAAAAGTTACATGGTTGGTCAGTATTTCACTGATGGCATGGATTTCAGATGTTCTAGGTAATCAGTTAATGATGAAATGTTTGCGAGTGTAGAGTTATCTTGCCCTTTTATTTGGGCAATCTAGGTGTTACTAGTTTTAGTAATAAACTTTTTAAAAAACTCAGTTGAAAACTACTCTAGCTACTCAAAACTGCTTACACTATACCAGTAGTTGGCATCATCTTAATTCCTACTGGGTTTTGAATTATTCAGGTTTGTTCAGAATTAGTGAGCATCTCTGCAAGTAATCGAACAAGCAGTAGTGTAGTGCTGTGTGTGTGTGTGGGAGTACATGTTTGAATGATCTCCAGCATAAAAATACTCTTTTATGTGGAAATCCAAGAACTGGCAAAAGTAGTGGAACCTGCATTTGTGTGCTGTGCTTTCATACAGCCTTTGCTCAGGCAGACAAATTGCAGACTGCAATGATTGATCGTTAGGTAAGTGAGACGGAGAGAAAAATACGGCCGGTTTAGATAGTGCAAAGTGTGGGTGCTGATGAGCAAAATGCTTGCTGCTGAGACTCAGAGCAATGAGGATGCAAACCAAAAAGGAGATCTATTACTTGGGCAGAAAGAATAGTTACTTGCCAAAGAACAAAGTTTGAGTCCAGTGGGACCTTTAAGACCAATCAAGTTTAATTCTGGGTATAAGCTTTTGTGTTCATGCACACTTCTTCAGATAGACTGAAACAAGATATCCTCAACCATTACATATGTGTGGGGGGGTTAGTTGCCAGGAAGGGCTAGTTGAAGTCAAGATGCATAAGTAACTGGGTAATTATAGCTGATTGAATTAAAGCGGCTGGTAAGATCTGTGAATTTCAGTAAATTAGCATACAAATACAAGAATTAACCAACAGATGTGAGAACTGAGTTTGAGTCCAGTGGTACCTCCAAGACCAAGAAAGTTTAATTATCTCTACCTGTATGTAATGGTTCAGGATGGCTTGTTATCTGAAGAAGCATGCATGCAAATGAAAGCTTATACCCAGAATAAAACTTGGTTGGTCTTAAAGGTGCCACTGGACTCTGTTCTGCTGCTTCAGCCCAACATGGCTACCCACCTGATTCTACTTGCTACAGAGTAAGTGCTAGTTTGCATATCAGCTTCTTTTAATTTGGCTGAACAAGTAAGTTGAGTTTGTATTTCAGGGCTGTGATACGACTTGTATAGATAATTGCAAAATTGGAATTCATCTAGTTTAGTTTTGCAGATGAATGCTCAAGAAATAGAAGTTATTTCTTGTGCTAATTGTCCCCCTTGTTCCAAAGTAAAGTTCAAAGTTGAAGAAAAAAATGAGATTCAAGTCGCAGTGCACTGTAGCATACACAGAGTGTAGCTGTGTTGGCCTAGCTGTTGATCTAGCTGTTCAAGTAGCATTGTGGTAGACGTGAGCATCTTGGATTGATTTTTTAAAAAATCATTTCCCATTTAAAAATTAATATATTTCATAATTAAATATGGATACAAAGAGTTTGCTACAACATTGCAAATGCATTGATTTGCCACTATGTAGAGCCATTTATAGGGAAAACATTTAGGCCCATATGTCTTGTGCATTGCAGAATTGTATCTAGTAAGACAGATTTTTATTTGGCTTTCTGTGCAAATGCAAAAATATTCAGTTGTTTCAGTTCTGTTGCACACTTGCATGAAAATTCTATTGAACAAGATTGGGTTTTACACCCTAATCTTAAACATGCTTGATCAAAACTAAGAGAGGTTGAGAAAATGTCTATACTATTGGTTGGTAGTCATAAATTGGTTAGTTGTCATAAATATAATTAAAATGAACAAATTGCAGAGCTTTGATAGTTGGGGGCTGTAACAATATTACAAGATCACCTAGATAGGTTTAGGGAGGATAGAATTTCTTAGATCCTCATATGTGTAATCCTGTTTGGGACAAAAATCCCAATTTAAAGTATAGAGTAATAGGGTCTGAACTTGCTGAGACTGAGAGGGAAAAAGATCTTGGGGTCATAGTAGATAGCTCAATGAAAGGGTCAACCCACTGTGCTAAAGCAGTGAAAAAGCCAAACTGTATGTTAGGGCTTATTAGGAAATGCCCCTGTATAGAACTGCGATGTGGCCTCATTTGGAATACTGTGTACAGTTCTGGTCAATGTAGCTAAAAAAAGACATAGCAGAGATGGAAAAAGTACAGAGGAGAGTGATCAGGATGATTAGGGGGTTGGAGCGCCTTCCCTTTGAGGAAAGGCTGAAGATTCTGGGACTTTTTGAGTTTAGAAAACAGACAACTAAGGGGAGACATGATAGAGGTTTATAAAATTATGCATGGGGTGGAGAGAGTTGACAGAGAAATTTTTCTCCTTCTCTAGAACTTCAGGACACTCAATGAAGCTGAAGGATAGTAGATTCAGGAGGACAGACAAAAGGAAATACTTCTTTACACAGAGTAATTAAAATGTGGAACTCGTTGCCAGAGGATGTAGTGATGGCCACAGGAATAAACAGCTTTAAAAGGGGATTAAATAGATTCATGGATGATAGATATATCATTGGATACTAGCCATGGTGACTTAAGGGAACCTCCACATTCAGGGGCCCCAAGACTTTGAATCCCAGAGCCAGGAGGCAACATGAGGGGAAGTTTGCGGCCTCTATGCCTTGTTGTTGACCCTCCAGAGGGCCTGGTTAGCCACTGTGTGAGACAGAATGCTGGACTAGATGGACCAATGGTCTGATCCAGCAGGGCTCTTATTATGTTCTTATGTTGTTAGTACCTAAATATCATGGAAAAATCCACAATAATAAGCTTTGTCATTTTGTAGGTTTGGATGGTAAGCTTTGGATTTATCTGTTTCTGAGGTAGTCCTCCACTGTGCATTACTCTCTTCTGGCACTGGTGCTTTTCAGCTTATTGAATGACGATGAAGCTGTTAGAATTAGAGGGATATGCTTGGTTGTGGAGGCAATCCAGTATGCAAAAGGGTACAGTAGAAAAGGAAGCAAGACTTAGGATCCAAACCATCGCATTTAACCTTATGGCAGGTATTTTTTCTCAAGGTCCATTCTCACACATGTAAAAGCAACTCAGTGTGTTTGATGTTTAAGATTAAGTTTTGAGATTGAGGCAGAGTATTAATGGTTACAATCTTTCATTTTAAAAAATTCCTCTTTTCCCCTCCCAAACTGTTGCTTTGGAGAGGCTTTTGAAATCACAGAATAAGCACGGAAGAAAAGTGGTCCCCCTCCTCTTTGGGAATGAGTGAAATAGAAAACAAGATTTTACTCAAAATGTGTTCTCTGAATTTTTTATGAAAGTCTACAGCATTCAGTAATAATTCCATGCAGCCCTCACCTGGATAGCCCAGGCAAGCCTGAACTTGTCAGATCTCAGAAACTAAGCAGGGCTGACTCTGGCAAGTGTTTGGAAGGGTGACCTCCAAGGAATAGCAGAGCTGTGACGTAGAGACAGGTTATCAAGCCATGGCTCTGAAATGTCCTAGACCCACTAGAGCAGTGATGGTGAACCTTTTAGAGACCGAGTGCCCAAACTGCAATCCAAATCCCACTTATTTATTGCAAAGTGCCAACATGGCAATTTAACCTGAATACTAAGGCTTTAGTTTAGAAAAAAACAATTCATACATTAACATCTTTTGTCTTAAAAGAAAAGCACAATAACAGAGGTTTCAATGATACAAACTGCTTTTTATTGAAAGGTAAAAGTTTGCATTTGGCATGAAGTTTGCATTTGACGTCATACACACAAACTCCTTCCAGTTAGTACAGGATAGGACCCTTCCTATTTACCTGGTCTGTCTTCTCAACATGATCTTACATATTTTCACACCTAAAGTGACAGCCCTCTTCCCCCTTCCATGGGAAAGAGACAGAAAAACAGCACACTCAGTGGAATCTGCCACTTCTAGATTGATTCGAAGTAAGTTAAATTTTGATCCTGCAAATCTTGACCGATGAACAAATAAAGCACTTCAACTTGAGAACTTCAACCAGGTGACCCACCCCCAAAGCATATCAAGGCTGCACGGAATGAGAGACCATGGAGTGGAATGACAGTCCCTGGGGATAGCAGGAGTGTTCTGGAACTGGAATGAGAGGCCCCAGAATGGAATGACAGCCCCTGGGTGTAGCAGAACACTTCTGCTACCCCCAGGAGCTGTCATTCCACTCCATGGTCTCTCACTCCAGTCACAGAACACTCCTGCTACACTCTGGGGCCATCATTCCACTTGGTGCTCTCTCATTCCAGTCCCTGAACACTCCTGCTCCACCCTGGGGCTGTCATTCCACTCCGTGGTCTCTCATTCCAGTCCCAGAACACTCCTGCTCACCCTGGGGCTGTCATTCCACTCTGTGGTCTCTCATCCCGGTCCCTGAACATTCCTGCTCCACCCTGGGGCTGTCATTCCACTCTGGGACCTGTCATTCCAGTTCTTGAACACCCTGCTACAGCCTGGGGCTGTCATTACACTCCGTGGTCTCTCATTCCATTCCCAGAGTAGTGTATTTGGGCCCAGGGACCCTAATGGAAAATCCATTTCACATTTTTATTGCAACTTTACTTGTACTATAATGTATTTCAGTGAAGCCCATGCAAGTCAATTGGCATTCCTGTCTCCCATTATCTCCAGTGGGCCTTCAAGTATTTCCCATTGTTTCCAATGGGCAATCCTGTCCTTCCTTTTAGTACATCCCATACATCTGCCCTCCTACATGGCTCCTCCAAAGGGCATTTTAGTTATTCTCATGAGTGCGAAAAGCCAGAGCAAATTTACAGTCTGACTAAAGGCACAATCCTATGCTCTCATACTTGAAAGCAAGTTCGGTTGTCTCAGTGGTGCTTAATTTTGAATAAGTATGCACATGATCGGGTACTGCTTTTGAAGCGGCTATTCATTTCTGCCTCATCCCTCCACCCCAGCTCATCGCTGGAGAGTCAGGAGCTCTGAAGTTCAGGGACAGTCTTTCATCATGGGGGTGGGGGCTGCCCTATGTGTGATTCCCTGGAAGGTCTCAGGAAGCTATAATTAGGGGGGACAGGTGCTGCACCTTACCTCCACAGGGCGAGAGCTCTGGCTCGCCTTGAGCCACCTCACCACAGTGCTGGCTGTCACCCCCTCCTGCAGCACCAGCTCCAAAACAGTTGCCATGTCCAACTCCTTGAACAGCCCTTCTAATCATAGCCTCTGAGCAAGCGCACAAGACATGCCACCCAAAGCAACGGGGAGCTGCGAAAGGAAGCGAAGGGGGTGGGTACTAAAGTTTTTTGGACTCCAGGTTACAGCACAGGACGCTGGAGGGCGCAGCGAGAGAGACCAGGCAGAGAGCCAAAGAGGGAGGAGGGGGAGGAGGAATAGCGCACCTCCCCAAAGAAGGCGGGTTTGGAAACTGAAGTGGCGCACTCATGCAGATGCAACTTTTGGCAACGAGCCTGAGTGGGCATCCCTGGGAATGCTCAGCCTCACTCCTCTGGGGCAGAAGGGGCATGGATTGAAGCGCACATTTGCAAAGGAAGAGGAGTTGCTGCGCTTTCCCAGGCTAAGGGGGCGGGGTCAGGCTGTGGGGGTTCCTTGCTGAGTAGCTCCTGGCCTTTGAGTAGGCAGGGATTGTAGGTTGGCATCAGGCTGTGAGGAAGGTGGAACCCACGGGGAAAGCGATTCCCCTCTTCTCCCTCCCCCATGTCAACAAGCGGGGCTCCTGTACCGGGGTTTTGCACGTCTTTTCCTCTCATGTGTGGTATTTGCTTTCCAACCAAGAACCAGGGTTTGGCCAAGGGCCGGCTGGTGCAGCAGCTGCAGCAGCACAATAAGCAGGCTCAGCCGCCTCCTCGCCCATGCCCACAGAGAGGGCTCCGAGTGCCACCTCTGGCACCCGTGCCATAGGTTCGCCACCACTGCACTAGAGGTAGCCAGAAGTCACCATGACTTCCAGGTTTGCAAGTGCACTCACTCACTCACTCACTCACTCACTCACTCACTCACTCACTGAAATAGTAAAAAAAGAAGAAAATAATTCCATGTATACTGTAGATGTGTACAACATTTTCAAGATTTTTAAATTTAATTAATTTTGATTTGATTTATATATTTGATTTATAGCCCACCCTCCTCTGCAAGTAGGCTCAGGGCGGGTAACAACAACAACAATAAAAACATTTAAAACAAATATAAATTAACATTAAGAACAGTGTGTGCTATCAATATCTGATGGCAGCCAAAACATTAGAACAGATTTAACACATCCCAGAGGTAATGATAAATGTTAAAATAATACAGGGAAGCAGGACAAGTGGACAAAGAAGGGAGAGCGCGGGGGGAGGGCAGTCCAGATGGTTACTGCAGTCTCAACCATAGGCCTGGTGGAACAGCCCCATTTTACAGGCCCTGTAAAAGGTAAAGGTTCCCTTGCTCGAAACCCAGTCGAATACGACTCTAGGGTTGCGGTGCTCATCTCCGTTTCAAAGCCGAAGGGCCAGCGCTGTCCGAAGATGTTTCCGTGGTCATGTGGCCGGCATGACTAAACACCACAGTGCACGGACCTCTGTTACCTTCCCACCAAAGTGGTACCTGTTGATCTACTTGCAATTTCTTGCTTTCGAACTGCTACGTTGGCAGGAGCTGGAACTAGAGACGGGAGCTCACTCCGTCATGCGGCACTCTCGGGTCTTGAACCGCTGAACTACTGACCTTCCATAGCCTGCAGTTCAGCGTCTTAACCACTTGAGCCACCGCAGCTCCTACAGGCCCTGTAGAACTGCATTAAGTCCTGCAAGGCCCAGATTTCACCTGGGAGAGCGTTTCACCAGGCTGGTGCCAGAGCCAAAAAGCCTCTGGCTCGGGTTGAACCTAAGTGGATAGCTTTCGGGCTGAGGATCCCCAGAAGATTTTGATCTGCTGAGTATGAAGCTCTGTGGGGGATGTACCAAGAGAGGCAGTCCCTTATCCCTTTGGCATAAATTAACATATAACAATAGATAAATCAGAACCAGTATACAGAGCCAGTTCTGTCTAGTTCACAAATTTAAAATGAAGGTAGAGAATGTACACAGTTATTACTTTCTTACCTATTAATTTCTAACACCTTTAGGATTTTAAAAAAATTGGATAAAGCAATATGCTATATTGTGTTTAATGGTAATACAGATTTTAGTGTTACAACTGTTATAAAGTTTAACTTCATATTCAAATATTCTGGTAGCTCTGCCCCAATGTGACTGTTTGAGAATGTTTCTGTCCAAATAAAACAATCTCTGTTGTTTATTACAGAATTTGTCTTCTGCTTCCAACTTTTATTTCTCTCTCTGATGGCAGAAATTAAAGTTGGTATGCTGGGGTAGTATAGGATGCAGGCTTTTGCAAGTCTGTCTCAAATTTCGGTATACTTGCAGTTTTTGTTATAAAAATATATACTTTAAAATTCCATAAATAGGCTAAACTGCAGTTTTATCTGCTAAGTTAACAGTAATACCTTTTATGTTGTTAACTCAGTAAAAGTTTAGGTTTAATAGGAAAGTAAGTACTGCACATATTTCAGTTTCCTCTGACATTTCTGGGGCTTTTTTAGGGACTTTTTTTTCTTCATGGCTTTAAAATTTGTGGAAATTTTACATCTCTATCCCTTTGCTCAGTAGACTTTTGGGATTCCTGTAGAAAGAGGGTTTGAATCCCGTTCTTCAAACCTTCTTTTGCCACTCCTTTATCACAGGATGCAGACAGAATTCCTCAAGATAATGATCTGAAACATATTTTTTTCCTGAGTGTGTTCCAATATACAAGTGCTCTGGAGAACATGAATGCTTGTAAGCTGTTTTGAAGATAATTACTCTTCATAATACTAAAGAGTTTAGCATTGTTTCATTATCTTATATAGGGTGTAATCCTGTGCACACTCCAAGCACTATTTAATTTGTGTGCTCTTTGGTGTGAGTAAGAAGCAGCATTAGTTGGGGGACTCAGTGGGCAAAAGCCTTGCTGGCATGTTGCAAGAGCAACCTTTGGCAGACCCTCAGAATGTTCTCCTAGGCCAAATATCTGAAGATACTCAATTTTCTGCAAAACTTATGTATTAGTATGATATTCTGGAAGAAGATATCTGAAATGAAGATTGTAATCCAGAGACTTTGTTGAATGAATGAAAACAATACACAATATTTTTATATCTTTATATATTATTTATTGATTCTTCATCTAGGATAAACAGCCATGCAGCAGCTCACTTTCTTTCACGTCCTACCTTGTCATGTTATCTCTGGTGGATTTAGTAAAGTGATTATTTATCTTGTTTCTTGGTATTGTTGCCTTTTTATATTTGTGTTCTGTTTTGAGTATTTTGCTCTTTAGAATCATGAGGATTATTTTCAAAACACCTAGAACAATGATCTGTGATTAAAAAGAGTAGGCACTGCTGCAGTAATGCAGTAATTCCACCCTCCCTCTGAGATGGCAATGCTTATACTGTGAATTTTTTGCCTAGCTGTCTTTTGATCTCCATGTGGTTCTTGCATAATCAGTGATTGACTGCTGGTGTAAACTGCCCTCTGGAAGCTGATGCAAAGCAGCTGCAAATTTTGGCATCCAGCATCATTCTGAAGCTTTTGGCTTCTGTTACAGAAACCAGCTGGAAATGCTACCACTCTCTTGTAGTTTATGAAATGCTATGCACTTGGTCAGTTTTCTGTGTAATTTGGAGCAGTTTGTTGATTGATTTCCTTATTTTAATAAACTTTCTGTTTTGTAGTAGTATGCTTTAGAAAACCAATATAATAGATAGAATTGAGGGCTTAGACCCAAGTCAATAAACCTGGAAGTAGATTATCCAATAGCAGCTCATTTGCATTTGTTTAAAGGCTATGGCATGAGGATTACTATTCAGAGAAAAGTCCCCTTGGGTACATCCAGGTACTTGGGCATGCCTGACATATTTTATTGGATGCTAGTGTTCAGACTGTAGCATGGACTTGTTCTTTATCTTTGGCAAGTTGTTCATAGATTCAGAGCCAGATGTAAAATGGGAATGATGCTGGCCATAATTGTTAATTAAAAATATTGTATTGGTGGTAAATAGTTGTAATAAACTGCATTGCATGGAGTTAAAATAGGGTCTTGTAGTATTTTTTGTTTTATGTCCTTAGGTACCCTGAGGCATCGGGAGATAAATGAGTATGTAAAATTAGTAAGGACAGAGTACCATAGCTAACTTCCAAGTACCCTTTTGCTTATATACCAATACCATAAGAAAAACAGAGTTTAACCTTGATTAATCATCAGTTTTTGAAGTGAATTGATCTGATCAGTTGACTCCTTGGCCTCCCTTCACACTGAGCTATAACCTGACTGCCATTTCTGTACAAGGGTAAAGCCATTCAAATATGTTTTTAAACATTTGCTAAGAACAAGTGTGTTATTTGTTAATCTGAAGATATCAAATTACTGCAGGCCAGCCTCCACTCACATGCCAAGTAGTTTGCAGTTTAGTTCCTGTTTTCAGAAGGAGAGCTAAGTTTTCTCATGCTCAGTAAATATGGTTTTTGATACTACATTAGAGCAGCAGTCATAGGAATACTTTCCTGGGTGTAAGCCTTACTGAATAATATTGGGTTTACTACTGAGCAGATCGGCTTAGGCTCCCCCCCCCCGGGGAATCTAGTAGTAATATATATATTCTGGTTAGATTTTTAGTTAACCACACAAGATGTAATTGTGGATAAAATTCACTTCTCTTAACAACTTAATATTTTTCACCTAAGAATTATGTAGAACCATTATTTGACTAGTACATAAAATATAATTAATTTTCTGCACTGGTTCAGTATGAAAATGTTTCATTTTTAGATCAAATTGCCAGAGAAAAAATTACAGAAAGGGACAAAGAAAAGCAAAAAGAAAAGAAGAAACACAGATTAATATCTGAAATCAAGACAGAAAATGGAGAGATGAAATTATTTCAGAAAGGTAAGTTTGCATGAACCTGCAACAAAAAGTTGTGGATTATTTTGAGGTTGCTCTTTGTGTACCCCTTGAATTCATTTGTATCTGTAAACTACAGAGCATGACTGATTGAGTTGATAGGGGGCAAATTAAAAATAATCCTTTGCCACTTCTAGATTTCTGCTCCCACTGAATCCCCTTCTTTCTTTTGCCTTCTTGTCTTTAATTCTGGTCCCACATGGTAATTTCACCACCTATAATGCCATCTGCTCTTTGCCCCTCATCCACAGTAGCCCCTCCAGTACACCTTTCTTGATTTGTTCCTGTTTCCTTTACCTCAGAGATTTCCATTCCCTTCCACTCTCCTTTGACTGCTTTACCTACCTCATGCCCTACATCCTTTCTACTCTTCCTTTTGTCTTCTTCTTCCTTCAACTCTCTCCGCAGCACTCACTTAAATTCCTCTTCCTTTACTCCTTCTCTCCTTCTTGCTGTCCTGGCTAGTGCCTGCTCTTCCCACCTCATTCCTTCCCATCTCCATCGGGGTCCTGTGGCAGTACTTGGGGCATCTGATCAAGTTTCTCAGGCAACAAAAATGATGCCTAATTTCTTAAAAAGTCAGAGTGATTTAATTTTTTTTGCTTCCTTTGTACTCTTTCTTTCTCTTCAGTCAGGATCCAAAATAGTTTCTATTGTTCTCCTCTCCTCCATTTAATCATCGTAACAACTCTGCAAAGTAGGTCAAGCAGAGTGTGTGAGTGACCCAAATTCACCCAGTAAGTTTCCATGGCAGAGTGGGGATTTGAACCTGCGGTCTCCCAAATCTGAAACCACAACTCCAGTATAATCTCTGTTTTGAGATATAAATATGTGAAGGATCATGTCCTTCCCTATGTCTCTACGCACCAGCTAGAATCTTCAGACAGTCATTTGTTGGCTGTTGCATTACTTAGAGTGGTCTAGCTGGCAGTTGATCAGAGCCCAGGTCATCATTTCCATTGTGGCTCCAGCTCTGTGGAATAGGCTCCTTACAGAGGTGAGGGGGCCCCCTCCTTAGAGAGCTTGAGGAGTTGGTGCAAAGCTTGCTTGTTTGTCAGTGCTTTTGAGGGGATTTGAATGGCAAGTATCCTTTGAGGGAGGGAGGGAGAGATTGGGGGGTTATTTTGTTTGTTCAGTCGCACAGTCGAGTCCGACTCTTCGCGACCCCATGCACCAGTTTACGTCAGGCCCTCCTGTCTTCCGCTGTCCGCTGAAGTTTGCTCAATTTCATGTTCGTCGCATCGATGACACTGTCTAACCATCTCATCCTTTGCCATCCCCTTCTTCTTTGACCTTCAATCTTTCCCAGCATCAGGGTCTTCTCCAGTGAATGCTCCCTTCTCATTTGGTGGCCAAAGTATTTGAGCTTCAGCTTCAGGATCTGGCCTTCCAGGGAACAGTCAGGGTTGATTTCTTTTAGGATTGACTGATTTGATCTCCTGGCAGTCCGAGGGACTCTCAAGAGTCTTCTCCAGCACCATAATTCAAAAGAATCTATTCTTCGGCGCTCGGCCTTCCTTATAGTCCAACTCTCGCAGCCATACATTACTACAGGGAATACCATTGCTTTGACCATGCGGACTTTTGTTGGCAAGGTGATGTCTCTGCTTTTTATCATGCTGTTTAGGTTTGCCATCGCTTTCCTCCCAAGGAGCAGGCGTCTTTTAATTTCATGGCTGCAGTCACCATCTGCAGTGATCTGGGATCCTAGGAACGTGAAGTCTGTCACTCCTTCTACGACTTCCCTTTCTATTTGCCAAGGAGTGATGGGGCCAGATGCCATGATCTTAGTTTTTTTGATGTTGAGCTTCAAGCCCACTTTTGCGCTCTCCTCTTTCACCCTGAGCAAGAGGCTCTTTAGGTCCTCTTCACTTTCTGCCATCAGAGTGGTATCGTCTGCATATCTGAGGTTATTGATCTTTTCCCCAGCAATCTTAACTCCAGCTTGTGATTCATCCAGGCCAGCATTTCGCATGATGTACTCTGCATATAAGTTAATTAAGCAAGGTGACAATATACATCCTTGTCGTACTCCTTTTCCTATGCTAAACCAATCAGTTGTTCCATATCCGGTTCTAACTGTTGCTTCTTGACCCTTATACAGGTTTCTCAGGAGACATGTGAGGTGGTCCGGTACTCCCATCTCTTTAAGAACCTGCCATAATTTATTGTGATCCACACAATCAAAGGCTTTAGCATAGTCAATGAAGCAGAAGTAGATGTTTTTCTGGTACTCTCTTGCTTTCTCCATAATCCAGCGAATGTTGGCAATTAGATCTCTAGTTCCTCTACCTCTTCGAAACCCAGCTTGTACTTCTGGCAGTTCTCTATCCACATACTGTTGGAGCCTAGCTTGTAGGATTTTGAGCATGACCTTGCTAGCGTGTGAAATGAGTGCAATTGTGCGATAGTTTGGACACTCCTTGACATTGCCCTTCTTTGGGATTGGAATGTACACTGACCTTTTCCAATCCTGTGGCCACTGTTGTGTTTTCCAAATTTGTTGGCAAATTGAGTGCAGCACTTTAACAGCATCTTCTTTTAAGACTTTGAATAACTCAGCTGGGATACCATCACCTCTACTAGCTTTGTTGTTAGTAATGCTTTCTAAGGCCCATTTAACTTCGCTTTCCAGGATGTCTGGCTCGAGGTCAATGATTATACCGTCGTCGTTGTCAAGGACATTGAGGTCCTTCTTGTATAGGGGGTTATTTTAGTCTGCTTTAAACTGGAAATATAGTAAGCTACCTTGAACTGTGAGGAAAGGCAGGGCATAAATGTTTAAATAAATTACTGTTTATTACAGTTCTAGAACAAATAAATTAATGCAAAACAGATGTAGTGTTCATGAATGTCAGTCAGTAATTCTCTAGATAAACAAAGTGCTATCGCTATATGTACAGGACTAGATAGATGGATAAAGTGAATCACGCAGTATATATATCTGAAATCTTGGTGTTGGTTGGTCATTGAATACGTTTACATTTGTTGTTTTTTAGATTCTATCTCAATCTTGTATTTTAAAATTATGATCATGAATCAATTTCCGGCTTGTGTTGAACAACTTTTATTTTCCATGCTTAATGCTTACCGAAATAGAACTCCAGTAGCAAAACCTACTGCACTGTGCTGATCAAACTGTGGTTTTGGGGTTTATTTGTTTTTTTGTTTATAAGGATGGATTGCAAGTCAGAATGTGGCTCAAAATCCTTGTTTCCAGTGTGTCATCTTGCTCGATTTGACTGTCACAACAAATAGAAAAATTCCAGGTTTGGAATTAACAACAGCTTCCCATCTGCATATAATAGGGAGCGAGCATGTGAGCCCAGGGCGTTCCCTGAGGTTTGTTAATTATACTGGAATGTTATTCATATTACTAATTGTGTCCTTTCTGAAGATAATATTTCAGAGGCTATGTTAATGGAATTTCAAATCGTAAGAATTGTAGTTTACAGCAGAGAGTATTAAAGTTGTAATATAGAGACTTTGCTAAGTCTGTTCATAGATCAAGTGAGCAGGTAGAGCAGCAGACAAGATTTAAAATCTTAATTGTGATAATGACGGAAAGGGAAATTGTGATAACAAAGGAAAGTCCACTCGTTGGCATTTCCCTTTTGCAGCCCTGTCAGGCCCTGTAGTTTGTGTATGTGTGGTTTTGCTCACACATTAATTTTCTATGTTATTCTACTTACTATGTCAGTAGTTCTCTAAGTGAGCAGAATGGCCGGATCAAAAGAGTGAGACATTTGAATGCTGAGTTAGCTCAAAAACCAATCATGTTTCCAGGGCTGAGATGCAGATAGCAAATGATTGCTTTTAGTATTTTTAATTGTAAGCCCTTACACAGTTAAGAGAATGTCCATGTTGTTTATATAGAGATCTTTTGTTTTGATTCTTTCTTCCCCCTCATTTGTTTTTACTCAAGACTCATAGTCTGAATTTGCCATTTGTCCACTAGTTTTCTTTTCTGCCTAAACTTTCCACTTGGGAGAACTAGTGTTCACAAATTTTGGCTTACCAAAAATTGTGGTTGCTAAGGTTTAACTCTTCTTTAACTTGGATGAGGAGGGTTCGCACTGAGTTTTGGAAGTTCTCTAGGCATCTGAAACACTTTGCAAGATTCCTGTGATTAGTGTTAGGTCAAAAGGACTAGAGGTCTGTGCTGTGCTTGAAAGGTACTTGAAATCCCACCACAGAGGAGAGTGACTACGGGATGATCCTCTTCCTCAAGTCTGGAAGAAGGGTGTGCCTTCATGCTTGCACAGGGGAAGGCAGGCTCAGAGTAATATGTAAATTTGCAGACTCTTAGGGGAAGGACTGGAGGTTTCTTAAATAATATGTAAATATTGAATGATCTTTCTCCAGTTATTCAGTTCCTAGTGATTTAAAAGCTGCATACCAAGATCCTGGTGACCAGGTGCATCGCCAGGGTTTTGTGGCTTGTGAGGCAATTTTTTTTTGTCTGCACCCAAGGGGCAGGGTTCCCAGCCTTGCAAGCCATGGGAGACCAGCAGCAACTGTGGCAGGACAGCTATAGGTTATAGCTCTAAAAATTCCAGAAGAAAGAAGGAGAAGGTGTAGAGAAAAGAACAGTGATGTGCAACCAAAGCCAATGCGAGTGTCTGCTCAGAACTCAAGGAGTTCCTTCCCAAGCAAATGTGGCCAGGCTTGCCAAGCTGTGGAGCCTGATCATGTGCTGCTTGAGTTGGAAGTTCCCTTCTCCTGAAATGGAGCTTGTTTCCCAGAAAGCACACACAGGATCACAGCCTTCCGTTTGCAAAGTCAGACTGCAGAGCTGGATTCCTTTTTTTTTGCCATCTGGGGCAAGCACACCCAACCACCCAGGCCTGTAAAAGGAACTTTTTCTAACCCAAATGCGCTCAGCTAAAGGGTTTGAGGGGGAAAATTCCAGTTGAACAATAAAAATGAAAAAGAGATGGGCTTGCGAAGAGGAAAGGGAGAAGCTGCCCATCTGGGTGAGCAGGGAGACATGAAGAGGAAAGGGTGGGGGAAGAGTGCTGAATGAGGCAGTAGCAGGGCAAGTAAGGTGCCCAGATACAAGCCCCCTGATGTCAGAGAGAAACGCGCTTGCAGGAGAATCAGGGCTGAAGGCAGGCAGACAAGAGGGTGCCCGGGCAAGGAGTAAGGCTCTTACCCAGCAGTGGGGGGGGGTCTGAGCACTGCTTGGAGACATTGGCTTGGTGCAGGGTCATTAGCATCTCCCACAGCAGGGGCATCAGGCCACGAGATGAGGGATCTGGGTTCCCCTGGAGGCTGCGTGTGCTGCTGGCCATGTAGTAGAAAAGCACAGCCGAAAAGTGGAGGATGTAGGGGCTGACATTTTGAGCCTCCCCTACCTTTCCCGGCCATGGCCAGACGGTTCCCATCTTCTTCTTGGTGGGGCTTCTCAGGTCTGTTCTTGGCACATGGCTTGCTGTGGCAAGGTGTGGGAGGACACACCTTTAAAAATGTTTATAATTATTTTTAAAAGGTTTTTTAAGGAGAATCCTGTGGGGCTGTGCCTTTAAGAAAGGGGGCAGAGCCCTGGATAGCCCCACCATCGCTATGGGCCTGCTGGTGACATATGTCCTCAGTCCATTGAATCCATACATCTGTATGGCCTTTGCTAGATTTAATTACGGCTTGCATGGTTTCCACCAGATACATAAAGATTAATTCTTGGGAGCCAGGCAAGATTAATCAAGAGAAAGCTCCACTTCTCTTCCTATGTTCGGGAGCTGAACTTTGTTTTATTTCAGGTATGTTCAGTTTTCCTTATAAAATTTCTAGTCTGCCCTTCAATTTTGGTTCTCAAAGTTGTTTGCAATAAAAAGACATGTTCAGGGATGTATTAAGGTGATCTTGGATTGTTTAAGCAGAAACTGGTTTCTCTTGCGACTTTGCCAGTTTTAATTTTAAGTGTTTTATGCTTTCTTCAGTAGGTCTGGTAAACTGGGTTACTGGTGTGTGCACCTCTGGGAATTTTCTGTTGATATACATCCAAAAGATTACTCTGGGGTTGTATATCCTGATATTAATAAGGTTAGTTGATATTGGGCCATTCTTCTATTTGTGTGTTGTTTCTGAGAAGTATCTGTTGAGTCATTTCATAATGAATTATTTTAAAAGAAGAGCATAACTGATGTTTTCTCTGAGATTTGGGAAGAAATGTTCCTATTTGACACTTCCTACTTTCTTAAATTTCTGACTTTCTTACTTTCTGCAAGACCACCTCCTCCGTTATATCCCTGGGAGAGCATTATATTCTTCACAGAACAACTTGCTGGTGGTCCCCAGCCTTAGAAATAGCCATCTGTCCTCAACCAGAGCCTGTTCTCATCCCTGGCCCCAACCTGGTGGAACGCTCTGCCAAATAACATCAGGGACTTGTAGGATCTTATACAATTCCACAGGGCCTGTAAGGCAATGACGTTCCATCAGGCATTCAGTTGAGGACAGCAATGGTTTATATCATGGCCTGCACCCTACCTGGAGCCTCCCATCCCTTGTAGAGTTTACTCCCTTCCCCATGCTCACAAAGTACTCACAGACCAGAAACGGGAGGAAACCACAAAAATAGTGCTGTTTGCTTTAACTATTGTATAATATCTTGGATATGGTTTTTATGGTTTTAAATCTGTACATTGCCTAGAGCCTCACATTTGTGGGATTTAGGTGATTCACAAATATAATGTAATAAAATAAAATAAAATAAAAAAATAAATTTCCCTCCTTGGCTACATGTGTGTTTAACAGCGAGCTATTTTCTTTTTCTAAGAATCTGTATAAATGGGTTGGAAATCTGTACAAATGGGTTCCAGTCCTTTGTAGGCTGTACAAAACTGGTCTTTTCAGATAAGCTAGTCTTTTTAGAGGTGTTTTGACTCCTTTATTGTCTCACTAATCCCACAGGTCTCTTCTCAAACAGTTGTGCAGAGGAATCTCCCTCTTGACATAGATTCCTTGTATCTTAAGAACATTTATTAAAGCGATGCTTTGCACATTATGTCTTTAATTACATGCTTAAAATATGATTTGCACATGCTTGCTTATTTTCCTTTATTCCATTGATATAGTGGTACTTAAAGCAAAACACAGCATAAATAGCAGTAAAGGCATAATACTAGTATAGTATAAATGAGAAGAATGAAAAAATATGAACATGCAGTTGACATTTTGGTCCTCATAGAGCAGAGGTGTCAAACTCATTTGTTACAAGGGCCGGATCTAACATAAATGTCACTTTGTCAGGCCGGGCAATGTGTGCATGAAATGTAACATGAGGTACCAGAGATATAAACATGAGGTACCAGAGATATAAAGATTATTTCAGATGCTGACTGGCAATAGCAGGCTTGATAGGATTAGGTGTGATATAGGGGGGTAGTCGGTGTGGAGTTATCAGCATTGGTAATGAGACAGGAAGCCTAAGTCTCATTTTGGTCTAGGAAGATTCAGTCCAGGAGGATGCAAAGAATAAATTGAAATAAGTCTACAGAAGTGATCAGTGACTCATGAAAGCTCAGCCCTTACCACAAATGTTGTTAATCTTTAAGGTGCTATTGGACTCTTGCTCTTTTGTACTGCTACAGAAATACTAACATGGCTACCCATCTTGATCTATCTAAAGAAGTGAGCATTGACTCACGAAAGCTCATACCTTACCACAAATTTTGTTAGTCTTTAAGGTGCTACCAGACACTTACTCTTTCTGCTGCCATTAGAAACCACAACATTCAAAAACCAGTGGGGGGACATTTTAACCTCGCAGGACATTCAGTTGCTGACCTAAGACTAGCAGTTCTCTTACAAAGGAGTTTCAAAGGAAGATTAGAAAGACTGCTGAATTACAGCTGATAATAAAGATAAAGAAAGTGCATCCTTCTGAACTAAATTGAGACCTAAGTATCTTCTCTTTACCAATGCCTGCTATTGTCATTTGGGGTCTGAAACCACTTCACTGTCCAAGACGTAACGACAGAGGGACTCACATTCTAGCTGTATCTGAAGTTAGCAGTGGCTCATGCCCTTCCAAAAATTTTACTAGTTGTTAAGGTGCTACTGGACTTTTGGTCCCTTCTGCTAATAAAGATTGCAAGCTGTGCTGTTAAGTTTCTTCCCCCCCATCTGTTAGAACTGGAAAGGGGGATCTCCCCCCCCCCCATTCTCTCTGGATCTTTCACACCCTCTCTCTCCCTGCTTCCCTCTCTGAAGAAGTCTGTACACACATGAAAGCTTGTACCTGGAATAAAACATTGTTGGTTCACAGGAGTCTCTCTCTCTGGCTCTTTCCCTCCTCTTCTCTTTCCTCCCAAAAGAGGAGGCGGAGGAGCCCTCAGCCAATCGAGGCAAGGGAGACTTGGCTTTCTTCCTCTGAGGTGGAGGACATCTTTGTGTGCTTTCCACCGTCCAATCAGGGAGGCAGGACCTAATTTCTTCCTCTTCCTGTCTGGCATGTGGAGCACCACCCATCTCCAGTTCTGTTCCTGCCTCTAGAGGGAGAGCAGTTCTTAGCAGGCTCTGCCTACTAACTATTGGAAAGAAGCCTTAAACTCAGTTTTTCCTTTTCTTATTCCTCTTCCTTCCTTCCTTACTCTTACTGACTAAAATTCCTTTCTTTCAACTTTACCTTTCTGCAACTTCTTAAGGGACCTCCATTGCCTCGGAGGTTCCCTTCTTTCGCTTCAGCCAGCAAATGTGGGAATGGAGAGACGCTCCCGCGCCATGAACACCAGCGCCCACGACATGCTCCTTGATGCTGAGGACCTGGAGGCAGCAGCCGCGCTGCTGCAATCGTCGGGGGACCCATCCGGCGCTGACATGCCTTCTTGGCTTGTGCGAGCTGCCGGCGATGCGTCGGCCATTTTAGCGCTGCAGAAGAAACCGTGTACACAAGAGACGCAGTTGGAGGATGGCTTGGCCATCTACGGGGCGTGTGTGAGTACTACACCCCAAGGGTCAGTCATTTTGGTGGGAAACCAGGCCGGGAGTCTCTTCAGCTCCAGAATGAGCCTTAATCGGGACCATGCCAGCCTCCCAGGAACGGGATTTTTAGCACAGACTCCAGCCCTACCAACCTTAGCCAACGCTGTAGTGCTTTAGTAACATTCAGGGAACCACTGGAGCACCTCTTGACTTGCTTTCACTGATGAAGCAGGCTATGAGAGAGGAGATGATTAATATAGCCCGCTCCTCTGCAGCCAATGACCCCAGTTCCAAATCGGAGTCTTCCTCTCCTCCCCCCTCTCCAAAAAGAATACCCAGTTCCCTACTCCAAGGAAAAAAAGTGGCCAACTAAGGCAGCACAAAAAAGACCACTTGAGAGTGGTGGTAATAGGGAACCTCATTGGGAGGATGATCTTCCTCCTGACCCTGATGCTGAGAACAAGGATGAGAGGGAGTTTCTATCAGACGAAGAGGAGGAGGAGGTGTTTGTGCCTGAGCCATCCACTCGCCTCTTCAAACCTGAAGATTACCAGTATCTCTTATCCAAGACTGTGGCTGCACTCCAGCTTCATGATACCTCTGCTGGGGAGGAAGAACCCAAGCCAAGGGCGTATAGATCCAAAACCCAGGGCATGCATGAGTTTTTTCCAAAGCACTTCACAAAAAGTTTATCCACTCCCAGAGTATTTTGAGCGTCAGATGAGGGCTGAATGGTCTAAGCCAACAGCCAACAGACAGTTTCCCTCAGCTGGTTAAGAGACTGTATACCATGCCTTCATTTGTTCATGAGATGTAACAGGTGCCAGCGGTGGACGCCCCAGTAGCGGTTCTTCAATCATCTGGACTTCTGTCAGAAGATGGCCAAGGCACGGTTCGAGACAATTTCGACAAGAAGGGTGAGGCAGCACTATGAAAGGTCCATGAGACCCTAGCTCTAGCCATGAGAGCCATGACTATTTCTTCTACCATATCCAGAGCTTCAATAGTTTGGATACGAAAGATGATACAACTTATTCCAGAACACAACAAGCAACTACTAGAAGGAGCTAACAGAGTTCTACAAGCCAGCACCTTTACGGCTGACTCTTCATTGGACATCATCATTTCGTACAGACAGGTCCGAAGTTGATAACAAATCCTTCAAGGCATGACTCCTTGGACGTTCCGGTGGGAGGACGCCTACTCCATTTTCTTGATGCGTGGATGGCCGCCCACGCGGACTCCTGGTCCTTGGACATTATTTCTCAGGGATATTCAATAGAATTCGAAAATTACCCACCAGAACGTTTCATAATTTCTCCTTGCCGCAAGAATCCCCAAAGGAGGATGATAACCCTGAGAGCAATGCAGCATCTGTTAGATATCGAAGCTGTGGAATCAGTTCCTCCTCATCAACAAGGACGAGGAGTCTTTTCCATTTTCTTCACGGTTCCCAAAAAGAACGGGGACTGGAGAGCCATATTGGACCTCAAATACATCAACAAATTCATCAAACTACGACATTTCAGGATGGAGACACTTCGCTCTGTTTCAGAAGTCATTCAACCCAACGAGTTCCTAACTTCCATCGACTTGACAGAGACGTACCTACACATCCCCATCCTCCCCTCACACCGTCAGTACCTCTGGTTCTATGCAGAACATCACCTTCAGTTTTGGGCCCTTCCCTTTGGCCTTTCAACAGCCCCGAGGGTGTTCACCAAACTGTTGGTCAACCTAGTGGTGAACCTGAGAGAACGGGGTATACACATTCACCCGTACTGGGACAACCTCTTGATATGGTCCAGCTCCCGCGAGAAGTCGTTACAGGACACCCAGATCACTATTCAGTATCTGCGCTCTCATGGATTTATGATCAATATGGACAAGTGTTCCCTACAACCTTCTCAACACCTAGAATACCTAGGCATGATAATAGACACCAAACAGTGTTCACTTTTCCTCACCAGAGAAAAGATGGAGAAGACCAGGAAGCCGGCGAATTTGCTAATCAGGAGTATCTCCTCTCCGCTGATGACCCTGGCCAAATTACAAGGTCTGTTAGTGGCCAACACGGAAGCTCTTTGCTAGGGTCACCTACATCTCAGACCCCTACAGGCCTATCTCAAACCATACCAGCTCCAGATTATGGGAAAAGTGGACACCAACATCAGAGTGCCCCTACAGGTCAAGAACAGTCTTGACAGGTCAAGAACAGCCTCGACAGTTTACGCCAGGGCAAGCAGTTCCTGATTCCTCGACAGATTCAGATGTTCTCAGATGCCAGTCTCAGAGGCTGGGGGGCAACACTGGGAAATCATCCGATCCAGGGACTCTGGTCAACTCAGGATTCAAAGTTACCCATCAACGTCCTAGAATTGAAGGCCATGTGACTGGCATTGCTGAGATTCAAAGACCAGGTACATCATTATCATCTGTTAGTCAGGACGGACAACGTATCTGCAAAGACGTATATCAACAAGCAAGGGGGATCCAAGTCATCCAAACTACACTCGGAAGCGGTTCTTCTCCTATCTTGGGCGGAGAAACACCTAGCATCAATACGAGCAGAAAATATCAAGGGAATGGCCAGTGTGCAAGCAGACTGGTTGAGCTGGGTAACCATCCAACCCAGGGAGTGGTCCCTGAAGAAAGAAATCTTCAAATCAATAACGACAAAATTCGGTACTCCCACCCTGCATCTCTTTGCCAGTTCCCACAATCATCAACTACCAAGGTTTATGACAAGATTCTTTCACCCCAGAGCAGAGGGAATGGATGCCCTGACATCCACCTGGCCACCGGGCCTTCTCTATGCATTCCCTCCTATTCCCATCATTCCCAAGCTTCTGAGGTAGATCAAGGAACAACGAGCAGAAGTGTTGGTGGTGGCCCCACACTGGTCCAGACGCCCATGGTTTTCAACCCTCCTACAGATGTCGGTTTCTCATCCATTCTGTCTGACACAATCTCCGGATATGCTTCTTCAGGGACCAGTGTGGCACCTGCACCCAGAGTGACTTCGCTTAACCGTCTGGAAATTGAGCGGAACAATTTCTTGAATAGAGGCTATTCAAGAGGAAGTAGTAGACACGATCCTGGCCTCAAGAAAAGCATAGACTACTCGAATTTATAACACAGTCTGGAAGGCCTTTGTAAGGTGGGGCCGGAGAAAGACGGTAGACATACTACACCCTTCGACGGATGCCATTCTGGGATTTTTACAGAACGGCCTTGGGACGGGCCTCAAGCCCGCTACACTCAGAAAACAGGTTTCAGCTCTGGCTACGGTCCTCCCAATGATGTACGGTTTCCAGTTAACTGACCACCCCGACATTTGGCGTTTCCTTAAGGGAGCAACCCAATAGAGTCCTCCCACCATTCATCATTTTCCCACATGGAGACTCCACACTGTTCTATCAGCCTTAACCAATCTACCATTTGAAACAATAGGTGAAATATCACTATACTGGCTACGCCTTAAAACCAAATTTCTCATGGCGGTTACCTCTGCCAGGAGGATTTCCAAATTAGGGGCACTCTCAATTAAGTCCGATCTCTGCATCTTTCACAAAGACAAAGTAGTCTTACGCAGAGATCCAACCTTCATCCAAATATAAATTCTAAGTTTCATTGTTCTCAAGAAATTTGTCTGCCCTCTTTCTGTCTGTCTCCAAGTCATCCCAGAGAGAAGTCCTGGCACAAACTTGACATGTGTAGATCGCTCGGGTCATACCACATTCGCACAGAACATTTCAGACGCTCACTTGTTGTTTATCAACGTGACAAATTCCAGGTTAGGGCAGAAAATGTCTACAGCGGCAATTAGCATGGCCATTAAAACCTGTATTAGAGAGGCCTACAAGGCTCAGGGACTAGATATCTACGGGCATCACAGCTCACTCCGTTACATTATTAAATGCAATCCCGGATGGATTTAAGAGAAAGAAGATCTATTTAATAATGCAAATTTTGACGGCAGCGAGAATTGCGTTTGCTAGGAAATGGAAAGACAGTAACGTTCCAACTAAAATAGAATTTATCTTTAAGTTATGGGATATAGCATAGATGGAAAAATTAACGTTTATTATTGAAGAGAAAAGCTTGGAGGTCTTCGGAAATTATTGGTCAAATTTTTATGAATGGTTAAAAGAAGATAATATACTGAATTAAGGATATGTGTTTGGCATGTACAGCAGAGCAGTGGTATAGGATTAGTTGTTTTATGTGTAAAATTGAAGATCTTTGCAGCCATGTAATTATCATTGAATGAAGATGTACGTTGTTTTTTTCTTTTCTTTTTCTGTTTATATGTATTGTCTTGGTTTGCAGGGTTTTTCCCCAAAAACCCCCAATAAAAATATATTTTAAAAAAGGAGCATGGCAACTAACACAGCATTTCTGAAGAATGCCTCTGTAGAAGAGGTTTGTAATGCAGCAATGTGGTCTTCGATCTCTACATTTGTTAAGCACTAGAGGCTGAATCTATACGCATCAGCAGACGCTTCCTTTGGTAGAAGAGTACTGTAGCATGTGATGCAAGACGAAGACGACAACCCACCCAATCTGTGAGCACTGTTATAGGAGTGCCCAAGATGTCCTCCGCCTCAGAGGGAGAACGACCCTTGGACACTTACCGTGAGGGGTCCTTCTCCTCTGAGGAAAGGAGGACATCTTGCCCTCCCTATGTCTTCATTCTTCCTCTTCTATTTTCTATTGTCTACATATATTGCTGCAGCTACACTCTTCTCTCCATATCTGTTCTTGTTTATGCCATTTGGCAGCTGTTCTTGTTCTCATTTCTGAGTTCCTTGTTACAGTTAGGAAGGTTTTTACTGAACTACTGTTGGGAGTCACCCGAACTGGAGATGGGTGGTGCTCCACACGCCAGACAGGAAGAGGAAGAAATTTAGTTCCTGCCTCCCTGATTGGACGGTGGAAAGCACCCAGAGTTGTCCTCCTTTCCTCAGAGGAGAAGGACCCCTCATGGTAAGTGTCCAAGGATCGTTCTTCTCTCCTCTGAAACAGAAAGCAGGAGAGGAGAGAGCTGGGCAAAAGCAAGCTGCGATGCAAGAAGTGGGAAGCAGACAAGAGCCAGGTGCTTGTGGGCCGGATAGGCCCTGTAGGGGCTGGTTCCGGCCCATGGGCTGCATGTTTAACACACCTGTCATAGAGGAATCAGGATTGGCTCTGGCTCTGTGAGTAGACACTTAGCAAAGCTCAAGACAACATATTTTGTAAAATCAGTTACATTTTGACTGATTCAGTATAAAAGCCTGGACTGTTTCATAGAATGTTACATGTTTAATCAACAGTTGAGTTTGGGTTTCTTTGGATCGTGTTAAGGAGTAAGGATGTCAGTCTGTAAATTTTAAATTTGGACCCAACATAGAATTTGAATTCCAGTTAGCCAGACCAGAATAAGGTAGAGAGAAGTAATTTGTCAGGCAGTTTCTTTTTGTTGGTTGAGGCAGTTCCAGATGCTGGTGACAAATGGGAAAAGGTTCTTGTGCAGCAAATCAGCATGCATGTTGTGGCCAGTAGGGAGCAAATTATTTGAGGAACAAACAAGCAGAGTAGGACTTCTCAGATTTCCATAAACCTCAAGTTGATAAACCATTCTCCCTCTCAGGTGGAGGACATCTCTATGAGTTATTCCCACCGTGCCTTTAGGGAGGCAGGAAATAGTTTTTTCCTCTTCCTGTTAGCGCCCTTGGAATAGCCCATCCCTCAGTTTAGTTCCTGCCTCACTAGGGAGCAGCAGCATAGGCTTGGCTAAGCTTCAGCTCTTTCCTTTTCTATTGCAATTCTTGCCTTTTTTCCGATCTTAATTTTCTTTCTGCCTTGCCCTTTCATTCTCCCTTTTTGCTAGAAGACTTCAGGTCTTCGGACTGAAGAGAGCGATCCTGCGACTGTCCAAATGGCGGGAAAGGAGGTCCCTGAAGCTTTCTCTTCAGGAGAAGAAGATGCTCCGCGCGGAGCGGAGCAAGCAGTTGCGAGACGTACCACAGGGGCCAGATTGTGTTTCTTCACCAGCCGTGGTAGGCTTAGCGGTGGTGCGGAGCATCCAGAAGCATCATCAAGAGCCCGTGGATGAAGAGCCCACCATTCCTGTAGCGTGTCTGTGACACGCTGGTGGCCATTTTGAGGGCCCAGTTTTAGATCTGGTACCCTCCAGCAGCCACTCTAGGGCTCCTTGGGGGCAGAAGATCCAATCCAACATTCCCCCACAGACCAGCCTGACATGGAGGACAGCCTGGGACTTTCCCAATTGAGCGGTAAAGTACCCGTGGAGGGGTCCCTTGTTCAGCCCATTGATATTATGGCCCTTCCTTATAAGACAGACTGTGCAACATGAGGTGTCCTCCTTGCAGACCAAGACAGGGCAATCACTCCAAGGGTCCTAGCCACTTTCCGTGGATCTCCCACCCTCCTCCTGGCCCACTAAGGCAGCAAAGAAGGCTCTCCCCCTCCATCTGGGGAGGGCGAGCGAGGAGCAATGGGGGGAGAATCATTCCACATTTCCTTCCATAGAAGACAGGTAGGAGGGGGAATTTTTGTCTGAGGAGGAGGAAAAGGAAATCAAACTACCTGAACAGTCCAGCCGGTTTTTTGAGGACTATCAGTATTTTTTAACCAAGGCCATCAAGGCCTTGGAGATTAAGGACCTCCCTACTTCAGAGTGCCAGAGGGCTTCTAGAGCCAAATTCAAATCTACGTGCAAGGGGAATTCAGAGTTCTTTGCTCTGGAGGAATACTCTGAAAAGGTTTTTCCATTTCCAGAAGTTTTTGAGCGTCAGCTGAGAGCAGACTGGGATAGACCTGTTGCCAACAAGCAGTACCTGGCGCTAGTCATAAAGCTCTATGTGTTACCTAACTATGCAAATGAGTTATTACTGGTATCTCTGGTGGATGGCCCCATGGTGGCGATTCAGTCCTCGGGACTTCTGTCAGGGTACCATCAGAGATCCCACTGACAAGAAGGCAAAAGCGACCCTCAGAAAGATCCATGAAGCAGTCACCATGATGGTAAGGGCAGCCTCCACTGCATCTATTGCTTCTCGCGCGGCCACAGTGTGGCTTCACAGGTTGATCCAGTTGATTCCAGAAGACAGTCGGGGTCTGCTGGAGGGTACCTCCTGTGTCCTCAAGGCCAGTTCTTTCATGGCAGATGCTACACTTGACGTCCTTGGCTTTGCATCTCATGCCTCAGGGTCCACAGCCATGGTTCGAAGGCTTCTCTGGCTACGGGCATGGTCAGCAGATGCTCTCTCCAAGTCCATTGTCACTGCTTATCCATTCCAGGGAGATCAACTCTTTGGGGAAGCTCTAGATAGGATCCTGGTTGAGACGCGTGACAAGAAGAAGGCCATGCCCAGGTCCATTCGACGCACTGACAAGCGAAGCAATCATTCCTTTCGAACGCAGCATTCCTTGCCAAGGTTTTGCCAGGAAACGAAGAGACCACAGTGGGATTCATCCAAGACGGCTGGAAAACAAGGTTCCTTTGGTTCCCGATTCCACTGACCAGCATTAAAAAAAATGACAGAGGGGACTGCGATGCCAAGCCCAAGCAGGCATGACTGTGCATCGCTTCCGGTGGAGGCACGCCTTATCCACTTCTCCACAACCTGGACAGAGTCCCACGCGGATGCCTGGGCAGTGGAAACTGTGTCTCAGGGATACTCCATAGAGTTTCGCTGTCTTCCACCGGAAAGATCCCTGACGTCCCTGGTCAGCAAAGCCGGGGACAAGAAGATCATTCTCAACAGGGCTATTCAGCACTTATTGTACATCAGAGCTATAGAGCCAGTTCCAGATCTCGAACAGGGCCAGGGAGTATACTCGATTCATTTCATGGTTCCAAAATGAAACGGCGATTGGAGAGCCATTCTGAATTTCAAATATTTAAACAAATACATGGAGATTCTGAAGACCATCACAGACTCCTTGTTGCCGAACGAGTTCCTGACCTCTATAGATCTCACAGAGGCTTATCTCCATGTACCCATCCATCCAGCTCACAAGCGTTTTCTCCATTTTTGTGTTTGCAAACAGCATTATCAGTATTGAGCTCTTCCCTTTGGCCTCTCCACGGCGCCATGAGTTTTTTCCAAATTGGTCATCAATCTGGTGGTGCTTCTCAGAGGTCAGGGGATCCATGTTCACCTGTACCTCGGCGATCTGTTGGTATGAGCCAGCGGTCACGCAGATTCTATCAGAAACAAGAAGGCCACACTGGAGTGTTTCCAGAATCTTGGGTTCCTGATCAACCTCGACAAAAGTTCTCTTCGACCCTCACAGAGAATCGAGCATCTGGAAGCAGTCATTGACACGACTCTCAATGCCCTTTTTCTACCAACACCCAAGGCCGAGAAGCTCAGGGAGATGGCATCGCTAGTCTATTGCAGTGTATCTTCCTCTTTGATGGACTTGGCCAGATTGTTGGGTCTGATGATTTCCTGTTTCGACACAGTCCAGTGGGCTCGTTTCCAGATCCCTACAGGGTTTCCTTCGCCCCTACCAGCTCTGGATCATGGAGAAGAGGGCCGTCAATCTCCGGGTTCCTCGCAAGATCAAATCCAGTCTTTGATGGTGGATGGTCCCGAACAACTTGAAAGGGGGCAAGGAGTACCATGTCCTGCTGTCCAGGGAAATCTTCTTGGACGTGAGCCTCCAGGTCTGGGGAGCAACTCTGCAAGACTCCCCTGTACAAGGGAAATGGAGCCCAACAGAGGCAACGTTACCCATCAGTCTGTTGGAGCTCAGAGCGATCTTTCATGCCCTGATCCATTTATGACCTTCTCTATGCAACCTCCATGTCTTGCTGCCAACGGACAACATCTCTGCCAAGGTGCATATTAACAAGCAGGGGGGCTCTCGGTCCTCTCAGCTCCATTGAGAGGTAATGAAGATCCTCACCTGGGCGGAGCAGAACATCAGGTCCATTCGAGCAGAACATATCAGAGGAGTCGAAAACATCTAGGCAGATTGGCTCAGCAGGGAGACCATTCAGGAGGGAGAGTGGTCTCTCCACCCTGACCTCTTTCATCTGATCGTGAGCCAGTTAGGTTGACCTGTGGTAGATCTTTTTGCATCTCCAATGAACCACCAACTGCCAAGGTTCTTCACCTGTTTCTTCCACCAAGTGGCAGAAGTGACGGATGCGTTGACATCTCCCTGGCTGAGCAGCCTCCTCTATCTGATTCCGCTGTTCATCCTGCTATCCAGAACCATCTGCAGAATCCGAGATCTCCAGGCAGAGATCATCCTGGTGGCACTCAACTGGGCGTGTCGTCCGTGGTTCTCCACCCTCAGCAGCTGGCGGTGGCTCCACTTCTAGTCCTTCCGACACGTCCAGACATGCTGTGCCAGGGCCCGGTCTGGCATCCTCATCCGGAATGGTTGTGTTTAACCGCCTGGAGATTGAATGGAGCAATCTCTGCAGTTTAGGCTTCTCCGATAAGGTCACAGAAATCATGTCCCCCAGAAGACAATCCACCATCCATATTTATAATACTACCTGGAAGGCTTTTGTGCGGTGGTGCAGGCGTAAGAAGGTGGATCCCCTAGCACCTTCAGTAGCTTCAATTTTGGCTTTCTTGCAGGAGGATTTGGATTCTGGCTTGAGGCCAGTCATCTTGCGCAGAAAAACAGTAGCTCTGGCCACTGTGCTACCTTTTTTGGGTGGATTCAAATTAACCAAACACCCCCATGTACAGCTCTTCCTGCAGGGGGCTACGGTGAAGTCTTCGCCTCAGGTGCACCATTTTCCAACATGGAGGGTGAACACTGTCCTTCTGGCACTCACGAGACCTCCATTTGAACCTCTAAGAGGCTTGTGGTTGTTGCGTATGAAGACTCTGTTTCTCATCGCCATCACATCAGCAAGAAGGGTTTCTGAGCTTGGGGCGCTGTCAATCAAGTCATCCTTATGTACCCTTCACAGGGACAAGGTCGTCCTTCGTCCTGACCCAACCTTTCGCCCAAAGGTCTCCTCTGCCTTCCACAGATTGCAGGAGACATGTCTTCCTACCTTTTGTCCTCAGCCAAAGCACCCCAGGGAGCTTGAGCGGCATACCTTAGACGTCAGAAGAGCCCTGGCGAAGGACAGATGCCATGTTCATTAACATTTCTCTTCTGAGGAAGGGGGATAGAATGTCTAAGGCTGCAGTTCTTTGCTCCTGCATCACGGAGGTGTACAAGGCAATGGGCCAGGAGGTCCCCACCGGGATTACTGTACACTCTCTTCGGAGTGCGGACATCTCAGCCCTCCCTTCTTCATCGTCTTCTCTGTCTATTGCTATGCTGACTTCTTCCTCTTTTTATGCTTATCTATACTGTTAACAAGTTATTATTCTTGTTAGAGTTGTGTTTTTTCAGTATTGTTTTTTATATAGGGCAAGGCTGTTGAGTTAGCCTGAGAGCACTGCTTTCAGAGCCCCACAATTGAGGGATGGGCTATTCCGAGGGCGCCAACAGGAAGAGGAAAAAACTATTTCCTGCCTCCCTAAAGGGACGGTGGGAATAATCCATAGAGCTGTCTTCCTAACCTCAGAGGAGAAGGACCCTTCATGGTAAGTGCCAATGGCCGTTCTCCCAGGAGAGGATAAAAGAGTACGGTGGTAACATTTGATTGAAAATTTGAGCTTCCATGGGCAGTCTTTGTGACATATTGGATTCTAATGTTTTTGTCATGTTGTAGTAGGTGGGATCACCTGAGGTTCAGGGGCCCTTCTAGTTTGATGTGGAACATGGCATGGACCACTGTACCAGGAAGAGGAATTTGTTGGAAATTGCAGATTCTCCTTTCTCCAATCTGAAGTGTCTTCTGCTCATATAGGCATCCATTTGGATTTAATGCATTTGTGCTGATTGTAAATAATTAACAGTAGATGTCCATTTTCCCATGAACTTCTTTAACCCCTCAGTAAGTCAAGATAAATTTTGTTCTTCTTGCATCTGCTGAGTCTTTCATCTTATCTCCAATTTACAGTCGATTGGCTAGTATAGTAGCTGAGCTTGAATTCTTGCTGTGCTGTACTTGATATAGATGTTGTGACAAACCTTTGCCTGTGATGGGCTCTAACAAGGCTTGTGCTCATGTGCCCTCCTCCTCTCATGCATGGTGCATGATTGGAAGCTTCCTAATTTGAGAAGCCTTGAATCAAGCCCCAGTTTGCCATGCTGCCAAGTGTAGATGCTTGAATAAACTGGAACTTGCTTATTTTTCTACAAATTGGAATGTTTAACTGAGGTTAAACGAAGGAAATAATCTCTCACTTGTCCAGGCACCTGCATTTGGATATTGTGAGCTTGATTTGAGGCTTTCTAAACCATGAGAAGACTTCAGTCATGCTCTGCGCATGAGGGTAGGTTGTAGCAAAGCTGCCTGAGCACAAGGACAGACTGCATTCTTGCTCATAACAAATTTCTTAACATGGCTAGTCTTAATAAATGATCAAGCATAAAACCTAGCATTGCTGCATGTGCTATTTGTAGGAATTGGGTGTACTCTGTGACAGTGCATATTCAGTTCTCACACCAGGACTGTGAAGATCAGTGCTGCATCTTTTTTCTTGGAGTGCTTTGTAGCCTTAGAAAAAATTAAAAATATCTTTCCTCCTTTTTAACAGGTATGAAGGAGAAACCAAAAAGCAGTGCAGAAAATCTACAGATTAAAAAAGTGAAGAAGAAAAAGAAAAAGAAACACAAAGAGTGTGAGAAAAGGAAGCGTCCAAAAATGTATAATAAATCTATTCAGACCATCTGCTCAGGATTGCTTTCTGAAGTTGAAGAACAAGATTCCAAAGGCATAGTTGATAATCATCTTAAAGATTTCAATGGAAAAAATATGGATCCCAAGAAGGACTCTGATTGCAAGATACCAGAGAACAGTGAGTTTCCATTTGTCTCGTTAAAGGAGCCACGGGTTCAGAATACACTCAAAAGGTTGGACACATTGGAGTTCAAACAGTTCATTCATGTTGAGCACCAGCCTAATGGAGGTGCTTCAGTTATCCATGCCTACAGTAATGAACTCTCCCACTTGTCTCCTGTGGAGATGGAGAGATTTGCAGAAGAGTTTGTGGGTCTGGTTTTTAGTGAAAATGAAAACTGCACAGCTTACTATGTAATGGGTATTGTTCATGGGGCAGCTACTTACTTACCTGACTTTTTAGACTACTTTTCGATTAATTTTCCCAATTCACCAGTGAAAATGGAGATTTTGGGAAAGAAAGATATAGAGACGACAACTATGTCAAATTTTCACGCTCAGGTAAGAGGTTATCTTTTTCTCTCAATTTATTTTTTTACTCTCCGAAAACTGTATGTGCAGTTGTCATCAATTTCTTCTATATAAATGATATATCTTAAACAGAAGAACACTGGCCTATTTAAACATCAGATGTTACTGTGCACTTGTGTACAGTATTGTTGAGGAACAGAAGCTGTCTTTAGTGATCTAGAGTTTTTACAGCAGTAATTCCCAAGTGGTATGTGTGAAGAGGCATGGTAGTATTTGACAAAGAACAAAATAGTGGAAGGCTCATGTAAGCCAAAATTACTCATCCTTGCAGTTGCATGCTGAATCTCTGTGTGATTTACTGCTTGGAATGAGACAAGTAGTGCAATCCCACGCAGAGCCACTCCAGTCTAAGCCTGCTGATTTCATTGGACTTAGACTGGAGCAACACTGCATAGGGTTGGCCTGAAAGCTCAGCCAACTGCCACTCTGGGTGCAAAATACTTTTGGGGTCATTATGTTGGACATGACTGAGCAATCCAACCATTCTTGATGCAAATAAGAAACAGAATTATCCTCTCTTGAGGAAGCTCGTGTAGAACAGTAACTCTTGCAGAAACTAGGTGGGTTCCTCCATGGGCAGTGCTTATTCTTACATACACTAAAGGTAAATTCTAAACATATTACAATAAAATGTGTTTCAGTTTTTAATTAAAAAAATGATGTGCCTTGATTTTCAGAAGTGTAGTAAATGTTGTTTTGTATATATCCCAGTGCCACTAGATGTGTAACATTTGTGGAAATTAAGCCATGCAGAGAAGCAGACAAACCTAGGCTTTATTCCTTTAACTACTTGGAATATATTATGTAGAGCCATTTGTGTAGAAAATTGCACTGTTCTCTGTTTATGAAATTTTAAATGCTTTTATTTTATTACTGATATTGCAAACTATGCCATATTAGAGATGGAGTTGTAAGCTGATAAGTATAACTTAATTTCTGTATATTGGGTAAAAGTGGAAAAAATAAAAAGTTGAAAATGGAAGCCATCAACTATAGTAAGCAAAAGAAATCTTTGCTGTTTGAGTTCTAATAACAGATGGCTTCAGTTACCTTCATACTGACTGAGTAATTCTAGTCATGACAATGAGAGTGAATTTCTCCTGCACTGTAACATTCATAGGACTGGCTAGAGGGCAGGTGATGATCAGAACCTGGTAGTGAGGTAATCATTGTTCAAACAGATGTGACCATAGTGCAATTAAACAACAGTTATGTAAATAGAATAACTAAATTTAGAGTCTAGATTCCTGAGGAAACAACATCTCAAAAATAAGAGGATTAGTCGAAAGGTAAAGAGGGCCAGTTTTCCATCAGCAGTGGCACTGCTGTGGGTGAATCTTTCCATCTGCCGCTCAGTCAGAGCTTGAGCTGGAAGCTTCATTCCATCATTGGTGAGGGGCAGATTCCTCCACTGTATGCCATGACTGTTCTGCAGTAGCATCTTCTTGCCAGGGCTCTGTTCTCCCAGTCACCATTTTGGGCTCCTTGGGAAGCTATTTACATCTACAGCAATTGAAGCTTAGATTTGATTGCGTGCCACAGATTAGAAAAGGTAAATCATACTAAGAGAACACAAACTTGGTTGACCGGCAGAGTGAAGGAACCATAAAAGGCAAGAAGGGTTCTTTTACAAAGTGCCAGTCTTGTATAAACAAGGAAAGCAAGTAGGCACACAGGCTGTGGCAAACAAATGTAGGCTGGCAGGCAAATAAGCCTACGAAGAGCATTTTGATAAAATCATTATAAAAATAATATCCAGATTAATAAGAAACAGGGAGCTCATTCGACCCTTAGATATTATGAAAGGAATTTCTAATGGAAGACAGAGAGATTACAGAGAAGATGAGTAAATTCTTAGCATCTGTGCTCACTGTAGACTGTTTTTCTACATTAGAGCAGCTTTTTATGGGAACTGACTGAATAAGTGAATCATATAGAGTTGGTGAGAGACAAGTTCTATGGCCAGTTGACAAATCAGAGACTAACAAGTCACTGGGTGTGGATGGCATATTCCTGAAGGTTCTAAAAGTACCCAAATATGAAATTGTGAAGAGCCAGCTTGGTGTAGTGGTTAAGAGCAGCAGACTCTAATCTGGAGAGCTGGGTTTGATTCCCTGCTCCTCCATATGAAGCCAGCTGGGTGACCTTGGGTCAGTCACAGCTCTCTCAGAACTCTTCTGAGCCCCACCTACCTCACAGGGTGTCTGTTGTGGTGAGAGGAAGGGAAGGTGATTGTAAGCTGCTCCAAGACTCCTTCGGGTAGTGAAGAGCAGGGTGTAAAACCAACACTGCTGCTGATTATGAACAATAATATGCAACTTGTCACTAAAAATCGCCCAACTCACATAATCAGGACTGGAAGGTAGCAAGGACCAATGAAATTAATAGGTGGTATGTTCAGGACAGACAAAAGAAAGTACTACTTACAATGTGAAATTAACTCGTTGTACTCTCTGCCATGTCTTTTGGTGATGGCTGCTATTTGGCTTTAAAAGGGGCTTAGCTAGATTCACAAGTCTCTTAGTGGCTGTTGGCCATGATGACTGAATGAGACCTCAGTGTTTGGAGGCAGTATACCTCTAAATGCCAGTTGCATGGGAACAGGAGGAACTTGTGGCCTGCGTGCCTCTGCGACATCTTTTCTGGGGCGGCTGGTGGGCCACTGTAGGAAACATTTGTCTAGTTCTGGGTTTTTTTTACTGCATTTCACAAGATGGAGGAATCTGAGGCAAGTGAGAAGTCAGAACCTTGTTGTGCAGAAACCTTCCTATTATGTTGAAGAGCAATATGATTTACTTTATTCATGCATCTGTACCCAGCCCTCTCCTGACGTCTTGAGGCCACTTTCACAGATAAATAATAAAAATATTGCAAACTTATAAAAATATTGCAAACTAAATAAAAATAAAATATATCAAGAGAGTGAAGCAACCCAGCAAGTACACTTCAAGAGAAATCAGTCTTGAAAACCAAGGGATCAATAACTATTTCTAATCAAATGCCCTTCTTAATAGAACAGTTCCACATAGAGCACATTGCAGCATTTAACCATGAGGTTATAGGTGCGTGTATCAGTGTGGCAAGGTCAGCAGAACCCACGAATAGTAGGCAATGAATCATGTGTTGATGGTAAAATATGTCTTTCAGCATGGCACTGAGCTGCTTCTTTAGCATCAGAGCTGGGTCAAGGAGTGTCCCTAGGCTATTTACATTGCCTGATAGGGATAACCATCAGGCAGAAGTAACTATCAGTACATCCCTTTGTGCAATAATTCCAGTCCATTGGTTTCATTAATGAACTCTTTCTGGTTTGGCCAGAAACTTGTTCTTATTGTATTTATTGTATTTTAACTTGTGTAAGCCATCTTGAGCCAGTTCATACCGGCAAGGTGGGATATAAATTGAAAGTAAATAAATAAATAATAAATATGGTGTAAGAGAGAGGCCATCCTCTCCATCAGCAGAAAAGGGGGCTGGAAGCAGCCCATGTAACTAAGTTACAGGGTGTGCTCCCTTTCTGCTTTCTAGCTGGACTGGTAGAGAGGCACAGAGGCAATGCCAGAGACCACGGTTGCTTTGAGAATGGAGTTACTGGGAGCTCACAGCTTTGAGGGGGTTGGTTGGTGAATTGGCACCTCTGGCTGCCTGGCTCACCTTTTTTGTGGGGGTCATCTTAAATTCAGGATCTTGAATTTTTGATGAAATTTAAACCAACGAGAAGAGAAATTATGCTTTGGAGGAGCAAAAAAATTAGATGCAAACAAAAAAAATACTGACATCAAGTATTTTAAACTGTTAGCCATCCCATCCTTCATCAGATATTTCTGAAATTTAGATTGTACAACTTGCCAGGTAGATTTTTTTCATACCAAATTTCAAACCCACCTTGATTTATGAAAAACTTTCAGGCTTTATGATGGGTGTGTGTGTGTGGATTTTTCAGGTAGTGTGGTCAGTGAGAACACATACCTGCTAAAATTATCCATTAGCAGACATGGTCACATGAAACCTCTTGTTTTCTCATTTGGCTAGGTAACTGTCAAGTGTAGGGAAAGACAGATATGCTCTGAAATCTTAAGAATATGAAAAATCTATTTACAAATCTCATTTGTAGATGTGCTATGTGGATGTCAGCTGATACCATTGGAAATGGTTAAAATGTTAAATTTGTGGTCTCAAGGTAAAACTTCTACTGTAATTAGAAATTGGAGATGCAGATAATAAATCCCCAACTAGTGAAATAAAATAGGAATGATGGATGTGAGACATTAAAATTTGCTTTCTTGGATGGTGAGGCTTGGGCAATGTTCCCTCTAAGCTGTGGAAACCTGTGAGCAAAAATTCTACCTTGTGAGCCTCTAGCATTAAAGTGTGAGCAAGCCTACATTCGACTATTGCGTAAACCTAGCCTACCTCACAAGGTTGTTGTGAAGATAAGACAGAGGATGAGAAAACAATGGCATACGTTCTTGCAAATGAATCCAGGAAAGGATTATTATAAACATCTTTTATATTGTCTGTTGTTTAAATAATGCTATCACTTATACTCCAAGTCGGCCATAAAGATATTAGCATACTGTGGTGCCCGGGGCTATACCACTGATCTGAAGGAACAAGTTGTTGCCAAATCTGGAGTGCTCATCTTCTAACATTGTATGTGCCATTAAATGCCAACAATGCCCTTCTGCTCTCCACATAGGGCAGATAGGTCAAACCCTATGCCAAAGGATAAATGGATGCAAATCTGACATCAAGAATCACAAAACTGAGACACCTGTAGGAGAACACGTCGCCTCCTGGGGCATTCAATGCAGGACCTCAAAGTAGCTGTTTTATTGCAAAGGAATTTCAGAAACAGGCTGGAATGGCAGATTGATGAATTATTAGTCATTATGACACTCAGGACAATGGAATTCCAGGGCTTAATAGGTTCTTATCTCACTACATATACTAAGTCACTTAGTTCTCACTTGTAGCCAGAATTAAACCCTGTTGGTCTTAAAGGTACCACTGGACTCAAACTTAGTTCTCACATTTGTTGTTAACTTTTTTATTATCTTTATGTCAGTTTGCTGCTATCCACAGGTCTTACCAAATGTGTTACTCCAATTTTAGCTGTATTTATTGCTCAGTTACTTATGTTAACTCTTTTATCACCTTTATGTCAATTTGCTGCTATTCACAGGTCTTTCCAAATATGTTATTCCAATCTTAGCTGTATTTATTGCTCAGTTATCTTGACTCTAATTAGCCATTCCTGGCAACTAACACCCCCCCTACCTATATGTAATGTTTGAGGAAATCTGTTTCAGTGTATCTAAGAAGTGTGCTTCTATACATGCTAAGTCTCTCAGTTCTCGCTTTTACCCAGAATTGAACTTTGTTGGTCTTGGGGGTGCCACTGGACTCATACTCAGTTCTCACATCTATTTATTAACTCTTGCATTTGTATGCTAATTTACTGCTGTTCACAGATCTTACCAACCACTTTAATCCAATCTCAGCTATAATCACCCAGTTAGTTATGTATCTTGACTCTAACTAGCCCTTCCTGGCAACTAACCCTCTCTCTTTTTGTATAGTAATGGTTGAGGATGCCTTGTTTCACTGTATCTGAAGAAGTGTGCACACACACGAAAGTTATACCCAGAATAAAACGTTGTTGGTAAAGGTACCACTAGACTCCAAACTTTTTTGTGCTGCTTCAGATCAACACAGATACCTATCTAACTCTGTCTCCATGTAGAGTGTGTTGCAGTACTCTAGTCTCAAGGTCACCATGGCAGGGATCCATGTGCAGGCCCGTAGCTATGGGCTCTGCCCCTCAAATGTGAGGTACGCCCCACAACAGCTGCTGTCTTTCTCCCCCTTCTGTGACAGTAAAAAGGCCCTCTAGCTGATCGGGGAGCATGTGGCCCACCAATCAGCTGGAGGGCCCTTTAAATCCTGCAGCCGCCCCTCTCCCTCCCCTCCTTCAAGATTTAAAGAGCCCTCCAGCTGATCAGTGGGTCCTTTAAATCTTGTGAGAGGGGAGAGAGAAGGATGGTGGCTAGCTACACTTCCCTGAACTCCAGGTAGTGATTTTGCTGCTTGGAGTTAAGGTGCGGGCAGCCCCCACTTGAAAAACACCATTTAAATGGAACCCTTTAAATCAGAAGTGTCAAAACTCATTTGGTTTGAGGGCCAGATCTGACATAATGGCTGGACCATGTGTGCCATCAAATGTAACACAAGGTACCGGAGATAAAAACTTTATAAAGATGATTTCAGATGCTGGATGGTAATAGCAGGTGTGATTTGATTAGGTGTGATATGCAGAGGTGTGTAGATATCAGCATTGATGTGATATGCAGACGCATGGAGATATCAGCACTGGTAATGAGACAGGAAACCGAGATCTTAATTTGGTACAGGAGGATTCAGTCCAGGAGGATGCAAAGTATAAATGGAAATAAGTCTGAAGAAGTGAGCAGTGACTCACAAAAGCACATATTCTACCACAATTGTGTTAAGTCTTCAAAAGGTGCTACTGGACTCTTACTCTTTTTACTACTATTAGAAACCACAGCATTCAAAAACCAGTGGGGGAACATTTTAACCTTCCAGGAATCCAGGGCATTCAGTTGTTGACCTAAGAGTAGCAGTTCTTTTACAAAGGAATTTAAAAGGGAGATTAGAAAGAGAGACTGCTGAATTGCAACTGTTCATGAAGCTCAAGACAATGCAAACTACTGGACTGAATTGAGACCTATGTTTCTTCTCTCATTACCAATGTGTGCTATTGCCATTTGGCATGTGAAATCACATCACTCTCCAAGATCTAAGGACTCAACATTCCAGCTGTATCTGAAGAAATGAGCAGTGATTCATGAAAGCTCATGCCCTGCCACAAATTTTGTTAGTCATTAAGGTGCTGCTGTACACTTGTTCCCTTTTGCGAATAAGGAATGCAAGCTGTGCTGTTAGGTTCCCCCCACAATCTGTTAGAAATGGATAGAGGGATCTCTCCAAGTGCCATGGGACTCCCTCTCTCTCCCTCTTTCTGGTGTGCTCTCTCTGGCTCTTTCCTCCCCCCGAAGAAGTGCCTCTTCTCATAAAAGCTTATACCTGGAATAAAATGTTTTTGGTCTTAAGCACAGGAGTCAGTCTGTCTGTCTGTCTGTCTCTCTCTCTCGTGCCTGGAATAAAATGTTTTTGGTCTTAAACACAGGACTCTCACAAACCTGGAATAAAATGATTTTGGTCTTAAACACAGGAGTCTCTCTCTTTCTCTCACTCACTGACACCCCCTCCCCCCCGAATAAAGTATTTTTGGTCCTAAACACAGGTCTTGGGGTCTGTCTGTCTCTCTCATACCTGGGGGAAAAACATTTTTGGTCTTAAACACAGGACTCTCTCTCTGTCTCTGAAGAAGAAAAAGTGTGCTTGCATACAAAAGCTTATACCTGAAATAAAACGTTGGTGGTCTTCTTAGAAGTCCCACGAAACACCATTCACCCACTGTGTCTCTTTCCCTCCACCTCCCTCCCCAGAGGAGGGTGGAGGGAGCCCTCAGCCAATCGAGGGAAGGCTTTCTTTCTCTCCTCTGAAGCAGGAAATAGAAGAGACTGGGGAAAAGGAGCTGCTTTAAATGCTGTTCTTATACTGGGGGCTGCCCGTGCCTGATCTCCAAGTGGTGATTTTGCTTGGAGTTCAGGGAAGGCACGCAGCTGCCCCTCTCCCTCATCTCCTGTAAGGTGAGAGGGGCAGCTGCATGCCTTTCCTGATCTCCAGGTGGTGAAATTGATGCTTGGAGTTCAAGGAAGGTGTGCAGCTGCCCCTCCCCCTCCCTTGCTGCCCTCAAAATTTTCCCATGCCCCACCAAGCCAAAATTTCTGGCTACGGGGTTGTCCATGTGGCCAGATCAGCCAAGTTAAAAACATGTGGATTTATACCATCTTCCAGGTTAAATGAAGATGGAAGTGAACGTTGTTTTGCAGCTACATTAACCACCTTCTGTAGCAGTATTGCTGGATCTAGTGTAGTTATAGAAAACTTAAAATATTTATACTTTAAAATTTGATAAATATGTCAAATAGTACAACAGGATACACTTAAGTTATAAGTGATGCATTTTATGTTGTTAAAAAGAATTGCATATATCTCAGTCCCCCCCCAATCTGTTCCTCCCTCTAAGTTTTTTTTCCATGAGTTCAAAGTTTCAGGAAATTCTACATCTCTACTTGGAACTGTCAGCTGAAAAAATTAAATTAGCTACTTGCGTGACAAATCTAAGCGTAGTTTGCTTTTGAAACCCATCTCTTCCTTATATATAAAAGTGTAGTGGTTGCCTGGCATGCCCAAATAAGGCATGCCCAAATAAGGAAAAAATGTGTGGCAAAATAGGTTGGCCGCGGGGGCTGCCGCTCGCACTTGGGGCCTGGCCATTGGCTGGCGTGCCTGGCTGCGTGGGCTCGGTCCCACCCACACAGCCAGCACACAGCCACTTCGCCCCAGTCTGCCACTAGCTGCCGGACCGGGCGGATGCTCCGGCGGCTGTGCGCTGCTGGCCCCAGCTCGATGCCGGCCTTCCTCGCCGTGGTGCCTCCCCCCCCCCGGTAAGCGACTTGGCCCAGCCACGCCTTGTGCGGCGGGGAGGAGGCGGCAGGGCTGACCTCGCGGGGCAGGTGTGGCCGGGAAACGCTCACAATTCCTGCAACCTGCGACGACTTACACGCCGGTGAGGAGGCGACAGAGCTGGCTGGCCCGAGACACGAGGTGGCCTACTTTGCTCCCTGCTCCGACAATGCGGGGCCACGCAGGGAGGGGGAGCCGGATCTGGCCTCGCCCTGCGCGTGCCAACGGGCCTGGGGGGGACGGGGCCTCCAGGGGGAGTCTGGCTAGCGCCTGTTGCATCAGGCCACGCAACAGGCCTTGCCACTAGTGTCTTTATAGTCTGCTTTCCATATTAGGCATTTTCTGTACAAAAAGTCTGATGGTCTTAAATATTTAAAATTGGTAATTTCAGGTAAATACTACCAATTTAAGGTTCTTGCATCCACGAAAAAAAAGTGGAAGACTTTCAGTTTGCTTATGGCAGTTTCCCAAATGAGTGATAAATACCATAAAACACAGACATTAAAAATGGAAACTGTCATAAATATCTTAAGCACAGACTCAAGCAACAAATCAGGGTAAAAAATAGGCTGTAAAAAGACAATGACTTAAAACCCTCAGCAGCAACGATAGAATGGAAGGCTTTAGAGGAATGAAACCATAATTCTAAAATCCCTGGGAAAATATAGTTTTGGCCTGGTACAGGAAAAGAGACACTGGTAGGATCTGTAAAAAACATATTTTGTAAGCAGAGTTGTGGGGCAGAAACCTTCCTGAAAAAAACAAACAAATCAGTGCCTTATTTTTGTGTGGAAGATTTTCCATTTCTAAAGATCTATAGTTTCATAAAATTAATAGGGATGGACACAAACTGGCTGGTGAACTAAAGTCCATCATGAATTTTGGGCAGTTTATGGTTCATGAACCTCTGAGCCATTTAACCCCCTGCTTTCTGCTCCTCACAGAAAACAGCTGCTGTTGCGTGGAGCAATTTAAACCACTGTTTTCTGCTTGCTGTGGCTTTGGGTGGTGAGCAAAAAGCAGGGATTTAGCCCCCTGCTTTTGGCTGGCAGCAGCTTTTCCTGGCAAGCAGAAAATGGGGGGTGAAGTGCCAGTCATTTCATCCCTGCTTTTTGTTCACAGCCAAAAGCTGCAGTGAGCAGAACTCTGGGAGTGAAATGGCTCAGAGCCATTTAAACCCCTGCTTTCTCCCCATGGCTTTTTGTGGGGAGCAGAAAGCAGTAGTTTAAATAGCTCATGAACCGATATGAACTGGTTTGGTTCATGTCCATCCCTAAAAATAAATACCATTGAATGGATCCAACTGTCAATGCAGTATTAGACTAATCAAAACAAAAACTTAATTTTTTTCTATTAATAATGTCCACGTTCATGGCATGTCATGCATGGTTCTCTCAGTGTGCTAAAAGGAGTGTATCTAGTTTTTAGAACCTTTGGCTTTTTTCTTCAATTTAAGCAATGCAAAGGAACCATATGATATATTGTATTTAAGTTGTTACAAATATTAGTCCAATAAAATCCACATAAAGTGCTGATTTTTAACATAATAATTGATCTACATCTGATTTATTTCTTTTCCTGATCAGTTGTTCTCATTCATTTCTATATTGCTGACAGGACCTAAAATTTTCATTGCGTACATCTGATTATTTCTTTTGCATAAATAAATCAAAATACATATTTAAATCAGGGCATACTCAATGTAAGAGACTGGAAAAATTTCCTGATTAATTTTTTCTGAAAGGTCAAATCCCTGTTTATAACTTTGGTTGTTGTATGTCTATTTGAGAGGCAGCATTGTGTTTGAACAAATTCTGGTTAAGGATCACTCCTTTTTTAAAACAAAAAACTGATGCTAATAGATACTTGGGAGGTGGTACTGAATGTGTACATTTAGTAGAAGGCAATAAAAATTAAAACGAGGGGGATACTAACTTGAATATAATTATAATTTTGGAACGTTCCAGGCATATAGAATATAATGCCAACTTCTAGACAACTGAATGGTTTTGTCTTGACACTTGATGCATATGTTTTTGAAGGAAGGATGGTCTTTTGAAACTGAAAGTTTTTGGTCACATGTGAGTTTAGGTGGTTGTTGCTTCTGCCATTGTGATTTTTTAAAAAAAATCCACAAGAAAGAAAATAAATTATGATATTCTAAGTGATTTATTTACTGGCTGATAACTTGAGAGAACCATTGAATAGATTGCCCACCAGTGTGTCATATACTGTGAAGCTGATACTGTCATTTGGTACATGGCTTGAAAAAATCAAAGAATCAGTTATGTTCCATGCAGAGTTCATGTAAATACCATCCACCACTATTTTTCTCCAAATAGGAACAGCATTACGCTTTAGCGCATAAATATTCACTTTCTCTTAATTCCTTGCTGCATTTACCTGAAGCCTTGTAATCATTTTTTTTGCTGTTCTAGGATATATTGAACAGACTTGTGTTTCAAGTAATGCATAGGCTAGTAATGAATGAACAGTGACATTTTTCATAAAACGTTCTAACGTGAAAGGGGCACTCTATCCTTCTGCTTCTCTTTTTATGTATCTCCATGAAGAGATTATTAAAGGTCGAATGTCTTTCTCTCTTCCAGCTGGGTTGCAACATTATTAAAATATAGCTATTTGTTGCTTATAAGTTGCTTCTAAAAGGTTCTGTGCTTCTTTCTTCTGGTCTCTGTAGGTGGGCTTTTGTACCCACACAGAGCAAAGTTGTGAACCTTCTAGAGCAGGGGTGGCCACACTTGCTTAATGTAAGAGCCACATAGAATAAATGTGCTCTTTTGTAAGAGCCACATAGCAAGACATAAATGTGCTTAATGTAAGAGCCACATAGCAAGACATGAACAAATATTACACCCTTATTTTTATTGGAAAATATGCAAATTTGCTTTTTATTGACATTAAATGAGACTGCCAAAAATAAAAACAAAAGGGGTAAAAACAGATATTGATAATGATACCTATTTATCCAATTATATTTACTTGTTTGCTTATATTTGTCTAAGAGAGAGAGAAAGAGAGAGAGATGGGACAAAAGAGAGAAAGAGAGAGAGAAAACAAATGATGGGGGAGAGAGGGAGAGGTGGAAAGAAAACAACTTTAATTTTAAATGCATCCTCCAAGGCCCCACACTCTCACATCTGCTGGCTTGGCTTGGAAAAGGGATTTAAAGAGACAAATGCCTTCTCCAAGCCGGCTGGCGGGGGGGGAGGGTTCTTTGAGAACACTTTTAAAGTTAGTTGCTTTCTTTCTCTGCTCCCCTCACCTCAAGCCTACTCAGGGAGGGGAACACTGGCTGGAGAAGGGAAGACCGGTAGGGGAGGTACACCTCCCCTTCACTTCCTCAGCTGCCCTGCTGAGAGCCGCACAGTATGTGTGAAAGAGCCGCATGTGGCTCCTGAGCCACAGTTTGGCCACCCTTGTTCTAGAGCTTCACTAGAAAGAATTTTGGAGTTTGGCCCTCTCACATGCCTAAAGGGGCAGAACGACCTCTTTCTGTTTATTTCATCAGCTGATGCAGATACATTATTGGGAATTTTCTACTCTTAATTTTTGTAATTTTGAGCCCAGCTCACTCTTGGAACTATCTTTTCCCATTCATACCTGGCCTGCAGTTTTCCCTTTCTTCTGTAATGTCTTATCCACTCCCCTGTTTGCCTGTGGCACAGCAGTCAAGCTTCAGAAAGTATCTTCAGTGTGGGGCACAATGTCCTATGACAGATGCCTTTTGGTAGCACTGTACATCTTTACCACCATGGCACTAAAGATTGTCCCCACATAACTGACTGGTTTCCAGGTAGATCCCCAGTAATTCCTCCTTCATTATATGCACATGACCATGTGTCTGCTTGAGCATCTGACTGTCCTTATACCCCAGACACATTCACTTAATAGGAGCTATCATCCACATGTGCCCAGGCATACCTGCCTCTTGACTTTGGCCCATTTGGCTGTTGAGTTCATCTCATGATCTCAATAGACAGTTCTTCAAATCTATTTTCTCTCCTTTATGATCGTTGCTGGCACCTTCATAATATCTTTCACAAAGTTTCAAATGAGGGTTCTCTAGCTTGAGTTCATTCAGGCATTCTGGCCCTTAAACAACTTGATGTAGCTTCCCTTTGAGGGCCCATTGCGAAGGCAATGCACTCAGCAAGATCTGCACCAGCCTTCTGGAGCTTTCAGCAGTTCACAAGGCCCTTTGATGTTCTGACAGTCTCTCCAACTATGAAAGAGTTGCATTTAGCATCAAATCACACAGTAGCCATTCAAGTATCTCAGCAAGTGAGAAGTAGCACTCAAATGGTCGCTTTCATTGACTTATGTGTATCTAATCCTTGTTGTATGGGACTGACCATTAGTAGATGCTTTTGCCTTGGTCACCAACATTACAACAATACCCCAAGTATTACAGCAAGGCAGGATGATGTTGACAGTCCCTCAGGAATGTAGTTTTGGCACTCTGGTCAAGGATGCTTCTCTATGCATTTTCCCTCTATCCATCATGGATGTTCTCAACAAGATCATATAGGAAAACTCATGCTGCATCTTGATTACCCCATGGAATCATGCCAATCATAGTTTATGGCTGTCTTGCAGGTCCCAGGACAACCTTTGGCCATCTTCTGCAGGCCAGAAAATTCCATGGCAAGATAGTGTACCCAGATGCTTCATCATTTGCGCTAATGGCTTGGAGAATAACTTTCCCCAGGAATTCTTATGTTCCCAGTAGGGCTTCCTGGAATTCAGAAGAATATCCACATAAAATTCCTCTAAATGGAATCAGTTCTGCATCTTTGCTAGATCACAGGCCTGGGATCGTCTTAATCCTCTCCCCTAGTTTTGTAGTACCTTTTCCACATATATTCCATTGCCTCAGCATGTAATCTCTAAATTAATGTGGAGCTGTTGCAAGGTTGGTACTTTATTCACTTTCATTCTCTGATTAAACAATTCTTTAAAAGTTTTCTGAGCTTTCTGCCTCCCCCCCCACCATACTGCTGTCCCCATCTGATCCCTCCCATTCTATGAAATGTTCCTTCAAACCATTGTTAGCATGCAATATCAGTCTTTAAAGACTGCATCCTTGCTGAAACAATTTCCCAAAATATGCAAGAGAGCTTTACATGGCCTTGTATCTTTATTTCTTTGGGATAAAGCCATTCTTTCCGACATTGCTTCTCTCCAGAGGTAATTTTTGAGTTTCACTTGATCCAGGACCTTGTCTTGCCTCTCCTCCTCACTAACCAATATAAGGATACAGAAAGAAGTCTCTGTAAGCTGTAGATCTTCTTCGTGGTCTCTGTGCATCACACCCATGGGATTATGCGCCTGTCCTGATCCGAATCGGTGGTATACAAAGCTCACAATGGGATTTTTGTGCCCCCCATCCCGGGCATGCATGGTAACCCCACTGTGCATGCCCAAGGGGTGGGGCGTGGACATCCTGTCAGTTCTCTTCTGACCACCGCGCTGTTAACAACTTGTTTCTGCCAGTTGGTGGAGAAGTATTGTTTCTCTCACATGGGATTTTGTGTATTAGTTTTCTTTCTTATTTTTTCCTTCTTTCTACTAAAAAGACTTAAAAAGGGGGGGGGAATTATTTCCTTTTTGAGGGTTGCCACTGCCTCTGGCAGCTTTCCGCCCCCCCACCCCCAGGTATTTTTTATTTGCCTCACCTGAAGGATTTTTTCTTTTTGTGCCATTGTGTTTTTTTATGGCCAAAAAGTGGGAGTGTTTTAAAAAGTGTGTTGGCTGTGGCAGCAAACTTGCCCTCAGCTGTGGCCACACACTCTGTATTCTCTGCCTTGGAGAAACCCATCATCTAGAGACTTGCTGCTTTTGCTCGAAGCTTTCCAACCAGACCCGCAAAAACAGGGCCGTGAGACTTCGAGTGGCACTTTGGGAGTCCACATTGGCTCCTTTGCCTCAGGGAAAGATGGCTGTTCAGACCCCTTCGGACTCTCAACCGACGGCGCTTCCATCGACATTGGAAGACACCCCGACATTGATCCCACCTCTCTGTCCTAAGTTGGCATTGGACGTGGGAACGTCTTCTTCTAAACGTTCCACACCGAACGAGGCTTCCTCCACCTCTACACTGGCTAAGAAGAAGTAAAGGGATAAGCTCGAGAAAGAGAAATCTTCTCTTTAAAAACTCATGCATAAGTCTCACATTCAGAGTGGCATTGGCATGCAAAAGGGCTCTGCATTGCCCCCTTCTCAGCAGGTGCAACCCAATATCGACCCAATATCACTGGAGCTGCCTGTGATGCAACAATTGAGTTATTGGACTCGCCCATTCAGCAGCTGAACCCCCCAGTATCGGAGGTCTCCATGGACACTGGACCCATCTCGATCTCACCATCAGAGGTCGAGGAGGTCGTTCCACACAGATCTCGTAGAGATCGTTCTCCTTCGGCTTCTTTTTGGGCAAGCGATCGATCTAGACCGGACTCTTGGTATCCTCACTGTAGATCCCCTAGGCGTGGGGAGCGTTGATATTGATTGGAGGAGTGCCCTAAGTACCATCATTTCAGACCCAGGCTTTCCTATTCGCCCAGACGGGAGTTGAGACCGCACTCCCCGACCTACTTTGATCCACTGGTGCCGCCTCCATGGGACCATTGGCAGCACATGCCTTATTGGTTCAGCTCCTATCCAATGTCGACATCGATGCCATGGATCATGCCTAGGCCACAGTCAGACTGGGATCGTGGGTCACGTCGTTCACGTTCTCCACAACGTAAATCCATACCTTCCAATATGTCCTTCGGAAGACCTTTCTTCATATGGAGATTTAGTCAAGAGGATGGCACTTTCCCTGGGACTGTCGATAGTCCATCCCCAACCCTCATTATCGGACGCTGTCTTTGATGTTGTACAACTTGATACCTCCATGTCAGTTGCCCTCCCAATGTCGACCGTCCTCCTCCAGGCAGCAAGGGCACCATGGGATAAACCATCCTCTGCCCCAGTGTCTTCCAGGCGTCTGCATCATATGTATAAGGTCCAAGAGATGGAGGCTGAATTCCTCCATATCCATTCTAAACCCAATTCCATGGTCGTGTCGTCCTTCTTGAAGAGTGAATGTACCCTCGCTACACCTTCTGATAAGGAGAGCAAGAAGTTGGATTCATTCGGCCTACATTTTTATTCAGCTGGAGCTCTGGGAATTAAAACGTAAAATTATATAGCTTGCATGGGCCATTATCAGTATTTGCTCTGGGAGCGCTTTACTGATCTTTTGACCTCAGTGCCTGAGGACAAATGTCAAGAAGCCAGAAAGCTGCAAAAGGAAGGGTTGTTACTTTCTAAGCAAATCATCAATTCTTCCACACATGCTTTGGAAACGTTCTCCAAAATGATGTCTTCTGCAGTCACCCTCCGTAGGCATTCCTGGCTTAGGACCACCTCACTCCCTGCCAATACTAGGGCATACATAGAGGACTTATCTCTTGATGGCCAGGGTCTCTTTCACGCTTCCACAGATTCAGCCCTGCAAGACATAGATAAAAGCATCAAAGCGTCTAGGTCATTGGGGGCCTCTGCCCCTTCTAAGCCTTTTAGACCTCACTCTTGGTCACGTTACAGCTACAGGCACCAGTATACTAAACTGTTGCCAGAAGGAGGCTATAGGTCACGTCAGTCCTTATCTGGGAAGAGACAGCAGTATCAAGCCAGGCAAAGGTATGGCTCTGGACAAGAAGTCAGACCAAAACAACCCAAACCCAACAAACAGGGCCTTTGACTTCCCACCGTCTGCCTCTTCTGACCCTACCCGCCTCTATCCCTATCTACAGGCCTGGACCACCATTACGTCAGAACAGTGGGTCCTTTCCATCTTGACAGTGGCTATTCCATCGAATTTCTGGAGCTCCCACCTCTTCCTGTAGTTGTTACCACCACCCTGTTGTCATTCCTCCTCGAAGAAGTAGCCACACTTCTATCGAAAGGTGCCATAGAACCTGTGCCTCTAGACCACCAGAGCCTCAGTTTTTATTCCCGATACTTCATAGTACCCAAAAGGGACAGCGGGCAGAGGCTGATCTTAGACCTTCATGGCCTCAACACCTATATTATATACTGGAAATTCAAGATGACAACTCTACAGATCATTCTACCTTTCCTGTCCAGGGGTTGCTGGATGGCCACTCTAGACCTCAAAAATGCCTATTTCCATTTAGCCATCCACCCCTCCCATCGACAATATCTCCACTTTGCGATAGGAAGTGGCCACTACCAATACAGGAGTCTACTGTTTGGCCTCAGCACGGCACTGCGTGTCTTCACTGAAACGATGGTGGTTGTTATGGCACATCTCCGCCTCTGTGGCCTGATGGTATTCCTGCTTCTGGACGACTGGCTTCTGGTCACGCCTTCCAGGGACCTTTTCATACGTCAGGTATCCCAAGCCCTCAGTATCCTTCGTTGCCTCGGTCTCCGGGTCAACCACAAGGAGTCCCAGCTGATTCCTTCTCAGAGAGTGCAGTTTATAGGGGCAGTACTCAACTCCACGGAAGGCAAAGCTTTCCTGCCCCGGAACAGAGCCCTCACTCTAGCCACTCTTGCACAACAGATTCGGCTTCAAGACATGTCATTTGCTTTTCAAATTCAACACCTTCTGGGCCTGATGGCAGCTACAACTGCAGTCCTTCGCTTCGCCAGAATGTGAATGTGTCCACTTCAGCTCTGGTTCCTATGGCACTTCAAGCCCCTGTGAATGACCCAGTCAGTTTGTCTCTCTCCGTCACAGGAAGCACGTGATTTCCTTCTCTGGTGGACACTGGCAGACAACCTGATACAGGGTGTTCCCTTCCATCCCCTCCTGGTCTCACCCTCATGACTGACACCTCTCTGTGGGGATGGGGTGCCCACCTCAACGGCCTCTCCGTGGGTCACAGGTGGGATGCCTTGACCTCAAAAAATCACATACATTTTTTGGAACTTCTGGCAATCAAACTGGCCCTCCAATGTTTCCAGCCTCTTCTCATGGGGAACTGCATGGCTGTATTGATCGACAATACGACAGCCCTCAGTTATATCAACAGACAGGGAGGAAAAGTCTCCTGCAGTCTCTGGCTCTGGATGTTTGGGCCTGGTGCATACCTCGGCACATTTTCCCCATTGTCTCATAAATCGCTGGCAGTGCCAATGTACATACAGATTTGCTCAGCAGGGGTCTCTCTCAGTGCCAAGTCTGGGAGCTGAACCTGCCTACGTCCCATATTCACATAGATGTGTTCGCCACCCAATACAATGCAAAGTGCAGCCTGTTCTGCTGCAGGGGGCCACGAGATCCTGAGGCCTTGGGAGATGGGCTCGTTTACCCGTGGGACAACAGCTTCCTTTACATGTTCCCTTCTCTGTCACTCTTGCTAAAGCTCATGAGGGTTCACATGAGGTGCATTCTGATAACCAACTGGTGGCCGAGACAACCTTGGTTTGCCAACCTCCTTTCGCTGACCAAGGATTGCCATCCGCTCCCACCGATGCCAGATCTGCTGCTAGTGGAGGGCGGAGCTCTTCTGTTCCGCAAGGTCCACAAGCTCAAGTTAACAGCCTATCTCATGGATAAACTAACCTTTTCAGATAGAGTCACTACAATGTTACTCAATGCCAGGAAGGACTCCACGAGACGTTCCTACAGTGGGAAGTGGTCTCGTTTCTTGGCCTTCTTACAGCTCTCAGACGTGTCTCCAGCTTCTGTCATGCTTGACTGAATCCTAGAATTTTTGCTTTCGCTGGCCAAGAAGGGCCTCTCACACTCCTCAGTCAGAGTCTACTTGTCGGTCATTTCTGCCTACCATTCTGGTTTCAAAGGCTTCTCTGTCTTCTCTCACCCAGTCTCAAAGATTCCTGAAAGGTCTCCTCCACTTATATTTGCCAATCCGTTTGCTGGTACCCTTGTGGGACTTGCCGCTGGTGCTGTGCCATCTGACGGGGGGACCTTTTGAGCCTATGGCGACTTGCGTGCTGAAACATGCAGCATGGAGAACTGCCTTTCTTGTTGCCATTACCTCAGCGAGGAGGGTGGGAAAAACCCATAGCCCTTCGTCATGACCCACCTCTGAGGTGGAGGCCATCTTGTGGGTGCTTCCCATCCATCACTCAGGGAGGCAGGATCAATTCTAACTGTTTCCTGTTTCCTGTGGTGGGAGTCACCCTCAACTCAGTTTCTTTCCTGCCTCAGTAGGGAGAGCTGCTAGGAGTAGGCTTTGCCTAAACTTTTTTTCTCTATTTTGCTCAACTTCTTGGTTTCACTGTTCCTGTTACTATACTTCTTATTCCTTATACTTATTCCTTCTAATCTATTTAAAAAAAACCCTCCCTATCTCTCCTCTTTTTTCTCCAACTTAGGAGAGTTCTACTTTCACTTCACTCTCTGTGATAGGCTAGCAGTCTCAAAGCAACTACACTTAGAAGACAGGAGGCGGCACTAGCTTTGGTCTTGCCACGTTTTCAAGGTGTCTCAATTTCACAGCACCCTCACATTGTCCGTTTCCTGAGAGGAGCTTCTCTATCTGACCCTCCTCAGGCTCATAGGTTTCCGACATGGAGACTTAACACAGTCCTTACGGCACTTACCAAGCCTCCTTTTGAGCCACTGAGGGAAATCACACTCAAATTTTTGAGGATGAAAACTCTATTCTTAATAGCCATCACATCAGCAAGAAGAGTCTCTGAGCTGAGAGCTCTATCCGTGCAGAAGGAGCTGTGCATTTTTCACAAGGAAAAAGTGGTACTAAGAACAGATCCTAACTTTTGCCCAAAGGTGGGTTCCAAGTTTCACAGGATGCAGGAAATATGCCTGCCATCGTTCATGCCACGTCCTACTCACCCAAAGGAGAAGATGTGGCATACTCTGGATGTAAGACAGGTCCTCAAATGCTATATACTCAGAACAGCACCATTCAGAAAAACAGAATCTCAGTTCGTCAACATCTCACCTCCACACACAGGGAGGAAGATTTCAAACACGGCCATAAGTTCTACCATTTGGTTATGCATTGCTGAAGCCTATAAAAGCTTAAACCAAAGAGTTCCAGATGGCACCACCATTTCCTATGCAGTGCAGCCACTAATGCGGCCTTTGTCAATAGGGCTTCAGTAGAGGAAGTATGCAAGGCTGCTACATAGTCTTCCTTATCGACATTTATCAGACACTATTAGATAAATGTGTTTGATTCTGCTGATGCAGCCTTTGGGAGATGGGTTCTTCAATCTGTCCTTTGTCTAGATGACGCCCTTCCCTCCAAAAAGTAGGGACACTGCTCTGGGAGGTCCCACAAGATGGCCTCCACCGCAGAGGGAGAACGACCATTGGTTACTCACCGTGAAGGGTCCTTCTCCTCTGAGGCTTGGAGGACATCTTGGCCCTCCCGGGTCGTCAATCTTTCCTGATGCTATGTATATAGTTGTTCTTTCTGCTGTGTCTACAAGCACAGTTTTCTTTTTCATAATGTCACTTACTGTTGACTTACAGAATTTTTCATAAGAACATAAGAACATAAGAGAAGCCAATGTTGAATCAGGCCAATGGCCCATCTAGTCCAACACTCTGTCACACAGCGGCCAAAATATACCAGGTGCCATCAGGAGGTCCAGCAGTGGGGCCAGGGCAGAAGTTCTCTTTGTACCTTTTAGAGAGGTTTTATTGCTTTCGGAGTCCCAAAACTGAGTTGAGGGTGACTCCCACCACAGGAAACAGGAAACAGAATTGATCCTGCCTCCCTGAGTGATGGATGGGAAGCACCCACAAGATGTCCTCCAAGCCTCAGAGGAGAAGGACCCTTCACGGTGAGTAACCAATGGTCGTTTCCATGTCTTCCTGCCGGATGGTGTGAGAATGGTGCCTGACTAATCTTTCCTTCCTAAAGTGGTCTCTGAGTTCACCTCAGCTTGGAGATCTTCTTGCCAAACTTCTTTCCTAACCTGAAAGATGGACAGCAACATCTCCTTCGTGCACTAGATGTTAAGAGAGCACTGCTTTTTTATTTGGACAGGACACATTCAAGTAGGAGGGACAATCACTTACTTGTCTCCTACTCCAGTTACTCCGCAGTACACAAGGTCTCAGCACAACGTCTCTCTAAAGGGATTGTTGAGACTATTAAGCTGTGCTACCTGTTGGCTAAGTGCCCATTGCCTTGCCTGTACGAGCGCATTCCACAAGATCCATGGCTACGTCTACAGCCTTCTTGAAGGGTGCTTCTCTTTGGCAATCTGCGAGGCTGTGACATGGTCTACTCCGAACACTTTCATCAAGTACCACTCTGTTGATGTTCGGGAATGCCACAGAGTGGACCTTGGTCATTTAGTCCTTTCGTCGGCAGAGCACTGAATTTACAACAGCACCCACCTCCAGGTGAGCCACTGCTTTTCAGTCTCCCATGGGTGTGATGCACAGAGACCACGAAGAAGATAAACAGGTTGCTTACCTGTAACTGATGATCTTCGAGTGGTCATCTGTGCAGTCACACCACCCACCTGTCCTTCCCCACTGTTGTTGCTTCAGTACTTTTATCCTGTTATTGTCATGGCAGCGGTCAGAAGGAACTGGCGGGATGTCCGCGCCCCACCCCCTTGGGCATGCGCAGTGGGGTTCCCGCACATGCCTGGGATGGGGGCGTGAAAATCCCATTGTGAGCTTTGTACACCACTGATTCGAATCAGCACAGGCACATAATCTCATGAGTGTGACTGCACAGATGACCACTCAAAGATCATCAGATACAGGTAAGCAACCTGTTAATGCCTGTAGAGTAGCCTCCTGTGCTAAAAAGACTGCTTCCTTCTATGTTTAACTGGAACATCTTAAGGCATTTGCATTAGCATCCTCCTCACAGAGCTGAAGGGCTCTGGTCTCCAAAATCCTTTCTAATGTTGGTCTATTAGGTTCTGGATGTTGCTCTGCACAGGTGCAAAATCCCATTAGTATGACTGCATAGATCACTATTCAAGCACCAGTTACAGGTAAGCAACCTGCTCTTCCCTTTATTTTTCATGAGTTTCCATCATCTTATGTATTGCGTATTTTTGCTGCCAGTTTCGCATTTAATTTTAATTAAATTTGCTGCCAGTTTTGCATTTAATTGAATATCACATTGTATTTGAATGGTAAAATAGGATTATACTCACTTGCTTACACAAGTGGTCATAATTTCCCAGAAATACATATGTAGTACTAGAAGAATTTGATTTGTCAACAAAGAACTGTGTTGATATTTGAGAAAATGTTAGTATTTGAATGAAACTGGTTTGGTACATATTTTTGAGTACAAACTAATTGACTCTTTCTCACTTCAATGGCTTTATTTCAGGTAAAAAGAACATATTCCCATGGTACATATAGAGCTGGCCCAATGAGACAAATCAGTTTGGTTGGAGCAGTGGATGAGGAAGTAGGGGACTACTTTCCAGAGTTCCTTGATAAGCTGGAGAATTCACCTTTCTTAAAAGTAAGAAAGAAATGAGAAAAGAAGCTATTTTGAAGCTGGCATGTGGGCAAGCAGTCCCTGATGTCCTTCTATGTGGTTCCTGGGCTCTTGTTAAATTGGGGTACCTGACTGTTATTTAAACAGAAGCACATTTCTTATACTCAAGGTTGCAGAGATGAGTTCCAAATTATTGTAGCAAACATTGAACAATGAACAAATAATCAGAAATATGGAAGCAGATAAGTAATTACACATACATCCATTAATTTTTCCTTTGATTTTCTTGTTCAAGAGCTGAATCAAATTTTTCATATTAAAGGCTGCTAATTTTAGAATGAGACTGCAGTCTAACGCACAAAAACATTGAAATTATTAGGCTTAGGAACAGTTGGATATTCTCATAAATATACTGGGATTACATGTCAGTAAAATTGTGAACTTCTATATTGACCAAGTTGCCTGTCTCTGTTGTGTAATAAGGCCAAACGTGTATGGACATAATTCTCGGTTCCAAATTTAATGAAGTATTTTAATTCTTGTAGATAATTAAAACGTCTAATATAATGGTACTTGAAAATAACTTCAGGGTATTTTTTTTTTTTAGTGTACTTTGCCATGGGGGACACTTTCTAGTCTGAAACTAGAGAGTCGTAAAGATAGCGATGATGGTCCCATTATGTGGGTACGTCCAGGAGAACAGATGATACCTGTGGCAGACATGCCAAAGTCACCTTTCAAAAGGAAAAGGTACGTTGAATTCAAATTCATTGTTTATAGTAATAGGCCATCAGAGTATATCAACAAATATAGAGCAGATTTCAAACTCTAAATAAGATATTCAGATGGAAATACAGACTGGACATAAAACTTGAGCAAAAAATGGCTTTGTGTTAGTTTAAAGTATAGGAATATCATGATCTCAAGTTCAAATAAACACGTTGAATTTTATTAGCAGTGGCAGTTAATAAAGATGGTTTGTAAGCCAGGCCTTAATAAAATCTTTTGGCTCTAGAAGTCAGCCCAAAATTTTAGGGGCCAGGCTCATATTACCACATTTTCTCATTATTGGTGCCACCAAAAAACATTTGGCACCACAGTTAAATTTCTAGACACTATGGCAGCTTGCCACCTGGGATTTGTCAAGCTCTATTGTAAGCAACACATTTTTTTCACGGTCAGCTTTCAGGAAACAAACCTTGACAAAATCTGGGAAGGTGGAAAAGGATTCTGACAACTTGGACAGGAATCTGATTCTTGGGCCCTCATATAATGGGCAGCAAGTATAAAATAACCTTTTCCCTTGCCTGACCACATAAACACACAGTTTATGTGGGTTTTTAAAAACTTGTCATCTAAAAAAGCAGTTTCCATAGTCTAGTGATGTAGCCTCCCAGGAAGACCACATGAGAAGAGGGAGTGCTGTAAGGTAGGTATGATATTAGATGCTGTCAGCCTTAAGGAGATAACACAGCAAAAACATGATTTAGATATCAACTCTATATCAAGTTGAAAGTCTGGGGGGGGAATTCTGATCAACCTCCTCCTGATAGAGCCTGTCAAATATGCTGGGAACATTCAAGGGAAATCATAATATCAGAACAAATTCACATTTGTTATCTTAATTATAAACTGCCATCAATTCTGTCAGACATCTTCCAAATAGAAAGATAAATCTGGACCCTCTCTTACACTGTGGCACTCAAAACTCTGGAATCTGTTCACAGTGGAAAAATTTACTGACTGTCTGATTCACTCTAATAGTCACTCCTCTCAATCCAAGTTTATTGCAAAATGGTTTCTTGTTATTGAATATCTTACGTTATTATTTAGAAAATTTAATAAAATGTCATTAAAAAAACCCCTCTGTCAGACATAATCTATGCAGCCTAGTAGATGGTAATTAAATAGATCTTCGTCGTGGTCTCTGTGCAGTCCCACACATGGGTTGGGCGCCTGCGCACGACCTCGTTCGGAGAAACTTCTAGAGCTTTACCTCAGAAGAGCTTTGGCAGGCTCTCTTCCCGCCCTGGGGAGGAGGCACACACTGCGCATGCCCAGAGCGGGAGAGAGAGCCGCCTCCCACTCAGTTCTTCTTCGACCGCCTTCGCGTTCGTTACTGTTCGTCCGTATCGTTATCTCAGCTGAGTATTTTTCATCTACTTGTATTTCGCTTTCTTCTTCTTCTTCTTCTTCTTCTTCTTCTTCTTCTTCTTCTTCTTCTTCTTCTTCTTCTTCTTCTTCTTCTTCTTCTTCTTATACAAAAAAAAAAAAGGATTTTCTCTTTTTCTCTCTCCCCCCTTTCTTGGTGGGTGGGTGTGGGCTTTGTATGGGAATAACTAAGTTTTTCAAAGTGTGCCGTCGTTGCCCTGCCAAGATTCCTTCTAATGATGGGCACGACTTTTGTTTAATTTGTTTGGGAGAGGCCCATAGAGTTGATACTTGTCCCCACTGTGCGAGTTTTACTCGACAGGCTCGACGCAATCGGGAGGTTAGGCTTAGAGCTCTACTTTTAGAGCCGGCTTTACGCCCCACAATGCCCTCAGTGGCTTCCCATGCCTCTGCGGCAAAAAAGTCGGACACCTCCTCGAAGGCACCGAAACAGAAACCTAAGCGGGCTGAAGATAAGACCCCTTCGAAATCGAAGGCCCCGCCATCTGCTTCGGTTTCACTGGTTGAGCCTGTCGTCATTACTGGATTATCGACGTCGATGCCTGTGTTGGCCTCTACCTCTCAAAGATCTGTGGTGCCACCGACAACCCCACAGCATACGCACTCGTCGGCTTCGGGCTTGATTCCTCTGGGCCAGTCAACGAGGTCGCCTCCACCATTGTCCCCCGGTCGACGTTCCCGATCTCCGTCGAGGCATTCTGATATCCTGGTCCACACTTTGGACGAGAGGCCTGTTTTGGTACACCGCCACTCGCGGTCTCGATCCCGATATGACCAGAGAAGACTGATCTGTCGGCAGTCTCCATTGTCGTCCAGTTCTCCTTCTGATGACCAATGTTGGTCTTTCGATGAACATCGAGAACATCCGGATGCGGCCTACTATTATTCAAGGTCCCCGACACCGGAGCAGCATCATTATGATCGTGTCCATCACTCTGAGCATACGGATCGGGGCCGTGTCTCTGACCGCCCTCGACGCTCCACATCGGTGGTCTCGGCACGTTTGATTCCTCGGGACCAGCCTTCTGATTCCTCGAGGATTAGGGGTGCCCCGAAGAGTTCTCCATTAGAACCTTGGTACCATCCTTCTGTCGACCACCCGGTTATCGACCTGGTTTAACCATTACGGTCCTCCTCTCCGATGTCGATCTCGGACCGGTCGGATTCGGCGGAGCTTGACCCCGAGGTTACTCGAATCGAGGATGAGCCTCGGCGCTCTGGGTCTATATCGCCCACTGAGGGTCCTAAGGCATATTTGGAGCTCATCACTCGGATGGCAACCACCCTTCAAGTCCAGGGCTCTACAGAATCCCCAGCTGTGACCGACGTGGTTCACAGGCTGGTCCAAGCCGACCTTCCTCCTTCTACCGTCCTGCCCTTGCTTCCTGTTCACCTTTCAGTCTTGAAGGAATCTTGGGAGCACCCGGCATCGATCCCTCCTGTCTCAAGGCGCTATGATGGTCTGTACAAGATCCAGCAAAATGGTCATCCATTCATCGTCGAGATCTAAGCAGCCCGTGTGCCAGTCTGCGCCTCCCGACCGCGAGGGTCGCAAGCTTGACCTTCTGGCCAAAAAGATGTATTCTCTGGCCTCTATGAATCTCCGCATCGATACCTACCTCTCCTACCTGTCGGCGCCTTCAACGTCGCAAATGCTGTTCATCCTATCTTGGATTTTGTTCTAGACGAACATCGTGCCACTCTCTCGGGTGCCTTGTCTGAGGTTTGTGCCATATCGAAGCAGCAGATCAATTTGGTTCATCATGCTGTTAACTGTTCTTCCAAGCTTCTGGTCTCTTCCATCGCACTCCTTCTGTTCGATGGTGATGGCCTCTTCCACTCTACCACTGACGAGGTTTTGAAAGCTGTCGAAGACAGTTGGAAACAGGCTCGGAATCTCGGGGTCTCTGCCGCTTCGCACCGACCTCGGAACCGTCCTTGGAAGCCTCCTGGCTCCAGACGATATCCGTCTCCGGCATCCAATCCCCAATGGAGGAGGAAGCCTTATGATCCCCGTCTTCCCTCCAAGCATCGTTCTCAACCTTCCAAAAAGCTGCCACAGCCTAAATAGTCTGTTTGACTGTCTCCACCACTTGCCCTCTCCGACATCGTACGCTCCTCCCGTCCAGACCCATCTCTTCCCCTTTTTACCAGCCTGGGAAGAAATTTCCACTGACTCCTGGGTCTTCACCATTCTATGGGTCGGGTACGCCATAGAGCTCGTTTTGCCTCCAGTCTTTCCACACTTTGTCGTCACGCCTCCAGACCCTCTTCTCGATCTCCAGGTTTCCACCCTCCTTACCAAAGGAGCCATCGAGGTTGTCCCAGAGGTGCAACGGACTCGCGGCTTCTACTCAAAATACTTCCTGGTTCCCAAGAGAGACAGCGGCTTCCGACCGATTATGGATCTTCGGGATCTCAACTGTTTCATTCGGTATCAAAAATTCTGAATGGTCACTTTGCAGTCAATCCTTCCCTTGATTCCACGGGCAGCATAGCTCGCGTCAGTTGACCTCCAGGACACATACTTCCATGTCACGATCCGTCCCCAACACCGTCGATTCCTTTGGTTCGCCGTTGGAAATGCACACTACCAGTACAGGGTGCTTCCCTTCGGTCTATCTACCGCCCCACGGGTGTTCACCAAGCTGATGGCTGTGGTGGTGGCCGAGCTTCATCGGCAGGGAATCACTCTTTATCCTTACATCAACGACTGGCTTTTCGTAGCTTCGACGTCAATTCAGTTGCTCCACAACACTCAGGAGACTCTTTCCCTCCTCCGTGCTCTCGGTCTCTGCGTCAACGTCGCCAAGTCCTCCCTTCAGCCCCTCCAAGTCCTTCGATTTCTCGGGGCTTGTCTCGACACCAACCTCGAAGCTGCTATCCTCCCGGAATCGAGGGCTTCCGACATTCTGGCGATGGTGTCCTCCTTTCAGACGTTCCCTCAACAATCCGCCCGTTCTGTGATGAGGCTCCTGGGTCACTTTGCCTCCATGGTGTTCGTAGTCCGCCATGCCCAGTTGAGAATGCGGCCGCTTCAGCTGTGGCTTCTCCGCACCTTCGATCCTCTACGGAGTCCTTGGCACACGGTTTTGTCGATTCTGCAGAGCGTCCTCGACTCTCTCGAATGGTGGTCTCAACCCGTCCACCTCCTTTCCGGGATGCCCTTTCGACCTCTTCCTCCTGAGCTCTTGTTGACCACGGACGCATCCCTCTGGGGTTGGGGAGCCCAGTGCGGAACGCTTTCTGCTCAAGGGGCTTGGTCGGCTCGAGATGTAACTCGTCACATAAATTACCTAGAGTTGCGAGCGGTTTATCTGGCTCTTCGGTCATTTCTTCCAACCCTTCGGGACGTGTCATCCAAGTGGCTTCCGACAGCACCACTGCTGTTTATTACATCAACAAACAGGGCAGCACTGCCTCTGTTCGTCTCTGCAACTTAGCGATTGACCTCTGGTCCTGGTGCCTTGATCACTCCATCATGCTCTCGGCGGTACACATTCCTGGGGATCAAAATGTCGATGCAGATCGGTTGAGTCGCTCCACCTCGTCAGACAATGAATGGTCCATTCCCCTCCGGTATCTTCGACCTCTCTAGAGTTGGGTCACCCATCTGTCGACAGCTTTGTGACAGCCGACAATGCTCAATGTCGCCTGTTTTTCAGCAGGGGTCCCCCGTCTGCTTGGTCGCTCGGGGATGCCTTTCTTCACAAGTGGACCGGAGCCCTGTTTTACTTTTTTCCTCCGTTCCCTCTCATCTCCCGGGTCATTCAGAAGATCTGCGCAGATGGCACCTCCTGCATACTAGTCACTCCGTGGTGGCTGCGCCAGGTCTGGTTTCCTCACCTGCTCCAGCTCTCCCATCGTTCCTTCGCCCTCTCCCTGTTGTCCCAGATCTCTCTCGGGCCTGAGGGAGAATCCTCCATCCCAATCCAGGATTTTTCAGATTGACGCCCTGGAAGATCCAACCTAAGACTTCTCGCCTCAAGTTTCTGAAATCCTTCTGAACGCTAGGAAGCCTTCTACTCGATGTTCCTATCGATTTAAGTGGAACAGATTCCAATCCTACACTTCTGATCACTCCTTCGATCCAGTTCGATCATCTCTCCGTGAGATTTTCTCCTACATCGTACACTTAAAGGATACTGGCCTTGCATACTCGTCCTTGCGGGTTCATCTGGCGGCAATCTCCGCCAATCATCCCCTGATACAAGGATCCTCAGTGTTCTCCCATCGTCTCACCGAAACGTTCCTCAAGGGTCTCCTTCGGATGTGCCCTCCTAGGAAACCGTTGGTGCCTTCGTGGAGCTTGTCACTGGTCCTTTCTCAACTCATGTCTAAACCGTTCGAACCCATGGCTACCGCCGACCTCAGGTTAGTTTCCTGGAAAACGGCGTTTCTTGTTGCCATTACCACTGCACGTAGAGTAGGGGAGCTAGCTGCCTTTAGGGCTGATCCCCCCTTTACTGTTTTTCATAGGGAGAAGGTTGTCCTTAGAACAGATCCTTCCTTCCTCCCTAAAGTCATCACTGCCTTTCGTCTCTCTCAGTCGTCTGTTCTCCCTACTTTCTTTCCGAACCTGACTGATGCCTCTCAGAGAGCCTTGCACTGTCTCGATGTTTGTAGAGCGCTCTCTTTCTACCTGCAATAGGACACAGCCCATACGTAAATCTCCTCGGCTGTTCCTAGCTTATGGTCCCCCGCGTCTGGGGGAGCTGATTTCTTCTCAATGTCTCTCTAAATGGGTGATTTCCACCATAGCCCTTTGCTATGAGCTGGCGCATCAACCTGTACCTACCTATGTCACTGCCCATTCCACATGGGCGGTATCGACGTCCATCACTTTCCTGGCGGGTGTCCCGTTGGAAGACGTCTGTGCGGCTGCTATGTGGTCCTCGACATCGACCTTCGTAACCTACTACGCTCTTGACGTCCGAGCCCGACGGGATGCTGCCTTTGGTCAGACGGTGCTGCGGTCTCTCTTCGCTTGATCCTGCTGCACCCTCAGGTAGGACCCTTGGGTGATTTGTTTTGATGATGATGCTGTGTCTTAACCAGTATTTTTGTGTCTTTTTCAGCTGCCAGCTCCCTCCTCCAACTGGTTCAGCTCTTGTAATCACTCATGTGTGGGACTGCACAGAGACCACGATGAAGATAAACAGGTTGCTTACCTGTAACTGATGATCTTCGAGTGGTCATCTGTGCAGTATCACAATCCCACCCAGCCTTCCCCGCTGCTGGCATCTCCAGATTTCTTTCTTTAGATTGCTTGGCCTTGCCGGTGGTGGTCGAAGGAACTGAGTGGGAGGCGGCTCTCTCTCCCGCTCTGGGCATGCGCAGTGCGTGCCTCCTCCCCAGGGCGGGAAGAGAGCCTGCCAAAGCTCTTCTGAGGTAAAGCTCTATAAGTTTCTCCGAACGAGGTTGTGCGCAGGCGCCCAACCCATGTGTGGTACTGCACAGATGACCACTCGAAGATCATCAGTTACAGGTAAACAATCTGTTTATACTTGTGTATATGGGCCTTAATAGAGGGAAGCCTAGCTTCAGCATAAAGAAGGGGTATCCCTAGAAAGGCCTCCAAAATTTGTTGAAAAAATAATTTCAAAGAATTTGAATAAGCTACGTACCAAATTTCACCAACATACAGAATCTGAACTATTTTCCCCAGGAAGATCTTAGTAGTTGGGATCACAAATGACCTGTTCTTTCCCAGAATACAATTTGAATAGCTTGAACAATTTTAGAAGTTAAAACTAGAGGTATGTAAGGGGGAAAAATTGGGTTTTTCAGAATCAGGTATATCAGACCCCAAAAATATTGGTAAATACCAAATTTCCTCAGTCTGTTACTGGTATAGTATTCAGATTGAGAAAATATTTGGTATTTCTGGATATATTTGAGTCTATCATACCCACAGGAAGAGAAGGGAGAGTGATGGCATGTTTAAATGCCTTCCCTCCTCAAGCTGTTAGCCACTTCCACTGGTTGGTTTCACTCCCCACTGGTTAGGTGTTAGGTTTAGGCCATTTACTGGCTAAATGGGAGGTGGAGCTCTTAGCCAGTGCTAATATCTACAGTCAGGGGCCTAGACATTGGTGAGAAGAAGAGACTGCATGCTTGATTGCATATGCTAAATAATTGCAGAGAGAGAGAGAGGATGGCAGCTTAAGTACTTGCAGTTTGTCCACCATAAATTATTGTGTGGGGGGAGGCTAATTTTGCATGCAGTAAACAAAATAACTGGTGAAGGGATGTTAAAGAGAAAATGACTTTGTTTATATGCCAGAAAGAAAGATAATTTTCAGCATCTCACATCTAAGAGGAAATCAGATATTCAGAAAGCAAGAATACAGCCCTAACTGTTAAGTCAAAGACAATAGGACTGCAATATAGTACATCTTACATTCATTCCATCAAAGTACAATAAACATCTATGAAAGTTAGACTTACTTTCATTATTGCAAGAGGATGAGGAGGGTTTAATTTTCAGCCTGCTGTGTGCCATGCATCATGGATGCTTTGTTCATCCCTGTAAAATATCTCTGGGATGAACTTGTGTGATGTTGTTTTTTCCCCCACCAACAGATGAAATTATTAGTTTGCTGTCTTCCCTTCTCCGATCTAGCAATTTAGGTTCTGCAGCCCTTTTCATCAACAGTGTCTAGCCTGTCCTGTCCATTGTTCTTCTGTGGTGGTGGTGAACAGCTGCATTATTAAAATGTTTCTGAATATTCCATTATATGGTGGCAGTTCAGCCAGTCATTAGGGAGATCTCAAAGATTATCTTGTGTTTTGTGTATTTTTTAAAATTCCTGTGGCATGTTTGGCAAATTTTGTTAGGGCACATCTGAGCTTTTTTATTTCGTTCATAAACTGAATAAGCTGAATATCCATAAGCTGAATTTGGAATGTAAAACTATCATTATATATTGGTTCTGTCTTTAAATATGGGGCAGACACTGTCACAGAGTTTGAAACCTGTTGCCTTATAGTGATCTAATTTATGAAACAAAAGTAATTAAATTGAAAAATGATGATGTGTAATGATATGCTTTTATCATTACATAAAACTTCAGACTAGTGTTTCTCTTTATAGTGTTCTTTTTATTGTCTATATACTGTAATTGCTTGCTAACAATACGGAGAAATTGGATTTAATGTCTGTATGTCTGTACTTTTTTAACAGAACTACCAATGAAATAAAAAACCTACAGTACCTACCTCGTACTAGTGAGCCTCGTGAAATGCTCTTTGAAGACAGGACTAGAGCCCATGCAGATCACATAGGACAAGGCTTTGAACGACAGACAACAGCTGCTGTAGGAGTATTAAAGGCAGTGCATTGTGGAGAGTGGTATGTATTTGCCAGCTTATTCAGGGAAAACAGCAGAACATAACCTGTGAATTTCTTAACAGCTATACTAGAGGGCCACTTTGGGGAGGGGGGGGCATAATAGAATACAGCTCACTCAGTGCTCAGACTGTAGATCACTCTTGCCTCTAGACTGGCAAGTGGAGAGGTCAGATTTGACCTGGAGGCTCCATGTTGCTATCTGAAACATATTTCAGAGTTAGTGCCATGTATATGTTAATATGCCTAATGTTTGTATGCTTGTCTTGATGTGGCAGTAACAGATCTGCAGTATCTTTGGTATTAGTGGATTCCAGTTACTTGTCTGCTTTTTGGAAATGATCCACATTGGTGTTTCAGAGATTTCTTCTGTTGTCAGAATTTGTTTTAGTTGCTCTGTTAAGTTAAATGACTAGACTACTGTAGCAAATCAAGATCCCAGTTCCTTAAAACAGAAGTGTTGCATATGAGAAGCAGTTGTCAAATGATCCCTGTGATTAATGTCTTACTCAGATCTTGTCAAGTTTTGCATTTTTTGCTAAGAGAGTATAGGGAAAAAAAGAGTAAAAACTGATGTATACTGCTTTTTAATATTGATTTTGTTTTGTTTTTGAAAAGCAGTTGTGTGAGCTTTTTTGGAGTTATAATGAATTGTTACCTGATGTGTAGAGAAAGTTAAAGATTTCTTTTTTTTTTAAGTGTGTGTTTCATTTCAGTAGAAAGCTAGATTTTTTTAAAAAAAAGAAGTGTTGGCCATGAGTTGAATCTGAATTAAGTTCACTAAATGACACCTTTAGATCCAACCCCATAGATTTACTGTACCTCTTGGTTTTCAGGCACACTGGAAAAAAGGAGGAGGGTGTTTTTCATTGGGGGGTGGTTTACACTTTCTCATGCAGACTTGGCTGAGATCAACTGATAGATGTTAGTCATTTTTGCTACTACAGGTATAGAAATATAAGTAGTTTCAGTTGGTTTCTGCCTTCTGCAAGAAGCTTCTGTGAAATGAAGTGCACCTTCCCTCTACTTCAAAGTATTTGTGTTTAAAAATATTTGCAAACAATCTGTTAATTTTTTACAGTGACCCTAATGACTCCATTTTTTTCTCGCTTAGGGTGGAACAGCCTCGAATAACCAAAGACGTAATTTGTTTTCATGCAGAAGATTTCTTAGAGGTAGTTCAACGAATGCAGTTAGACCTGCATGAACCTCCACTCTCACAGGTATTTTTCCTGATAGGTTAACTGTCTTTGTCTACAGTTGTTTTGTAATTCTTGACAGTTATTAATTTTCTTTTCTTTCTCCCTAGTGTGTCCAATGGGTGGATGATGCAAAACTTAACCAGTTACGAAGGGAAGGCATTAGGTATGCCAGAATACAGTTGTACGATAATGATATTTATTTTATTCCAAGGAATGTTGTGCATCAGTTTAAGACAGTTTCAGCTGTGTGCAGTTTGGCTTGGCATGTTCGGCTCAAGTTGTACCACTCAGAGGGAGAACATAAAACCATCCATGAGAAAGGCCCACCAACAGAGCCCACATCTTCAGTGCTGGGTCTTCAGACAGACAGTGTAATCCATGCAGGAAACAAAAATTCCTCCGAAGAAACCAAATTTTTAGGCAATCTGCACTCTAAATATGTAAAACAGGAATTTTCATGCACACATCCTGAACCTGCTGCATCTCACTGGATTAAAGGGGAGCCAATGAAAGTTAATCTTCCTGAAAAGACAATGGCCCCGAGTGCTACAGAATATCAGAATGTTAATGCAAAGCTGGGTCACGTTCAATCTGAAACTGACTCAGAATTTGAACCTGATGACAAAGACTTGCAGGACAGCTTGTGCCCGGAGGATCGCATGAATCTGGAGGACACAAGACAGAGCTGTCCAGCATATTCAACTCTGCATGGCAAGAGAGAAGAGGACTTTTTGTGTTGAAATTGTTTGTATATATGTTTGTAAATTGCTTTTAAAACCTAATGACATAATAATGTAAAGATGCTTAAATTCTGTGAGGTAAGTTTGTTACTTACCCTCACATCTGTTACAGAAAATAGTTTATGTAGCTTTGTAACATTCCTCAGTGCCTGTCCATAACTGTGAAAGTATCAAAGCACTTAGGGCCAGATGCACTGTAAACACTGCAGGTGTAACATAAAGAAGTCTTTAAATATGAGTTGTAGGTTTTAGAGTAGAGCTGACATTTAACATATATTTTTTGTATGATGAGCCAGAATTCTTTTTGACAATTCCAGGCTTTTCCATAGAGCTTATTTATACCAATTTTTTTCTTTTTAATGTGTCAGCACTGTAGTGTAAATAGCCTTTTTTTAAAAAAAGATCTTTTTAGTGTGATTTATATTGAAATGTGAGCCACTTAATAAAGGTTCATAATAACAATAATGGTTTTATTTTTGGGTCCCTAAAAATAACCTGCCCAGGTTTTCTTTTTTGCTTAATGCCTACTCTTGCACAAACATGAATATTCTTGCGTGAAATAACAGAATACTCAAATATAAGCATAAGAGTTAATCTTTCCACATAATTAATATTGCTGTTGAATTTTTCACAGAGTCTTTTATGGGTACTTGGGTATTTTAATATTTATTTGGAAGAACAGTTCATGTAGTGGTTACATATATGCGAAACAATTCTTTAGTCATAACTTCCATCGACAGTTGTATAATATTTTAATTGTTTTATGTTTTTGAGCCAAACAGTCATTAGTTACAGCGAACTTTTGAAAACCCATCAGCCTAGATATTGTGCTATGCTTGGAAAAGTGCACACTATCTTGTTTCTAACTTTTTTTGTTCTTGCTCTTCTGCATACAGGAAACATTGGCAAATGGTCAAAGGAAACGTGAAAAAATTACAACTGTTGGAATGTTTTGGTATAATGGAGAGGGCTCCTTGTGAACACTGGGTGTAATTCTGGACATCTTATGTTTTGCAGTCAGAACACTAGACAGATAAGAGAACTGCCAAGCTGTTGAGAAAGGGGTCCAAAACTAGAAGGAAGGCCACTTCATTGTGAACTGCGCCAGTAGAAAAACCTGGTCCGATTTTATTCTTTTGCTAAATGCACGAACCTGTTTTCAGGTTTTCTGTGATGTCCCAAAGTGGCTCTTTGGGATCCTAAGTATCTTAGTACAAAATCATATCATCACTAACCTCCCCCCCCCCCAGCAGTTGTGTGTAACTACTGCTGGGAGGCCTTTTGAATGCAACGATCAGAACCTTAGTTATGTACTAAAATGCAGTTGGGCATTAGGGTTGTGTTGGAGAGTTCAATGTATTTTCAATCATGAATAGCCCATGGTGGGATATTGGTTTTTTTTAGTGGCTGCATGTTTGTCTAGTTTGCCTACCCTGTGAGAAGATGATGTTCATTCCTGCTAAGTCAGATCATAGTTTGAAAAGGAGTTAACATACACAGAACAGTCAGTTACATTATAATACAGCAGCACTGGTGGCAGTCTTAATAGTATTTCCTACAGTGAAGTTTTGGTAGATACAATTTACTCCCAGTCCATAACTGAACACAGACAAGCACCATCTCTTTCACTGTCGAATTGGATATACTTTTGCGTAAGGAAAACAGGCAGCATTCTGTCATTCAGTGTGCTGAGACTAAAAAAGAAGCTCCTGTTTTGTAAAAAATTGCCACTTTAACAAAGTATAGAATTCAAGGCTATGTGTTTGTTAGGAGAGTCATAAAGAATCACAACTTGTTAGAGAAGTGGGCCCCAGCCTCAGGAACACTCTGTCTGAGAAAAGTGGTATGGCCAGAAAGTTTAGCTTTGACATTTTCCTTGAGGTCCTGGTTTTATATATCCAAGGAGTTCTTGACATGAGGACAGCATTAAATTATGCAGCTTGCACTTCCATTTTGAAACAGAATAGTCCTAAAAAGGCTTTACAAAAAGGAAATCATCATGGAGAAAGAGAAGAGACAGAAGGGAATTATAATGTCAAAGTTGCTAGAGCTTGCACAACACCAGGAGCTGTGAGTTCTTAATGTAAGGATTTATACATTTATAAAGGTATCCTGCTAACACTGTCAAAACACCTTTCCGTATTCCTTTTTCAAATTCTTGGTGGGGTGGGAAAGTCTTTCCGGGCTTGAAAGGATGAGTCCTAACAATTAATTGAAGCCTGGAGCATCCTCTGCTTTTGAGGCCCCCAAGGGCATCTTCACAAACTGCCATTGGCTGCTGCTGTTTCCAGCTTGAGCTGACTTTCTAGCATTGGTCCCTCTTCGCTGTTCTTCTCCAGTTCACTATGTTGCAAAAGTAGTAGCTAGGTGATTGAGAGTAGAGTGCTTTTTCCCCCAACAGAGGCTTACCCCTTCCATGGCACGGGGGGAAACCAGTTTCAATCTCCCCAGCTTGGTAAAGAGCAAGTAATATTCTTGGCCATCTGTATTCTGTATCATATGGATCTTCGTCGTGGTCTCTGTGCAGTCCCACACATGGGTTGGGCGCCAGCGCACGACCTCGATCGGAGAATCTTCTAGAGCTTTACCTCAGAAGAGCTTTTGGCGGGCTCTCCTCCCGCCCTGGGGGAGGAGACATGCACTGCGCATGCCCAGAGCGGGAGAGAGAGCCGCCTCCCACTCAGTTCTTCTTCGACTGCCTTCGTGTTCACACCTCGTTCCTGTTGTTCCTCCATTTACCTCAGCTGAGTATATCTTTCTTCGCTTTTGCCTTTGTTTTTCCATCTCTTCTTTCTCTTACTTCTGTCCTAAAAATATATATATATAAAAAAAATTCTTTGTCTATCTCTCTTCCCCCCCTCTCCTTTCTTTGGAGGGTGGGTGGGGATTTCTGTATGGGAAAGACTCAATTCTTTAAGGTCTGTCGTCGTTGCCCTGCTAAAATTCCATCCAATGACGGGCACAACCTTTGCTTAATCTGTTTGGGTGAGGCCCATAGAGTAGATACTTGTCCTCATTGCGCGAGTTTCACTCGTCAGGCTCGATGTAATCGAGAGGCTAGGCTCAAAGCTCTTCTGGTAGAATCCGCTCTGCGTCCTACTATGTCCTCAAGGACTTCCCAGGCCTCTGCGGCCAAGAAATCGGACACCTTCTCGAAGGCAACGAAACAGAAACCTAAGCGGGCTGAAGATAAGACCCCTTCGAAGTCGAAGGCCACGCCCTCTGCTTCGGTTTCGAGAGTGGATCCCATCGTCGTGACTGGGTTGTCGACGTCCATGCTGGCCCTGGCCTCGACATCTCACAAGTCTGCGGCTCGACAACAGACCCCGCAGCACTCCCACTCGTCGCCTTCGGGGCTGATTCCCTCGGGCCAGTTGGCCAGATCGCCTCCGCACCTGTCTCCGCGAACAGGGTCCCGGTCTCCAGCGAGGCGTTCCAATACCCCGGTCCACACTTTGGACGAGGGTCCTATTGTGCACCGCCATGCGCGGTCCTGATCCCGGTACGATCGACGATGCCTGATCCGTAGGCAGTCGCCATCGTTGTCTGGTTCCGCCTCTGATCACCAATGCTGGTCTTGCGAAGACCGTCGGGAACGTCTGGATGCGGCCTATTATTATTCTCGGTCTCCGACACCGGAGAGGCACCACTATGACCGGATCCGGCACTCGGAACGCGTGGATCGGACCCATGTCCCTGACAGCCCTCGGCGCTCAGCGTCTGTTGTCTCGGCCCATTCCGCCTTGAGGGAACAGCCTTCTGACCTTCCCAGAAATTGGGATGCCCCGAAGAGCTCTTCAATTGAAGCTCGACGCCGTCCTGCCGTCGACCACCCAGTCATCGACCTTGCCCACCAACAATCCTCCTCTCCCATGTCGATCTCGGACAGGTCGGATTCAGCGGAGTTTGATCCCGAGGTCTCTCGGATCGAGGATGAGCCTCGACGCTCGGGGTCGATCTCACCTACTGAGGGCCCTAAAGCATTCTTAGAGCTCGTTACCAGGATGGCTACTGCCCTTCAAGTACAGGGCTTTACAGAGTCCCCAGCCATGACCAACGTCGTTCACCAATTGGTCCAGGCTGACCTTTCTCCATCTCCCGTCTTGCCTTTGCTGCCTGTCCACTTTTCTATCCTGAAAGTCATGGGAGCACCTGGCTTCGATTCCCCCGGTTTCGAGGCGCTATGATGGGTTGTACAGGATCCAAGACACTCCTGGCAAATTCCTCCTTTGTCAGCCGCCTCCAAACTCCATGGTGGTTCACTCTTCTTCGAGATCGAAGCAGCCTGCTCGCCAGTCCACGCCTCCTGACCGTGAGGATCATAAACTGGATCTTCTGGCTAAGAAGATGTACTCTCTGGCCTCCATGAATCTCCGTGTCGATACTTATTTGTCTTACTTGTCGGCTTACGCATTCAACGTTGCCAATGCAGTTCGTCCTGTCCTGGAGTTTGTTCCGGAGGAGCACCGTCCCACTCTCTCGGCTGCCTTGTCTGAGGTTTGTGCCATATCAAAGCAACAAATCAATTCCGTTCGTCATGCAGCCAATTGCTCCTCTAAACTCCTGGTGTCTTCTGTCGCTCTCCGGCGTCATGCCTGGCTGCAGGGCACCTCTCTACAACCGGACGTCAAGTTCCGTGTCGAAGACCTCCCCTTTGACGGAAACAGCCTCTTCCACTCTACCACCGACGAAGTATTGAAAGCTGTCGATGAGAGTCGTAAGCAAGCCCGAAACCTTGCAGTCTCGGCTGCACCTTACCGTCCCAGAAACCGTTCCTGGAAGCCTTCCGGCTCCAGGCGTTACCTATCTCCGGCACCTCACTCCCAATGGAGGAGAAAACCGTATGATTCCCGTCCTCCTTCCAAACACCGTTCCCAACCTACCAAAAAACCGCCGCAGCCTAAGCAGTCTGTTTGACTGTCCCCACCGTCTCCCTTCTCCAACGTCGTACACTCCTTCCGTCCGAACCCGCCTCTTCCCCTTTCTACCAGCCTGGGAAGAAATTTCAACTGACTTCTGGGTCCTCACCATCCTGCGGGTCGGGTACGCCATAGAGTTCGTTTCGCCTCCGATCGTCCCACACTTTGTCGTCACGCCTCCAGACCCTCTCCTCGATCTCGAGGTTTCCACTCTCCTTGCCAAGGGGGCCATCGAGGTCACCCCGGAGGCGCAACGAACTCTCGGCTTCTACTTGAAGTATTTCCTGGTCCCCAAGAGAGACGGCGGCTTCAGACCAATTATGGACCTTTGGGATCTCAACCGTTACATTCGGTATCAGAAATTCAGAATGGTCACTCTGCAGTCGATCCTTCCTCTCATTCCATGGGCAGCGTGGCTCGCGTCAGTTGACCTCCAAGACGCATACTTCCATATCACGATCCGTCCCCAACACCAGCGGTTTCTCCGGTTCGCCGTTGGAGATGCCCACTACCAGTACAGGGTGCTTCCCTTCAGCCTTTCTACAGCTCCACGGGTGTTCACCAAGCTGATGGCTGTGGTGGTGGCCAAGCTCCACCGTCGGGGAGTCACTCTTTATCCTTACATCAACGACTGGCTTCTCGTAGCTCCAACGCCAAGTCATTTGCTCCACGACACTCAGGAGACTCTCTCCCTTCTCCGTGCTCTCGGGATTCTGCGTCAACGATGCCAAGTCCTCCCTCCAGCCCCTTCAAACTCTTCGATTCCTCGGGGCTCGACTCGACACCAATCTCGAAGCGGCTTTCCTCCCGGAATCGAGGGCTTCTGACATTCGGGCGATGGTGTCCTCCTTTCGGACGTGTCCCCAACAATCTGCCCATTCTGTCATGAGGCTCCTCGGTCACTTTGCCTCCATGGTGTTCGTTGTCCGCAACGCCCGGCTGAGAATGCGGCCGCTTCAGCTCTGGCTCCTCCACGCCTTCGATCCTCTCCAGAGGCCTTGACACACGATACTGTCGATCCCACAAACCGTCCTCGACTCCCTCGAGTGGTGGGCTCAACCCGTCCACCTCCTTTTCGGGATGCCTTTTCGACCTCCTCCTCCCGACTTGCTCTTGACCACAGACGCTTCCCTCTGGGGTTGGGGAGCCCAGTGCAGAACGCTTACTGTTCAAGGGGCTTGGTCTGCTCGAAATGCAACTCGCCACATAAATTACCTGGAGTTGCAAGCAATTTATCTGGCCCTTCGGTCCTTTCTTCCGACCCTTCGAGAACATGTCGTCCAAGTGGCTTCCGACAGCACCACGGCCGTCTATTATGTCAACAAACTGGGCGGCACTGCCTCTGTTCGTCTCTGCAACTTAGCGATAGACCTCTGGTCCTGGTGCCTCGATCACTCCATCACACTCTCGGCGATCCATATTCCCGGGGATCAGAATGTCGATGCAGATCGGTTGAGTCGTTCTGCCTCATCGGACAACGAATGGTCCATTCCCCTCCGGTATCTTCGACCTCTGTTTCGAGAGTTCGGTCACCCATCTGTCGATGGCTTCGCGTCCGTCGACAATGCTCGATGTCGCCTGTTTTTCAGCAGGGGTTCCCCGTCTGCTTGGTCGCTCGGGGATGCCTTTCTCCACAAGTGGAACGGAACCCTGTTTTACTTATTTCCTCCGTTCCCTCTCATCTCTCGGGTCGTGCAGAAGATTCGTGCAGACGGCACCTCCTGCATTCTGATCACTCCGTGGTGGCCACGCCAGGTCTGGTTCCCACACCTGCTTCAACTCTCCTGTCGTTCCTTCTGTCCCCTCCCTGTTGTCCCAGATCTCCTCTCTCGGGCCCGAGGGAGAATCCTCTATCCCAATCCAGGATTTTTCAAATTAACGGCCTGGAAGATCCAGCCCTCGACTTCCCGCCTCAGGTCTCTGAAATCCTCCTGAATGCTAGGAAGCCTTCTACTTGACATTCCTATCAGTTCAAGTGGAACACATTCCAATCCTATGCTGCTGATCACCCCTTCGATCCGATTCGATGATCTCTCCGTGAGATGTTCGCCTACATCGTGCACTTGAAGGATGCGGGCTTGGCATATTCGTCCTTGCGGGTTCATTTTGCGGCGATCTCCGCCAACCACCCCCTCATACAAGGCTCGTCAGTGTTCTCCCACCGTCTCACCAAGACGTTCCTCAAGGGTCTTCTTTGGACGTGCCCGCCTAGGAAACTGTTGGTGCCTTCCTGGAGCTTGTCTCTAGTCCTTTCTCAACTCATGGGTAAACCGTTTGAGCCGATGGCTACCGCCAACCTCAGGTTAGTTTCCTGGAAGACGGCCTTTCTCGTAGCCATTACCACTGCACGCAGAGTAGGGGAGCTAGCTGCCTTCAAGGCCAATCCCCCCTATATCGTTTTTCATAGGGAGAAGGTGGTCTTTAGAACAGATCCTTCCTTCCTCCCTAAAGTCATCTCTGCCTTTCACCTCTCTCAGTTGTCTGTTCTGCCTACTTTCTTTCCAAACCCAACTGATGCCTCTCAGAGAGCCCTGCACTGTCTAGATGTGAGCAGAGCACTCTTTCTATCTACACAGGACATAGCCCATACGTAAATCTCCTCGGCTGTTCCTAGCTTATGGCCCCCCTCATGCGGGGGAACCCATTTCTTCTCAACGTCTCTCTAAATGGGTGACTTCCACCATAGCCCTTTGCTATGAGCTGGCGCATCAACCTGTTCCTACCTATGTCACTACCCATTCCACATGGGCGGTATCAACGTCCACCACTTTCCTGGCGGGTGTCCCGTTGGAAGACGTCTGTGCGGCTGCTACGTGGTCCTCGCCATCGACCTTCGTGACCCACTACGCACTCGACGTCCGAGCTCGGCGGGATGCTGCCTTCGGTCAGACGGTGCTGCGATCTCTCTTCACTTGATCCTGCTGCACCCTCAGGTAGGACCCGTGGGTGATTTCTTTTGATGATGATGCTGTGTCTTAACCAGTATTTTTGTGTCCTTTGTAGCTGCCAGCTCCCTCCTCCAACTGGTTCAGCTCTTGTAATCACCCATATGCGGGACTGCACAGAGACCACGACGAAGATAAACAGGTTGCTTACCTGTAACTGATGATCTTCGAGTGGTCATCTGTGCAGTACCACAATCCCACCCGGCCTTCACTGCTGCTGGCATCTCCTGATCTCCTTTCTTTGGATTGTTTGGCCTTGACAGTGGCGGTCAAAGGAACTGAATGGGAGGCGGCTCTCTCTCCCGTTCTGGGCATGTGCAGTGCATGTCTCCTCCCCCAGGGCGGGAGGAGAGCCCGCCAAAAGCTCTTCTGAGGTAAAGCTCTAGAAGATTCTCTGATCGAGGTCGTGCGCAGGCGCCCAACCCATGTGTGGTACTGCACAGATGACCACTCGAAGATCATCAGTTACAGGTAAGCAACCTGTTTTTTCTGCCACACTTGGCTTCAACTGAGCATTATTAGAACTTGCACATGCTCACTTCAGTACAGTGAAGCTAGAATTGTCACAGTGGTGGTTCTTCATGGTTATGGTGCATCACACTGATAGGATCTCAAATGTACTTATTGTCTACATTTCGGACATATAAAAGCTAACTAAGTGAGATCCCACCAGCGTGACTGCACAGATGACACCTTGAAGAATACGAGTTACAGGTAAGCAAACAGTTTTAATGTGTTCTTCAGTCTGTGATCCTTCAGTAAGTGTTAATATTGCTTGCACTTAGAACTTTACAGTTTTGATATCTGTGTATAGCTGTATTTCATCTGCATCTGGCCCTAGAAAATTTTCCAAAATAATTTACAAGTCTCTGTAACTTAAGATGTATCTCATGAAAATTGGTTAATTGATCCGGTACTCACACAAATTCCCAGACATGGGAAGTTTTTAATAATGTGAAAATGTTACTTGTGTTCTAGGATAGAATTGAGACATGGGTTCATACTAGTATATTTCATGGAAAGGTCTTTACTAATATGAGCATTATTATTTAACTCACTCTTTTAGCTATATTTCTTTAGTGCCTACTGTTGGTAAATCTAGTTGGCACATCAGAGCGAATAAAAAATAGCAAATGCTATAACTCGATTTGATTACTTTTGTCAAGTTTTTTTCAGATTCTTGCTTGCTGCTCTTCCTCCTATTTTCTTTAATAAAGACTAATTCCAGCAGGTAGCTATGTCAGCCTTGTGCAGCCAAAATAGTGAAGTCTGGCATTCTAAAACCCTTATGATCTTATTATAGCATCAGCTTTTTTTATGCCAGAGATCACTTCATCAGATGCATGAAATGTTATATTCAGTTGGCAGATTTATACCTAAAAGTAAAAAAGCAGAAGTGGGTTTGTTGGGGGGACAGACTTGGTGGGTCTTCTAGCGGGATCTTGCTTTCATCTGTGTTACAATAGTGTAATACCGCTGTATCTTGATTAACTGGACCTTGTGGACTCTTTTTAATTCCCTTGCTCTTCTGCTGTTTGTAGCTTTTGGCTTCATAGGTCTGCCAGTTGTGTATTATCTGTTGAAGTAGTGTCTGGCTTAAAAAAACACGTGCCAAAAATAAATGTCTCAAAGGAGCATGAAAATTCTTATTTATTCCATTGTTTCATACTTACAAATACTTACAGAATCTGGATTTCTTAATTTCTCATAATGCCAATGGATCTTCATCGTGGTCTCTGTGCAGTCCCATACATGGGTTGGGTGCCTGTGCACGACCTCGATTAGAGAAAGTTCTAGAGCTTTGCCTCAGAAAGCTTTTGGCAGGCTCTCTTCCCACCCTGGGGAGCAGTTCCTCCGTATTTGCTTCAGCTGAGTATCTGTGCCTTTCAGTTTTCTTTCCTTACTTCATTTTTCTTTTTCCTCTATTTCTTCTACAAAAAAAGTACCTTTTTTCTTCACTTTGGTTTCTTTCTTTAGCCCCCCCGATTTGGTGTGTAGGGTGGCGGTTGTATGGGCAAAACAAAATTTTTTAAGGTGTGTCGTTGCCCAGCGAAGATACCTTCAAACGACGCTCACGATTTTTGCCTCCACTGTCTGGGTGAATCCCTTCGGGTCGATAGCTGCACCCATTGTGCTAGTTTTACTAGGCAAGCTAGATGTAACAGGGAGACTAGGCTTAGGGCTGTACTTTTAGAGGGAGTGTTACGCCCTACAATGTCTTCAGCTGCTTCTCACTCTTCCCTCCCTCAAAGATTGGAGGGGGCTTCGAAGACACCGAAGCTTAAACCTAAAAGGCCAGAGGATAAGGCTGCTTCAAAATCGAAAGTCAAGCCCTTGACATCGGCTTCGACTTCTGCTGTCGATCCAGTCGTTATTACTGGTTTAACGACTTCGACTTCTACAGTAGCGGTTGTTTTCCAGAACTCCAGTTTGCAGCCACCTCTGCCTCTGCTCTCTTCGGCGTCTGGCGTTATTCTGCTGAGTCACTCTACGAGATAACCTCCCAAATTGTCCTCTCATCAGGTCTCTCGATCTCCATCTTGACACTCCCATACCCCGATCCATGCTTTGGGCGGCAGGGAGCATTCTGTGGGCTGGTGTTCTCGGTCTTGATACGATCGGAAGCATCTCATTTGTTGCCTGTCGCCCTTCCCTTCGGGATCGCCTTCTGACGACCAATACTGGTCTCCCAATGAATGCCATCGCCCTCCCTATTGTTCCTACTACTATTCGAGATCTCCTACCCCGCAGCAGCACCATTATGATCGGCTCCATCACTCTGAACATACTGAACCAACAGCACATGCTGGATTACTCCAGATGTTCTTGATCTATGGCTTCCACTCGCTCTGTGCCTCCTGACCAGTCTCCTGAGCTCTTGAGATCTAGGGATGCCCCAAAGAGTTCTCCCTTAGAACTTCAGTATTGTCCCCCTGCTGATGACCAGATGTCGGCTGATCTCTCTCAGCCACTGAGATCCTCCTCTCCCATATCGATTTCTGAACATTCAGAGTCGGGAGACCTCGATCCCGATGTTTCGCATGTCGATGATGAGCCTTGGCGTTCGGGCTCTATTTCCCCCACTGAGGGCCCGAAAGCTTATTTGGAGCTTGTGATCAGGATGGCCTCTGCGATTCAGGTCCAGAGTTCGACTGAGTCCCCTGCTGTGACTGATGTCGTTCACAAGCTGGTTCAGGCCAACCTCCCACCGTCTATGGTCCTGCCTCTGTTACTGGTCCACCTTTCTGCCCTCAAAGAGACGTGGGACCACCAAGCTTCAATTCCCCCAGTCTTTAGATGGTACGATGGTCTTTACAAGGTCCAAGAGAACTCAGGGAAGTTTCTCTTCTGTCACCCTCCACCAAATTTGATGGTGGTACACTCTTCGGTGAAATTGAATCAGCCTGTCCGGCACTCGGTGCTGCCCGATCGCGAGGGTCATAAAGTCGATGCTATCGCGAGGAAGATGTATTCCTTCACCTCCATGAGTCTCTGTATTGAGATCTACCTGTCATACCTGTCGGCTTATGCATTCAGTGTAGCTAATGCCATGCAACCTGTCTTGGAGTCTGTTCTGGAGGAACACCATCCCACCTTGTCAGGGGCTTTGTTGGAAATTTGCACCATCTCCAAACAGCAAATCAACTCAGTCCTTCATGCTGTCACCTGCTCCTCAAAGGTCCTTGTCTCCTCTGTTGCCTTCCATCGTCACGCTTGGCTATGAGGCACCTCTCTACAGCCCGATGTGAAATTCCACATTGAGGACCTCCTGTTTGATGGAGAGGGTCTCTTCCACTCCACCACTGACGAGGCGTTGAAGGCCATTGATGATAGCCGGAAGCAGGCTCGAAATCTGGGTGTCTCGACCTTGACACCTTGATCTTGGTACTGCTCTTGGAAGCCATATTATTCAAGGCTCCAGCTGTCTCCCGCGTCCACTTCCCAGTGGAGAAAGCGTCCCTATGACTCCTGTCCCTCGAATAAGCTGCGCCAACGGGCATCTAAAAAGCCCCAAGCAGTCTGTTTGACCGCTTCCATTGCTTGCCGTCTCCTCCTTTGTACACCTCTCCTGTCCAGACCCGGCTCTTCCCCTTTCTTCCAATGTGGGAAGACGTTTCCATCGACTCCTGGGTCCTTACCATCCTACAGGTCAGGTATGCCATAGAGTTTGTTTCGCCTCCTGACCTACCTCACTTTGTTATCACGCCCCTGGATCCTCTCCTTGATATCGAGATTTCTGTGCTTCTCGCCAAGGGTGCCATCGAGGTCATCCCAGAGGTGCAACAGACCCTAGGCTTCTACTTCAAGTATTTCCTTGTACTGAAGAGGGACAGCGGCTTCCAAGCGATTATGGATCTTCAGGATCTGAATCGATATGTCCGATGCCACAAGTTTTGAATGGTCACCTTACAGTCCATTCTTCCACTGATTCCCAAGGCTGCATGGCTAGCGTCAGTCGATCTCCAAGACACGTATTTTCTCATCACCATCTGTCCCCAACATCGAAAGTTCCTTCGTTTCGCTGTGGGAAATGCACACTACCAATACCATGTCCTTCCGTTCAGACTCTGCACTGCGCCGAGGATTTTTACCAAGCTGATGGCTGTGGTGGCTGCGGACCTTTATCGTCGAGGGATTGCTCTGTATCCCTATATTGACAACTGGCTTCTCGTGGCTACTATGCACGACCAGCTCCTCCAAGACATCCACACAACCTTCTCTCTTCTTCGTGCCCTCGGGCTTTGTGTCAACCTCCCCAAGTTGTCTCTCCAGCCTGTCCAGGTCCTTCAATTTCTCAGTGCCCAGCTCAATACCAACCTCAAGACTGCGTTTCTCCCGAGCTCGAGGGTGTTCGACATACTCTCCTTAGTGTCACAATTCCAGACCTTTCCTCGGCAGTCCGCGCGGTCCATCATGCAGCTCCTGGGGCGCTTTGCATCTACTGTCTTCGTAGTCCGTCATGCCAGGTTGAGGATGCATCTCCTTCAACTGTGGTTTCTTCGTGCCTTCGACCCTCTCTGCAGTCTGTGGCACAAAATTCTGTCAATCCCACCCCTTGTTGTCGACTCCCTCATGTGGTGGTCCCATCCTCAGCACCTCCTCTTCAGCATGCCCTTTTGGCATCCTCCTCCGCAGGTATCACTGTCCACCGATGCATTTCTCTGGGATTGGGGAACCCAGTGCGGGATGCTTTCAGCATAGTGGATTTGGTCTCATTGCAAGGCCACCCTTCATATCAATGTTCTGGAGTTGCATGCCATTCATCTCGCTCTCCACTCTTCCCTCCCGGTGCTTTGTGGCTGGGTCGTTCAGGTTGCTTCCGACAATACCACCATCATTTACTACATAAACAAGCAGGGTGGGACTGCCTCCCTTTGTTTCTGCAAGTCGGCCATCGATCTCTGTAGTTGGTGCCTCTGCCATTCCATTATGCTCTCCACGATACACATTCTGGGCATTCAAAACATTGATGTTGATCAATTGAGCCGTTCCCAGTCATCGGACAACGAATGGTCCATCCACCTTCGATACCTGAGACCTGTCTTTGTTGAATTCAGTCGCCCTGTCGTTGACAGCTTTGCTACTGTGGACAATGCCCACTGTTGCCTCTTTTTCAGCAGGGGTCCCCCATCTGCTTGGTCGCTGGGAGATGCCTTTCTCCACACCTGGAACAGGACCCTATTCTACTTCTTCCTTCCATTCCCTCTCATCTCCCGTGTTGTTCAGAAGATTGTAGCCGATGCTATGTCGTGCATCCTTATCACTCCCTGGTGGCTGTGCCAAGTCTGGTTTCCGCACCTCCTCCGTCTTTCCAATTGGACGTTCTGGCCCCTGCCTGTCATCCCTGATCTCCTCTCTCAGGCCCGAGGGAGGATCCTGCACCCCGATCCCGGCTTCTTCTGCTTGATGGCCTGGAAGATCCTGCACTAGACTTCCTGCCTGAGGCATGTGAAGTCCTCCTGAATGCCAGGAAGCCCTCTACTCATGTCACTTATCGTTTGAAGTGGAGGAGTTTCCAGTCCTATGCCTCAGATCACTCCTTTGATCCAGTCCAGTTGTCTCTCCATGAGATTTTTTCCTATGTTGTCTTTTTAAAGAATAATGGCCCAGCATACTCGTCTTTAAAGGTCCATTTAGCAGCCATCTCCACTTACCACCCCTTGATACAGGGATCCACAGTTTTTTCCCACAAAGTCGTTCCTCAAGGGTCTCCTCCGGCTTTGTCCCCCTAGGAAGGCTATGATGCCTTCGTGGAGTTTGTCATTTGTTCTCGCTCAACTTATGTCCAAGCCCTTTGAGCCCATGGCTACAGCCGATCTCCGGTTACTCTCCTGGAAGACGGCCTTTCTCATCACAATTACTACTGCTCGCAGGGTAGGGGAACTAGCTGCCTTTCGGGCCGACCCCCCCTATACAATTTTTCATAGGGAGAAGGTTGTCCTTAGACCAGATCCTTCTTTCCTGCCTAAAGTTGTTTCTGCCTTTCACCTGTCTCCGTCGTCTGTCTTACCTACTTTCTTTCCAGACCTGGCTGATGCACCTCAGAGAGCCTTGCACTGCCTCGATGTGTGCAGAGCGCTCTCTTTCTATTTACATAGGACTCAGCCTATCCACCAGTCTCCTCGGTTGTTCCTAGCTTATGGCCCCCCTCATGCGGAGGAGCCAATTTCCTCTCAACCCTTGTCTAAATGGGTAACTTCCACCATAGCCCTTTGCTATGAGCTTGGCCGTCAACCCGTCCCTACCTGTGTTACTGCCCATTTTACATGGGCGGTATCAACATCCACCGCTTTCCTGGCTGGTGTCTCGTTGGAAGACATCTGTGCAGCTGCTATGTGGTCCTCGGCATCGACTTTCGTGACCCACTATGTACTCAGTGTCTAAGCTTGATGGGATGCTGCCTTCAGTCGGTGCTGCAATCTCTCTTCGCTTGACCCTGCTGCTTCCTCAGCTAGGACCCTTGGGTGATGTTTTGCTGATGATGCTGTCTCTTAACCAGTATTTTTGTGTCTTTTTCAGCTGCCAGCTCCCTTCTCCAACTGGTTCAGCTCTTGTAATCACCCATGTGTGGGACCCTACAGAGACCACAACGAAGATAAACAAGTTGCTTACCTGTAACTGATGATCTTCGAATGGTCATCTGTGCAGTACCACAATCCCACCCGGCCTTCACTGCTGCTGGCATCTCCTGATCTCCTTTCTTTGGTTTGTTGGGACTTACCTGTAGCAGTCAAAGGAACTGAGTGGGAGGCAGCTCTTTTCCCCGCTCTGGGCATGCACAGTGCATGCCTGCTCCCCAGGGCAGGAAGAGAGCCTGCCAAAAGCTTTCTGAGGCAAAGCTCTAGAAGTTTCTCTGGTCAAGGTCGTGCGCAGGTGCCCAACCCACGTGTGGTACTGCATAGATGACCACTCAAAGATCATCAGTTACAGGTAAGCAACCTGTTTTTCTCTCCTGGTTGACTTAAAATATTTTTTATTTTGGAGTGGCCCTGGCTGAGACTAGGTGGATATCTTCTGGGCCGGGGACTACTAAATGGTGCTGGTGTGAAGAGCGCAACCTTCTGTGGTGGCTTAAAGGACATAGACATATTCAGACTTAATGCTCTACTGTCTCATGTCTATGTAGTCCACTGCCCCTCAGGATAAGCAGGATGTGGACTGGAGTTAGCTTGGTGGCATGAGGATGCCTCCTCTCTAGAGGCTAGATAGGACCCACCAGTTGCCAGATCATTAAATATGCTTGGCCAGTTTGGCACATGTATTGTGGTGGTAGATAAAGTACATTAGTATCTTTCTTAAAATCAAATGTTCTTGTTTTCATTGAAACTAGTTTCCTATTGTATTAAATTCTTTGGCCAGAAAGCATGAATGTTTAGCTATTGCACGTGTACCAAAAGTAGCTTCTTTATTGCAGTTGGTACTATCGTAGAAGTGATGGACTGTGAAGTGGTGTGTGACAACTACTTCCCAAAGAGTTATCTACAGACCTCTGAAATAGTTAACAATGCCAAAAAAAATTCCATTTAACCAAAGAGAATTTTAAATAGGTGGATTTAAGCCAGTAAGTAACTACTGTGTTTCAGGCTAAGCAGTTGTAGAACAGAGATAGCAAATTGTATTCAGAGGTATTCATTCTACCACAGTGTTTTTCTCTAATCATCTGCATGAATGCTAGTTCCAATCATTTATCTTCCTGGTCAATATACTCCTCCTGTGGCTATATTTAAATAAGGGGCCCTTCAAACTCTTCACAAAAAATCTTACACCTTCTTGTTCCATTGAAAGTGCACTTGTTCTTACAGAACCATGTTCTACCTTTGTTGTAGTCTTTCAGCTTCATAGGCCTTAGACTGGACGTGGTGAGGAATCTGGTCCAAAGAGAAATACATGGCACTGGAGATTAAAATTGTAAAACTTTAGGAATTTAAACATCTTTGGGGATTTTGGCAAGAGTGTTCTTAACATTTCTTCCAGTTTTCCACTGAAAGATGTCTGAACTTTCAGTGTACCAGCAAGGGCTAAAATGCTGTAGTTGCACAATGAGATCCTTAGAATTAAGGTGTTCAGGATCCATGGTTTCTTGAGAGAAGGGTACACTAGCAGAACCTTTCTAGATTATTGTGTGGGGTGAGAAATGGATGTTGGAACTGCTACTGAGGTAGGTTAACCAAGTGAATCTAAAATGAAAGGGAAACATTTGTCACATTGAGTTTAGGTGCCCCTTCTGGCCATCCCTTTATTTAAGAATGACTATATTTATTGTCTCTGCCTCTCTAGCCCAAACAACCATATTTTCAGTAGGGGAAACAATGGAGAGGTAAACATGAGCACAAAATATCAGTAAGAAACAGCAACAAATGGGAGGGGTCTGCTTTTGAATGTGGTTTTAGCAGTTTGAAAACTGGAAATATTTTTGAGCAACTGCTCGAAACGCTGCCGATGTGGTTCAGCTCCCTTGATACTTGCTTATTTTGGAATACGATCATTTTTTAAAAAATTCCCTGTGACATCTTGGGAAGAAGATGGCTTGTTGCTTCCCATGAGAACATAAAAACATTTCTCATGCTTTAAGTGTGATATTTACCAAGTTGCTTATGTAGCCTACAAACTAGTGGTTGATTTTTAAGTTAGTAGGGGTTTTTAATGGAAAATGCTTTTATCAGGTTTGCTAGAAGATTCTGAATCAAGCAGATGTTTTTGGGACTGATAAAAATATTCAGCAGCACTATGACCACCATATAAAATATAAGTAACATGTATACAGGTTGTTAAATACATGCATATCCCTCACTGGGAGGACACATGTTCATTGTCATAGTCATCGTGCATGAGTACTGGGTATGATCACGTCTGCCACAGAGAATCCTAAAGCTCACAGAAGCACATGATATGCTCCTCAGTGCTGAGCTCTGAGAAGGAGCAGGAGATAGAGCTGCTAGAGGGGTGAGTGTTTTTTATTTGCTTTCAGCTGAGGTGATTTACCTGAGAGGGTACTGTGTGGGGGGACTGTGAGTGGGTGAGTTTTGAGCTGTTGCCGAGTCCTGGCTGTTTGAGATAGGGTGGGAAAGGGGCATTGTTTGACTGTAATTGAGTGCCTGGGTGAATTTGAATAGCTGCCGGCCATGACCTCTGCTGGAGGAGGCTTCTATTTAAGGTAGCACCTCACCAGGGGCATGAGCCAAAGAGTGAGAGCCAAAGGGCTGTTGGCCTGTTGCTCTTAGCCTAGGGACTCTGTAAGAAACCCAGGAAGAGCCAGAAAGCCAGGGCTTTAGTCTCCTTGGGTTCCCAGTAAGGTAAGTAAACTTCTACAAGGAGGACCACATAAATACAAAGGGTTTTAAAAGGGGGATTATATATAATTATAATATTATGAAGCCAGAATGCCAGCAGGGGGTTGGGGGCTATCCAGTGTTTTGCATGGAGTATCACATGTATGACTATCTGCCCACTGGACAGAAGTCTTGGGTGTGTGCCCAGTGCAGGGAGCTCCTGATTCTCAGGTAATGAGTTTGCTCCCTTGAGGCCAAGGTGGCTGACCTGGGGAAGCAGAGACAGGCACATGGAGAAGACTCTCGGGGACTTGTTGGATATATCCCATTCAGAATATGGCAGCCCTGCCACTGTAAAGGAGCGTGAGGGTTTAGAGGAGACAGGGCACTGTGCTGCGGATAAGGGGAATATGCCCTCAGAAGGGACCTCTTCTTCAGCTGGTGAACGGGTATTCTTTCACACCAAGGAACCATCTCTTGGCAGGGAAGGAGGGGGCTCTTGGTAGTTGGTGATTTGATCCTTAGGCAGGCAGACAGCTAGGAGGTGAACCCGCATACTGACCGTATGGTGACTTGCCTGCCTGGTGCGAAGGTAGCAGACATTACACATGTTCTAGATAGGCTGGTAGATGGTGCTGGGGAGGAGCCAGTGGTCATGGTACATGTTGGCACCAACGATGTGGGGAAATGCAGTCATGAGGTATTGCAGGAAAAACTTAGGCTGCTAGGCAGGAAACTTAAGGCCAGGACCTCCAAGGTAGCCTTCTCAGAAGTGCTACCTGTTCCACGCGCAAGGCTGAAGAGATAGGCACAGATCAGGAGTCTCAATGCATGGATGAAACAATGGTGTCGGGAGGAAGGGTCCAAGTTTGCTAGGCACTGGGATGCTTTCTGCAACAAGAGGGAGCTGTACAAAAGAGACAGTCTCCACTTGTCCTGAGAAGGAACCAGGCTGCTAGCACGTAAAATCAAAAAGGTGGCAGAGCGGGGGGGGGGGCGGAGCGACGTCGTTGATGGCAGTCGCATAGCCGAGGAGCTCCCGCAACCAACCCCCTTTCCAGCTACAAAACACATCATTCTGAGGCGATTTAACAACAAAACATAATGGGAAAAACTGGCGGAACAAAAAACAACTCTTCAAGGAGAGATTCAGAATCCATGACCAGTTATTTTAACACTGAAAGAGCAACGAGAGCTGCAGGCCTAAGAGACGTAACTACAACTAAAATGGCGGCCGCAGCAGAACTCGACCATGACGCAGACGCACCAATCTGCAAAAAAGATTTAAATGAACTGAAAGCGGACATTCAACAATTCTTCAAAGAATCAATGACTGACCTACTCCGTCCAGTTCACTCTAAACTGGAGGAACTAGAAGAAGGACTACAAGAAGTTTCAACCACAGCAGAAGAAGCATACCTAAATGGAACAACTATACAAATGGAATTAAAAAAATTGCAAGACTCTGAGAAGGCTATGAGAGAAAAAATGCTATTACTGGAGAACAGATGGAGACTACAGAATTTGAAATTTCGCGGGATAGCAGAAAACGCTGAAGGTACGTCTGATTTGGCTACATTCCTATCCACTTGGCTAGTGAAAAGTTTAAATACAGAAAATGGCGTCGCCCCGGCGATAGCTAAAACACACCGATTAGGACCCCTAGCCTCGGCTCGACCAAATCGTCCTCGGGACATATTAGTTCAATTTATTTACGTACGTACCAGAGATAGAATCTTAAAAGAATCACGTCAATCTCAAGCCTTAACTATGAACGGAAAACCAATACAAGTGTTACTGGACTTACCTCAGGAAGCCCTAGAGAAAAGAAGGCAATTGAAGTTTGTTTCAACCAAACTCGTTTCGGCCCAGATCCGATTTCGTTGGAGCCCAACATCCAGCATTATGGTCTATAAAGAGGGCTTGTCGTATCAAGCTTCTGATGTAACAACGGGAATAGCTCTACTTTCGGCCTTAAATTTACAACTTTCCCCAGAAGAAGAAAAGGCCTTAGGTCATTAAGCAATTCTTGAATAACTTATAAGGGAAAATAGAATTTTTACTAATGAAGATAGACTGAAATATTCAAGCATATATATTCTTAATGTTGGACTAAATGTGTTATAATTGTTAATTAAATTTCTTAGGCATATAAGTTTGAAATATTGAACCAAAAGTGTTATAACAGTTAATTATAAACTTTTTTGATTTACATTTACTGGTAGTATTGAAGTCCTACTGATGTTTTGAAAGTTATACTTGATTGAAATAATTGCGGGTTTTTGACTTCTGTGGTATAAACTTTGATTTAGATATATAAACCTCAGAGTTAGAAATCTAAGATTTTTCTTTGTGGCTGGGGGTGGGGACAGTGTTTATACTGATTTTAATCAAGTTGTTTGTTTTTCAGGTTAAACGTTAGGGTGGAAGGAATTTAACTCACCCTTATCCCTGCTTGGAAAGCAGGGAGGAACGAACCTAATCCTCTCAGTAGAGTGGAAGTGTTAAGTTAAACTGTAGTTGTGTTACACAAGTTAAGAATAGAAGTTGTTTGAATTTTTTTTATATATAAATAGATAAATTTAAAGGTATTTGGTTTTTGTTACTAGTTATTATAATTCATTAGAGTAGATAAGAGTTAAAGGAAAGTGGGTAAGGACCATATTTGTAGCTTGTAAAGATTTATAAATAATATACTTTCATCAATGGCACATCAATTTTCTTTTTATACCTGGAATTGTAAAGGATTAAATAACCCTATTAAACTTAGAAGAATCACAAACAAACTAACAAAAGAAAGACCAAATTTTGTATGCCTCCAAGAAACTCACTACAAAAAATCTGTTAAGCAAGTTTTAAAGTCAAATTGGTTCACCCAAACTTATCAATCATCAGGCTCCTCTAAGGCACGAGGAGTCGCCATACTTGTATCCAAAAATGTTCCTTTTCACTGGGAGGCTACCAAAAGTGATCCAAAAGGGAGATATCTATTTATTAGAGGAAAACTTAATGGGGAGCCATTAACAATTGCCTCCATTTACGCCCCAAATACAGGGCAACTGATCTTTTCCCAAGAGGTATTAGAACAAACATTCCAACAAGGTGAAGTAATAATTGGGGGGGATTTAAATTATATTATAGATCCTAAAATAGATAAAACATACAAACCACATCAAATATCAAGGAAAGCTTCCCAAGTAACAGAATTGAAGGAAATGTTAAACAAATATAATTTAGATGATGTCTGGCGATCCCTTAACCCTGGTACAAGGGAATATACATTTTTTTCAGAAGTACATAAAAGATACTCAAGAATAGATTATTTATTAGTTTCCAAACCTTTATTAAATCAAATCACAGAATCAAACATAGGTAATCGTTGTATTTCAGATCATGCATGGGTTACATGCCAAATTTTAGACAAAACTCAAGATGGTAAAGGTTACAATTGGACTTTAAATAAATTATTGCTTCAGGACGAATTAACATGTGATAAAATTTCAAAGGAAATTAAGGAATACTTTGATTTCAACACAAATTGCGAGGCTTCCCAAGATAATATTTGGGATGCATTCAAAGTAGTCTTAAGAGGTAAGCTTCTTTCTCTTGCTTCGACCTATAAAAAAGAAAAGAATAAAATTATTTTGGAATTAAAAAACAAAATAGATATTCTGGAAAAAAAACATGAGATTTGGAGGCAACAAAACTTTAAGAAAACTAAATTTAGAACGCAAAAAACTAGAAGTATTAGAAATATCTAAAGAACAAAAAAACATTTTATATTTAAAACAAAAATACCTTACTAAAACTCAAAAATCTTTAAAATGGTTATGTTCTAGAGTAAAACATAAGAGGTCTTCTACATTAATCCATTCAATTAAAAATTCACAAGGCAATATAGTAAATACCTCTAAAGACATAACAGAAACATTTTTGTATTATTATAGTAAACTATACAAATCAGACAATATTGATAAAAAGGATATACAGAACTATTTAGATTCTTCTAAATTCAATATCAAAATTACTGAAGAACATTTGAAATATTTAGATCAATCCATTTCGGAAAAAGAATTAACTAAAGCCATTGCTAAAATTCAAAATAATAAAGCACCAGGTAGGGATGGACTACCTATTGAATTTTATAAAAGATTTCAACCCCTTATCATCCCACCCTTATTAAAAACCTGTAATTTTTTATTCTCAGAAGGCAAATTACCTAAATCATGGACAGAAGCAAGAATGGTAGTTCTCCCTAAAGAAGGCAAGGACAAACAAAAACCTGAATCATATAGACCCATTTCAATATTGAACCACGACTTCAAAATATTTTCCACTATTTTAGCTTCCCATCTAAATGCAATAATAGCCGATTATATTCACAGTGACCAATCTGGATTTATACTAGGTAGGTCGTTACAGGATAACATACGCAAAACAATAAACATTATACATTATAGTAAGCTAAATAAAATTAATTCTTTGATTTTAGCGCTTGACGCGGAAAAAGCCTTCGACAAAGTTGAAATACCATATCTTTTAACAGTTATGACTAAAATGGGATTTGGTCCTAATATAATGAGAGCAATAGAAACTTTATACCAAAAACCATCAATTCAAATTTCTATAAATAATTTTAGATCGGAGGAATTATATCTTTATAGGGGTACCCGCCAGGGATGCCCCCTGTCCCCACTTTTGTTTGCTTTATCCCTAGAGCCATTAGCCTGTGCAATAAGACAGGATCCATTAATCTGTGGGATTAAGATAGATTCACAAATTCATAAACTCAGTCTTTTTGCAGACGATGCAGTTTTGTATTTAAGCAACCCATTAACTTCTTTGCCCAGGTTAATGAATATTATCAAAGACTTTAGTAAAGTCTCAGGATTTACATTAAATCATAATAAAACCGAAATATTTCCCATAAATTTATCAAAAGACGATAGAAAAAAAATAACTACTCAGTTCCCATTTAAATGGGTAACAACATCATGGAGGCATTTAGGAATACAAATTCCTTTAGATTTAAAAGACCTGTATGAAATTAACTTTAAACCTTTAATTAAAACAATGAATAACACACTGTCGGATTGGCTGAAATTGGGACTTTCTTTACTAGAAAAAATAGAACTTATAAAATCTATTTTATTTCCAAAATTTTTATTTCTTTTTCAACATATTCCACTTCAAATAAAACCCCAAGACTTACAACAATGGCAATCAAACATTTCTAAATTCCTTTGGGAAAAGAAAAAAGCTAGAATAAATTATGAACTGCTAACTAGACCAATAAAATTAGGAGGACTTGGTCTTCCAAACCTAAAACTTTATTATGAAGCATCTCAGTTGAAAAACATTTTATACCTTACCTCATTAAATCAACCTAAGGCTTGGGTCCAAATAGAGAAGTCTTATTTACTTCCCGCATTAATACAAGAAAGCATATGGAATCTAAAGACAGAAAGACCAATAAGAATACAACACAATCCTTACTTAAAACTTACTTTAGAAATATGGGATAAATATAGGAGAATATTAGCTCCAGATATCTCACCTGTCGCATCTTTTTTGGGTCAACAATGGTTTCCTCCGGGAAAAGAAAGCACTTCTTATTCCAATTGGAGAAACTTAAAGAAATTTAGAATTAATGATATTTGTCAGAATGGTAAACCTTGGTCACCAACCCACCTAGAACAAAAATACAATTTTAAAATCCCATGGTTCCAATCACAACAAATCTCCCATGTAATTTCAACTAATGACCTTTCAAATCAGACAAATAGACCCCTCACAAAATTTGAAAAACTTATACAACAGGAGGAAACAGGGAGAAAGGGAACAATATCTATAATATATAAAGAACTAAATCAAACTTTCTGGGCGGCAACCTCTTCACAACAGCAGTCCTGGCAAAGGGATTGTAATTTAAAGTTGACTGAGAAACAATGGACTAAAATGTGGTCTTCATTTCTTTATACCTCAAAATCTTTAAACTTTAGACTTCAGAATTACAAGCTTTTTGCCAGATGGTATATGACACCTTTGAGGTTATTTCATTCAAGGGTGCTTAAAGATCCTAAATGTTGGAAAGGATGTGGGCAAATAGGTTCGTTTATGCATTGTTGGTGGGCTTGTCCTAAAATTACGCAATTTTGGAACATTATTCTTTCAACAATTGAAACCATTATAGACAAGAAGATCCCAAAAACTCCAGAATCCATCCTGTTGAACGTCTGGGAAGATGACTATTTTACGAAATCCACGGCAGAACTTACCTCAATAATGATATTGGCAGCAAAAACTTTAATAGCGAAACTATGGAAAACAGAGAAAATTCCGACGGTGAGACAATGGTTCCTAAAACTTTGGGACATGATAGTGATGGACAAAATAACATCACAGTTAACGGCAGCAGAGAATCCTCTTGCTTCATCAAAATTTGATGAAAGATGGTTTACCTTTTTTTCTTATATTTCTACAACAAATACAAAAGACAACGCCTTACCTGCTAAATACAAAGATTTTATGTTTTTTTGACTTAATTATATGTGAATATCGTGTATTGTTAAGTAGTTTTAGAACGTTATATAAGGTTTCATGTTTATGTATTTGTTATATTGAAAAATAAAAATATATAATTATAAAAAAAAAAAAAGTGGCAGAGCAATTTTTAATCTGAATATTGGGGGAAAGCCGACAGGAGATGAGAACTCTCTGGTTCGGGATAGCTCATCTCAAAGAGATGAAGGGGTAGCTGTTACTTTTCTACAAGGAAATGGATTAAAATTGTACACTGAGACTGGCTAATGATACGGACTGCCTGGCAAAGTCTCGAGGTAGCAAGAGGAAGGTTGTGGGCTTACATGCATGGGAAACTATAGATGTTTATATACAAATGATAGAAATGTCTGAGGTAAAATCGGGGAGTTAGAATGCTTGGTGTTGGGGGAGAATAGACATTATGGGTATTTCAGAACCTTGGTGAGATGAGGAAAATCAGTGGGACATGGTGATTCCTGGTTATAAATTATATCAGGAGGATGAGGGTGGGAAGGGTTGGAGGTGGGGTAGCTCTGTATGTCAGTGTGGGTATACAGTCCAGTAAGATTGAGAGGGTAAGAGAATTGGATTCGCTTCTGGAAATGCTGTGGGTTGAAATAGTGGGCCCAAAAGGAAGCGTAACACTGTGAGCTTGTTATTGCCCACCAGATCAAAATCATTATAAAATTATAAATGAATTAAAGATAGTAGCTAGATGAAAAAACTGTGTTGTGATAAGTGATTTTAACTACCCACACATTGATTGGGTCAATATATGTTCAAGTTGGGGAAAAAAGATTGAGTTTCTAGACAATGACTGTGCTATGGAACAGATGGTCACAGAACCTACCAGGGGAAAGGCAATCCTGGATTTGATCCTAAGTAATGTCCAAGACCTGGTGAGAGATGTAAAAGTGATTGCACCGCTTGGGAACAGTGACCGTAATGTTATTGAGTTTAACATTTGTATAAATAGGGAGTTGCCCAAAAAGGCAGATACAACGACTTTTAACTTTAAAAGGGATAATTTCTCTGATATGAAGGGACATGTGAGGAGGAAACTGAAAGGAAAAGTAGAAAGGGTCAAAACCATTGGGGGAAGCTTGGAGAGTATTTAAAGCTACAATCGTAGAAGGTCAGAAAAAATATATACTGCAGGATAGGAAAGGGACAAATAGGTATAGAAAAAAGCCTGCATGGTTAACAAACAAAGAAATGGAAGCTGTAAAAGGTAAGAAGGATTCCTTTAAGCGGTGGAAAGCTAGTCTCAGTAAGGTTGATAAAAGGGAACACAAGCTGTGGCAAATAAAATGCAAGTCTGTGATCAGGCAGGCAAAAAGGGAGTATGAGGAGCATATAGCAAAAAACATAAAGACCAACAATAAAACTTTCTTCAAATACATTAGAAGCAGGAAACTAACCAGGGACGCAGTGGAGCCCTTGGATGACCAAGGGTTGTAAAAGGAGTAGTGAAGGATGATAGGGAAATGGCTGAGAAGCTGAATGCATTTTTTGCCACTGTCTTCACTGTGGAAGATGAAAAGTGCTTGCCCACTCCAGAACCGCTGATTTCAGGAGGCGTGTTGAAAGACCTGAGTCAGATTGAGGTGACGAGAGGAGGTCCTATGACTGATAGAGAACTTAAAAACTGATAAATCACCAGGCCTGGACAGCATACATCTGAGAGTTCTGAAAGAACTCAAATGTGAACTTGTGGATCTCCTGACAGAAATATATAATCTTCCATTAAAATCTGCCTCCATTCCTGAGGACTGGAAGGTAGCTAATGTCACTCCCATCTTTAAAAAGGGTTCTAGAGGAGATCTGGGAAATTACAGGGCAGTCAGTTTGACGTCAGTACCGGATAAATTGGTGGAAACTGTTATTAAGGAAAGAATTAGTAGGCACATTGATGAACAAAACCTATTGAGGCAGACTTAACATAGGTTCTGGAATGGAAGATCTTGTCTCACGAAACTGTTAGTGTTCTTTGAGGGAGTGAACAAACATGTGAACAAGGGGGACCCCATAGATGTTGTTTACCTTGAAAGCTTTTGATAAAACTTCCTCATCAAAGGCTCCTAAGTAAGCTCAATACTCACCTGATAAAAGGACATGTCCTTTTGTGGATCAAAATCTGGCTAATTAATAGGAAACAGTGAGTATATAGGGGCAATTTTCGCAGTGGAGGGTGGTAAGCAGTGGGATACCACAGGGATCAGTACTCAGTCCAATGCTTTTTAACTTGTTTATTTATTTATTCATTAAATTTATATCCTGCCCTCCCCCAACGGGCTCAGGGCGGCTAACAAAAGAGGCGTATGCCATGATTCAACAGCTAAAACAGATTAAAACAGCCAACCACGAAGTGCTTGTGCTCTGGATAAGAAGCTCTCATCGATCCAAGATGGGGTTCCATAAACTAGCATAACCCATCAGCATAAGTTCCGCATAGTACTGTCGTCTTTCATAACCAGTTCTTCAGGTCATCTGATCGTCGTTCCAGGGCCAGCTCACATCCTGATAGAATCCACCGTCAAAGATGGCAACTTGGTGGTGGTACAGTAGTGGTGGTGGCTCCTATGCAAAAGCCTGGCAGAAGAGCTCCATCTTAGAGGCCCTGCGGAACTGCATAAGGTCCCACAGGGCCCGGATCTCCTCCGGGAGCTCATTCCACCAGACAGGAGCCGCCACCGAAAAGGCCTTGGGGCCTGGAATAACCAAAAGATGTTGCGCCCCTGACTTTAGTGCTCTTGGGGGAACATATGGGGAAAGGCAGTCCCTTAGGTAAGCTGGATCCTGGCCATCAAGGGCTTTATAGGTAAGAATCAGCTCTTTGAAGCGCATCAGTTGGGCTGAGGCTGAAAGTGGAGAGCACCTGGAGAGTTGCTGAGAGAAGGTAAGGGATTTTTCTTTCTCCCTTTGCCTTCCTTGCTGCTGTGTGTGGACTGAGAGAGAGTGGGTTGTTTTGTAGCCTGATAGAGAGTGGTTCTGTGTAAGTCTGTGAGGGACTGTTTGTGCTTTGGGGGCTGTTGGTGGCTGAGTGTGTTGCTGTAAGTGGATTACTGTGAGTGGATTGCAGGCCCCACCCCCTATTGTGCTGGGCTCTTGCCCTGTGGGTCGCAGCCTGTGGGTCATACTTGGAGGCCTTGTAAGTGCTTGAGTAAAGCGCTGCTTCTGAGTTCAGGAGGCAGATGTTCTGGTGAGATAGACATTTCGTCAGTCTCAAAGTTTTCAGGGTACATCACAAAAAGAAGAGTTTACATCAGAGTCTGAGGGAAGTTCCTGAAGCTGTAGAAGAAAGCATAGCTCCTGGGATAATGGATAGCGAGGGATCTACTCCAGTGACCTGCCTGGGCTGTGCCATGATTATTTTTCTGCCATGCCAAGAAATGAATTATACATGCTGCAAGTGCAAGCTTGTAAAAATGCTTGAGGAGAAGGTGGGAGAACTCGAGGCACAAATATGTGCACTGAGGAACACCAAGGAGGTGGAAAGCTTTTCAGACATGACAGAAGAAGAGCCCCTGAAAGAACAGCAAGAGGAAGGAAGTAACAAGGGTGAGTGGAAGAAAGTAACTTTGAGGAGTAAGATACTCAGAAAACAATCACAGCCAGTTGAGCAGCAAAATCGATACCAGCCACTTCTGTTGATGGAAGACCGGAACGGCACACTTCGTGATCGAATGGATGTGACTGGCACACAAGCACATAGGCAGAGAGGGAACCAAACCATCCCACAGAGGAAGAGACGAGTAGTGGTGGTTGGTGACTCCCTACTGAGAGGGACGGAAGAAGGTGTCTGCAGACCGGACAAGGAATCTCGAGAGGTTTGTTGCCTTCCTGGAGCATCCATCTGAGATGTGATGGAGAGAATTCCAAGACTGATCAAGACCTCTGATCCCTACCCACTCCTTCTGATCCACGTGGGAACAAACGATACTGCCCGAAGAAACCTTGAATGGATCTCCAAAGACTATGAGGCTCTGGGCAAGAAGGTGAAAGATTTGGGGGCTCAGGTGGTGTTCTCCTCCATTTTACCTGTTGAGGGCCATGGAGCTGGAAGGGAGAACAGGATACTGGAAGTGAATGGCTGGTTACGTAGATGGTGCCGTTGAGAGTGCTTGGCTTCCTGGACCATGGTATGTACCTCCGACACGAAGGACTGTTGGCGACGGATGGGGTGCACCTGACAAAGAATGGGAGGAATGTCTTCGCTGGAAGACTTGCGAACCTGATCAGGAGGGCTTTAAACTAAAGACATCAGGGGTGGGAAGAAAAAGCGGCATCCCCAACACTAAGTTCAGGAAGGGGAATGACCAGAGAATAAACAAATGAGAAAGAGGTGAGTTTCGTAATCTTCAGGTAAATTTGAAGGGACCTACGGTAGGAAGGGATGTCTGTAATCTGAGGTGTCTTTATACTAATGCACAGAGTATGGGAAATAAACAGGAGGAACTTGAACTCCAAATATTGGAAAATAGATATGATCTGATAGGTGTCACTGAGACTTGGTGGGATGACTCTCATATATGGAGCACAGGGATTGAAGGATATACCTTGTTCAAATGGAACAGAATAAACAAGAAAGGGGGTGGGGTGGCACTATATGTCAAGAATGAATATGCTTGCACTGAAATTCAGGATTTTGAGAGTTGCCCTGTTGAAAGTGTGTGGGTAAGGATAGAGGGGGGAAATAAGGGGATATTGTTGTGGGGGTATACTACAGACCTCCAAATCAATCGGAGGAACAGGATAATGCATTTGTACAGCAGCTTGCTAAACTTTCACAGAGACAGGATGTAGTGGTTATGGGAGATTTTAACTATCCAGATATTTGCTGGGAATCTAACTCTGCTAGACATGGGGCATCCCGCAGATTCTTGAATAGTCTTGAGGACAACTTCATCTCTCAGAAGGTGGAGGTGGGAACCAGAGGATCTGCTATCCTAGATTTAATTCTGACTAACAGGGAAGAACTGGTTGATGAAGTGAAGGTGGTGGGTTCCTTGGGGAATAGTGACCATGTCAGCTTGGAATTTGACATAGAGAAGACTGTGAAACCAGGACGTAGCAGAACTCATATCCTGGACTTCAGGAAAGCTGATTTCAATAAACTCAGAAATCTAATAGGTAGGATCCCATGGCTGGAAATGCTGAAGGGAAAATCTGCACAGGAAGGATGGGTGATGCTGAAAAATGAAGTGCTTAAGGCACAATCTCAAACTGTTCCGGCAAGAAAGAAAGGTGGGAGACGGGTAATGAAGCCAAGGTGGCTGAACAAGGAACTCTCTGAGGAGCTGAAACTAAAAAGGGAAATGTACAGGAAATGGAAGGAGGGTCAGATTACTGAGGGCGAATACAAGACATGAGCACAAATCTGTAGGAATGGTGTCAGAAAGGCTAAAGCACAGATGGAGCTGAGGCTTGCAAGGGATGCAAAAAATAACAAGAAAAATTTCTATGCCTATGTTCGGAGCAAAAAGAGGAACAGGGATGGAATAAGCTCATTGCTAGGGGAAGATGGTCAAGCCTTAACAAGGGATGAAGACAAAGCGGAATTACTCCACTCTCACTTTGCATCGGTCTTTAACCGTAAAGTGAGCTGTATACAAACTGAAGAATGCAGGGCATATGAAGGAAAGGGGAACTGCCAGTTCAGAATAAGTAAGGAAATGGTTAGAGAACATCTAGCTGCCTTAAATACTTTCAAATCTCCAGGGCCGGATGGCTTGCATCCGAGGGTGCTAAAAGAAATTGCAGATGTTATTTCAGAGCCTCTGGCTATAATCTTTGAGAGGTCCTGGAGTACGGGTGTTGTGCCGGAAGACTGGAGAAGAGCGAATGTTGTCCCAGTCTTCAAGAAGGGGGAAAAGATGGACCCGGGAAATTATAGGCCTGTCAGTTTGACATCAATACCTGGGAAAATTCCGGAGCAGATTATTAAACGCTCTGTCTGTGAACACCTTGAACAAAATGAGTTAATTGGTAATAGCCAGCATGGGTTTATGAAGAATAAGTCATGCCAGACTAACCTTATCTCCTTTTTTGACAGAGTTACTAAAATGGTTGACTCTGGCAATGCTGTGGATATAGTGTATCTAGATTTCAGTAAAGCATTTGACAAAGTTTCTCATGATATCCTTGAGGATAAGCTGGTTAAGTGTGGGCTGGATGGCGCAACCGTTGGGTGGATTCATGGTTGGTTGAAAAATCGTACCCAATGAGTGCTCATAAATGGCTCTGCGTCTACGTGGAGGGAAGTCTCAAGTGGAGTACCACAGGGCTCGGTCCTAGGCCCGGTGTTATTCAATATGTTTATAAATGACCTGGATGAAGACATAGAGGGGATGCTTATCAAATTTGCAGATGACACGAAGCTGGGTGGGATTGCTAATTCTGAAAAAGACAGAGTCAGGATTCAGAAAGATCTTGATAGGCTGGAACAGTGGGCTGAGACAAATAAAATGAATTTCAATAGAGATAAGTGCAAAGTCCTACACTTAGGTACAAAAAATCAAAGGCACAGATATAGAATGGGAGGGACTTGGCTTGACAGCAGCACATGTGAAAGGGATCTAGGTGTTATGGTTGATCACAAGCTAAACATGAGCCTGCAGTGTGATACAGCTGTGAAGAAAGCTAATGCAATCTTAGGATGCATTAGCAGAAGCATTGTGTCCAGATCACGGGAGGTGGTAGTTCTGCTGTATTCTGCTATGGTCAGGCCCCACCTGGAGTACTGTGTCCAGTTTTGGGCACCACATTTTCGGAAGGATGTTGACAAACTCAAGCGGGTCCAGAGGAGGGCGACCAGGATGGTGAGAGGGTTGGAGTCCAAGTCTTATGAGGAAAGGCTGAGGGAGTTGGGTATGTTTAGCCTGGGAAAGAGAAGGTTTAGAGGGGACATGATTGCAGTCTTCATTGAAGGGCTGTCATGTAGAAGATGGAGTGGATCTATTCTCTCTTGCTCCGGATTGCAAGACTAGATCTAATGGGTGGAAATTACAAGGGAGTCGTTACCGGCTTAATATCAGGAGAAACTTCCTGACTGTAAGAGTGGTTGAGCAGTGGAACAGACTGCCTCGGGAGGTGGTGGATGCTCCTTCGCTGGACGTTTTCAAGAGGAGACTGGACAACCAGGGGGTTGGACTAGATGGCCTGCAAGGTCCCTTCCAACTCTAACATTCTATGGTTCTATGATTCTATGATCCGGTACGCTATAGGCAACCAGTGCAGTGCCTTCAGCACTGGCTGGATGTGGTCCCACCTAGTGAGACCCATCAACAGCCTAGCTGCCACATTCTGCACTCGCTGCAGATTCCGGATTTGTGACAAGAGGCAGCCTCATGTAGAGAGCGTTACAGTAGTCCAGCCTCGAGGTGACCGTCGCATGGATCACTGTAGCCAAATCATCGCGGTCAAGGAAGGGAACCAACTGCCGCGCCAGCCGAAGATGGTAAAAGGCTGACTTGACAGTGGCTGCCACCTAGGCCTCCATCGTTAAAGAGGAGTCCAAAAGCATTCCCAGACTCCTAACCCTCAACACAGGCACCAAAGGTGCCCCATCGAAGGCCAGGAGGGGGAGCCCTAACCCCGACCCGACTTAGGCCCAGGAACTTCATCTTTGCCAGGTTTAGTTTCAGCCGACTCAGTGTGAGCCAACCAGCCATGGCTTGCAATGCCCAATGAAGGTCATCTGGGTCGGAGTTCTACCAGCCGCCCAGCATCAGATAGAACTGAGTGTCATCTACATATTGATGACAACCAAGCCCATAACTCTGGGGAATCTGGGCATGGGGGTGCATATAGATGTTAAATAACATTGGGGACAGTATCGTCTCCCGAGGCAGTCCACACTCAAGAGGGTGCCTCTGGGACCGCTGATCCCCTATCGCTACCCTTTGTCCTCGACCTTGAAGGAAAGAGGCAAACCATTGAAGGGCAAGCCCATAAATCCCCACATCAACTAATGATTTGGAGCTGGGAGTAAGCAGTGAAGTGGCTAAATTTGCAGATGACATGAAGTTGTTCAGGGTGGTGAGAACCAGGGAGGATTGTGAGGCACTCCAAAGGGATCTGTCATGGATGGGCGAGTGTGGTTCAATGTGGCCAAGTGCAAACTGATGCACTTTGGAGCCAGAAATTCTAACTATAAATACACATTGATGGGGTCCAAAATGGCAGAGACTGACCAAGAGAGAGATCTTGGAGTTGTAGTAGATAACTCAATGAAAATGTCGAGACAGTGTGTGACCGCAAAAAAAAAAAAGGCCAATGCTATGCTTGAGATTATTAGGAAGGGAATTGAAAACAAATCAGCCAGTATCATAATGCCCCTGTATAAATCAATGATGCAACCTCATTTGGGGTCCTATGTACAGTTCTGGTCACTGCACCTTAAAAAAGATATTATAGCATTGGAAAAAGTGCAGAAAAGGGCAACTAAAATGATAAAAGGGCTGGAACATTTTCCCTATGAAGAAAAGTTAAAACGTTTGGGGCTCTTTAGCTTGGAGAAACAATGGCTGAGGGGTGACATGATCAAGGTTTGTAAAATTATGCATGGGATAGAGCAAGTAGAGAAAGTACTACTATTCTCCCTTTCTCACAATACAAGAACTTGTGGGCACTTAATGAAATTGCTGAGTAGTCAGGTTAGAACAGATAAAAGGAAGTCCTTCTTCACCCAAAGAGTGATTAACACATGGAATTCACTGCCACAGAAGATGGTGGTGGCTACAAGCATGGCCGTCTTCAAGAGGGAATTAGATAAACATGGAGCAGAGGTCCATCAGTGGCTATTATCCACAAGGTATAGTTAGGAACTCTCAGTCTGGGGCAAAGAATGCTCTGTATTCTTGGTCCTTGGGGGGGGGGCAACAGTGGGAGGGCTTCTAGTGTCCTGGCCCCACTGGTCGATCTTCTGATGGCACCTGGTATTTCTGGCCACTGTGTGACAGAGTGTTGGACTGGATGGGCCACTGGCCTGATCCAACATTGGCTTCTCTTATGTTCTCCCTTCTCCCTTTGCAATGCTTTCCCACCATTTTCCTGCAAGAGGGTCAGTGAGGAGCACCTGTTCCTCAGTTTTGTCTTTATTGATGTGGAGAGAGGTCATTCTTTCTGAAGCTGTTACTTGTATTTTAGCTTGTTCACAGGAAAAATTCAAGTGCTAGTCTTCTGTCTTTTCACTTTTCTTTGTTGAGTGAAAGGTATTTTTTGTCCAGGTGTTACAGGTTTTTTTTTTAAAAAAGGTGCTAATCATGGAATGTTCTCTCAGCTGGATGACCGTTCCTTATGCTTAATGTGTCTTGGGTAGGGGCACAACATATTCAGATGTTCTGTGCTGCTAACTGATCGACTCTGAAGCCTCTGATATTAATCCTACACATCTGGCACAACACTAGCTGTGCAACTCTCCCTGTGTTGCTCAGTTTCAGCAGAGTCTTTAAAGGAAAGGAGAGTGCTTTCCTTGGGAGTCCCATTTTTTTAGCTGAATTTTATCATCACTAGTGTCTGAGCTTACCTGCCTAATGGCCCAGCAACTAAAAGTCTCAAATGGCCTATGTTACTGAGAATGTCCAAAGAGTGAGATGATTTTTTCCATACCATATGTGGTTAAAGTTTTCCAGAATGAAGTGATACTTCAACTCATGTATGGCTCACAGGTATGTGTGTGCAAAGATTTTCATTCTTGGGAAGCAATACAAACTAAATTTCTTAGATCCATATTTGGTGTTCCACATTGCAAGGCCAATCAATTCCCTTTTCAGAGTAGAATCGGAGATGGTATTGCTTGAAGCATATGGTTGATTTCAAGTGATATGCTTTTGGTTTAAACCCTCTTGTATTAATTTCATTAATTCTTACAATTTTCATTTTGGATGGAGGAAAGCTATTGAGGAGAAATTACAATTTTATGGGTTTATGGCCATAGCTCTATAGCATCTTGTGTTTCTGTAAGCAGAAAAAAATTAATGAATTTGTGATATAGCCCTACAAGTTGATAGAGGATGGGCTAAAATCTATTTGGTAGCAAGAAAACATGGCAAAAATTTTGGCCTGGCTGAATAACTTTATTCCTTAGAATTCCTAAAATATCGAACAGCCTTCACTTTGGCCTGCTTTATCTTCTGCTCTTCTGTGCTGGGTAGAACTAAAGGAAGAGGGAAACTATAGATTGCTGAAGATGACTTTACTAGGAGGTTGCAAGGACTGTAGCTTGTCCTGGCTGATCTTGCCTTATTCCAGTGCTGGCTTGGCTGATGGGTTTAGCAGGATCTGAGAAATGAAGGTTTCCCTCAGACTTGTAGTAATGTTTCAGAAAAGCCCAGCTGAGTTGGAATAACTCCTGTTTACTGTGCTCTGCCTTTCCTGCACCTCTAGTGGTCACAGTGCAGAGCTGCATTAAGAAAAAAAAAAGTTAATGTTTCTATGACTGTAGCACGATACCAGCTGACTTGGGCCCCAGGAATTTTGTCCCCAGTCCATCCCCTAAGCAGCCTTGTAAATCACCCCAAACTCTTCTGAAAATTGCTAATGTTTCCTAGAGAGCTTTTAAAATCTGCCCAAAGTTTTAGGATTTTTTTTCAGAAGGCGTGTGCAAATAAAAAGGTGGATTCATGTTGCATGATGTTTATAAAACTTGAGTATTTTTTTTAACTATAATTAAAGCGAACAGAATTGAATACTAATCTTGTTTGTTTTCAATGGGAAACACATTAACTCCCTTACTGTAAGCTGAGAAGTGCACCCTTCCCAAATTTCAGGCAGACAGGAGAAAGTTTACTAGTTTTATATACAAGATAGGCTCTCAAATGAGCTCATCCCTGCCTTTCTGGCATTCTCAAGGGCAGTTTTTGTCCTTACGTTTTGTGTGTGTGTGGGGGGGGTTTTGACAAAAATTGAGTGCGCAGGGAGGGGACCTAATTCTGTTCCCTGTAGTGCTTTTAAATACAATTATAAAGACATCAGAGAAATCTTAAATCCTGAACGGACAGTATCACATATGTGGTGATTATCTACTGATCTCTCTTGCATCGTTAAATTGTGTGTGTATGTATGTGTTTGCTCTTTTGGGGTGGGGAACTTATTCATGCCCTGGTACACAAGGTAGATAGATTGCCTGTTCCGGAAGGGTGGTGCTCTGTATCCCCCACCCATCTCTGCAGCGCTACCTCTCAGCCTGGGCAAATTAAGTCGATTTCCCCTGATGCAAATGCACTTCCTACCATGGGTGGGGTGAGGTTGTAATCTGAGGTTGAGTCTCTATTCCCTGCCAATTCTCTGAGCCTTTGCCCCAGGTTAGCAGGTGGAAGCCAGAATGCCAGAAAATGAAACACCATGCATGCAAAGCTTATGCTTATATATGCTCAGAAAGCCTTCCCAAAGCAGGTGAAATGGTTTAGATTGTCAGAGAATAAAAATGCTGTGCATAGAAACATTGATTGGAATTACCAAGGTTGGAACAAAGATGGCTCATTGTTCTAGTTGTAAGGCATCCCTGTCAGATACATGTGTGCTATGTCATTCTCTTGTTGTCCAGCAAAATGAAATCAGTGTGAAAGATATCAAAATTAGTGGTCAGATTAGGTTTCCATCTGCTCCTGGCTGTTGCAAATAATCCTGTTGTAATTTTGAGCATTTCCGACATGTATTATTGATCTTGATTAATAACTTTCTAATTGCACATCCCTATAAAACATGCCAAAACACGGGATTACAGTCATCATGATATGTTGGCTGTTATATCAGAAAGTGTTCCTACTGTCCATATGGCAAGGACCAGAAGCAACTGGAAAAATATTTTCTGAAACAGAAAACATGTCATTAGAAACAATTCTATAAGCATGTCATTACATTCATACAAAAGAAATAAAAGTAAATGTTCAAATAATGTAGCCAACTAGGGGAGAAAAGCACCTACTTACAAGCTTCTTAGTCCAGTAAAGCAATTCTATAGTCTTACAGCATGGTTTATTTATTTATTTATTTTACTTATATCCCGCCCTCCCTGCAAAGCAGTCTCAGGGCGGCTTACAAACCCTGTAAAAACACTAGAACAAGAAGATTGTATTGTGATTTTAGCAATCTTAAATAACTTAAAATCTTAAAGTGCTAGTACAACTAATATAACGATGGCCAATGTTTGCAGCAATCACAATATACAGACAGCTGGTCCGGGTTGCGTCAGGGTGTTGGTGGTACAAAACTATTGATAACGATGTTACTATTGACGTTGGTGTTGGGACCAGGGCCTTACTCTAAGTGGTGCAGCTCCTTAATTGAAGGCCTGGTGGAAGAGCTCCATCTTGCAGGTCCTGCAGAACTGTAAAAGGTCCCACAGGGCCCTGATGTCCTCCAGGAGCTCATTCCACCAGTTATGGAGCTGCAACAGAGAAGGCCCGGGTCTTTGTCACAGCTAGCCTGGGTTCCTTGGAGCCTGGAAGGGCCAGATGGTTTTGGGACCCCGATTGTAGTGCTCTCTGGGGAACATGTGGGGAAAGGGGGTCCCTTAGGTATGTCGGCCCCTGACCATGTAGGGCTTTAAAGGTAAGAACCAGCACCTTGAACTAAATTCGGTATGCTGTAGGCAGCCAGTGCAGTGCTTTTAGTGCAGGCTGGATGTGCTCCCACATAGGCTGCCACATTCTGCACTAACTGCAGCTTCTGGATTTGGGACAATGGCAGCCCCATGTAGATAGCACTACAGTAATCCAGTCTCAAGGTGACCATTGCGTGGATCACTGTTGCCAGGTCATTGCATTCAAGGAAGAGAACCAACTGCTTAATCAACAGAAGATGGTAAAAGGCTGACTTCACAGTGGCTGCTACCTGGGCCTCCATTGCTAAGGAGGCATTCAAGAGCACTCCCAAGCTCCTAACCTCCGGCACTGGCACCAGTGGCACCCAATCGAAGGTCAGGAGTGGGATCCCTACCTCCAGACTGCTCTGACTCATGTACAGAACCTCCATCTTCATCAGATTCAATTTCAATTGACTCAGTCTAAGCCAACCAGCCACGGCTTTCAATGCCAGGTCCAGATCTTCTGGGCTAGAGTCAGACCGGCCGCCCAACAGCAGACAGAGCTGGGTGTCATCCACATATTGGTGAGAACCCAGCCCATGCCTCCTGGCAATCTGGGCAAGGGGGCACATGTAGATGTTGAACAACATTGGGAAAAGCACTGCTCCCTGAGGCACTCCACAAACAAGCAGGTGCCTCTGGGACAGCTGTTCCCCGACCCTGGAGAAACAAGGAGAGCCACTGTAAGGCAGACCCCTGAATCCCAGTGTTGGCAAGGTGGTGGGTCAGTAGTTGGTAGTCGACAGTGTCAAACGCCGACAGGTCCAACAACAACACCACCACTGAACCGCCCCGATCCAGATGCCTCCAGAGGTCGTCTGTAAGGGCAACCAGTACTGTCTCCGTCCCATAACCTAGTCAGAAGCTGGACTGGAAGGGGTTTAATGTGGAGGTGTCATTCAAGAAACTCTGCAGCTGAATTGCCACTGCTCTCTCAATTAGTTTGCTCAAATAGGGCAAATTGGAGACCGGCTGGTAGTTAGCCAATCTGACCAGGTCCAAGGATGGTTTTTAAAGAGGCCCTGTACCACTGCCTACTTGAGTGCCCCCGGGAACAGCCCCTCAGAGGGGGACTTGTTGACAATTTCCCTTAGGGCACCTCGTAGCCCATCGTGACTGGCTTTAATTAGCCACGATGGGCATGGGTCGAGGCTGTAAGTGGTTAGGCGAATAGCTGAGAGCAAATTGTCTACCTCCTCTAGGCTGAGCGGACTGAAATAATCCAAAACTTGACAAGAAGATGTGCATGGAGCCTCGCATTCCCTTACTGTATCAACTGTGGTGGGAAGATTGGGCGGAGCGACAAACCTTTATCTGCAAAATAGCTCGCAAAAGCCTCACAGCCAGTCTCCAATTCTTTAACATTTGGTCTACCATGTGGCAGGATAGTAATGGACTGAACAGTTTTAAACAATTTGGCTGGGTGGGAGCTTGCAGATGCAGTCGTGGCTGCATAATATTCTCTTTTAGCAGCAGCTTTGACCACCATCTCATAGGAACTCATAAATACCCTATAAGATGCTCTTGTAGTTTTGTTGTGAGTACACTGCCACTGTCTCTCTAGCCATCTGAGCCCTCACTTCATCCACTGCAGTTCCTGGGTATACCATGGAGCAAGCTTAGAATGGGGGCGCAGAGGTCTTTGGGGAACGATCTCTTTGACGGCTGCCAAGAGTCAGCTGTGCCAGTCCTCAACGAGCTCATCTAATGAGCCACCAGGGGGCATCGGATCCTGCAGGGCCATCTGGAGCTGCATGGGGTCCATTTGGCTCCGCAGGTGAGCTAACATATGCTTGCTGCCCATACAGGGTTGGGGTGGAACATTCATGTGGGCCTTCAGGGCAAAGTGGTCTGACCATGGAACTGCCATAGCAGTAATGAAGTCCACTGTAACCCCCACTGTGAAGACCAAATCGAGCATGTGCCCTGCACGATGAGTAGGAGCCGTTACATATTGGGAGAGTCCTAGCGCCGCCATGGACGACACGAGGTCCATCGCCTGTGTGGAGGCCATGTCATCGGCACAGACATTGAAGGCTCTAATGCCCAGCCTGATACGGCTTCCAACAGGGATGGCAGGCTGTTTGTCGGTGCGTTGGGTGGAACAGTACACCAACCAAACAGCCAAACTCTCCCTGGCTTCCCACACAAAGCCAGTGCACTCTATGCTCGTGAGCCTCAGTGACGGGAGTGCCCTGAAGGTGTAAGCCTCCCAGATGAACAGAGCCACTCCTCTCCCCTCCCATTAGTCCGGGATTGGTGGAGGACTGAGAACCCGGGGGGGAGCCAACTGAGAGAGCTACAGTCTCCCCATCTTGCACCCGGGTCTTGGTCATGCATGCCAGGTCCATATCCTGCTCAAGCAGGAAGTCCCGAAGGACTGTGGTCTTATTATTTATGAAACTGGTGTTGCACAACACCAATGTCGGAGAGGGGTCATTAATCCTAGCCCCACAACCTACTACCTTTGGGATGGGGTGCAGGCTGGAAGGGGACCAAGCTCTTTTACTACTCTGTCCCTTCCTTTCCATTTCTGCTTGGACCCACTGCTATACTTTCCCCTCCCCAGGAGCACTGGTATTCCCTGCCCGGCCATCACCCATTAGTGGTTTTTGCTAAAGCCACAGACCATTAATAGGCTGTCTGATGGTTTGATGTTATTTAGATGCTGCTGACAATAGCAGTTCTCCCAGTACTATTGATCCTAGGTAGTCTCAGCAGTCCTAATCTATCCTAATAGGTAATCAAATCTCAATTAATCTAACAATTTGATACAAAAATACTCTAGTTCATCTGGCCAGTGAAATAAATAAAGGTCAGTAATATCACAATTTGCATTAAAATTCTAACCCCAATTTGTCAGGCCAATTATAGATAAATTTCAACAATAGGATAGTCAGTCCCTAATAATTAACTGACTAATTAATACAATTCAATTTAATCCCCACAATTAATTACATTATCCCCAATTAGAACTTGATTAATTATTTGATTACAATACTATCTTACAATTAAATAGTGAAATGACATCAAATATAAATTAAATGAATGCAACATTTAAATAGCAAAAAAGGAAAGAAAAATATCTAAATTATTCTGGCATGATAACGTAACAGCAGCTCTGCTGGATCAGACCAGATCAGTGTTCCATCTAGTCTAGTATGTGGTTTCACCCACTTGCCAACCATTTCCTCTGGTTGGCCAATAACAGGGTGATGATCTGGTGGACCAGTTTACTCAGCTTATTTTTAGGGGAATTATTATTTCTAAATGACTGTAATCGAAATCTCTTAGGGACCTGCAAGAGCCTCACCTGTGGGCATCTCAAAGGTCTGGATAGGCTTGTCTCATTAGCACAGAGAACTGATTGCATGATTATACAGGTAGAAGAAATTATCCCAGATAGGATCACTCTTTCCGTATGGATTTTGATGATAAAAACATATTACACAAACATGGATATAAATGAATTACTCACTTGATTCTAATACTTAGTAATTGAGATTTCTCTTAAACTCATACTAAAACAGAATGATTACAGGTCCTGCTGAATCCGTCTTTATATGAAAATATGGTAAAATAATTTTGCGGCTGTAAAGGCAACAAATCTTATCCTACAACTCATTTCACACTTGGTTTTGTGCCAAATCTTTATATATATATATATATATATATATATATAATTTCGGCTTGCATGACCAAAAGTCTTAAGCACTCATATAGACAGAAAAAAAGAAAGAAAAAACGTTTCATGAATAAACAGCAAGACATATTTAAAACCATAGACGTTCATACAATCGATAAGATGCGAGATAATGCATTGCTTTACAAAAATTACCATGAGCATATCAAAATACGTTATCCATATCAGAATATTACACGACATAAAACTCACAAAAGGTAAACACCGCATAAGATCCTTGGGCAGGTATGGACTTAATAAAATTTATTTTTTTCCCTTTCTTCTTTTTTATTTATCACCAGGGCCAAAAACACAGCTACAGATTTAGTAACTATGTTTTCAGCTTTGTCAGACAAGAGAACAGAAATTGACCATGGAAGAGAGGGGAGCTTTTCTTTCACCAAAATGGGTATGATGTACTTCTGCCTTTCCAGATTCCATTTGGGGCAGGCTAGCAATATGTGGTCCATCGTCTCCACTAGACCCTGATTACAATCACATGTCCATTCAGAGAATGGAATACCATGAAAACGGCCTAAAACTATATTGGAGGGGAACGTATTCAGTCTAGCCAGTGTAAAAGCTCTGCGAAGAACTGGACTTTTAAGAGTGTAGCAATAGGTGGGGATCATGGCAGGCGGTGGAAGGCCGAGGGATAGGCCCGAACAGGTACAACGGGCTCTGCAGAGTACTATTAAAATCAAGTTCGCTCAGTTTTATTTTTATTAATTTAAGGGCCTTACTGTGCGGTAAAGCTGCAATGTCGATGTTCAAAGTTTCTAATTTGGATTCCATTAACTTGGTTCTACTGCTTTTGTGGGTATCTTTCTGGATCAAGTAGGTAAAACCTGGTCCACCGGGAGTAGCCCCTCGAGACTCTTTGTTAATAAACAATTTGAGTGCTAAGTGCCATGCTCTTTTTTCAATTGAAGGCTGCGCAAATTCAACCCTAAGCACCGTGCCCGCCACACATTTCGGGACTGCAACAATGTCTCTTAGGAACGTGTGAGTTTCCTAAATATTAAAATATGGTGTCTATCCTATATAAATAACTCATGGTAAATAATATGGTTGGATCCTATTTTTCATGCAAGCTGTGTAAATGGAACTTCTGCTCATGCAAAGTTTTTACTAATTTCCCTTTCCTGCAGACCTTTAGTAAGCCCCTTGTGCCTTTTTCCTGAGGACCGATCAACCTACAGGAACAAGATTTCAGGAAGTACAGCAGGTTACTGTAGGAAGGAGACAGTGGTAAAGTTCCATTATATGAACATGTGCTTATCAGGCTATCTCCTGAAATTGAGTACAGGGTATTATAATATATACAGACCAAGATGGGTAACTGTGTTAGTCTGTCTGTAGCAGTAGAAAAGAGCAAGAGTCCAGTTGCACCTTAAAGACTAATAAAATATGTGGCACAGTATGCGCTTTCATGAGCCACTGATCATTTCTTCAGATACCTGAAGAGGTGAGCAGTCTTATGAAAGCTCATACCCTGCCACATATTTTGTTAGTCTTTAAGGCGCTACTGGACACTTGCTCTTTTCTGTTATATCTATTATACCTAATCTCAAAACTGTTTACTTGTCCTTAGATTTCTTATGTGTAGATGCCATACTTCTGAAGGAAAGCTACACATGATAGGCAGTTTGTGATTCTTTGGACACTTTCAATGCATTTTAGTAATAATTTGCAAGCTGATTTTGCCATTTCACACAGTGAAATCAGTCTGTGGCAGCAAAAATGGCAGAGGTTTGTGTCAGTCTAAACAGCAAAGGATGGACAAAGTGGTCAACTGAGTGAGCATTTTAAAGTTGGAAGCCCTGATCTAACATTTCAGCCACAGTACTATACTTTTTCTCCTTTTTGATCTCTCAAAGAACTATTCTGTGGGATTTTTTTTGCCACAGGTGATGATTAAAATATTCTGTGTGTGTCTTTCTGAATCCGCTATAAAAGAGGAAGAGGATATGATTGAGGGGCTTTATTCTTACTGCTTTCTAAAGCAGATGCATCCCAGTGTGAGACAGAGGACAGCTCTTGAACCAAGAAGTTTAGCAGATTTTCCCTTCTTCTAACTCCCAGATCCCACTGATTCAAAGACTGAAACAGCTGCTTTCCTTCTGGTGGCTCTCCATCCTTAGTTGCAAATTCCTACTATTTTAGTAAGGATCAGCTCTGTTGCTTGTTTATAAGATCCATAGCTTTCTTGCAACATATAACTGTGACAAAGATCTCTGATGCAGATCTGCCAATGGGCTCCTTTAGTGTTCTTCCAAAGGAAATGGCAATTTTGGTTCTGTGGCAAAGACCATTTAGACTATGTACCCATCTGTCACCAGTGATCTTACCACCCACCTTTTGGCCTCTTTCCTGAAGGCAGAAACTATTAAACAGTGAGGATGAGCAGTCTTTTTACTTTTTTTGAGAGCCTGAATATCTCAATGGTTCTCAAACTTTAAGTGGGACTTACTTCACATCTTACCCCACTTTTTGGGGTCCTGCACTGAAGGATGCTGGCAGTGGGCATAGGCTACACTTATAGCTTCCTGCACTGCTGGGGGTTAACCAAATCCTTAAAAATGAATAGAGGTGCAGAGCGGAGAATGGAATGTGGAGGCTCCATCTTCTCACCTCCTTTCCTACTACTATGAGGGGTTGGCCCTCCTCTCTCTGCTCAGCGTAACAACCCACCTACAAGAGAATTGCAACTGACTTTTAGGCTATGTAAAGGTAAAGGTTCCCTTGCTCGAAAGCCAGTCGAATCCAACTCTAGGGTTGCGGTGCTCATCTCCGTTTCAAAGCCGAAGAGCTAGCGCTGTCCGAAGACATTTCCGTGGTCATGTGGCCGGCATGACTAAACACCAAGGTGCACGGAACACTGTTACCTTCCCAGTGAAGTGGTACCTATTTATCTACTTGCAATTTCTTGCTTTCGAACTGCTAGGTTGGCAGGAGCTGGAACTAGAGACGGGAGTTCACTCCGTCATGCGGCACTCTCGGGTCTTGAACTGCTGAACTACTGACCTTCCACAGCCTGCAGTTAACACACAGGTTAAGAGCTACGTGTTAATCAGAGGAACAGGTCAAACTTGGCTCTGCAACTACTGTAACCAGTTTCTCTGTAATTGCTTCCCCTACTTTTGTATGCAATAGAAAGACATGTCAATACAGTTGCTTGTGCCAATAAAAGGAGCCAGCTAGTAGCATTCAGACAGATCTGGTCGTATCAAATCTTAATCAAAGTATGCTGAGTTTCATTTGCTAAACACACACATACAATATTTCAATTGTGAAAGGAAGATTCTCATCTACTGTTCTTTTGAATTGTATATATAATGTTCCAGCTGTTGGGGTTTAGCAGCTATGCGGCCCACATTGTAGAACTTGATTATCCATGAAGAGATGGATATGTGTACTGAAACACACTGCCCCCCCCCCCAACAGCTGACTAGAGAATAAAGCTGCTGAGACTGAATCTGTTGATCAGATGGTTGTAAGAATAATTCTAATAATTCTGCTTTGCAATTGCACAAGGGCAAATCTTGTTCCCATGACTTGCTCTATGCAGATGACAATACACAAAAGCAAAGATCGAGAGTATACTTGGAAAATGATGGGACTGTTTTATTTACAATATGTACATAAAAACCTGTGAAGTCCATCAGCATGAGTTTTAACATATGACTGCATCCGTAGTTCTTTCATGAGCAGTATGCTTGCAGCAAGCCAACATGGCTCAGGAATGTGATGCGGACAGATGAACAGCTGAAGGCAGTTAGTCCCTTCGGACATAGAATATATTATATCCAAGCTCTATCATCCCTCCAATAAGCAAGGCCCACAGGGGAATGAAGACATAGGTGAGGTTCATGACAGGGAACTGTTCCAACTTAGTACACAGGGCAAGGCAGAAGGCCAGTTTAAGCAACATTGCAGCAAGGTACCAGGCTTTCTTTTTGAGGTTCTGGGAACCGTTACGCGGGTCATAGCCGGACTTGCAACGGCCAGCCATTTTCACAATGATCATAACTAGCAGGATGGTATCAAAGATCCAGATAGGGATAAATATTAGAAACCAGTTCCAGGGGGCCTTTTCATCCAGCTTTAACACCAACATAATCAGGAACAGTAATGTGAAGAGCCATGTGAGGAGCACTCTCTGCGCCAAGGACATTCTCATTTAAACAGCTTTAGTAGGTGGCTGGTAAGAGCAGAAATGATGGTCCCTAGGAAAAGAGAGGGAGGGAGGAGGACATCAGATATACTCCAGCAACAATATGGGGTCTTCAAAGGCTTTATAAATGGAGCTTCCTCCAAAAGATCTTGGAACTAACAAGAGTAGTTTCTTCCCTGCAGGGAAACTTGTAGGAACAAATTTTAGTATTCAGGAATTATATGGGGATGCACATAAGATGTTTTATTTATTAAGAAAGTTAGAGATGTCTCTGCTTGGAAAGCATTATGTAATCCATGCTACAGCATCTAGTGGAATTCTGTGTTGCTTGCATAAAATTTGCATTCATATCACCTGAATTGCAGCTTTTGTCAGAATTTCTAGCATGCTTTCCTTATGAGTGCTCTGCCACCTTTTTAGCATTGCACTAAAAAGGTTATCTGCTAATTGGCAAGGGTTGTGGCTCAGTGACAGATCACTGACAGACCATCTCCGGTTCAGTTTGTGGTATCTCCAGTTAAAGGCTCAAAAAAAAATGATGCTGGTATATAACAGAATCCTGACCTTATTTTCAAGCTGCTTCAGACTGGAGCTGTGTAGGGAGGGTTAGGTGGAGTTAGTATTTCCACCATGCATGGTTTGCATAATTGAACCACGGATGTTAGCCTTGGGGGAAAATGGACATAATTTCTGTTACGCCACGGCTAAGAGCGAATCAAGGAAAGAGTCACAGTTCAAGAGGCAAAACAATACAAGAGCAGAAGGATCAACTCATTTCTACCCAGTCCAAACTAGGCCACCAAGCAGCTCTTGGCAATTTGGATCTGCCTATAGGAGTGATGGAAGACCTTTCTCTGTCAGAGGGTTCTGACAATCCACTTTCCCCCTATAACTTTTTTCACCATCAGTTTGTTGCCTTTCTTCAGAACTGGACAATATGTAGTCCCAGGAAGGATGAATCTGAGGACTGGCAAACATAAAGGCTGTAACCAACCACAACCAGTGCTTGTATGTAAAAGGTATGTAGAGTTTTTTCACATTCCTGGGGCTGGGGGACTCATGTGGAGTAATATCCATGAAAGGCTGGGAGGTTACGATAAGAAACAGGATAAAATTGCACTTCATTATTGTTCCTATATGCTCTCCAAACATTTCATTGGATATAAGTACACTTAAAGGACCAGAAGCAAGCTACAATCCAAGTCGTTATCAATGTTTTTTTCCCCTTATGGTTTTGAGGTTCATATATTTATTTACTATATTAGACTTTTATACTGCCCTCCCCACATGTGGGCTCAGGGCAGTGTATAACAATTACCCATAAAATACATATAAAATCCAATAAGTAATTTAAAATACAATTCTATACATACCTAGTTTCTTTTCAGATCCTATTTACTTTACATTTGCAGTGGTGGGGGAGAGGGGTGAAAGCAGTTAACAGACCAGACAGTTGTTGTAGACTATCAAACCACAAGGCGATTGATGTTAATAGCCATTGGTATTAAAACTGTTGCTGTTCTCAATCATATGCTTGGTGGAACATCTCTACCTTACAGGCCCTGCAGAATTGTAACAGATCCCGCAGGGCCCTGATGTTAATAGGCAGAGAGTTCCACCAAGTTGGAGCTGCCCCTGGCTCTGACTGAGGACAGTTGGATGCCCTCTGGGACAGGGACTTCCAATTGATCATTTGAGCATAGTGTTCTCCAGGGGACACACCAGGAGAGGTGGTCCCATAGGTACAGTGGTCCCTGACCGTTCAGGGCCTTAAAGGTTAAGACCAGAACCTTGAACCTGCCCCGGTACTTGGAGCCAGTGCAGTTGGTGAAGCACAGATTGTATGTGTGCTGCTACTGGTGTCCTGGCTGCTGTGTTCTGGACAAGCTGTAACTTCCGGATCAGCCTCAATGGCAGCCCAGCATAGAGCAAATTACAGTAATCAAGTCTAGAGGCAAGCATTGCATGGATTACTATGGCTAAGTTGGGGTGAGACAAGTAAACTGCCTAACCTGGCGCAGTTGGAAAACGCCAGCCTGGCAATGTTTGTGATCTGGGCCTCCATTAACAAGGAGGCATCCAGGACCACACACAGGTTCTTGACTGTCTGAGTCAAGTATGAACATATGGCAGTCACTGGTCCTACACATTTGGGATGAACGATTTCAGACTAATAGGTTGATCATGGTCTTGTTGCTCAAAAGAATAAATTTAAAACTGCAGCCTATCAATATTATATCTCTCTCAGTTTTAATTTTTGTACCCACCAGAATTAGAGTGATAAAATTATTTATTGTATTGCAAGACCATATCCAGTGTTACGATATATATTTCATGTTGCTTTTAATGCTCAACATTTTTCCTATTCTGTCCTCTTTCCTCCAGATTTGTATTTTGATAAAAAAAATTTGGCAAGCTGAAGTGATCTCACAGGAACCTAGTATCCAAAGGGCTATCCCACTTGCTCCAAATAAAGATTCTGCATAAATGAAACAGTAAGGTTTTGCTGACAATGCCATAGCATCCATGTGCTGTAAAACACAAAATTCATTGTTTTTATAATTGCTTATATCATAATATTCCACTTGAATGATTTGACATTTGAAACAACAGGAATATACAGGGTAGTCAAACACTGACATGAATTATGGACACCTGCCTTCTATCATGTGAGCTCTTATCCCAGTATAATTTCCTGTCTTTTCTACGTCAGTGGCCAGGGAGAATTTTGGAATGCATTGCTCACATCAGAAATAATGAACTCCTAATTGCTTTAAGATTGCACACATGTCAGAGTGATTGATCAGGGTTTACAAATGCCATTTGTATGTAGATTACCATCCCCTGCTACCAATTAGGAAAATGCATAATAAGTAATAAGATAAAGTAAACTACCAGTGAATAAATTAGACTCTGGTGGTAAAAAGGGTAGATCAAGAAGCATCGGTGGGAAGAAGAGATAAAAGGCCAATTTCTAGTAGAAGAAAACACTTAGAACAATTTCCCAAAATTTTGAAGCCACAAGGAAAAAACTGAAATTATGGGAAAAATTCAGATACATGTAGTACTTACTTTCCTATCAAACCTAAACTTCTTTTACTGATTTAATATAAAATGCATCATTTATAACTTACTCAGCATATAAAATTGTACTATTTTGTATATTTATAGAATTTGAAATTATAAGTATCTTCCTTTTGTATAAGGAAACATTGCAAGTATACATTATAATTATTCATTGGAAAAACTGAGAAAGTCCTCAGTTTTTCATGCTATATACTTGAGCAGGAAAAGCCTTGCTTTAAGAAGGAATTTTCTTGTTATAAATGAGGAAATCTCTCAGCCCCCCCATGCTCCTCTGAACTTTGTTGGGAAAACTACCAAAAAAAATCATCATGGGGAAAAAACCACCTTGCTTTCCAAATTATTCCATTTTTTCCCCTCAAGCCTTCACATTTCCATGAATTTCAGCATCTTAGAAAGTAACAACACTTTTTGGGGGGAGGAGAGAATTTTCACTTGCTTAAGAGCAATGCCTTGGACCAAGTGGGTAGTTCTCTATCAAATTAATAGGGAGAGACAGCATGTTGGGCCTGATGTAATAATCATCTATTTAAATCACAACAACAGTGGCTTTATGCAAACATGCCCATTGCTGGATGATCTTTGGCAGGCACATTGGTCTTCATTGAAAAAGCTTCCTTTAAAAAAATCTCCAGAAACCAAAGAAGGGGGAAGGAGAAACACACTACCATTTTCAAAGTATTTTTTCCAGTCTTTTCCCATGATGCAACCCTAATATTCTGTTCACTAAAAACTCAAGAAAGCTTGTTCCAAGAGTATGAAATTTGCCATGAAGTAGCTACCTGCAAGTAATACAATGTGACAAAACTTTGGGGGGGTGGGAACCTGATAAAGATCAGTTGCCAACCTTCAAGTGCACCTAGAGATCTCCTGGAATTACAACTGATCTTCAGACTACAGATCACTCCCCCTAAAGAAAATGGCTACTTTGAAGGGTGGACTCCAATGTGGTACCTCCTCAGGCTCCATCCCTAAACTTGCAGGAATTTCCCAACCCAAACCAGGGAACCCTAATCAAGGTCAGTGGTTCTCCAGGGTCTCAGGCTGAGGTCTTTCACTCCCACTGCCTGATTCTTTAACTGGTGATGCTAAGGGGGATGAATTTATAACTTTCTAAGTGTAAAACAGATCTCTACCAATGAAATGTGATGCTGCCTTCCTGTAACTGGAGTTTCTGGGGACCAAATTGGGGCATGCATAAAGGGAAAAGGCTGCAAAACACACGGCTTCTCTTTAAGAGGCTGACTTCTTGTGGGAATATTTGGGGATACTTCCTCCATGAGGGGAGACTACATGCCTAAAATCTTCTGTCAATGGGCATTTTCACGTGAAACCAATTTTTCCTTTTTCACTTACAGGGACTTACACGACCCCTCAGACCCGTGAGTAAAGGAAGATAATCCCCTGGGACGTGCCAATAAGAATGGGGGAGACAATAAATTAGGGTTACCATATTTTGAAAAGCAAAACAGAGGACATATTTTCCGACTGACTTCTTCAAACAAGTGATCACTATGACAAATCTCATTTTAAACACCCCTGATATTTAAGCTGTGATAACTGCTACTAACTAGGAATATTTCTAACCTTCCAACCCCAAAACAGAGCATTTCCATCAGTTCTTTCTAAAGAGCCCAAATGAGGGCAGACACCAAAAAAGAGAGCATCTGGTAACCCTAAATAAATGAGGGGCCCGCAGTCCCCAGCCTTCCATCTACGAACTACCCACCAGGCAGGCTTCGGGCGGCCCTCGCAGCTACGACTGCTCTAGGAAGGATGCTCCGAGACCCAACTCATCGCAGCCCGATGTTCGAGGCCAACCAAAGGCTACTGCCGCGCGACTTCAGGAGAAAACACAGCGCCCAGATCTTCCAGAGAGGCCTAAACCACACCAACGACCGGATATGTACACCACTCTATAATGATGCCCACTGGTTCTTAGGAGCTGTCTATCAATCCATTACTCCTCTTCCATTGGGCTTTACCGCACAAGATCCCGCCTACTGCCGCTGTAACCGAGAGACCATCGTCACCCGAAAGTGTTTGCCTGCTTGCCGGGGAAACTATATTTCTTCTTAAGCTCGGCCCACTGTTCTTTCTCTTCTTTCATTGATGGGGAGAGACGTCCATCACTGTCCCTCTCGGGAGCTGGCGACAGCCAATCACCTTTCACCTCGCTTTCTTTTCTTTTCTTCATTCGCGCTAGTCAGCGTTCCATCCCCGCCTTCCCTTGGCATTGCCATCCAATCAGAAGACCTGTCGACGTTGAAGGCTCTCAACTTCCCTCGTCCTCTACCCAAGCAGTTATCTCGAACTGATTTTTTTTTTGGTCGCCGCACGCCACATCCCCCTCCCAACCACCTCTTAGAAGAGGCGGGGCCATGATCGCCACACCGCTCTTTCTCGGCGGCGCGCTGTTGCTGTTGCCTCAAATGCGCGCTTTGCGCGCGCCCGGCTGTGAGCTGTTGCCTCTCATGCTGTCTGGTGTCCTTGGTCCAGTACAGTCACGATCTTTACCGAGCTTTACTCTGCATCGTGGGTGCGAGGTGGTGGTTCCGGATAACCGGTACGATTCCGAGGGTCCCTTCCCTGCAACAGTAGCTCGAGGAGATTCTAAGGGACGCGACGAGAGCGGGAAGGATCTCCTGAGGCGGGAGGAAGGAAATGAGGGTCGGGGAGGGGATTAGGAGCGGGAGCAAGGCAGCCTTGGCGCTGAAGGAGAGCTTGGGGAGCCCTCCCTGGAGGAGAAGGGTCGTTCGTGAGGGAGGGGGGATCCGAGGCTTCGGTGAAAAGGGGAAACGCCGGGAGGGAAGGGAAGGGGGCTGGCTGGCGGTGGGTTCCGGGAGGCAGCCGCTGCCACTTGTGGTGAGGAGAGGAAGAGAAAGCGAGGGGGCGAAGTCAGGAGAAGGTGGGGGTGGGCTGGCTCCGTTGGAAGAGGAAAGGGGGGCATAGTGCGTGGGGGAGCTGGAGGACGCGTGTGTATGTGTGGATGATTGGGGGAGACGGGGCTGCGGTACGTTTGTGAACGAGACGGTGGCTGCAGGCTGTATGCCGTGAGTGGTAAGGAAGGACGACCCTTTGGTGGTATCAAGGGACTTCGCGTTGGGTCTGGAGAGAACGAACGGCTGTCATTGGAAAGCGAAGGGGGAGGGATGCGAAGAGCTGTCAGAGTGCGGAGGGAGGGTGACGTGAACCAGCCCGAGGGGGTGTAGTTGGGCTTGTTAAAGCTGGGTGGTTTCTTCCTCTTAAGCTTCGAGGTCTGGGGTCCTCTTTTCTCCTTTCTCCTTTTTGTACTCCTTTCCCAGAAGTGGTTTCCTTTGGTCCTCACTTATTTTGTACAGGGCATGTGATTTCTAAAAACTAGATTCCTCCAGAGTAGGCTATCCTTTAGCAATAGTACAAAAGACCAAGAATCCAGTAGCACCTTAAAAGACTAACAACAATTTGTGGCAGGATATACCACGAGAGCGTCGCTGGGGAAGACTGACTCCCTGGCGATGCTATTGTGGTGTACCTTGCCACAAATTTTGTTAATCTTTAAGGTGCTACTGGACTCTTGATCTTTTCTGCTGCTACAGACAGACTTACACAGCTACCCATCTCTATCTGCATTTATTACCAGATAGCTTTTAAGGAGAGTACAAAGGGCCCAGATCATCACTCTTTCTATGAAGTTCAACTTGTGGGTAGACATGCTGGCTCTGACCTTTAGGGTAACTAGTGGTAGGTTGGTGTGGTGATTATAGCTTGCTGAATTTTGTCATGGTTGCAGTTTCTCAGAGAAAGAGTAGAGAGCAAAGAAGATTTTTAAAGGGTTTGATTCTGTGAACAGGAATACAGAGGCAAGTCTGTTTTTCTCTTATTTGGATAGGTGCCTCACAATCACTTGCCACATGATAGTGTGATGAGCTTCATCTGTTGTTTGTAGGACTCTTAACATTAAGATGAGGTGACACTTTTTAGTGCAGGCATTGCTCAGTACCCATGTGCCAGTTTTTAGGCCCTGAGGTTAAATTAAGCTCCTTAGACATGAGTATGACTTGGCCATCTTTCTCAAAGGGAGCAAGACTTTTAATCACTGGAGCACGTGCTGAGCATAATTCATACTCCTTCCTGCATTCAAAGCACTGTATTACCAAACTTCTTGGTGTTTCGCTTTTTGTCCTATTGCATCCTGTATCTTTTCAAGTCCAAGAATGTTAGCATCTATGATTTCTTTATTCCATAAGCATTCCACGTTACCTCTTAGGTTTGGAATGTTTTCATTGAAAATGTATGCTTAACCAATATGTTGAATTTCCATTTAATACTTCCTTTTGGATCTTTTGTGTGTGAAGGAGAGAGAGATTTGGAGAAAAGGGCAGAAATATCTAGTTATGTACAAACACTGTGTGATTCTCCCCCTTCATCCAGCTAGTTCCTAGAAAATCACTTAACTATAATTGTGCTTGTGATTTTAAGGCCAGGTTGTTGAACTGTTTTGTTTACTGACAAACAGGCCTTAAAACTTAGAGGCATATTCTCTGCCCAGCCAGTGACTTGAATGTAGGCACCTCATTGTGGTACTTCACAGCTTTACAGCGTATGTCAATTTTGATTGTATCTGATGGGATTGTATATGTGATAAGCATCTTCAAAAATTGCTTTAGAATAATGGGAAATGAATTGACTGTAAGAGCCTCATTTTCCTTAGAATGAAGACATCTTTGTATGCTAAGTTTTGTACCTGGGTACTAATATCTGAGTTTTAAATGCTGTTGTCAGGTAATATATGTTCATTATGTATAATTTTGAAATGGCACTATTGTTGCCTATATTATATTTTTCACAGTTGCTTAATGTAGAATTGTATGTATGGGCCCTTGGAAGCTTTTGCTTTCTTTACAAGGAGCTTTATTATTGCTTCCTATTCACTGATCACTGTTGATAGATTTGCTGTTTAATTTCTCTTTCCTCCCCAGAAATTACCGTTTTAACTGTAACGGTTGTTATATAATGTTCTAAAGCTCAAGTAGTATGTGCAAAATAAATTTTAAAAATACTTGATTTATACATGGCTATGTTTATTGCAAGCTATTTTTATTTTATGGGAAAGTAGAAACTTAATAATTCTGATCAGGTTTTGAAGTGGAATTTCTATATGGTCCTCATTGTTCTTATGAAATCATACAAAGCATTAAAGCATTCAGACATTACTACTGAAAAATATTAATATATTCCAGTATTGGTGTTTAATTATAGAATCCTGTCTATCTGTAGCTTTGATGGTTTTTTATTTTTAAAATCAAATTTATATCCCGCTCCCTCTCCCCTGAATGGAACTTGGGGCAGCTAATAGCATATAAAATCATCCAATAAAAACAATACAAAAGATATAATAAATAAACTTAAAAATATAAAACATTTAAAATATTCTCATTAAAAGATACAATAAATAAACTTTAAAAATATAAAACAATTAAAATTCTGTCCCCATTAAAATCTGTCCACTATCAAGCAGGGTAGGATGCATAGCTGGTGAAGACCCAGCTGAAGCATACCAGCTACCTGGTGGATAACAACCACCCAAAGGCAGTCTGAAAAAGAGCAGCTGTGCATCCCCTGCAGAACCTAGACATTTTCCACAGGGGGGGTTCTCCCTGCACCTGCATTTGTATTCTTCTGCCACTTTCACTCATTTCTGCAGATGTTTTGCAGTCCCAGGAGTGAAAACGCAGTTTGTCCTCTGTCGTGGTGCAGCATCAGACTTCCCTGTTTCTGGGAATTCCCTTGCTGTGCCACAAGAGGGGGCAAACTGTGTTTTTGCTCCTGGGACTGCAAAAACCTCTGCAGAAACAAGTGAAAGTGGTGGAGGAATACAAATGCAGGAGCGGGGGAGAGCAGTTCCTGCAGAAAACATCCTAGGATAGTCCCGCAAGGCACGCACCTCTTCAGGCAGCTGGTTCCACAGAATGGGGGCCTTTACTGAGAAGGCCCTCACCCTTGTTGACACAAGGTGAATAGTTCATGGACCAGGGACCATCAATGAATGCCGAGATGAAGATGGGGAGAATCATACCGAGATAGGTGGTCCCGAATGTATGACAATCCCAAGGCATTTAGGGTTTTTAAGATGAGTACCAACACTTTGATTTGGCACCAGAAACTAATTGGGAGCCAATGCAGCCGCTGTAGGATAGGTGTTATATGTGCTGACCAGGACACTCCTGTCAGCAATTTGGCAGCTGTGTTCTGGACCACTCGCAGTTTCTGAAGCATCTTCAAAGGTAGCCCTGCATAGAGTGCATTACAGTAGTCCAGTCTTGAGGTGACGGTTGCATAAATTACTGTGGCAAGGTCCTCCCAAGACAGATAGGGAGCCAGTTGGCAGGCCCCGTGTAGATGGTAAAACCTAGTCTTTGTCACCGAGGACTCATGTTTGTATTATAAAATAGTTAATCTAGATGTAACAGTAATTCCACTTAGAAAAAAAAACCTATTACAGTTCCATCAGTTCTTATAACTAATAGTGTTTTCAGTGTACCCAGCCTCAAGTACATGCCTGATTCATTTGTTTGGGTTCAAGGGCAGTTGAATTCAACACTGAACAATTCAATTTTTTAAGAAATCCTTTTCACAGAAGCTGATAGTCTTCACCCATATTGGTCCTTTAATTTGCACCTTTCTGAACAGAGTTTGCATACTTGCAGCTCAATTCTATGAATGTTGTTTGATATTAAGTCCTGTGGAATTCAGTAGGGCTTTGGCCTTCATTAAATCTAGTTTGTAGGTTAGGAAAATCACAGTGCAGCAATTAGTCCATTACTTACTTTCCTTTTCAGAACTCCTATGACCAGATGGGTCTTGAGCAATGACTAAAATATATATGTCAAGATGGGCAGCTGTCAATGTTCCCTCTAAGCTGTGGAGTCTTGTGAGCAAAAATTCTACTTTGTGAGCAAATGGTGTTAAAGTTGTGAGTAAGCGAATTGGCCATAGCATAAATTAGTGTGCTGTGGAGCCCTCCTTCCTGAGCTAAGACAAAAATGTGTGAGCTGGAGGCTAAAAAACTGTGAGCTAGCTCACACTAACTCAACTTAGAGGGAACACTGGTAGCTGTGTTGTTAGGATCTATATGAGAGCAAAGTTGGCATCTTGGTTTGTTGCAGACTTTGGTAGTACTAAAGTCCATGCTACTGTCAAGTAGTTTATTTGCCAAAATGCTGGTGAGAACTTCAGGTTTGGTGAGAAATGCCTCCAAATCAATGGCACAGCCATGGGTACCTGCATGTCTCCACAGTATGTCAACGTTTTCATGGCAGATCTAGAACAGCTAGATCCTAGCAACACTATTACTGGACCAAGCAACATCAGCCATGCAAACTCCTGCTCATCATCTAATGTGATTTATGCCATCATGTGTCAGCAATGCCCTTCCACCCTCTACAATGGACAAACAGGCTAGTCCCTTCAACAAAGAATTAATAGACATCAGAAACCACAACATTCAAAAAACAGTGGGGGAACATTTTAACCTTCCATGACATTCAGTTGCTGACCTAAAAGTAGCAGTTACTGTACAAAGAAATATCAAAGGGAGATTAGAAAGAAAGACTGCTGAATGAAGCTTAAGAAAGAAGCTTAAGAAAGACTGATAATGAAGCTTAAGACAATGCATCCACCTGGACTGAATCAAGACCTAGATTTCCTGTCTCATTCCCCACACCTACTACTTCTCTGCATATCACACCTAATCCAATCATACCTTCTGTTGTCATTTGCCCGCGAATGTCATTTGGCATCTGAAATGACTCCACTTTCCAATATTCTAGCTGTGTCTAAAGAAGAGAGCAGTGACTCATAAAAGTTCATACCCTACCACAAATTTTGTTAGTCTTTAAGGTGCTACTGGACTCTTTTCTAAATATATATATATATATGTATATGTATATGTGTGTGTATGTGTATATATATATATATATATGTATGTATGTGTGTGTATATGTGTATATATATATTATATGTATTTATATGTAGGGAATATTATTCCCTTGAAGTCTGTTAAATGAGTATGTTAAAAATTGTGAGATCCAATGGTTCTTAAAAATGGGTAACAAACTCACATTCCAGTATTTTGTGAGACAAGGGCAGAGATGATCTGAATATGGAATGTTATGGAATCAGCCCTGTAATATTTCAGAAGGTGTAGCATTAAGGCAAGCTAAAGTAAATGTCCTAATGTGAGTGGGGGGCTGTTAGGTGTCTCATGTGTAATGGCAGAGCCTGAGGAGGTAAAATATCAAAGAATTGACTTGAGTAGACTCTGCAAGAGTGAATCACCGTACTGTTGAAATACAGCTCTGTAAGTCGATGCTGGACAAGCAAAAGGGTCTTTGCTTTGTGTAGCAAGAAGAAATCTTTGATTGTAAGGCCTAGCTGCCTTAATCTAGCATCTACTGTCTTCATCCATTGAGAATGGTAAGCATCGTGTTCAGGAAAGTACCGGTGACCTTTAGGTTCAGCTTCTGAAACAAAAATAATCCCTAGCTTTTTGCTTAAAAGTACTGAACCATGCTCTGGCTTCCACTTACTTTTGACTGAGTTTGGCTGTGAGATATACATCTGAGATGTAACAGGGGACTCTCAGTATCCTGTGTGTAAACTGATATAGGGGATGGCCAAAAGATTCTGAGACCACCAAAATCCAGAGAGTGACACATAAAGAAACTGGGGTATTAGTTTAGAGTTGAACACCTGAATTATACCTGGGATATATCTTCCTCCCCTTTTAAAGAAGAAGTGAGTCGTCCTTCCAGAAACAGGCAGGCTTAATCTTATTCAGAGAGCACTCTTGTGCTGATGAGATCAGGAGAGGTTTGAAGAAAAAAAGAGTCTTTAGGTAGCAGAAATTCCTGACTTTTTCAGTGTCTGAGTTTACTATAGGTCATTTGGAAAGCTTTGCCAGGTATATTTACAAGTTCCTTTCATCAGCAGCTGTTCAGAATAACCAGAAACCTATTTTGTTCTTTATTAAATAAATCAATTTTTGTTTAAACTTATCCCAGAAATCAGTACAGTACTTCCTCAGGGCCACATAGTCCTCTGAAGTGCCCAGACCCTAGGTCATGCTACCAAAAGAGAGTCTGCGTGCCCATTTCCCCCATGTTTTGAGATCCCCTTAAGGGATTTGGGGGTGAGAGCTTACAGGAAACTTGCCTAGCTTGGGAGCTGTCGAGGCACCTTCACCCTCAAGTGGTAGGGGAGACCACACAGTGGCCTGTGTTCATGTGGAATCCTGCATTCTGCCATCTCGCAGTATTCTCCCCAGTGGAGTACATCAGCCAGCATACAAATATAAGAATATGAGAAATCTTTGATTGTAGACATATAATCCTGCATTATGGGTCATTGTATAGCTGTAATTTTAGTTAGTGTGTAGCTTGGTAGGGTGTATGTAGAAAAAAATATGGCTAAGGATGGACATGATAGAGATTTATAAAATTATGCCTGATTTTTCTCCCTTTCCCATAATACTGCAACTTGGGGGCAACCCATGAAGTTTTTGGGAAATAGGCTTAGGGCAGACAAAGGGAATACTATGTTACTCATCAAGTAATTAAACTATGGAATTCATTGGTATAATGATCCCATGTGCATAGATGGCTTTAAAAGGAGTTAAATTTGTGGAGGATAAGTCCATCAGTGGCTCCAAGCTATCGTAACTAAGGGAAACATCTGTATTACAGAGGCATCAACTCACTGAACACCAGTGCTAGGAGGAAGCATCAGGAGATGCTCTTTGTATGTTAGAAAACTTCCATGCCACTTCTCAAGAGAAACCTGTCCAAGGGAGCTTACAAAATAAAACAGCAAAAACATAAAATTTTAAAAACCCCACCAGAACATGAAAACACTGGGGAGCTTAGAATAAATATAACAGCTTCCAGGCTAAAAGCACTATACAGTAGTGTTTAAAAAATAAAGCTCTTAATTAAAAGTCTGGATGAATAGAAATGTTTTGGCTGAGTGCCTGAAAGAGAGTATATAGGTGCCAAGGAAGCCTTAAGGGGAAGGGCATTCCTAAGCAAGGTGCCACTATCTGTCTATCTGTCACTGTTCATATAGCCTTGAGAAGAAAATAAAATAATAAAGTAAAATAATGCCTTACTTGATGTTCTTCTGCTGCTGTTTAATTATTGCCCCTAAAATTTTTGCTGCAGACAGAGTAACGGAATCATTTGTATCCAATAATAACCATGTCACCTCTGCCCTTGTACAATCAAGTGCCTCATTAGACCTTTCCATCATTTGGAGTCAAGGAGTAATTAAACTGGCCCTTAACTCATTAAATATAGGACACTCCATAATCATATGCTCAATAGTATCAACTTTTTCAGATGACTATCTACATATTCTATTTGTATATGACTCTTTTTTTATATCTGCTCTCCAAGATTGCCGATGGAAAAGAATGTATTCTGGCCAAAGTAAAAGCTCTTCTGACCTTTGGTATTGTCAGCTGATAAAAGTACTTTGGCAGTTGCATCAGGAGGGTAGTACCTAAATATGACACTGAGCATATCCTGCGAGCCCTGACAGATTTGCTGTTAATATACAATTTATTAACACGCAATTTAATTAGCCAAATTATTTCTTTGGCCTCCATGATCTTCACCATACTGTTTGTCATACTTAGAGATTTCATTTTCTTTTCTGTAGTTGATCCCATTGGCTATTATATACATATGCTAGTAAAAGTCCAAGGAGGGTAGACCCTCCCTCAGATTTTAAGGTCTTAACTTTCAAAAGAAATGCTTTAATCCATGCCTTAGCCTCCATTGATGATTCACCTAATTCAACTCTCACTGGTGTACCTGAAACACATCTGGGGGTAGCCAATATGCACCAGAAAAAATCATATTGAATAGAATCTATTCTCTCAGAGACAGCATCTATCCAAATTTCTGCACCATATTAGTACTGATTTGTTACTTTAGCATTACATACCTTTCTAGCCAAGGGGACAAATTTGCCACCTGCTGTATAATGATATTTTACAATTGTCTTCCCAGTTCTCAGGGCGCAAAGTGCCACTAGTGAAAAAGCCCTGTCTCTGGTTGCCAACTGCCTCACCTCTGAAGGTGGGAGACAGAGAGCAGGGTTTGTGATGCAGTTTGTAACTGGTGTACTGGTGTGCTGGACAGTACAGAAGACAGCAGTTCTTCCCTGGCCCCAAGCCATTTATGGCTTTAGAAGTAAGGACCAGCTCTTAGAATTGTGCCCTGGCCGGCCAGTGCAACTCTTTCAGTACAAGGGTAATATAATACCATCCAGCCCCCAACAATAACCTGGCAGCTGCATTTTGGACCAGCTGAAGCTTCTGGACTGTTTTCAATGGGAACCCCACACAGAATACATTACAGTAGTCTAACTTGTGTGAATCACTGCAGCCAGAACATGTTTTTTGAAGACTGGCTAAAGCTAGCTTATCAGCCAAAACTGTAAAAAGCACTACATGCCAGAGGAGACCTGGGCCTCCAACTGCAGGCCAGGATCCTTCAGCACCTCCAAGCTACAAAACTTTTTCAGGAGGAATGCAGCCCCCTTTGGGACAGGTTAACTAGTCAACCTCCAAGCAGTTTTATAATTGACCAACAGCGCCTCAGTTTTGTCTGGACTGAGCTTCAGTTTATTGGCCCTCATCCATTCTGTTACCTTTTCCAGACATCTTGAACAGCTATGCATTGTTTTTTGACCCTCCAAGGCAACTAGTCTGGCCACTGTCAAACAGAATGCTGAACTAGATGGACCATTGGTTTGATCCAGTAGGGCTCTTGATTGTTCATTGATTATGGTGGCAAGCACAGAGGGATCAAAATCTTAGTGCCTGAGCAAATGGATATCTTACTGTATTTCTTGCTGCCACCAGCTGCCAAATCATCCACTGGCCATTCTACTAAAGCCATGCCAAGCTTTGTGGCCTTTGCACAAGTCACTCCCATTCCAGACATCTGCAAAGCAGTGACCTGGTTGCAGACCTCAGCCTTCATACATTACCGAGCCTTAGGTGTTCAAGCAAAAAGAGATGCATTTTTTGGTTGAGCCACAGAAAAGCATTTGCCCTTGCCAATGACAGGTTGGCCACCTTTAATGAGGGAACAACCAGAAGGTGGCAGACTGAAGATATGTTGAAGTATATATCCTTAAGTATAAACGCTTTTACCATCTCCCATTTCTCTTGCAGACATCCATACAACACAAATTACCCAATGTCTGTGTATAAAATTCAGTCATACAGTATAATTCTTATGATAAAAATTGCTGTGGAAGTACAATGTATGGAAGACTATGAATTAAGAGGGCTTTTTTCCAGACCTGATTTTGTGGTGCTTCAAAGCAGCTGTTATAATCTGTTGCCAGATATTTTAAATAACATTTCCTTATATTCTCTTTAATTTATTTGGATTGTGGTTTAAATGACAAATTTAGCATTGTAATGGAGTTAGTAGAGAAGTTTATCAAACTTGTAGCAGCGCTTTTTGGAACCATACTTTTAAAACCCTAAACACACTTCATAACCGATTTAGAAATTCTGTTTCCTGAGAGAGCTGTGCTGTACGAATTGTGACATAAAACATACCAAGAGCAAACTTTATAAAGTAAATTATGTTCCAGGATGAAAAATACTCTTGTGGAGGATTAGTTGAATTTTCCATTTCCTGCAGACAGTCACAAAAATAGAACAGCTTTGCTATACTACTTTCTTGTGTTTCATAAACATTTTGCAGTGCTTTCTATTGTATACTAGATGGTGGCTCTAGAAGAATGCAGTTATACTGAAGAGAAACCACTCTTTCTGGATTTTCCTCGGCTATTTGTTATATTAAAGAATAGCCACATGAATGCACAAGAAGGGCATGCTTTGGATTAATGATGGTTTATCCATTGTATCAACTTTATATACTTTGTCACAATTTCAGGGTTTTAAAAATTATACTAAAGGCGTTCTATCAAGAGCAAAACTGTGGGTTTTCCATACTGACAGCAGCCTAAAAACACCAAGAATGCTACTTATACTAACTGGAATACTTCTAATTAATGATAGCACAGTTATATCTCAGTCCTTAATATTTATGTATGAAGAATATTTTTGCCTCCATCTCTTACTTTAAAAGAATTCTTGAGATAGCTAACAAAAGTTTAAAATAAATTAGGAAAATAAAACTTAACTAAAAATGTAGCCCAAGTAAGTTGTGTCATTGTGGAAGCTGCCTGCTGTAGGGGTATTTTCATGGATGGCAGTTAATTAAAACCAACACAAAAGGGGGGAGGGTGCGGAGCAACGCTGGGGAATGGTGGATGTGTGAGCTCAAAGCTCCAGCCTTCTCCTTCTCCCTTCTAAAGATGACAGTTCTGACCCAAATCTTGATTGAAATGATGGGACAATCCACATACTAAAAATAAATACTCTATGGGCAGAATGACAGCACTGAAATTTTTTTCCAGCTGAACGAACAGTCGACAAAATCAGGTCGACAGGAAAAAGCAAGCCCCAAAATGGTAACTGCTCAACAGCCTGTGGAAGGAGGGCTAGCACCTCAATTTAAGAGAGACTTTATCAAATTAAAAGAAGACTTACACCAATTTCTTTCTGGTCAAATAACTCAAGTCATACAGCCAATCTGAGATCAATGCAACATGCTAGCTACTACTCTGAAGGAGACTATGAACACTGTGAGGAGTGCAGTAGAATTAGGTCTTACCCTCCAAGAAGAGGTGAAACTCCTGCAAGCTAACGAAGCCATTCTGCAAGAAAAAATACCTGCATTGGAAAACAAATGGTGGCAAAGCAACTTGAAACTGAGAGGAATTGGCGAAAATGCAGAAGGTACTGCAGACCTTGCTTCTTTCATTTCATTATGGCAGGGCCATAGTTCTTACATTAGAAAATGGCTAGAGCCTACCACCTAGGTTCACTCGCTACCACTTGTGCAAATCATCCTAGAAATATCCTGATTTAATTTGTATACCCCCATTCAAGGGATAGAGTCCTGAGAGAAACATGGATAAAAGGAGACCCTTTCTGCAATGGACAAAAAGTTGCAGTTTTTGATCCTACCCTGGAGTCATTGGAGAAGAGGAGAAGACTTAAGCTAATCATGACAACCCTTGTAGAAGCCAAGATCTGGTTCAGATGGAGCCCTACATCTAATATCCTTGTATACCAGGATGGACAGCTGCACCAAGCCTCAAATGTGGACTCTGGAAGAGAACTTCTAACAATGTTGAAATTGCAACTCCTTCCCAGAAGAATGGTCAGTGTCAAAAGCTAAGGAGGAAAAGCTACCAAGGCTAAGGCTAAGTGATACCAAGCTGCTTACTTTGGAGTGATCGTTCCACACTTCAGTACTTTAATTTTTGTTTTATTATTTTGATATTGGGAATTTGGTCATATAGAAAGCATTATAAAATAAGGTTAAAATGCTACATAAGACTATCTGCTTACTGTTTGTTAGTTATGATGCCTCAAGTAATTTTTATGTTTATTACACTAAATGTATTATGCTGTTATAAAATGTATGCATAGAATCATTTTATAGTAATAGTATAGTATAGTTTAATTAATTTGTGTTAATATCAGGGGTCATTTCATAGAAAAAGAGGTGCAGGAGCTCATTAGCATCTTATTAGCCTAACTTATTTGCATATGCCACACCCCCTGACACCTCCAGAACTGTGTCAGAAGGCAACATCCACCACTCAGGCTCCTCCCCAAAAATCTCCAGGTATTTTCCAACTCAGCTGGTGAGCCTACCTGGAGAAAAACTGCTTCAAAACCACAAAAGCACAATGAAAATTTTTAGCAGGGGATCAGCTTTTGTGAGTTGCTGCTCTCTTCTACAGACACTTCATAGCTGAAGAAGTGACCAGTGACCCAGTTATGAATAGAGGCTACAGTTCCCGCATTTGCAGAAGTCTACAGATATGGGCAACATCCTCCTCACTTGCTACCTACGTGTAATGGTTGATGACTCTGTTTCAATGTATCTGAAAAAGAGTACATGAACACGAAAGCTTATACCCAGAATTAAACTTTGTTGGTCTTAAGGGTGCCACTGGACACAAACTTTGTTCTATTGCTTCAGACCAACACAGCTACCCACCTGAATCTATGAAAACCAGAATTATTCAAGAGGGCTCTTCTGCACAGGCAATAGGGTTACACTGTACAAAAGACTTCACAAAGTTACTTGAACAAATTATTAAGGTAGACTCAACACCTTCTGTCCACACATGCTTAAGGTAGGATAGCAGCTCAATGTTTCATTAGCAGTGGTACTTAAGAATATCTGTTCCAGTGCAACAGAACAAAGTTTGAGTTCAGTGGCACCTTTAAGACTAACAAAGTTTATTCACATGAAAACTTAGACCCAGAATTAAACTCTGTTGGTCTTAAGGTGCCCCTGGACTCAAGCTTTGTTTGGTACATTTTGTGTTTATTGACTGTCAACCTTTATTTGAGCTGGTTGTAGCCTAACTCATTAACTGAAAGAGAGAGAGAGAAGGAGGAAGGGAGGGAGGGAAAGAAAAGAAAAAGAAAAAATGGAAAGAAAGGGACAGAAAGAAAGGGAAGGAAACAAAGAAACTGAAAGAAATGGGAAAAAAGAAAGGGGGGAAGGGAAGGAAAGAAAGACAGAAAGCGAAAGAAAGGGACAGAAAGGGAAAGAAATGGGGAAAAGGGAAAGAAAGAAATGCAGGAAAGGAAGAGAAAGGGAGCAAAGAAATGGAAAGAAAGGGGAAGAAAGGAATTTATATGATTAGCAAGACTTTAGACTCTTATACAAAACAGAAAATATCAGACAAGACAGCAAAGGAATTTGGTGTTCGAGGTCATCTGCATTTTATTTTATTTTTGAGATTTTTATACCACCCTCCCCAAAGCAGGTCCAGGGCCATAAAAACCAAGTCCAAAACTCGTTACAATAAAATCACATTAAAAACAGGTAAAACTAACAATAAAAATTAATATAGGTAGCAAGAGTTTCTCATCTGTTAGAGCCACAGGTGTAATCAGTGGGCTATTTCAGCAGATTGGAAGGCAGATTGAGAACAGGGAGGCCAACTGTGATGGATATCCGCCGACTCAACCAACCTGGCAGAATGGCTCCATTTTGCAGGCCCTGTGGAATGATAAAAAGCCCTACAGGGCCCTGATCTTCAGTGGGAGCTGATTCCACCAGGCCAGAGCCAGGGCAGAAAAAGCCCTGGCCCAGGTTGAGGCTAAGCAGATGTTCCTCAGGCCAAGGGTAACCAGCAGATGTTGATCCTGTGAGTGCAAGGCTCTTCAGGGCACATATGAGGGGAGGCATCCTTCAGATATGTTGGTCCTGGGCCACACAGGGCTTTGAAGTTTAATACCAACACTTTGAAATGGATCCAGTACTCAATTGGTAGCCAGTGCAAGCAGCACAATACCGGCCGAATGCATGCTTGCACAGGCAATGCCATCAGCAGGTGTGCTGCCACATTTGGGACTACTTGGAGTTTCCGGAACATCCGCAGGGCCTGTAAGACAGAGCTCTTCCACCAGGCCTTTAATTAAGGAGCCACAACCACCAACAACAACTGGAAGGCATACAGTCCTGTTTCCTGGTTTCTGCCACCTACAGCCTGTGCCCACCACATATATTTAGATAAAATCTATGAGCTGACTATTAAGACAGGTGTCAGAACACTGCCACCTTAAGCAATAGATGTAGTAGAGATCTGCTACTACTTTATGATATTTATGATATTGAACTCTTACCTATTGAATTGTTTTAGTTGTTTTTATGACTGTTAGAATTGTTATTTATGTGTTTTATCCTTCAAGTAAGCCGCCCTGAGCCTGCCTTGGCAGGAAGGGTGGGATGTAAATAAAATAAAATAAAAATAAACATATTATTATGCTGTTGGGTTAATATTTGGACATTCATTGATAAATTCAGTAGTATTGTAAAAGGTAATTTGTTGTTGTTACTGTTATTTAATACTATTTCATTTAAAGTAGATGTGCATAAAATGTTTACATCTTTATAAAATAAGGGGAGAGGGAGGAGGGGAAACAGTTTGTATTATTCTTTGCTATTCTTTATTCTTGGTGTTCATACTCCCTGTATAATAGGTTTCTGGACAGGGAGGGCTTTTTTTCTCTCTGAGCCCAGTTGCTTATAGGGTCTTGTGAAACCAGCACTGGGTTTAGGGCTTGAATTATTGTTTGTTTATATAAAAATTAAGTTTGTTGAAAATTGGAATGAGAGTTCAATGTTCATTGCTTAGATGTACTACTGTGATGAAGCACTTAGATATGCTATTATGGCAGTGTATTTGAAAGACTTTCTCTTTTTTTTGAAACAAAATTTTTATTGGAATATATTCAACATTGTTAAACACCACTACCAGTTCAGATTGAAAATTATATCCCTTCCCCCTTCCCCCCAATAGGCTTCCAACACTGCTAATAACAAAAGAAAAAATTAAAAGGTAATCAAGTTTAAACTTGTAACAGTCGATAAACCAGGTAACACAATTCTAATACATAGGAACCTGACTCTTTCTTACACAGTTTCAAATAAAAGTACAATACAATCAAATATTCATTTCATTTCACATTCAATTTCAATAAGAATCAAGATTGTACATTCTCCCTTTCATTTTATATTCAGTTTCCATATACAATTTCAGGCCTTCCCAGTCTTTTAAATATTGTTCTGCCATCTGTCCATTTAGTTTTTTCGTCATTTTGTCCATTTCAGCTAAAAACAGCAATTTCCTTAACCATTCCTGTATATCTGGCACCTTATCCGCTTTCCACTGTTGCGCAAAAGCCATTCTCGCCGATGTGATCATATACCATAGTAATGTCCTCTTTTCTTGTGGAATTTTTTCCATTGTCAAACCTAAGAGAAGAAGCTCCGGGCTTTTCCTAATAGGAATTTTTAATATCTTCTGCATCTCACAATAGACACTTGACCAGTATACTTTTGCTTTATCACATGTCCACCACATATGGTAAAAAGAACCCTCTATTTTTTTACATTTCCAACACTTATTACTATCCATACTAATATTAGCAATCTTTTTTGGTGTCATATACCACCTGTACATCATCTTATAGCAATTTTCTTTTATATTGACACAGGTTGACATTTTAAAAGCTTTTCTCCACAAAAATTCCCAAGATTCCATTGAAATTTCCTTATTCATATTTATAGCCCATTTTATCATTTGCTCTTTAACAGTTTCATCCAAAGTATATACAGTTAACAGGGTTTTATACAACTTAGAAATCATTTTTTGCCCTCTTTTCAACCAAATATCTTCAAACTCATCGTTCTTAGCTCTAAAACCAACCTCTTTACAGTCTTTTTTGTAAATGTCCCGTATTTGACAATATTGTAACCAACCATACTCAAATACTAGTTCATTGTTTGGTTTTAAAACATATTTCTTCCCTTCCTTTTGAAGCAACTCTTGGTATTTCAACCAGTCATTACCTTTATGTTCTGAAAGAGGATGAATAACTGCAGCAGGAACAATCCATAAAGGCCTCTCATCGGGAACCGTATTCCTGTATCTGGTCCATGCTTCAAACAATGTTCTCCTTATATAGTGATGCTTAAACATTGAATCTACTTTATTTTTCCCATACCAAAGATAGGCATGCCAGGCAAATCTGCAATCGTGACCCTTTCTCTAGGATAAAGCATATTGTAATTCAAATTTATTCAAAGTTTACAGATAACATCTTTTAAAGCATGTACATGGAACTTTAGGGACTTGAATCACCCAATCAAACTCAAAAGAATCTCAAATGCTCTAAATAAGGAGAGACCTAATTTTCTTTTCTTTTTTTTAAAGAAATCCATTACAGAACAAAAGTAACAGGTCCTCAGAGTCCATTGATCTTTTAAATCTGGAAAGACTACCAGGCCTGATATACTATGAGCATTTCTTTCTACGCTTTCGATACAAATCGAATCCCATCATATATGTTTGCACATGCCTCTAGGTATTCTGGGGATTAGGATTCAAAGGAATTTCAGAAATTATTTAACTCAGAGGCTAGTTCCAATGACAAGGGCTGAAGGTCTTGAGAAGGCTATTAAAAATCAAACCTATAAGGTGGCAGTGGAATCTGCAAATCCTCTGACTTTATTGGATCAACCAGTCCCACCTACTCTGCCCTCACCTACAAAGGTATCTGGCATAAAGTCTCTTAACCCTTCTATTGTTACAAAACAACAGTCTCCACCAAACCCTGAGCACCTGGCAGATAAGATTAATTTGGATTTAAGTTGGCCAGAAGATGAGGTAGAAGCCTATCTCCTGTCCTCCTTCAATATTTTATTGTCGTGCAATCAAGATTCCTTGATAAACTGACTAGAACTTCTGGTGTCCACTTTGAAGAATCTAAAACAGACAGTCAGTGGGTCTTTGTCATGTCACCCCCAAACCACCAAGGAAGTCCCAGGAGGAAGGGGAACTTCCTCTTTTCGAGGCTGATTGACCCCCTATCGAACCAATTGTAGTAATAAATAAAGGGAGTACTAAATTAAACATGATTGTCCCTTCAAATGACCTTGAACTAAGTATGTTAGTCAATGAAGCCCCAATAAATACAGAAAGCAACACCTCAAAACAGCTACTGAACAAAGTGTCTGAAGCATGATGGTCTCAGGACCAGTACAAGCCGGACTTAATAAATCCCTTGAAAATTATATCATGGAATGTTGCAGGCTGGACTTGTAGAATCAGGAACACTCTTTTTATCAGAATTATGATATAATTCTGATACAAGAGACTTAGGCAGCCAATGAACTTACGGTCAATGGCTATAATTCATATAATATTGGGACAATACCAGCTGTAGGCCATGGGAAGCTAAAGGGTGGCTTGGGTATTCTAATATCTACCTCACTAAGAGCAAGGTGTACAATATTGCAATCTCTGAAACATCAGGCAATGGCTGTTTTTCTTCAACTAGGCTCCGAAGTACTATTAGTGGTTAATATATACCTTCCTCCACAGCAAAGAAAACTGAAGATTACAATGGTCTGGACTGATCTGGAATGTTATATTGAAGATCTTTTAACAGATAATCCAGTAGATAAAGTCCTTTTAGGAGGTGACTTCAACTCCAGAATTGGAGTGAATGATTATTTCCTCACACTAAATATAAAGTACCTACAGTCGACCAGGAAGAAGAACAGATTTACACCTATTACCCACATTCCTCCAAAGACAGCAAGGCAAACAACGCCAGTTTCTGTCTTGCAAGAATGGCCAAAAGATTAAATCTCTTTACATTGAATGGCTCTTCCTCTGGGGACCACCCTGGGGATTTCTTATTCATGGTGGGAATAAGGTACAGCACTACTGACTGCGTTAGTCAGTGAGAACTTATTACCCCTTATAAAAAACCTCCAGGTTCTTCCTGAATCAGATGGTGACCATCTACCTCTCTTACTTCATTTGGTTCCACTGACTCAGCAGACACATCTTAAAATCTACTCTGGGACACATATTATGCCAACTGAGCAAGTGGGATGTTGTGTCAAATGGACGGCCCAACTCGAGCAGAGCTGAGGTGCAATGTTCCCTCTAAGCTGTGGAGTCTTGTGAGCAAAATTCTACTTTGTAAGCTATTGGCATTAAAGTTGTGAGCGAGCGATCTGGCTACTGCATAAATTAGTTTGCTCTAAAACCATCCTTACTGAGCTAAGACAAAAATGTGTGGGGCAGAGGCTAAAAAACTTTGAGCTAGCTCACACTAACTCAGAGGGAACACTGCTGAGGTCCCCCAAGAATTTCTTCTGCAGGAGATAGATGACCTACTGAAATGGCCTCCTGTCTTTGTAAATGAGATTAAGCTGCTTATAAACCAATTTAAAAGAGGAAAAGCTCTCAGCATTGATAAATATTCCTCCTGAACTTTTAAAAAATAACATCAAATGATGGGCCCTTCCTCTGGCATTCCTCTTTACATATATCAGCTCCTCAGGGCGTATCCCAGAGGACTGGAGCCAGGTGATTATAATTGTGTTTTAAGAAAGGAAGAAGGGATGATCTAGCTAATTATAGAAACAAAGAGGGTTGAGCTAATGCAATATTAAACAGTTCAAAATTTAATAAGGTGTACACAAATTAAAATGCGTTTAAAATCCACATGTAAACAGGACTTTCACACATTTATACACATGATGGGACAATACATATAATACTAAAGACCAGACGCGTTTTGGCCATAAAAGGTTTTCTTCAGTGGTCACAAATACAATCTTGTCCAGACACACATTCATACACTAATATACACATTCTTAAAAACCCTTTGTATAAAAACCAGATGTGATGCCTGCAGATCAAAAAATCAAAAGCAGAAAAATCAATTATTATTACAATGTAAACCAAATTTTAATAAATTGAAAACTATTGTTTTTTAAAAAAAACTTATTACCTTTTATAGATGTAATTTAGTTACAGGTATGTAAAATGGGCCATACCAATGCCAATATGTATTCTAAATGAAAAATGAAAAAATGAAATCATTATGTTAATAATCCATATAATATATAATCCACATTAGAGATAAATTAAATTATGTTAGTAATAACCAACCTGGTATTCAGGATATCTAAGGTATGAATGTGTGTCTCTTCATCCATGCAAGAATACTGTTGTAGGTTACTATGTTAGCCACCTAAAATAGTAGCTGTGTTAGCCACCTAAAATATTGGTAGAAGAGCAAGCTGGTTTAGGGAGGAAAGATATAGAAAGACTCCTGGTTTGCCCTTGTGGTTGAAACAACTGAACATGTTTTGCTTCACTCCTGGTTCTATCAGGAAATTCGTGCAAAGTTTATTTTTCCTTTACTCAACCCTGCTCCTGAGCTGCTCCAACCCTGAGTTTACTAGGATGCTTCTTATAGGAGCCAATCCACAGATTACAGCTCTTAGCATAAAGTTTTTGGCTGTGGCTTACAAAATTTGCCAATAAATGTTTCATGTAATGTAATAGAATTTTAACAATAACTATTAATTATTTTAACTTGTGATATTGTATATTTATACATTTTATATATATATTGAATATTGGATTACTTCCCTGTAATTGTATAATGCCTCTGTATTCTTATGTAGCCTATTAGATATAATAGGATTTTTTTCTGTTTGACCATACTGTCTTGCTTGTCAAGTGCCATAGGTCAATTGAGAGATTGAGTTTACATGTTTGCAGTAATTTTGAATTTTTTTTATGACATTAAGCATTAATCTGGGCTCAAAGGCAAATATTGTGGTTGGTTGATACAGTGCTGCATAATATATTGTGTGTTGTTCTGGGTGCTTTCTCAGTTGTTACGAACTGTCAATATCTGTTGAGGCAAGAATAGGTGGGAAGACAAATTGATGCAGCAAGGTACAATATCTGAAATGGTTTTTTAAAATATGACCCTGTTCTCCTCTGCCAAATGTGCCAGGCTCTGTGAAGGAACTGAAGGACATTTCTCTCCCTCATGCTCATCCAATCTTGTCTCCTGTTTTGGGATGCAGAATGTGTCAGAAGTGTACTCTCTGCTCTGTAATCCTAGAGGTACCTTCATAATGGACAAAAAACACATTGTTCCTCACTGTAGTGTCCCTGCTGCTTAAACACATCTACTTACTGTCTGTGTGGTAGGCAATTTACTGCCTTCACTACTGTGTTTTTGATCAATTGCATAGCATCTGCCTGAAGCAAATCAGGAAGGAAGGATCAAGTTGAAGTAGGTTAGGCCTTGTATTTTCCTGTAAGCATCTACACAGTCTCCTCTTCCATTATGTGCTGAAGAATGAGATTGGCTGACCTGGAATCAGTGACTGAATGCTCATATGCTCACCAGTGCTGTTGTGAAATTTGGATTAATCTTACCATTTTTTATCTGTCCCCTGCTAAAAAGAGTTAAGCTCTTCAGTTTCAGAACAGTTCTCATTACTATGTGTTGTCATGAAGGGTCATTATTTTATTTAGGTTATCTGCATTTTCTTCTTTTTAAAAAATATTCTACAGGAGTAAATTGTTTTACAATGAAGATTATTTAAATAATATTTTTGACAAGTATACCTATTGTATATTTTATATATACATTATTTTAATTAAAAATGCTATATGATTGCTTATTTAATAGGTAACTTGGTCATGATATGTATCTAGCTGCTTTAAGCTGGCAACTAGAAGATAAATTGCAAAAATAGAAATAAACATTTGATTTCAGATTATGAATTTCTCTGTGTCTGTGCATATACAAATACATTTACTTTGGTATAAATAACTTTAAAGAAGCAAGTGATAGTACTGTGGCAGAACAAATACCTTTTCATATACAGATGGGAGCCTGTGCTTGGCCTCTGCACCCCCTTCCGGCCCTGGAGCTGAGATACTTACCTGGTCTATGGCCCTCAGGGAGAGGGAATCCACCAAGTAACAGGCTGCCTGCATAAGGCAGACAAAGGAATTGTAATGATTCCATGTTTTGATGTGTGTGTGTGTTCCTTTAAGTGTTTAGTTTGCAGTAATATGAGAAAAGTGATAGAGGGAGACAAGTGATGTGATTGGCTGATGACTGAGAGTGTGGGAGAGGTGTGTCTGAGAGGAATCTGTGTGTGTATGTGTTTGAGGATTCTGTGTGTGAAGCTTGAAGAGAGAACATAGTCTGTGTGACTATGGAATTCTGAATCTAATTCTGTGTGAATAAGACCAACAGTTTAGTCTGTGTGACTAAGAGTTGATTCTATTCAGTGTGAATAAAACAAAGAGACTAGCCTGTGTGGCTATATAAGTGTGAGAGAGAGTATACTGAGTGTGTAAGCCTGTCAGAGTGGAGTTTGGAGTTTGAGAGACTGTTTATGGCATCAAGCTTTGCCAGTTATATTTACAAGTTCCTTTCTTCAGGATCTGTTCAAAATAACCAGAAACCTATTTTGTTATTTCTTAAATAAATCATTTTTGCTTGAACTTATCTCAGTAATCAGTACAGTACTTCCTCGGGGCCACATAGTCCTCTGAAGTGCCCAGACCCTTGGTCATACTACCAAAAGAGAGAGATCTGGAATTTTTAATTTCTGGAGGCAGCAGAAAACTACCAAGTTTATGTACTCAGGGAGTGTTTAAAGGTAAAACCTGTTTCTCCTATAAGCAAGGATGTCACAGGAATCAACAGGAGCCACTTAGCAGATGATTGAAGAGGAACACTTGGATCAGAGAAAGAGGTGAGACTGGGCCGGGGGCTGTTGCGTAAATGGGGAGGAGTGGATGATTGGCTGCTCAAGGATAGACCAGAGAGGGAAATAAAAGGCAGCCTTTACATACAGGCTAGGGAGAAAGGAAGCAGCACAGTGCTAGAGAAGGAGTCAGAATGCTGTTCTAGGAGAGAAAAGGAGGGACCTGCAGTGTTCAGGCAATGGTGTACTTTCCCCAGTTCTGAGGACTAAGGAGCTCCAATATGGAAGGCATAATGGCAGCAAGGGATGAAAGTGATCTCATGGAATGGGGTCACTCACATTTCATAAAGTGGAAAGTAATGTTCATGTTTTTAATATGTTGTTGAAGGCTTTCGTGGCCGGAGTTCATTAGTTGCTGTAGATTTTCCGGGTTGTGTGGCCGTGGTCTTGGCATTGTAAGACCTTACATTTCTCTAGTAGCTGTGACTGGCATCTTCAGAGGTATAACACAGAAAGATGGAGTACTCTTTGTGTCAAGGTGAGCAGAAAAATGGTAGGCAGGTAATTTATATCTACCCTGGAAGGTGGGGTAGGGCTGAGTCATTATCTTGTAGTAGTTCTCCAGACTATGAACATGCTAATGGAGGAGATTTCCTAAGGAGGTTCTTTTGTCTATGGATTGTTTCCTGAGGAGGTTTCCTGTTTCCTGAGGAGGTTCTTTTGTGTGTGGAATGGCTATTGAAACGCTAATCTTATCTGTAGTGCTATTGTCAGCTGTAGAGCATTTTGTGTTTTTCAGGACATGTTTTTGTTAAATAGGAAGTCATGTGTTTATAATTTGAAAGCACAATGAATTGCAGAGTTCAGGACAAAAATAATTGAATTATCCAGGATAGTTTTTGCTGAAGGAAGGATCTAGATCTCAACTCATGTGATGACTTGTTAGTTTCCAGTGAAGAGTATCAAGACCATAATAATGAATATGGTACATGATCTGCTGTTCTGTAGTTAAAATACTTGAACTAAAGAGGCAGATAGATTTTCTCCACAGTTCTTTCTATAGATAGACAAGCCATCTAACCCAGTGTGTTTGGTAATGCAACATGTGTTTGCTAGAGGATCGTGGATTCTCAGCATTAAGGCTGCATTCTTACATGTTTGAACTATATTGGGATTTTGTTTTAAATTAGGTTTTTTATTAGAATAAGAAATCAATTAACATTTTATTAATTTTTATATAATTTATCTTAGAGCTATTATTTTAAATAGTTCAGCTGTATAAGAGAAACAGTAGTCTCTGCGAAAATTAAGTCCTTGGAAACATATGAGATATTGCTCTTGATCTCAGAGGTGTAGAGCAGAAAATCTACTATTAACATATCAAAAAGTGGTGTGCACAGATGAGATTAATGAAAGGGAAGGAAAGAGCCTTTTTATAAATTTCTAGCAAAGAAGCAGCTACATCTGGATGATACTTGAGTGTTTGTAGTACTATACAAATGTTATGCTTAACTTTATGAAGTATGTTGTTAAATTTGATAATATACATTGATAATATGATGTTATGCATATGCAATCAGTTGTATGTTTAGCTCTAGATTTCAGAGGCAAATCCCTTCCTCCCCTGAACTAAAGGCCAAATCACAGATATGCAAAAAGGGATTTATTTTTGATAAAGTGCTCAGATGAGCATACTCTGCCCCCAATCCTTTTTTTCATTCAGTATATTCTACCATAGGTTTAGAGAATGATCCTGTTGAATTTGGAAACAGTTGGGAAATTCCCATAGATTTTATTAGCTGCACCATCCCAGTCTTAAATATGACAGACATCTGAGTTCTGTGGTAGAAAGTTTTTAATGCTCATAATCTCCAATTTCAACTTTATTTTTTTAAGTGACTGCACAAGCTGGCTTCTTATATAATGTGAATTTTATAGGTAACTTTTAGGGGATAGGATCTTTCTACTTGCAATATATAAATATTAAAAATAAGTTAAATTTCTTGTTTCTCTGGACTAAGATAGATTGGGGCAAGATAAAAACACATGCAGGCAGTCATTGTTATGGACTGAAACCCATAGAAATAATTACTGCTTGAAGTGAAGTACAAATTGCGATAGTGACAATACATGTACTACAATTTTACCAGTGTCTAAATGCTGTGATAACTAAGTAAAGTTCCTACTCATGTAGAATTCACTTTTCAGAGTAACACCACCCCTGAGGAATTAGCAGTCTAATATTCCAGGGATATTTTTGTTTGTATTGGTTGGTGCATTCTAGAAGCACCCAAGGTCCTCCTGACCACTTTTTATATTGTAAGTGATAAGTAGGTAAGTTTTAATGGTTTAACATCTTTTTTGGCATTTAAGAAAGTATCAATAACTGAAATTACATCTAATTTAAAATGGTTCACTCTCACTACTTTCTCTAGAAACTCCTTTAGTAATTCAAATAGAAACAATGTAATAAAAGGACAGTGTATCCAGATTGCATCCAGACAGGATAATAGTCCAAAATAGGATAATTATACACTGAAACTGTATACATATGTGCATATCTGATTGTATGTTTTATATATATATTATATTTTTGTACAGTAATGCTTGCTACAAATCCAATGTATTAGCTGGATTGCAAAGAAAATTTCAAATAATATTTATTACTATACCAGGAAATATGTTGGATAAATCACTTGGTGTGATAAATGAATATGTATGGTAGTCATAAATCTGCTTTTCATTTTTCTCCTTGAAAATTTGGTGCAAAAGGTGTGAGAGACACTGGATGTACTAAATATTGCTATAAGTCTTTTCAGATAAGAAACTTATTACGCTAGATAACGCCAAGCCAATTTGGTTCTACATATGGGTACAGTAGGCATGTTGCCAATCAATTTAATTGCCCTTAATTCTCTAGGAGAAGTAATACTCTAGTATTCAAGGCCAAAATCCATATGCCTTCTGTGAGGGCAGCATCTGTCAGAAATTAAGGCTGTGCTGTGCCCATCACTGTTGTTGCTCAAGTAATATTGGTTTAACCCTAATAGAGCTGTAGAAAAATTAATAATTGCAAAGGAGTTCAGCATCTTAATGTCTGGATAAGTATTTTACAGAAGATCCAATTATTATTTTTTAAAATCCAAAACAAGAGTTACTAAAATTTAATTTTCCATTATCTAAATTGGTTATTCCAGATTTGACCAGAAACATGAAAAAAACCGGAGGAGGGAATCCTTGGAAATTGTGAAGTGCTGCTGTTAAGGAAATCACTCTTGTCAAACAGTGGCAAAAATTGTATTTGGCATAACATGGGATTTACACGTTGTTTGTGTGTGGGGGGGGAATGCTAAACAGACTTTTGTTTATTTATATAATTGAGAAGATTGCAGTCACTTCCTGTATTGGTGATATCTTATCCTACTAAAATCAGATACAATATATAAAAACAGGCACATTTTGAAAAGAATGTGGCATTTCAGAGTTCAGTATGAAGTTCTCTTATATATTGTTCTGTATGATCTATTATTCACTATTATGTAAATTGCTTTGTATACCACAGGGTTTCATGTGGCCTGTGACTTAGTTGGCACTACCCTAGCTAAATCAGGATTGGTGCTCCTAATCAAGAGAATTGTTCAGTTCATAATGTTAGGTGTAATAAGTGGCATCAGTTCAGTTCTAAGGATGGTTTGTTACATAAGTCTAAGACATGTCAGATGAGTGTGCCCATTTCCCTCAGATACATCTATTAGGTAAGTACTGTAGTGCACATTTACTACTATCATAGATTTTCATTGTTAAATTAGGGTGCTGATCTGGCAAGTAGAATTTTGTTGAAAGTTTAAAGATTAATTACAAAATCAGGTTGTTTACTAGAAAACTGCTATCTAAAGGGGGGAAATTTAAAAGCATTATAGAAATGTATTGTCTATGTTAATTTTTTAGTATCATCTATATATCTATTTCTGAAGTGTGGGCAGATCTATGGATACCTAAATCCGTAGATTGGGCCCACACTGAGAGATTTTTGTCCAAATTTGAGGGAGCCCCGAGGTTTGCTGAAAAATCTTAAAACATTTAGAATACATGGGGAGGGGGTTTAAATCCCCTCAAAACAAAAATGTTCTCTGCACACATGCAAAACACTTACCTGAAAAGGGCCCTGCCACAGCCGTGGCTCCTGGGGCACTGCCACTAATGTGGCAGCTATGGAGGGCCCTGCCAGCTGTTCAGGACCTTCCCACCACTGCTATGGGAGGAGAGGAAACTGGCAGGTAGCTTGGGAGAACCTTCACTGCTGCTTCTGCAGGAGGGAGGAAGAAGTGGCAAGCAGCAACTACAGAGGGGTGAAAGTGGGCAACAAGGCTCTTTATCATCGCCATCTCTGCAACTGCTGGCTTAGCTACCCTTTTAAAATTTTCTCTTGGCTTCTAATCAGTCAGACTTCAGGGTTAAGTGGCACTGAAGATGGAGGGGATGAGGAGGTTCTTCACTTCTCCCCAGCTCCCATGCTGCTTCTCCCCACAGTCTGACTGATTAGAGGTGGGGAGAAAGTTTTAAAAGGACAGCTGAGCCAGCAGTTACAGAAATGGGGGTGAGAAGGAGCTTCCTTGCCTACTCACATTCCTCTGTAGTTGATGGCTCAGCAATCCTTTTAAAATCCACCCCTGTAAGGTAAACAGGCGAGGGGAAAAGGGAGGAAATATTTGATAGAGAAGGGGTGGGAGAAAGAGAATAGGCATAAACTATGGGGGGCTCGGGGTCTGGCACCCCCTGAAATTTTCCAGGGGGGACTGAGCCTCTCTGGGGGCAACCAGTGCCAGCTAGAGCCTTGCCACCACCCCACACACCCCACACCCCACCCCATTTTGAAAGTGGAGGGTTTTTTCCCTCCACTTTCTGAGACTTTGGATGGGGTGGGACTGGGAGAGAAGTCAAGGCAGGGGCTTGCTTCCTGGAAGCTAAGCTTCCCCCCAGCTCCCAGCAGCCCTCAGTTTGTCCTGGAGGAGCTGAAGGCTGCACATGGAGTGGCCTTGCTGCTTTGCCACACAGAGAAAGGTAAGGAGCTGGCTGGCCTGGGGCAGCGAGGGTGGGGAGATGTTTTCAGAGGTGGGGATGGGCAGAGAGCACCCAGGCTGGCTGCTGCCAGTGGGGCTTTGCCTTGGGGCTTGGGCAGCCATGCGGGCCTTGTGCTGCTGTTATTTCCCGCTCCCCACAAGACTTGCCTTGGGCATCCATGTGGGGAGGTCCTTTCTTTCTTTCCTTCCCTTCTGTCGTTCACTTCTCTGTCCCCATCTATTTGCTTTCTTTCCATCTCTCCCCTCCCCCTCCCTTTCCATCTCTCCCCTCCCCCCTCTCTCTTTTTCTTCTCTCCTGTATCCCCATATATTTGCTTTCCCTCCCTCCTGTAAAGTACTGGGTTCGCAGCATGGAGACTCAGACTCTACGACATGCTAAATAACACACGTTTATCGTACTTCACACAAAAGACACATGCTGCCTGGCAAGGGCCAACTATATATACCCATCCCAGATACACCCGCAGTTCCATTGGGGGGGTTGAATCTTCCACCAAAGGTCCTGTTGGAGGACTAATGGTGGCCTAGGATCCTTGTCCCTTATTGTGTTTGGAACCAAGCTAAGGACTGAGGCCGCGGACCCCTGCTGGTGGTCTGTGGACACAACACTCCTCCCCCCATAGTTCAAAACCAACCTAAGTCATATAGTCCTGTATGTAGGCTGGTGGCTAGCACTCGTAGGAAAGGCTGGGGTTCCGGAACAGGGTCACTCGCGACCGGCTCCAGGCTGTTGGCCTGGATACTCTGCGGCGGCAGCACCTCCTCTGGGGCCGACAGCACAGGTAGCGCCACAGCTGTTGAGGCCTCGATTGGGGCAGGTGGACTTTCCCTTACTCGTGCTTCTGGGGTGTAGCTCTCAGGTCCCATGAGCCGTGGTGGGGCCTCTTCCTCTGCCAGGAGCTGTCTCCGCCGTAGCTGGTTCACATGCTTCTTGAGGAGCTGACCATTGTCCGTGGACATTTCATAGGAGACCGGAACTGTGGACCTAACGACTTGGCCTGCCAGCCACGGGGGTCCCTTCCCAAAGTTCCAGATGAAGAGGGGTCTTCTGGGAAGGACCCCTGGGGAGCCTCTCTTTGCTCAACCAGCCTTTGTGACTTCGGCACCCAGTCTGGATGCAGCTGGTCCAACAGAATGGTGGGGTGATGACCCATCAGGAGCTCAGCGGGGCAGCAGCCATTGATGCGGTTTGATGTGGTCCGCTGGGTTAGAAGGAAACTGGCTAGTTGAAACTCCCAGTCCCCGCCCGCAATCCTGCTGAGGGCTTCCTTTACTGTTCACACCAACCGCTCCACTTGTCTGTTGGTAGTGGGGTGGAAGGGTACGGACCTCACGTGCTGGATTAAGTTCCTCTGGAGGAACTCCTGGAACTCCTCCAAAGTAAATGCCACTCAGAGAAAGCCTTTTCACTGAGATGATGGATGCTGTGGACCCTGGCTGGGGAGACATAGTACCTGGAGTGAAGGTTGGCTTGTGAGAAGATATACACACATTAATTGTACTTCATACAAAAGACACACGGCCCGGGAAGATCCAACTATATATACCCATCCCAGACACACCCACAGTTCCATTGGGGGGTTTGAATCTCCCACCAAAGATCCTGTTGGAGGACTAATGTTGGCAGAAGATCCTTGCCCCCTATTGTGTTTGGAACCAAGCTAAGGACTGAGGCTGTGGACCCCTGGTGGTGGTCCACGGACACACCTCCCTCCATTCCCATCTATTTGCTTTCTTTCTATCTCTCCCCTCCATCCCCCTCTATTTGCTTTTTCCATCTCTCCCCTCCCTCTCTTTCTTTCCTTCCTTCCTGTCTCCCCATCTATTTGCTTTCTTTTTCCCCTCCCTCCCCCCCTCTCTTTCCTTCCCATCTAGTTACTTTCTTTCCATCTCTCTCCTTCCTTCCTTCCTTCCTTCCTTCCTTCCTTCCTTCCTTCCTTCCTTCCTTCCTCTGTCCCCGTCTATTTGCTTTCTTTCCACCTCTTTCCTCCCTCCCTCCCTTGTTAAAACATCTCTAGTTAGGGCTGCCAGGTTCCCCCTCTGAATGTCCACCTCTGAGGGATAAGGGGGGAAGGGTGGCCTGATACAGGTTGGGAAACTCCTGGAGATTTGGGGATGGAGCCTAGGTGGGACCTCAGTGAGGTACAATGCCATAGAGTCCCACCCTCCAGAGCTTTCATTTTCTGCAGGGAAACAAATCTTTGTAGTCTGAAAATGAGCTGTAGTTCAGGGGATTCCCAGGTCCCACCTGGAGGCTGGCACCTTTCACTCCAGTGCTGAAACTGGAAACTCTGGTTCTGCTGTGTGAGTTGATGGATGCAGACCACTTTGCATTGGCTTGCATCTGCTGAATCACCCTGCTTCATGTAGGATGCAGAACAGCCAGGTTGAGGAAGGGAGGGGTGTCATTCTACCAAAAATGAGAGTGTTTGGGTCTTTCTGTGAGTTTGAGGACAGGAACTGGCACTGAAGTGAGATTGGAAAAGAGTATGTGGCTTTCTGAAAACCCTTGGAGAGGGTATAAGTGTGTTGTTGGAAGGGGCAGAGCAATATCGACCCCCTTTTCCATTTCTAGTAGATGGGGGAGGTGAAGAAGCCGAACAGTACAGCTTGCATTCCTTATTAATCTTTAATCTTTATTGCATTAGCAAAAAAGCCATAGTATCAGTGCGAGGTAAAAACAGGTGACCAGCACTAAAAACAGGCAAATAAGTCAGTCATTTTAACGAGAAAAAAGAGGGGGGGAAGGAACACACACTTAAAATTATCAAATTAATATATACATGGTTGACAGTTCTCAGCTGTAAGCTACATACATTCAGGGAAATTTATTTTCCTAATCACCGCGGCTAAGAAAGAAGCCACTATAACCGTAATTTGATTGTCAGAGGAATTATCAGACAATAACACTGAAACTACCCAAGGAAGGAGGGGGAGCTTTTCTTTTCTCATAACAGGAATGATATATATCTCTTTCCTTATTCCACTTAGGGCAAAAAAGCATTATATGATCCATAGTTTCTATCATCTTTTGTCCACAGTCGCAAACTCGTTCCGAGAACGGAAGTCCCGAAAAAAGACCAGAGAGCACCTTAGAGGAAAAGGAATTAAGTCTCGCCAAGATGAACGCTCTGCGTTGTCTTGGGATCTTTAAAGTATAGCAGTATGACGGGATAGCCTCCGGGGGGGCAAGACTCAAAGATAAACCAGAGCAAGTACGTCGGGCTCTTTGAAGGGTACTACTGTAGTCAAGATCATTTAGTTTGGATTTCCTTTCTCTGAATGACTCATTTAATAATGGTGCTGTTATATCAATCCCCAAAGTTGTTAATCTCCTTTTAATTAACTTTGATCGACTGCTTTTATAGGTGTCACAAGAGATTAAATGTGAGAAGCCCACTTTATTTGTGCTACCATCCTGGGCACCCTTCTTCACAAAGAGTTTAAAAGCTGCGAGCCATGCTCTCTTTTCAATTGATGGTTGGGCAAATTCAACCCTAAGAGCAGTTCCTGCTACACATCTCAGGACTGCCGCAATTTCCCTCAGAAGGATGTACAGGGGGGGTGTCAAGGATTTCGGATACTCCTTTGATCCACACCGCACACCCGTAAAGGATCTGCGGAATGACCTTAGCATTGAAAATCTTCATGGCAGCTGGTATATGTTTTGCACCTTTGGAATAAAAATTTTTTTTGATTGCCTTGATTGTAATATTTGCAGCTTTAAGAGCCACCTGAATGTGTGATAAGTTGTAATTAAAGATGATGCCCAGGTAGCTAAAGGAGGGGACTCTCTCCAAGGCTCCGCCCAGTGCGCTTATCAGTTTAGGTCCATTCCTTATTAGTGAAAGGGAGCAAGAGTTCAGCAGCACCTTAAAGACTAATAAAGTTTCTGTCAGGGTAGAAGCTTTCATGAGTCACTGCTCACTTCTTCAGATACATACAGCTAGAATGGGAGTCCATCTGTCCATATATCTTGGAGAGTGAAGTGATTTCAGATGCCAAATGACAATAGCAGGTATTGTTAATGAGAGGAACAACCTAGGTCTCAATTCAGTCCAGGAGTTTGCATTGTCTTGAGCTTCATTATCAGTTGCAATTCAGCGGTCTCTCTAATCTCCCTTTGAAATTCCTTTGTAAGAGAACGGCTACTGTTAGGTCAGCAACTGAATGTCCTGGAAGGTTAAAATGTCCCCCCACTGGTTTTTGAATGTTGTGGTTTGTAATAGCAGTAGAAAAAGTAAGAGTCCAGTAGCACCTTCTTCTAGTAGTGCCATTTTCTAAGGCACCAAAATGGGGACATAAATATTAAAGAGACTAATTTCATACCAGGCCAAATCCCAGTCCATCTAGCTCCAAGGGTTAGCTATTTTGCCCTAGAGGGGTTGGGAAAATCTCCCTAATGGTTTATTGCCACTCTGTTCCCATTGGTCCCTGACAAACTCCAACTTGTGCTTTTCTTAAATATAAAACCAAAGCATAAATGACAGTCCTTGTAAAATATATAGAGAGAGGACCTGCAAGGACTTGTGGGAGGCATTTTATTTCCCCCTCCCCCACTATTTCCTCGTTCCCTTTCCTGAAAGCCCACATGGCATCTTCCATTTAACTGATTACTTCTCCCATTCCCACCCAATAGCTAGCTTAATTTATCTGTTCCTTTGTCTTTAGGTTTCCCTCTCCCCCAGCAGCCTTTTCCTAGGAAAGCTATGGTCCAGTTACGTGGTGCTGGTTACTCGACCAGGCCCACTCCCATGATAGGGAACCCTCGAGGACTTGTGGGGGCTACCTTACTGTCCCTGGTATCCCCCTCCTCATACTATTTCTTCTTTCCATCCTCCTGTCGACCCCCATAACATCTCCCTTTTGCCTGCCTCATTCTCTGTTTCTCAGCCATTCACCAACCTATCTTTTATTTGCCTTCTATATTCAGCTATATCATTTATACCCAACTTTTCTCTACAGTGGGGACCAAAGCGGCTTATATTATTCTCCTCTCCTTTTTTCTCTTCACAACAACCCTTTGAGGTAGGTTAGGCAATGAGCTTCCCCCGGAAGATGGGGATTTGAATCTAGGTTTCCCAAACCCTACTCTGAAGCTCTAACTGCTACACCACACTGGCTTTATAGGGTGGCTGCTGTTGAAGAGTAGCAAGCAGTCTGGCCTAGGTGAGTCCATGGTCCAAAGCAGCCATTTTCTCCAGGGGAATTGATCTCTGTAATATGGAGAGCAGTTGTGATTCTGGGTGCTGTCCAGCCTGTGCTTTGAGGTTGGCAATCCTAGTTCCCCTGGAGGAAATGGCTGCTTTAGAGGATGGAGTCTGTGGCATTGTATCCCTTTGAAGTCCTTCTCCTCTTCAAACCCCACCATCCCCAGGCTCCACTTCTGGTTGGCAACCCTATGTCCTTCCCATCCAACAGCCAGCCTACCTTTATCTGCCCCTTTGTCTTAAGCTTTCCTTCTCCCTTCCCAGCAGCCTCCATCTAGGAAAACTGTGGCCCAGTTGTTTAGTGCTGGTCACTGGACCAGGCCCACTTACTTGGTAGAGAATCCTCAAGGACTTGTGGGGTGGGACCTTATAGTTTACATTATTCTCTTCTCCTTTTTATCCATACTACAACCCTGTAAATTAGGTTAGAATGAAAGTATGTGACTGGTCTGAAATCATCCAATCAGTTTCCACAGTAAGATGGGGACTGGAAACTGGGTCTCCAGATCCTACTCTGAAGCTGTAACCACTATGCCACACTGGCTTTTTTTATAAGGTGGGTGTTGTTGAACAGTAGCAACCAGGCCTAATTGAGTCATGCAACTGAGTCAAGCATGAAGGTTGCTTTCAAACTTAGGGTTGCCAACATTCAGGTGGGACCTGGAGATTTCCCAGAATTACAACTGAATTCCAGATGACAGAGATTTGTTTGCCTGGATAAAATAGCGGAGGAGGAGGAGATTGGATTTATACCCTGCCCTTTACTACCCAAAGGAATCTCAGAGTGGCTTACAAATTCCTTTCCCTTCTCCTTCCCACAACAGACACTCTGTGAGGTAGGTGGGGCTGAGAGAGCTTTGACAGAAAGTGCTCTTTTTCAAGAACAGCTGTGCTTGCCCAAGGTCATCCAGCAGGTGCAAGTGGAGGAAGAGGGAATCAAACCCAGTTCTCCCAAATTAGAGTCTGCGCACTTGACCACTACACCAAACTGGCTCTATGTGGTGGACTCTGTGGCATTATATGTAGCTGAAAGCTCTCTGCTCCCCAAGCCCTGCCCTTCTCAAACTCCACCGCAAGATCTACACAAATTTCACAACCTGGAGCTGTCAACTCTAGTCAGGCCTAGCCCCAATGACTCCTCCCTCAAAGGCCAAAATAGGCTTGGAAAGGTCCCTGCCCCCTCCCCTGACTATTATAGACAGAGCCAAGCCTGAAATACTGTAGTTGCCTAGCAACTGCTAATTAGGAAGTCTGTTGCTTAAAGCTACAGGCACTTTTATCATTTTATCATTTTCAGACTTTCTAAAGCCCCCCCTTTGTTTTAGATTTCACATTTTCCTGCAATCTTTTCAGGTTTGTAGAAAGATTTATCTTGCCTGTTCTTAGCTCCAGTCACCAGATTTAAGTATCCAAAGATGGACCAACCTCGCTATTAAAATATAAGACTGCAGAGTTGACTATTGCTTTCTTGGAAAGCTCTTGGAAAATATGCATCAGGGTATCACCATGGCAGGTTAACTTTAGGATAAAATAATGTGATCTTCTTTGAGGTCCCTGTGCAGTCACACACTTGGATTTGGCACCTGTGCTTGAACCCAACCTCAGAGACCTACAAGAGCTAGCCTCAGACTTTTGGCGGGCTTCCTCCCTGTCCTGTCCCCGCGGACTCGGGACATGGGCCCCCACCCCCAGACAACCCGCCAGAGCAACCAGCACCACCCCACGTACCTGAAGAGCTTCCTATCTGAGGGGAGGCGAAGACAGGAGCAGGGCATGGAGAGCGGGCCACAGCGGAGGCGCCCCATGCCAGCCCTTGGGGAGGGGGTGATGCCGGGCGGGCCCGACAATAACGTCGGCCTCCCCGAGGAGCAGGCAGGGGAGGCAGAACGATTAAAGCCCTGGAAGGGCCTCCGATGGGCTCCCTTGGGCTGGTGGGGTTGCCCCACCCAACTGTCCACCTGGGCATCCTAAGGGATAAAGGGCCAAGACGGGGTGGGCACAGCGGGATGGACGGGGGTGCAGGGAGTGGGACGGAGCAATAAAAGGTGGAGGAAACTGAGGAGCTGGGGAGGATGAGTGTGGAAAGAGATTGTGTTGGGATAGAGAGACGGACAGCCGAGAGAGAAAGGGGCCAAGTGTAGTCCTTTCACACGCTGGCAGAGGGACCGGAGGGGTGTTGTTAACCCTGTCTCCTGCCGGTCTGAGGCTCCTCGTCCCTCCCCTCCTGTTGCAAGTATCTCGTTGCCAGGACCACCCCTTCCACTGGGCCCCGGACTCCATGGCCACCTGGGGAGCAGAGCACGGATCGCGGACACGGCGTGACATTCCCTCACTCTGGGGAGCAGGCAGCAATTGCATATGCCTGGAGCTGAGGAAAAAGCACCATCTCCACTCAGTTCCTTCCTTACCACCGCCCTATTAGGACCTCACTACATGTTTCTCCTCACAACTGCCTCAGACCCCCCAACTTTATCTGTTCTTCATCGTTCTTCACCAGATTCTTCATCTTCGGGGGGGGGGGACTTTCATTTCTTCAGTTTGTCTTTGTTTCTAGCCATCCCCCCCTCCCCCAGTCACCAGTAGAGCATATGGGAAAGATATTTTTTTTCAAAAGGTGTCAAGGGTGCAGGGCAAAGCTGCCTTCAACAGATGGACATTCTGTCTGTTTATTCTGTCTGGGGGAAGGCTACAGTGCCCATTGTGGTAATTTCAGCAAACAGGCCAGGAAAAATTGAGCCATCCATCTATGGAGCCACATTTTAGAGGCCTCGATGTCAGATAACTGCCATATTTTCTGTATAACCTCATCCCTTCTTCCTAGCTTACACGCATGCTCATAGCTTTGCTAAGGCTACCATGGGAGACATTCCTCTGCTAGACACCACTATCAGTGTAACTTTGACAGAAGAGAGGGCTTGGGTTCCCCAGCTGGTGTGAATATATCGGCCCTCTGGAAGGGGGGGTATCTCCCGTTCATGATGTAATGTCCTGCTGGGAGATTTCCCATGCGCATGCTTGGATTTCATTTGCTTTGAAGCATCGGAGTATATACACAGCTCTCCATGCAATACCTGTCATTCCTGACAATGTACCTGTCCTACTTGGCAACAGACTGGTATTCCAATAAAGCATAATTTTCTGAGTGAAGTGTGCCTGGACTTGCTTGCTGTTGAACCTGACAGAATTGTCAGGAATCCTTATTTCACCACTGGGCTGGATCTCTCCCTGCCGAGATGAGCGGACCCAGGGGAGGAGGGGTACCCACTACAGTACCCACCACAACCGTGCCCACAACAGTGCCAATCACAACAGTACCAATGACTACGGCAATGCCGGCCAACCCTCCAGCCTCTACGGGGACAGGGGTTCCAGTGTCGACGGTTCCTGTGACAGTCACCAGCCCGGGAGGCCCGGCAACGACGGATGGCAGGGCCATCCCGAGACCTACAATGTCGTACATCCCTCTGCACCTGGGCAAAGGGGTAACATTTCGGCCCAAGCAGAGAGACTGGGAGAAACACCTGGAAGACTCTATGCAAACCACCTGGTTGTTGCCAGGGAGTCAGAGCCAGGACAGCATTTACGACCCTTGCTTGAGTTCCAGAAGTTTTGGTGTAACTCCAAGCCGACCCCTCAAGGTCCCCCCGAGGCATTCGCCAAGTCTGGGAAGAGATGTAGAGGGGAAGCTGGATAGCCTGGAAACGGATTGCCTCATGATAATGCGAGACTTAGGACATTTGCTTCAAACGTTATCGACAATGATGAACCAGGTGGTTCAGACGCGACTAGCAGCCCAACAATGGGTCCCGGCTGCCCCCCCCCGCCTGGTCCTGGTCAGCCACCGCTGGGCCCCGTCCTGCCGCCGCCCACCTCCGTCTTCCCTGCTCCTGTCCTGCCAGCTCCGGAGCTGCAGCAGCCACTGCCCCTTCCAGTGCCTCTGCAGCCAAGGGCGCCGCCTCCTCCCCCTCCCCCTCCCACAATCGCCTGCCCCAGTGGTCCCGCCAGTAATGCCCCGGCCCAAGGATTTACTGGTCGTCACCTTTGATGGTGACCCGGAAAACCTCTCCTTTTTCATCCTGCAAGTGATGAAATTTGTGCAACGATGGGCCCATCTCTTTCAGGATGAGGAGCAACAAGTGGACTTTATCGCTTTGTGGCTGAGGGGAGCCACCACCAGCTGGTACGTGTCTTTTCATGACTTGGATGCAGTGGAACTGGGGAGTGTAGACGCATTCATGTGGGCACTACGAGCTTGCTTTGAAGATGGAATGGCAGCCGAGAAGGCGGAGGCCTTTCTCCACACCTTTAAGCAAAGCAAGCTCTCAGTGAGGGAGTACTCAACAGAATTCCAATGGCATGCCATCAAAATCCATGACTGGATCGATCCAGTCCTAGCCCAACAGTATCGACTGGGGCTAGTAGCTGACATCTGAAACAATGTCATGAGTTCCCAAGAGCCGAGAACCTTGCGAGCCTGGATGGAGGAGGCAGAGAGAGTGGAAAGCAGGTTGCACACTATGAGACTAGATAGTGTGATTGCAGCTGGGAGATCACCCGCTACGCCTCACCCAAAACCCAAGCAGCTCCAGCCAAAAGTCTCAGTCCGGGACCAACTAATGAAGCAAGGCTTATGCCTGAAATGTGAAGAAAGGGGCCACTACTCAGGTACCTGCCATCGGGAGAAATCGCTGGACCATGGGAAAAGGTGACAAGCGTCAGGCTGACATCCCATCAAAAAAGGGAAAGCAAAGCCGAGGAATCCCCGTGTCTTACATATCAGTGTGGAGATATTGGACCCGGCTTCAAGTGATGACAAGGAGGCAAAGCCAGCGGGAAAAGGCCAGGTCCTGTTGTAATTGGCGCAGCACAGCAGGGCCCATTGACCAAAGCGCCAAACATGGTGAGCAACTACCCACCCCTCTTTTTTGTGACTGTTACTATTATGAACGCCGCTATGAAGACGCACATTAGGGTTCATGGCCTCATAGACTCTGGGTGTGGGAGGGATCTTATGAACCCCTCCCTGGTGTCGGGTTTGGAGGCAGCTGTGGTCTGCTTGGCAGAGCCCCTGGTATTTACCCAAGTGGATGGCTCTCAAATAAAAGAACCCTGTAGGTTCAAGACTGTTTCATTGTGGGTGGGGCTGTATATCATTGGGAAGACCATGCTTTTGTGGTGTCCCTGGGAGCTAAATTCCCTTTGGTGTTGGGCAACCCGTGGCTCCATGGACATGACCCATATATATTGTGGGATGAAGGGATTGTCCAATTCATCTCCCCAAAGTGTCAAAATCACGTCTGGGACCCTGCCTGGGGGTTAGCCCTGGATAGTGAGCCTCCCCAGGTTTGTCTGGCCACAGATGAACTGGCCCAGATCCCCAGAGAATACAGAAACTTATTGCAGGTGTTTGAAAAAGAGGAGGCGGGTGAGCTCCCTCCCCATCGCAACTCTGACTGTGCAATCGAGTTGTTGCCTGGGCTTAAGATGCCGAAAGGGAAAATTTATGCCATGAGCCCCATGGAGAAGGAGGAGTTGTGAAAGTTCATTGATAAAAACCTTGCCAGAGGATTTATTCGGCCAGCAGCCTCCCCATTCGCCGCTCCAGTTTTTTTTCTGTAAAAAGAAGGACGGGGGGCTCAGGCTTTGCACAGACTATTGGGGGCTGAATGCAGTTTCATCCACCAATGCCTACCCCATGCCATTAATTAAGGACCTCTTGGCGGAGGTGGCCAAAGGAAAGATTTTCTCCAAGCTTGATTTATGGGATGCTTATTTCTGTGTACACATCCGACAGGGAGATGAATATAAGACTGCCTTCAATACCCCTCTGGGCCAATTTCAATACTGCATGATGCCATTTGGCCTCCAGGGGGCTCTGGGAGTCTTCATGGACTTAATAAATGAAGTGTTACACTAGCACCTGTTTAAGGGGGTGTTAGTGTACTTGGATGACATTTTATTGTACTCCCCCGACACGGTCTCTCGTGTTCAACTGTAAGAGAGGTCCTCCAGACGTTACTTAAGCACAAACTCTTTGCCAAACTGTCCAAATGTGAGTTCCATAAGACCAGCATTGACTTCCTGGGGTACCATATATCTCAAAAGGGGATAGAGATGGACCCAAAGAAAATCTGGGGTGTGTTGGAATGGGAACCCCCTAAGACCCGCAAACAGCTCCAGAGTTTCTTAGGATTTGCAAATTTTTACAGAGATTTCCTGTCACACTTTGCCCAAGTGAATCTGCCCCTAACTGACTTATTAAAAATCAAGGGGAAGGGACTGGGGGCAGCCAAACCCGGGCCTAAACTGGAGTAGACCCCTAAGTGTCAAGAGGCATTTGATCAGCTAAAAGCTCTATTCACAACAGAGCCAGTGTTGACACACCCAGATGAAACAAAAAAAAATGTGATTCAGGTCGATGCATTGGATGTCACTATGGGGAGGCAATCTTACAAGAAGGGTCTGTTGGTCAGCTCCATCCCTTAGCGTATGTGTCCCGCAAATTCAATAACACAGAAAGAAACTGGCCTGTGTGAGATAAGGAGGCTGGGGTGATCTACTTGGCACTGGCCACGTGGAGACACTGGCTGGAAGGGGCCCAAGTTCGCTTTGAGGTTTGGATTGATGATAAAAACCTTGAGGTTGTCAGATGGGCTGAGTTTTTCTCGAAGTTTCACTTTACCCTACACTACTTCACTGGTAAAGCAAACTCCCTGGCTGATGCTCTGTCTTGTCTCCCGCAACATGAAAGTAGAAGGGAGGAGGTTCGCGACTCATTCTTCATGCCTTCCCAATTGAGTGGTGCGGTGCTAACACGCAGCCAGGAGCAAAGGAAATGTGCCAAGTTCGCATCGGCCCTATCTGATAGTGACAAGGAGAAACTGAGGGTGGCGGGGGACGTAGAATGCCGAGAAAATGGTTGGTACAAGGGGAGCAAACTATATGTCCCAGAACTGTTGCGAGGGGATGTGTTACAAGCAGTCCATGGTTCCAAACCGGCAGGCCATTTAGGCTTTGTAAAAATCATTACATCTTTTGCAACACCAATTCTGGCGGCCGCACATGTGCAAGGATCTATCCCTGTATGTTCACTCTTGCCAAACCTGCATCATGTGCAAGCCTTGGTCGGAGAAGCCCCTGCCGACCCCCAGTAGACCGTGGGAAGTCATTTCAATGGATTTCATTACAGACTTACCCCCCAGTAAGCAGATGACCGTTATCTGGGTGGTTGTGTAGTTTTCTAAACAGGCTCATTTCATCCCTTTCCCCAGTTTGCTCACAGCCTGTTCCTTGGCGAGAGCCTTCCTGCAACACGTAGTGTGCCTCCACACGATGCCAGCCAAAATAATCATGGATCGGGAGACTCAATTTATTTCCAAGTTCTGGGGAGATCTGATGGGCATTTTGGGGGTGGAACGTGCCCTAAGTAGTGCTTACCACCCAGAAACTGATGGGCAGACAGAACGGGTGAATCAAACCCTGGAACAGTACCTGCGCTGTTTCACCAACTTCCAACAAGACAACTGGGTAGACCTACTTTCCCTGGCCAAATTTTGCTACAATAACGCTTGTCACACGTCAACGGGGGTCTCCCCTTTTAAAGCCGCTTTAGGGTATGACAGCCCCCCACTACCGTTCCTCAATACAGAATCAGGAAAGAGGGGCGAGGCAACAGACTGGTATACAAAATTGCGAGACTCTTGGCCACAAATTTGTGAGGCCCTAGATGATGCCAAAGCAGTGTACAAAGCCCAGGCTGACAAGAAAAGGGTGGAGGGTTGGGTTCTGCAGCCTGGGGATTTTGTGTATGTATCAACCAAGAACCTATTACTTTCGCAAACCTCACAGAAGTTAGTGTGGAAATATATTGGTCCATTCAAGATTTGCAGGTTAATCAATGATGTGACTATAGAATTGGAGTTACCGAAGAATCTAAAAAAAAAAACATCAAATTTTCCATTTCAGCTTGTTAAAGCCCAGTCAGCCTCCTAACCGTTGGCGCCCAGACGCAGCAGTCCCTCCTCCCTTCTTGGTGGACGGTGAAGAACACTACAAGATTTCCGACATTCTGGACTCTAAAGTAAAACGTGGGCAATTGTATTACTTCGTGGAGTGGGTGCATTTTGGTCCGCAGCATCGGGAGTGGGTAAAAGCAACAGATATCCGAGCTCCCAGACTTTTGCAGGACTTCCACCGATGTCTCCCGGACAAACCGGGAGGTTTCCAAAATAGTCGAAAAGTGGGATGATTGGGTTTTAAGGGGGCAGGATGTCAGATAACTGCCATATTTTCTGTATAACCTCATCCCTTCTTCCTAGCTTACACGCATGCGCATAGCTTTGCTTTGCTAAGGCTACCATGGGAGACATTCCTGTGCTAGACACCGCTATCAGTGTAACCTTGACAGAAGGGAGGGCTTGGGTTCCCCAGCTGGTGTGAATGTATTGGCTCTCTGGAAGGGGGGGGGGTCTCCCATTCATGGTGTAATGTCCTGCCGGGAGATTTCCCACATGCGAGCTTAGATTTCATTTGCTTGGCTAGTTGCAGCATCAGAGTATATACACAGCCCCCCATGCGATACCCGTCATTCCTGACAATGTACCTGTATTACTTGGCAACAGACTGGTATTCCAATAAAGCATAACTTTCTGAGTGAAGTATGCCTGGACTTGCTTGCTGTTGAACCTGACACTCACTCTGCCTTACATCTATTGCCTCACCACCTCCCCCACCTGTGAGGGGAGATTTGGCTTCATTGGCCACTTTCTCAGGGAAGCATCAGTCTGACAAATCAGGAAAAAGACCATCTGATTTGTCTTTGGAGTCATTGAAGAAAAAACATTCAAAAAAGCTGAGACCAGAGGTGGTTCCCCCTTTGATGTCGACAGCACTTTCAGGTTCAACTCCCACATCAGTGCCTGTGGGGTCTTTGATTCATTCTGGGCCCACACCTCCAATGGGAATTCTGGCTACTGTTGATTCAGCACAACCTGTGCCTACACTCGAGATCCAACTGCCACTGGCACAAATTGTTCATGTACCTTCTAGATCTCCGTCAGTCTACAGCTATCTTCCCTCCAGTATCCTAGTCGGATACGAATCACTGAGACAGACTGGAATGAGTGCTTCACCGATTTTCAACCCCCCCTTACTTGCATCGCCGGTCTTGAAGCCAATCCCGCTCTACTTCAGAGAGACAACTCAGGAGTCCCAGATCCCCATCGGCTCTCCAAGATTGCCAGGATCAAGGCCAATGTTGAACCCAGTACTCCTTGGATTCGAAGTCTCCTCCACACACCTATGAGGGACATTATGTCAGATGGGACCATTTCTGCTCACCATTGCAACCCTCTCATCATTCCTGTGACAAACACTCTCCCTATTACAAATGAAGTCCCTATTACTGAGATAGGGTTCAAGACCCTGCAGAGGTTTTGTGGAAGAGACATGAAGCCCACCCAGTGTTCCACCCTTCAGGTTCAACGGTTCCTGCGGCCTCCACCATGACTATCCAGACTACGACCTCCAGTTGATCAGCTACCGCCTCACAGGGTCGTGCTCCTCGAGGGCCATGGCCTGTTCTGTTTAGACATCATGCCTGGCTTCAAACAGATGACAGCAGGAAGAGGCCCAAACATCTGGGGGTCACCCAACCAACCCCCCAATGACAATTCAAGTCAAAACAATGGATACCTACTTTCCAAAAGTGTCAATGCTCTCCTTACTCCTCCGATTCCTAGAAGCGTAAACTCTTTGGAAGCATAAACTGTTGTCTACTAAGACGTCTTTCCAGTTCAAGTCAAAGACCCAACAGTCCAAATGACCTCCCACCCTGTCTGTTAGAAGATAGGCCCATTGTTGCACAATGCCGCTGTTCCTCCCTGAGAGTTCACCTCTGCCATCTCTGCTTGCCATGAACTTGTGGATGGGACAATGGTCTTTTCACACCATACCAGTTATTTGTGGCTTATGGAAACCCTTATCAAGGCCATAAAATTTCTTCACAACACCTTGCTAAGTGGGTGGCATCTACCATTGCACTGTGCTATGAACTTGCAAAAGAGCCTTTACCCATGCTGCACGGGTGCACTCCATCAAGGCCATTGCCACATCATCAGCTTTCCTCAGTTGTATGCCTCTGGAAGGCAAATGCCCTGCTGTGACTTGGTCTTCCCACTCCACCTTTATGACGCACTACGCCCTTGAAATTCGAGTACGGAGGGATGCATCCTTTGATCGGTCAGTGCTGAAATTGGTCTTTCAATGATATCCCCATCATGGGAACTTCCAGTGAGCCTGTGGAGGTAAAAGTTACTGTCTACTGCTGCTGTCATACCTGTGGTAGTTAATGTTATTCTATGTTTTGTTACTGCTGTCTTGCCAGCACCCTCCATCCACAGGTTCAGGCTCTCTAATCACCCAAGTGTGGGACTGCACATGGACCACAACGAAGATAAACAGGTTGCTTACCTGTAACTGATGATCTTCTAGTGGTCACCTGTGCAGTCCCACATACCTGTCCATCCTTCCCCACTGCTGGCAGTTCTGTCTTTGATGGCCTTTTTGGTGGCAGCTGGAAGGAACTGAGCAGGGCTGTCTTTTCTCCTCAGCTCCAGGAATGTGCAATCCCTCCCTGCTCCCCAGAGCAAGGGAGAAAGCCCACCAAAAGTCTGAGGCTAGCTGTTGTAGATCTCACAGTTTTATGCCAAACCCAAGTTTGTGACTACACTGGTGACCAATCAAAAATTATCCATTACAGGCAAGCAACCTGTTTTTCTTTTTAGACCTTAAAGGTTTATTTTTGTTTATTATTCTTTAAAGTAGATAGTGTAATAGGCTTAATTGTCACTAGGCTTCCAAATTGTCTATTCACCCTCTTCCTCCAATCCAGGAACGAAAATAGTTCAGAAAGATCACTGGTATAGAGAAATGCAATCGCATGTTGACATATATGTGTTTGTTCTTTTTACCATGTAGTAGTAGGAGAGCAGAGGTATGTGTGACCCAAGACACACTCCCCTCCATTACTAGGATTTAGACTGAAGATCTGGCTATGGAATGTGTTTGCAACTATACTTCTGTATATTAGTTTAGACTGGTGTTTTGCTAATGCACAGTTTATTATCACAGTCTGCACTGCATTATTTGCTCATGTGAAATATTGTTGGCAAAATTAAAGAATGGCAAAGATACAAAGTATTATAATAGGCATGTTTGTACAGTGCCTATGTACTGTTTTTGTGTGTTGCTGGATGGGATCCTACTGTGCATGTTTTCCCTCTTTTCATTTGTTCAGGCTATCTTTTCCACTTCCTGATTTCAAAACAGCAGCAGAAACCAAAATGTAGATGACTGAAATTACAACTGACAGCTCAACAGTTCTTAAGCAATATAGAAATACACAGTCTCAAATAGGTTTGAAATGCTGCATTTGCTTTTGTTGCCTATTTTGGTAACAAGATGCATTATATATCATGAGTTAGAATATGTGGCTAAATTAAATAATTTTGAAGATTTTAATGTTGATACATTTTATGGGTGTAGTTTCAAATTCCTGTTCAGGTGCCTCATGAATGGTTTTTAGCCATGCTTTAGCCACATATGCAATTCTTTTACTTGCACATAATAAGAGTTATTTGAGCTGCACCTAAACTCTGGGGCATCCAGTTAACATCTCTGCCAAGTTCAGGTTTATTAATTATTCATAGCTGGAGTACTGTATTGGATTTGGATTATAATGAGATGCTTGCATAGTCATTTGTATTAAAGCAAAATTTTACTTCAGGAAATTGGTTATGATGCTGTTGCTATTGCTGTTGCTCCTGCTGAGATGCATCAAACCACTCTTTTCCACCTAATGGGGCTGCAGAGCACACAGACTGGGGACATCCACTGTGCATCCCCGTGTTTCCATGGCAAATGGTGTCCTGTTACTGCTGCTGCTTCATTTTCTTTTTCTTTCCCAGCAGAAAGTTGGGTAACCATGTGCATCTAGATGGGGGGCAGTCCAACTCACCTTGGCCATCTCCTAGTCTCCTGTCTTGCTGTTTATTTATTTAAAACATTGTTCTGCTGCCTTTCCACCTAGATAGAGTCCCCGAAGCAGTGAATGTAAAAAAAAATCATAAAACATTTAAAATAGAGTGCATATAAAAATATTTAAACAATTCTGTAAAAGCATATAAATGCACGTAACAATGCACCCAGGGAACATCAACTCGCAGAGAGTCTCTAAAGAGGACAAGAAGAGATAGAAAGGAGTTTCCAGCTTCTCAGCCTCCCACCAAACTGTCCAGATCCATTCAGAAGGGAAGACATAAAACATGGGCACCATGTTCTGAACCTGAGGACACCATTTCTGTCATCTCTTCAGCTGCCATCACCTCTGACAACGAGGAGGAAGAGCTGTCTGAGGAAGAGTCTGACAACAAGAACAGTTCAGGTAGACTTTTGCAAGCTAAGCACTTCCAGGGGCTTCTTTAAAAAGTGTTTTCCACTCTTTACTACACTTTGGAGAAAGTGGAAAAACAGTAACCACATCCTCTTCCAACCTGGATGTTAGAGGTTTTAAAAAGCCCTCCAAGAAATCAAGAGGCTGCCCCTTCCCAGAGTCTCTTGAGGACGTCTTGTGGTCTGAGGGGCAGTACCTGGCTATCGAACATCCCTGCAATCTATCGCCAAAAAATTCTACATCCTACCAGATGAGACTATGGAGGATCTAAAGTCCCCCTAGGGGATGCCCCTGTAGTTGCCTTACACTCAGGTGCTGTGTTGTCCAAGGATAGGGACAATGCCCTTAAAGACCCTGTGGACAAAAAGAATGAGTCTTTGCTCAGAAAATTGCACGAGGCAGCGTCCTTGGCTATCAGAACATCAACAGTCCTCTTTAACTTCATGTGAGCAATAGTCATCTAGGCAGACAACTTGTTGCAACATCCTGAAGCAGATTCACTAATACTTAAGAGATCACTGCTCAAGATCAAATGAGTGTCACAGTTTACTTTGGATGCCTCTCAGGACAACATTCAATATTGTGCCAGAGCTTAGGCAGCTAATGTGTCATGTGCTGGGCCAAGGCACATGCTGAGCTTGTTAAAGGGGGGGTCCACATTCCAATGTTTTAGCCAGAGATTTCATCTGGTTACAAGATACAGTTTATGGTGCTCCCCCCACACCAGTTTCTTTCTTCACTGGTTCCTACTGACTCCCAGAAAGTAAGCCTTTTACAGGATGCAATCCAGCACCTGTTGGACATTGGGGCCATAGAGCCATTGCCCCTGCACCCACATTTCCAAGGGGTATGTATATTCAGTTATTTTCATAGTCCCCAAGAAATTGGGCGAATGGAGGACAATTATAAAGCTGAAGGACCTCAATCTATGGGTGACACAACAAAAGTTTTTGATGGAATCTCTAAGAACTGGTGATGCACTTTATTCTTGGTGCTGGAGGGGGCTGCAGTGGGAGGGCTTCTAGTGTCCTGGCCCCACTGCTGGACCTCCTGATGGCACCTGGTATTTTTGGCCACTGTGTGACCAGAGTGTTGGACTAGATGGGCCATTGGCCTGATTCAACATTGGCTTCTCTTATGTTCTTATGTTCTTATGTTAACTATTCAGTTCATTCATCAAGGTGATTTCCTAACATCTCTGGACCTCAAGGAAGCCTACTTGCATATTCTTATCTATTTGTCATGCAGGAAGTACCTATATTTTGCTTTCCAGGGACAATGTTATCAGTACAAGGCTCTCCCTTTCAAGCTGTCATCTTCCTCACAAATGTTTACAAAGATCTTAGTTACCTTTGTGGTAGCCCTGAGACAGAAAGGGGTACACACATATCCCTACTTAGACACTATTCTAATCAGAGCACAGGACCGAGAACAGAGCAAACGCAACACCAGGTCTGTTGTGCAGTTCCTTCAAGCCCACAGTTTCTTGATAAATGCCCAGACAAGTCAGCTAATACCATCCCAGAATTTAATCCACCTGGAAGCTCACATAGACACTCAAATAGCAAGAGTTTATCTGCCACTGGGGAAACAGATGAAGATCAGATCTCTCTAACAGGGACCATCAGCACCGTAAATGGGCGGATTTGATGGTTCTAGCACAACTTCTAGCACCATAGATCTAGTGACCTGGGCAAGGTTCTATTCAAGGACATTACAGTGGACTTTGTTACCATACCAGAACAACATCTGGATACAGAGACACAAGAACATCCTGCTATCTCCTACACTGATGAAGTCTATGAGAGAGTGGATATTCTCGACCAAACTGGGCCAGGGAGTTCCCCTTTCCCCCTCATATCGTAGTAACAACAGATGCAAGCCTGAAGGAATGGGGAGATTATTGCTTGGACAGAGTTGTTCAGTGAAAGTAGACTCCAAGAGCGGGAGAGAAGAGTATCAATTGGTTGCAGTTCAGGCCAATAAAACTTGCTCTATTCGCCTTTCAGAAACTGATCCAGAACAAATTTGTTCTGGTTTGCATGGACAATGTCATGGCCAAAGTGCTCATAAACCGTCAAGGGGGAACCAAAGCGCTGCTTCTACATCAGGAGTTCATACAGACCTTTTGGTGGGCAGAGAACCATCTGATAGGATTACGAGCTCAGCATGTCCAGGGTGTCATAAACACACAAGTGGACTGGCGTAGTAAAAAAGACATAGACCACACAGAATGGTCTCTGAACAACCAAGTCTCCTTGGACATGACACAGCGCTTCGGGACTCCAGTAATGGATCTCTTCACATCTGCAAAGAACTGCAAAGTACTGAGGTTCCTGTCCAGATTCCACGAAGTGGAAGCAGAGGGAACGGACACTCTACAATACCCATGGCCTTTTGTATGTCTCCCCTCTACTTCCCTTTCTCAGCAGGGTGCTGGGCTGGGTGTGGGAGGGGAATGAGGACATCATTCTTCTGGCCCCCTACTGGCCAAGGAGACTACGGTTCTCCGAGCTGATACAGTTGTCAGCAATGGATCCTTGGAGGCTTCCAGCCTGACAGGATCTCTAGAGTCAGGGACCAATTTTTCATTGTGGCTGAAATTGATGGCATGTGGACTGAAAGGAGAGACTTAGAACTAATGGGATTCCATAAAGAAATCAGTGACGTTATGTTTCAGGCTAGGTGGCTGACCACTAGACGTATTTACAATTATCCATAGGCCGCTTTCAGTAAATAGGCAATTGATAAGAATGTAAGTCTTCTTAACCCAGCTAAGCAGGATATTATTAACTTTTTGCACATGGGGTGGAACAGGGAACTACGTTCTAACTTCCTAAAGAGACAAGTGGTGGCCATAGCTGCTGTTCTAAACAACAGAGGCCTGGAAAATATAGTCACAGATAAGAATATAAGAACATAAGAGCCAGCAGCTGTGATTGTCATCCTCAGAAGTATAACATAGAAAGATGAAGTACTCTCTGTGTCAGAAGGATGGAGTAAGTTCTGCTGGCGAAACATCAGATCCTACAATGCCAAGACCACGGCCGTACACCCCAGAAAATCTACGACAACTAATGAACTCCAGCCATAAAAGCCTTCAACAACATATTAATGAACAAGTTAAAAAGCATCGGACCCAGTACTGAGCTCTGCAGAACCCCACTGCTTACCACCCTCCACTGTGAAAATTGCCCATTTATACTCACTCTCTGTTTCCTATTAATTAGCCAGTTTTTGACTTGTCCTTTTATTCCATGACTATTGAGCTTACTTAGGAACCTTTGGTGAGGAACTGTATCAAAAGCTTTCTGGAAGTCAAGGTAAACAACATTGACTGGATGACCCTTGTCCATATGTCTGTTCACCCCCTCAAAGAACTCTAACAGGTTAGTGAGAAAAGATCTTCCCTTACAGAACCCATGTTGAGTCTTCCTCAATAGTTTTTGTCCATCAATGTGCCTACTAATTCTCTCCTTAATAACGGTTTCCACCAAATTACCCAGTATTGATGTCAGAGTGACTGGCCTCTAATTTCCCAGATCTCTGGAACCCTTTTTGAAGATGAGAGTGATATTAGCTACCTTCCAGTCCTCAGGAATGGAGGCAGATTTTAAGGAAAGATTACATATTTTTGTCAGGAAATCCACAAATTCACATTTGAGTTCCTTCATAACTCTTGGAAGTATGCCACCTGGACCTGGTGATTTATCAGTTTTTAAGTTGTCTATCAGTTGTAGAACCTCCTCTCTCATCACCTCAATCTGACTCAGGTTTTTCAACACCCTTCCCAAAATCAGCGGTTCTGTAGTGGGCAAGCACTTCTCATCTTCCACAGTGAAGACAGAGGCAAAAAAATGTATTCAGCTTCTCAGCCATTCCCCTATCATCCTTCAGTAATCCTTTTACCCCTTGGTTATCCAAGGGCTCCACTGCCTCCCTGGCTGGTTTCCTGCTTCTAATGTATTTGAAGAAAGTTTTATTGTTGTTTGTTATATTTTTTGCAGTGTGCTCCTCATATTCCCTTTTTGCCTGCCTGATCACAGGCTTACATTTTATTTGCCACAGCCTGTGTTCCCCTTTATCAGCTTCACTGAGACTAGCTTTCCACCACTTAAAGAGTCCTTCTTACCTTTTATTGCTTCCATTACTTTGTTAACCATGCAGGCCTTTTTCTATACCTATTTGTGCCTCTCCTAACCTGTGGTATATATTTTTTCTGAGCTTCTAGGATTGTAGTTTTAAATAGTCTCCAAGCTTTTTACTTTTCCTTTCAGTTTCCTCCTCACATGTCCCCTCATTTCAGAGAATGTAACCCTTTTAAAGTTAAAAGTGGTTGTGTTGGTCTTTTTGGGCAACTCCCTATTTATACAAATGTTGAACTCAATAACATTACAATCACTGTTCCCAAGTGATGCAATCACTTTTACATCTCTCATCAGGTCTTGGGTGTTACTTAGGAACAAATCCAGGATCGCCTCTCCCCCAGTAGTTTCTGTGACCATCTGCTCCATAACACAGTCATTGAGAGTATCTGGAAACTCAATCTCTTTTTCCCAACTTGAACACATATTGACCCAATCAATGTGTGGGTAGTTAAAATCACCTGTTACAACACATTTATTCATTCAGCTGCTATCTTTAATTCATTCATCATTTTATAATCCTCCTCTATCTTTTGATCTGGTGGGTGATGATAAACTCCCAGTGTTAAACTTCCTTTGGGCCCACTGTTTCAACCCATAGGATTTCCAGGAGCGAATTTAATTCTCTTACCTTCTCAGTCTTACTAGACTGTATACCTTCTCTGACATACAGAGCCACCCCAGCTCCACCCCTTCCCCCCATCTTTTTGATATAATTTATAACCAGGAATCACCATATCCCACTGATTGTCCTCATCCCACCAAGTTTCTGAAATACCCACAATGTTAGTTGCTGTAGATTTTCCGGGTTGTGTGACCGTGGTCTTGGCACTGTAGGACCTGACGTAGTACTCTCTGTGTCAAACTCACAATGTTTGTTTTCCTCTGACACCAAGCATTCCAACTCTCCGATTTTACCTCACACTTCTAGCATTTGTATATAAATATCTATAGATTCAACTCAAGAGGGCTTCTTATTCTTCCCTCAGGTTCCAGGGCTGGGTGAAAAGTCAAACTATATATCTGTGACAGGGTGCAACAGTCTTTTAAAGACAAAGAGGAAAACTATGTTACTTGGGGTGGCTGAGTCACAGAAGGGAACAAATTTTTGGAGAGAAAAATCTACATCTGAAGGAAGGAAGTGTGAGAGGCCATGATACATGCATATCCAAGAACCATTACCAGTTAGCTCTCATTTTTCAGAAACTTCCACGGTGATGACCATCTCTTTACACACGCCTCAAAATGAGACCCCTTCAGAATTGGTTTGTTAGGAGATTTAATCCCACCAGTCACTTTCAGGGACAGAAGATTTCCTTACCACATTCCATAGTGGGACAGTTACAGTGGTGGCTATATGAGTATAATCTGTCCACAGTGGTCCCCTTCAGTCAGCAGCAGCCTCAAATGATTATCACCACTAATGCTTCCTTAAAGGGATAGGGTGTGCATTATGGCCCCTGTTTGGCACAGGGAAGGTGGCTCCCCTCCAAGAGCCATTTCACACTAACCTGTTAGAACTGCATGCTATACGTTATGCCCTTAACTGCTTTTCAGCTTCTTTCAAGCACAGAGTTGTCCAGATCCAGATGGTTTGGTCTCTTGCCTTAGACTATCTTTTACCAATCTTTGCCCAGTGGGGAACATCAGAGGTAGACCTGTGTGCCACAAGAAGCAATACCGAGGTCTGGAGTTTTTGCTCCAGAGCCGGATGTGATCCATAATCACTGGGGATGCATTCCAGATCAGGTGGCAGGGCTTCCTATTCCAAGTCTTCCCTCCATTCCCTTTAATTCCTAGGGTACTGGCCAAGATTTTAGCAGAGAAAACATGGTGTATATTAGTGACCCCTTCTAGCCAAAACAGGCATGGTTCTAAACACTACAGTTGGCCTCCCAGGGGAGGTCCATGCACTTCCCAGAAACCCTTTGCATTGCAGTCCCACTCTCCACTATGAGGTGCAGAGGTTGCACCTGATGGCATGGCTACTGAATCCTCCAGAGTTGTTTGTTTGGACCAGGTTGTAGAAGTCCTCTTTAATGCTAGAAAACCTTTTATGAGAGCCTCCTATTTTAGCAAATTGAAGCGATTTTTCCATTTGGGCAGTATCTAAAGGTGTATCAGCTAACCCATGCCATCTACCTCTAGTTTTTGATTACCTGTGGTCCCTTAAAACTTCGGGTCTTGATGTCTTCTCTGTTAAAGTCCATTTGGCAGTCATATCTGCCTCGCATGTGCTAGTGGAGGGCAAAACCTTGTTTTATTCCTCTAGCTAATATGTTCCCACTCTCACCACCCATAGTTCTTCAATTGTCCTTGTCCTTAGTCCTCGCCCAGTTGATCTCTGATCTGTTTGAATCTGTAGCTGCTGCTTCCTTGGGAGACATTATCAGTTAAAGTCCTTTTTCTGGTTGCCATTATGTCATCCAGGAGAGTTGGCAGCCATCAGGGCAGACTCCCCATTTATAAAGATCTGCTCTGAAAGGGTGGTACTAAGGCTAAGTTTGAGGGGGGTTTACTAAAGGTGTGTCCCTGTTCCACCTATCACAGGATATAATTTGCATGTTTTCTTCCCCTCTCCCACCTCAGAGGCAGAAAAGGCACCGCACAAGTTGGACATTTGAAGGGCCTTATTATATTATTCTCCAGTGTTCCAGGGAGTGGGACAGTTCTTACTCCTGGGATCAGACTTCTCCTTCTGCAGCAGGGTCTGTCTCACAGATTGATCCAGTCAAGGAAGGGACCTGACCCCTGGGACCACCCCATTCTTACCGGCTCCGCTGTGCAAGCAGGATGAGTCTTGTCAGTGCTCTTCAGACTGCAGCGATCCGGAAGACAAGGAAAGCTGAGAAAAGATCCAGTGACAGGGGCAGGGGACTGCGATCACTCTGCATTCCCAGACTCATGGTGTTTTTTCGCTCTGCATTTGGCTGGACTACAGACTCCCACCAGACCTCCAGCCTTTGGGCTGGAGGTTCCTTCCCCAGTTGACGATTCCTAGGGGAGTGGTAGAGGCTGTGATGGTGTGTGGGGTGGTGCTGAGGAACTAGCAACTTCCCTGGGCACAGAGGGCCTGGTGACAACAAAACAAGCAGCCAGGAGCCTCATCCCTCCTTAACCTCACTGAAGACTAAAGGGAGGGCAGGATGGCTTGGATAACCTAAGAGAACCCCTGAGTCTCCCAGGAGCCCCTTGGGACATGCTCATGGATAAAGGGAGGGGGAGAACCCCTTTCCCCCAGAGATGTTCCTCTGTTACTCTCACAGTCTGGTCTGGAGGTTAGTGAGAGGGAGGAAATTATTCCAGGCCAAGATATGAATTGGTCCCTGAAAGGGAGTTAAGGAAATTCCAGGATAGGCCCTGGAATAGGTGGGAAAATGATAGCAGCCGTTCTGTCTTCCCCATTTTCTCATGGCAAGTTTTCTTTTTCTTTGCCCCAAGTATTAAAACTGTAGAATAACAGATAAACCTGGCCCATCCAGTTTCCAGACGAGAGGGAGCCCAGATATCCAGTCTCCCTTTCAAGCCAAGACTCCATGGAGACACATGGTGTAGCTCTATCAGGGGAGGCTGCTAAAATGAACCTGTTGCTGGAGATGAAGAAAGAAATTGGATACTTGATACCAGAGACCAGATAGGACTCCAGTTTAGCAGAAACACCCCCAGCCTGGGGCAGGCAACTCAAAAAGTCTTGTGACCAGAGGAGGAAAGAGTCTAAATGTACATCTTGCTCACCCCCAGACCAAAAAAGAGAAGGCAGTCCAGGAAGGGGACTCTGACTCTACAGTCCCGTCCTCTGATAAGGAGGAAGGGGAAGTCTCTGAGGAAGAGGAAGTGGTTCTAAGTGGGCAAACTAGATTTCATCCCCCCACCCCCAAGCCTACTTCCTAAGGTGTCTACTTCATAAGGTGTTGAAAACTTTAGAAATCTCCTCCTCCTAAAGAGGAACCTGATCCAGATTTTCAGGCAGGGTCAGGGAAACTGATACCTGAACTGACAGTGTCACAATCAGGGATACCACTCCCAGCAGCCTTCTTTGGCATAATGAAAGCTGAGTGGGAAAATCCAACAAAACCAAAAGCTAATCACCAGGTGTTTTCAAAATTTTTCTCACTGATGCTAGAAGTCACCAAGAGGATCAAACTGCCAGTAGTAGACCAACCAGTCACCGGTTTAGCCTCTAACTCAGTACATCCCATGGAGGCAAACAGTCTACCCAAGGATCATTGTGACCAACAGATAGAACAAGCGCTTTGCAGAGATTTTGATGCTTCTTCCTGCTCTCTCAGAGCATGCGCAGCAAGATCTTTGTTTATGAGGGCAGCTTATGTTTTGGCTTCGGATCTAACTTCGGCCAAGAGTGATGTACAAAAAGAATTCAAAGACAAGCTGAAGAAGATTGCTCTGGCAACAGCGTTTGCGGCTGATGCTACTTTTGATGCCTTTCATCAGTCTGCTAGAGCCATGGCATCAGTGCAGTGGCCAGAAGAAACAACTGGCTCAGAAACTGGGACATGGACTCTTTGGCACAGGCTAGGGTGGTGGCCATCCCTGTCAAAGACATTAATCTATTTGGGGACGGACTGGACAGATATCTTATCGATGATAGAGATAAAAAGAAAGTCCTGCTTTCAAAAAAGAGGGACAGTAAACCTCAAAAACTTTCAGTCCTTCCATGACTCCAAAAAAGCACCAAGGTCAAACTACTCCAGACCCTTCTAAGGAAGATGGCAACCCAGGACACAAGGCAACAAACTCTCCTTCCCCAATAAGTATGACCAAATTCACAAAGGAACCAAGAAAGGAACAACAGTGTGACTATGTCAGCACAGGGGAATGCTTGGGAATAGGAGGTCAGTTGCAGCACTTTGCACATCATTGGTGGAAGAAGGTGAACGACAGCTGGGGTGTTGGACACATTGACCAACGGATATTCCCTGGAATTCAACACCATGTCATACAACCATCACATAAAAATTCCACACAGTTGCTTGATCAAAAAGCACAAGCTTTTGGAAGGTACCATTCAGTATTTATTGGACTTGGGAGCCATAGAAAGGGTTCCAGAATCCCAAATGAACCAGGGGGTGTATTTGGTGTTCTTCACAGTGCTGAAGAAGAATGGGAACGTCAAGGCCATCTTAAACCTGAAATGGCTGAACAGACACATCAGAACCAAGAAATTTGGGGTGGAAACCCTGAAATCCGTTCTTTCAGCTATTCAGGAAAAGGATTTCCTGACATCCATCATTCTATTGGAAGCCTATTTACATTTCCCTATAAGGGAGTCACACTGCAAGTTTCTACACTTCGCTTATGATGACAACCATTTCCAGTATTGGGCTCTTCTGTTCAGCTTGAAATCTTCCCCAAGAGTGTTCAGGTTGCAGGTGTGTTGTCTTTTCCATACTTGGATGACGTTCTGATCAAGGCATCATCCTTTCGATGGAGTGTGGAAGCATCCAACCTGATAGTACAAACTCTTGGGAAGCATGGTTTTGTGATCAACTTGGAGAAGAGCATTCTTCAACTGACACAAGTCCTGGTACACTTGGGAGTCCAGATGGACTCCCTGAAAAACAGAATGTTTTTGTCATAGGAAAGATAGCAAAGGATTTGGTTACTGACTTCAGAGGTACTGCAGGAACCCAAGGTAGATGTAATGGTGTTGGCCAAGCTTCTAGGCATGATGGTCTCTTGCCAGAAAGTGATCCAGTGGTCAAGGTTTCATGCTCAGACACTGCAGAGATTTCTTCTGCCATTTCAGGAGGTAATTGCCAACAAGAGATACAAGCTTCTACACCTACCAGAAACATTGCACCAACAATTATGATGGTGGCTAGAACCCTCCCGTTTCTAACAGGGTTGTCAAATTTGAGTTCCAAAATGAATAGTGATGATTACAGATATGAGCCTCTTGGGGAGGGGAGCTCACTCGCAAGGCAAGATGACACAAGGGCTCTGGTCACAGGAGGAATTGACACGGAGCATAAACTTTCTGGAACTCAGGGCCATCAGATTAGGCTTACTGAATTTCAGGAGTTGCTCACAGGTCATCACGTCGTAGTCCACACAGACAATATGACAGTGAAGGCATAAGTAAATAGACAAGGAGGAATCAGATTTTGGTCCTTACATAAAGAGGTGAGCAAACTGATCAGCTGGGCGGAATCTCATCTCCAATAATTGAAAGTGGTGTATGTGGCGGGCAAAGACAACGTATTGGTGGACTTTCTAAGCAGAAGCTGACTGGACCAGTCAGAATGGATGCTATGCAAGTCAGTCTTCTGTCAAATCTGCAACAAATTTGGGACACTGGAACTGGACCTATTCACCACAGGACAGAATCAGCAAGTCCAGAGTCATGTCAAGAACAGGGGAGCTTCAGGCAAAAGGAACAGACACCCTCAACTCTGATTGGCCAAAGGGACTCCTGTATGTGTTCCCCCTAATCCAGCTAATTCACAGAGTGATTCAAAAATTTCTGGAACAGAGTGCAGAGTTAATAATGACTGCTTCTTTTGGGCTGAGGGGGGCATGTGTACTGTTGTAGCTTCCCCAGGATAAACAAGTTGGGGTCCAGCAGGGGAGGTCACAGGCAAGGTTGCAGAGAGTAATCGAAGTCCAGTCCAAAAGTCAGGGTTTTCAGATAGCAGGTTTACCATAGTCCAGTCTAGGGTCGAGGAGTTCCAGGCAGCCAGTCCAATGTCAGGGGTTCCAGAAAAGCTGGTTGTCAGGTCCAGTCCAAGGTTCGAGGTTGCAGCAGTTCAGTAGAAGCAAGGCTGATGGCTCAGTAGCAAAGTATACTTTTGCATCCACAAACTGCTGCTTTTCCTGGTTGAATTTATAGCCAAGTCTTAATGAGCTAAATTCCCAGCCAATTCCTTGGCAGTCATCTGGAAACTAATCATTTGTCTCTTCAGTTGACAGCTGATGATGGGCCATGAGTCTCACACTTCTTCTCCTTTCTTGCAACTCTAAGCATCTCTGATGCATTGGTGTTGCAAGGTGGGTGAGCTAGGTAGTCTGGGAGTGGCTTCTGAAGAACCAAGCAGTAGTGCAAGTCAGCAGGTTTCAAGCTCTACTTAGAGCAGGTGGATCAGGGGATGCATTATAGTAGTCTCCAAGGCGAAGGGTTTGGAACCACCCAAGGGGATTACAGCACACTCTTTAAGAGGGACAGCTACATCGGCGGCATTCTGATCTTTCCCATCCCTGGAAATGATCCATAAAGTGGCCACTTGGAAGTCAGTGCATTCTTGCACTAAACATTACTGAATAGATAAGCTGGCCTCAGTTGAGGCAGCATTTGGCCACAGAGTGCTGCAGCACACCCTGTAGACTGGGAAGCCAAGGAACCCTCCCTTGGGGCACACTGATTTTTTGTGTCTCAGGAGTAAGGGCTGTCCCGTTCCCTGGACCACCAGAGGATGGAAGCTTCCTTTCTTGGTGGTCCAGGAGTGGGACAGTTCTGGCCACCCAGTGTTTTGGGAACAGCATCTTCAGTGGACAGGGGTGTGGGAGCAGGGTGTCAAATCTCTTGCAAGAATAAATAAATATAGCAAAAGACAGGATCTGGGGCAGGAAGGGTAGCCCCTGGTTTTTCCCATTCCTAGGATTTACTGTTGAGTTGGAATACTGACAGTTTTCTGTTCTGAGTTCACAGTCCTATTTGGAGAAGTATTTTTTCCAGTTGTAATATCCTGAGGGGGAGTTCATGGCCTGGAGACAATTGAGAGGGTCCCAGGAGTCAGGTCCCTCCACTGACTGGATCAATCTGTGAGACTGACTCTGCTGCAGAAGGAGGAGCCCAATCCCAGGAGTAAGGAGTGTCCCACTCCCTGGACCACCAAGGAATGAAGCTTCATGGTAAGTGAAGACAAATCTTCCATTTACACAGAACTAAGCCTTTCAGAAAATTGGTGTGGTTGTGTGTTATTCTGGTCCCTCAAAGAGTAGAGCTACTTCCTCCTACGCCATCCTTGGGTGGATCACAAGGGCAACCCAGTGGTGCTATGACCAGGCTGGGGTGCCATGTCCACTGTCTAGGTCCTTTCAATCAGAGCGCAGGCTGTGTCAGCTGCATTCTTGCATGGCATGCCACTGATAGAGATCTGCAAGGCTGCAACATGGTCATCTTTGGAGACTTTTGTGAAGCACTATGAGATTGATATCGATGCCAGAAAGGAGGCTTTGGTGGGCAAGGTTGTCATGCACTCTTTCTTCCAAAAGGAGAGCTTCACACCCACCTCCAAGTAAGTAGCTTTTCAGTCTCCCAATGTGGACTGAAATGTGGACCTGCCAGAAGACTGAAGATGAAAACAGGGTTGCACTTATTTATAACTGTTGTTCATTGAGTTGCCTTCTTCCTTCCCCACTGTGAGTGCTCTCTCTCTCTCTCGGCCTGCTCTTGGCAGCTGGAAAACTGAGGGAGGGAAGGGGGGCCCCTTCCAGGAGCATGTGACCATTTGGGCAGGAAAATGTGCCTCTTGCTCTGGGGAGAGGTTCCCCCCTTCAGCTTTAGACAAAGAGAAAAGTAAAAGCTGGGAAGGGATCCTCCGGTGATTGGTCTGTGCAAGTGCAGTCCCAGTGTGTGCCTGCACAGAAGAGAACTTGAACAACAGTTACTGGTAAGTGCAATGCTTGGGACCCTGGCCCCAAGAATGTCTGACTGTCCTCAACCATGGCCAGGGCCTTTTCAGTCCTGGCCCCAACCGGGTGAAACTCTCTGCCGAATGACACCAGGGCTCTGCAGGACCTTATGCAATTCCACAGGGCCTGTGAGGCAGAGATGTTCCGCCAGGCTTTTGGTTGAGGACAGCAACGGTTGGTTATAGTGGCTGGCACCCTTCCCTCCTTTCCCTCTCTTCCTGTATGTATATTTTGTTAAGCTTTATGCCCCCCCACCAAACAGCCAAGTAGTCCAGAAAGGAATGGAAAATTGTAAATCGTTATCTGGGATTTTATTCTGGTTTTATTCTTATTAACTGTACTGGGTTTTAAAAAATTTGTATTCTGTTCAGTGGCATTATGCCTCACTTGTACATCACCCAGACCCTGGCATAGCTGGGATAGGGTGATTAAATAATAATAATAACAACAACAACAACAACAACAACAATCTACCCAAGATACCTGAAAGCCATCTTGCATCCAAGGAGATAAGGACAGATAGAAATGCTTTTAAAAAATGTATTAAGTAGATGTGCTACCCAGCACTCTGCAATAGAAGCAGAGATTTGTATGAATGTTATCATTGCCATTAGCTGTGTTAGCTGAACAGAACCACTGAACCCTAGCAATTTGCTACTGATTGACTAGGATGCAACAGTGGAGGTAGGTGACTTCCTTCATTCCCCTGCTTGTTAGCTTCCAGAAGCATCTGCTGGGTCATTGTGGGAAAGAAGATGCTGGACTAGATGCAGTTTTGATCTGATCAGCATATTTGTATATTTTACTTGCTTATTCTGTATGTATTACAATATGCAAACAGTATTTGTGTATTACTGTTTTGTCTTGCAGTGCTTTAGTTTTGTATCATAACAAGTAGACATCTGTGAAAGAATACACTGGGGAGTGAGTCCTCCTGAACCCTTCTGATAGCTTGGGTAGTCGTGCTACCACTTCTTTTTAACATGCTGGAACTCTTCTGATACTAATGATCCTTATTTCAGTTGGGTCAGTTTTGGCTATTGTTGCTTTTAGTCAACTGTGTTATGGAGTTATGCACTTCATAATGAACAGCTTTCCCTCTTTATAGTTACTTTGAAGCTTTCTCTTAGCAAGGATCTAGGGAAAGGAAACTTCTAACTCAGATCTGTGGCAGACTGCTCAGTCCCTATTCCCAGCTGTCAGCATAGGAACATATGCATTTCTCTGGAGAGATGGCTTATTAATTTTCTGAATAAACAAATATTGTACCCCTTCTTTATCTTGAAATGTTACAGATATGCACCAAGTGAGCATGCTTAGGATCTGTAGTTTCTCTTCTGTAACTGAATCTAAAATTCTGATAGTTCCAACCTCAAGGTTTCTGTGATAGCCTGAAACATGACAGTAGCTATTCTGTGAGCATAATGAGTTTTTACTTATAATTGCAAAAGAAGTATATCTGGGATGGGCATTTGCTAGTGTTAACAACAGTAATAATAGTGTTAAAATGCTATAATTTTTTATCCTTTGTTTATGAGAACCACTGTGGTGTGATTATAGTATTGGACTAGGGTCTGTAAGACTCAGGTTCAAATCCCCAATCTGCCTTGGAAGTTTGCTGAGTGACCTTGGGCCAGTCCCAAATACACAGCCTAACCTTACAGAGCTGTGAAGATACAATGGGGGAGAAGAGAGCAGTGTACACGCTCTGTTGAAATTTCTATGACATGTTTTGGCAAAGGCAAGAAGTAATTTGGGGGGTGGGCTTTGTGGTTTGTGCTTTAATCTTCTCATGTCTTGTTAACTATGGCAGTTATGTATATGAAGAATTGATGTTGCTCAGGTCGGTGCATGCTATCTGTAATACACAGAAGTTTTTGAATCCTTGGGGGAATCGACAATTGTATAAAGAATACTATGGTATTAGTTATTTTAACTCCTCATTTCAATGGGTCGCTATGGTAAGGTTGGTATTTGATCAATGGGCTGGTCAGATACTTGAAAATAATAGTTAAGTATTTAAAGCATTAAGTTATTAATTAGAAAACAGTAACTGTTGTTTTCTGGAAGAATGTAGCCCCTCCCAGAAACTTTACAAAGCTCTGTGCCCAGATCACATGGAGGCCTCTTCTCATAACAGTCCTCACGGTGGTTGTCCTGATTCTTGGTACTGATGACCTGTGTAAGGTTGCTGGAAATAGTCTTATCTCCTTATCATTCCACCTCTTACCAGGACCTCTGCTCCCAGCCAGTCTCAGACACACTCCATGCCTTGTTGATTTCCGAGAGCCATCCAGACTTTCACTCCCTCTTACCCAAGCCTTTCCATAGCTTTGTTCTCAGTGGCATTCTCCATTTCTCCTCTGTTTCTCAGTGAGGAGTTCAACTTTTGCTGTTTCTCCCCTTTGCCTCCTCCGTTTCCACTTGCACCCCAAATTGTTCTCTATAAGCTTTAGCTTGACAGAGCTCCTTTGTCTTCTCTCATTGGGTTTCACCTCCCTTTCTCTCGAAAATCTCCCCTACTCCTTCTGTAACAGTGATAGTCTGTCTTCAAACATTCTTTAGGCTAGAAGCTGACCATAAAAACAGCTTAAAAATAAATAAATAAAACCTATCAGTTAAAAGCCTGGATAAAAAATTGTTTTGGCCTAGTGTTTAAAGAAGAGTAAGGTAGGTGTCATGAGTGACCTCTGCAGGGCCGAGAATCAAAGCTCTCCTGTCATTGCAAAAATAGGCTGCTGTTTACTCAGTGACATTCTTGAATTTGTGGAATATTTCACAATATTTTATCACAGTCAGATAATAGTGTTCAAGTGACAATTTGACAGATAATTGACTGGTATCCTAATTCTAAAACTAGAAAGTTATGTGTATCTACTTACTTATATTTTACCTTAGAATGTGATAATAAAATTGTGCCTCTTTCTCTTTGCAGCCTAAAATGACTACTGTATAAATGTCATAGCATAAATGGCGTCCAAAGTAACAGATGCTATAGTCTGGTACCAGAAGAAGGTAAGGGCGTTTGGTTTTTTTAAAGTAAAAAAGCATGTTTTGGGTTGGTTTTGTTACTAGCTTGCCAACTATTTGCCGGTGCTTCCCCACCCCATGGTACTTCTTGCTTATGCCCACATGAGTTGTATTTCCTCTTGCAGCCTCGGAGAAAGTTCCAACTGTGTGAGGAGGAATCTGCTTTGGATTTAGTCTGTTTGGTACATGGCTAATGAGAGCAAGTGCAGGGCAGGCTCTAAGGATTTTAAGGAGAAAATGTTGTGATTGGATTGCAGTGCACTGGTGAAACTCTGGTCCCCCTTCTAATCTTAAAATGTAGTTTCTTAAGATTAAGAAGAAGGGAGAGAATCCTGCAGATCTGTCCTTACAGCAGAGAGGACTACTTAAGTTATTTATAGACTACTGGAGGATAGCCATAGTTCAGGCTTGAAATCTTGAAAAGCTGTTGCCATTGATAATACTGGAGTAAATGGATCAGTTAGCAGTTAATTTATTGCCATCACAAGGGCATTATTGCACTCTTACAAGTCAGTATTGCTGATGTAGCCACCCAGCTTTCTCTCTCTGCCTCTGTTTTCCCCTTTTGCTGACCCCATTTGCTGCTTGTGAGCAATCTCATCTTCCTTTCTTCAGCGGTAGAGTAAAGATACGCAGTAACTGCAATTCTACATCAAATGTATTGGCCAGGCTCGATGGGAACCAGGCATACTGCTACTCTTCATTTTATTGTCATTCAATAAATGCTTCACTTATAAAAGGTAGGAGTACATGGCAGTTAGGCCAAGAAATTCCCAGAGGATCCTGGGAACTTCAGAATGGCTTAGCTTTTTGTCCTTTACAAAGTGAAAGGGAAATTATTTGAAAACATTCATCAAATTGTTCATGTTAGGGTGAGAATAACTGGAATAGATGTGAAAAAACACTTTTTAAAACCTATATTTGGAATGTGCCATAGTTCAGTTGTTTGTAATTGTCATTTAAAAGAAAACTAGCAATTTAGTAGTTATAATAAGCATGTTTTTATTCCTTCCATTATTTATGAAAAGGCACCATTGCTAAAACATGACAATTAGTTCTGAATGTTGAATTTTTAAATGTCGCATAAAACTGATCATTGTTAGATTTTGGAAAAAGACTTTGAACTGGTGATATTTTAAAGGGGGGAAATATTATGGTAAAACTGTCAAATATGAGGTGGATGCAATAAAAAGTGGATTTGGTAAATTTGTTCTCATAGTTTAACAAGAGGCACTGATAAGAATTACAATAGGGAAGTTCTTGCTCTTGTATGGTAGCTTTGTTTCCTTCGAGTTATTCAGAATATCAGAGACCCAAGTATAGCTGTTTTATTAATTAATGTACAAGCACAGAGTAGGTGAAGGCAAAGAGGCCCTCTTACAGGGCAATGGCTCCTCTACTCCATATGACATCCCCCCTGAGACAGGTCATAAGGTGAAACACTTCATCTTCAGCCAACTCTCTCGACTGCTCTGTTTTTCTTTCTTGACTCCAAATTCAAAGCTACTGTTTCACGCAGTCTGACAAGCGCTCCTGTGAGATGTAGCTCCTGCTTATAAATTGGCAAGTCAGGACAATCCTCAGCCTTAAACAAAATATTAAAAATATTTTGTCAAATTCAGGAAGCAACATTTTCAAGCAAGCCATAACAATAGACTCATTCATAGTAACTGGGCAGCAAACTCTTGTCTTACATCATTAGTTTAATTTATAATTGTATTAAATTTTAATGAAAAAAATGTTTATTAATCACAAACTACTTTTTCTTAGATTCAGGTGGGTAGCCATGTTGGTCTGAAGCAACAGAACAAAAGTCCAGAGACACCTTTAAGACCAATAAAGTTTGGTTCTGGGTACAAGCTTTCGTGTGTGTGTGTTGTGTACCAACTGAAGACCGCACACATGGTCAGCTGCGCACATGGTCATGTGAAGTAGCAAAGCTTCACTTCCAGAGACAATAGCCTGCATGGATCCTAGAATGGACCAATTGGTCAGTCAGGATCCGGGTATGAACCAGTGGGAGATGAGTGCACTATAAATAAACTTGTCACAGGTGTGGGATGTGTGTGGGGTATGGCATGCAACCGGGATATATGCTGGCCTCCGGGGTGGCTGGGTTGCCTTGTCTTGTATCTACAGCAATAAACTATGAGCTGATTCACTACACAACATGTCTAGAACCTAGTATGTTACACTGGCGACGAGGATGAGATCCCGTTGAGCAAACCTGACTCCAACTGAAGCACCGCACCACGCACCAATCTCCAGGACATTGTGTCCTGCCTCACTGAGAGTCATGGCTGCTGCTCCGGGACAAATCTCTGTCTTTGACCCCACTCACTTTGACCTATGGGAGGCATGGGTCGAACAGCTAAAGTACTTCTTCCTGGTCCAAGGTACCAATGACACCGACAAGAAGAAAGCATGGCTGCTCAGGATGTGTGGAGTCACCACGATCTGCATGGTACAGAGCCTCATCACCCCCAGGACCCAGAAGCTGCTACATATGATGAGCTGGTCAAGACCCTCACTGACCACTTCGTTCCGAAACCATCAAAGATGGCAATGCGCATGGACTTCTTTGCATGCAACCAAAGGTCCAGGGAAGCGGCTGCCACATTCACGGACAATGTTCACTAGTTGGCAATCAACTGCGACATCCCTGCCATAGAGGATGCCCTCTTAAACCAATTCGTTTGGGGTGTCCGGGACCTGAAGCTCCAAAGAAAACTTGTCAGCCATGAGGACCTCAACTTAGACAAGGCACTGCGGGTGGCCACGGCATTCGAAAAAGCCCAGCGGGATTGCCAGGTTCAAGCAACTCATCAGGCCACCACCCCTCTGAGCCCCGTCGCCTCAGATGACGACGAGGTACTCCACATACAACGGCCCACCAGAAATGGCTTGCGCGCTCCATCCACGGGTTCCCCGCCAGCGAGGACCAGCGCTCAATTGCCCACCAAGTCCAGTGGCTCAGCGCACTGTGCCAGTTGTGGTGAGGACCATGAATGTCGCTTGTGCAGGTTCCACGATGTGACCTGCTGGTCCTGTGGCAAGACTGGCCATCTAGCACATGTTTGCCAATCTCGAGGGAACCGTGGACAATGGGCATCAGCACACCAGGAGGCAGCGGAACTTCACACCACGAGCCTCAGCCACCAGCACCAGGTAATGAATTTGCCCCAGGATGCCCCCAACAAAATTCATGTAACGGTGCTAATAGAGGGGTCCCCGTGTGAGATGGAGATAGACACAGGCTCTTCTTTCTCCATCATCTCTGCAGAGACTCTCAGGAGGCTCTGCCCCGAATGGGGACCCCTCCTAGAAAAGCCGGGCAGCCTCACCGTACAGGACTTCCAAAAAAAAACACAACGGTGGCCATTAAGGGGTGGGGCAAATTCAGGATGCTGTATAAGGACTTTAATCTGCGAAGAGTTCCCTGCCATATTTGATGGGATGCTCAGGCGCTACGCTGGTCCTTCGGTTTCCCTCAACCTTGATTCTGTGGTGCCACCTGTCCACATGAGGGCCAGGCACCCCCCATTTGCATTATGGCCAAAGATAGATATGGGGCTAGACTGCCTGGTGAAACAAGGGATTCTCAAGCCAGTACCACATGCCCATTGGGAAACCCCCATCGTCACACCGGTGAAGCCAAACAGGGATGTCCGGATATATGCAGACTATAAATGCACAATTAATAAAGCTCTTCAGGATCATGCATACACCGTCCCCATTGTAAGCCATGTACTTGCCTCCCTGACTGGTGCAAAGATTTTTGGGAAACTAGATCTAGCCCAAGCTTATCAGCAGCTGCCAGTGAATGATGCCACCACTGAGGACTAGACAATAGTAACCCATCAGGGGGCATTCCAAGTGCGGCGCCTGCAGTTCGGGGTTAGCATAGCCCCAGGGATTTTCCAAAATCTAATGGACTGTTTACTTAACGGTATCCCTGTTGGCATATTGTAATATATGGCTAGCAAGATGACAGCTCCAGGTGATGTAATTAGATGAGTCTGATCTAACTTTGATAGGTACTATGTCATGTGATCAAGATTGCATCAGCTAGTCCAGAGTCACAGTGAGTCAGCACTAATATGATTGGCTGACCACAGTATATATTGCTAATGTGTGGACTGTACTGTATCACTCTTATGATTGGATGTACTGGCGAAGCACTTGGTCGTTTTAGAGAAGATTTGGTTCCTACCAGTGCTTGTTTGGACTGTGTGTAAATAGCTGTGAATAAACCACTGTAAGTATTTGAGCACTGAACAACTGAGTCACTGGAATTATTTTTCCTCTGCGTGTCCACTCTGCCAACAATCCCTGGGGTCCAGCCCTTCTTTGATGATGTTTTAATTGTGGCTCCCGACACCGAGACCTTCTCCATGCGGCTGCGGGCTGTCCTCCAACATTTTGCCGACACCGGTTTGAAAGTGAAGCGAGAAAAGTGCCTGCTGGATGTACCGTGGGTGGAATTCCTTGGGTTCACAGTGGACATGCAGGACATCTACCCCACACTGGACAAGATATGTGCTATCATACATGCTCCTACCCCCACATCCAAGGCCAAGCTCCAGGTTATCTTGGGCCTCTTCAATTTTTACCACTCATTCCTGCCACACAAGGCGGCGGTTGCAGAGCCCCTCCATTGCTTCCTCGATAGACACACCCCATAGGCTTGGGGTCCCAAACACAACGCAGCCTTCTGGGTGGTGAAAGAACTCTTGACCTCCAGTGAGGTCCTTGCTTACTTCTATGAGTCCCTTCTGGTGGTCCTGGCGTGTGATGCTTCCCTGCATGGGGTAGGGGCGGTCCTGGGGCACCGGCTGGCTGGCGGCCGGGAGGTGCCTGTTGCTTATTATTCACACACCCTATCCGTGGCTGAGTGCAACTACATGCAGATTGACAAGGAAGCCTTGGCGATCGTGGCTGGAATAAAGAAATTCCACTATTACCTTTACGGCCGGCCCTCACCATGGTCACAGACCACAAGCCCCTCCTGGGTCTTCTTGCCCCGGACCACCAGACCCCAATGATGTCATCCTGAGTGCTCCGCTGGTCCATTTTCCTCACCGGGTACCAGTTTGCGCTCATTCACTGCCCCAGCAAAGTGATGGCCATGCCGATGCACTCATCCACCTTCCACTGCCTTCCTGCGACCCTGACCCAGCTCCAGCCCGCCACATTGTCCTGCTGGAAGACCTACCCGACTGGCCAACAAAGTTTAATTCTGGGTATTAGCTTTCATATGCTTGCACACTTCACATAAGCACATCAGTGTGCATGCACACTGTAACGTACTAGGTTCTAGATGCATTGTGTAGTGAATCATGTCATAGTTTATTGCTCTAGATACAAGACAAGGCAACCCAGCAGCCTGAAGGCCAGCTTCTATCCTGGTTGCATGCCACACCCCCCACACATCCCACACCCATGATAGGTTTATTTACAGTGCACCCATCTCCCACTGGTTCATACCCAGATCCTGACTGACCGATTGGCTATTGTCTCTGATAGCTGATCTTTGAGGAGAAAATGCAAATACAGTTTTTGTAGGCAGGGGCAGGGGAGGATATATACATTTTTTTCTTTTTTTTATTGCCTGGAGTTACTGTCCTTGGGTGATGAAGCAAGAATATCCTAAGATGGGGCATACTTCTGTTAGCAGTGCAAGTAAAGAAATTAATACCATCTCTATGTATATGGAATATACAAAAGGGTCTTAGAGATCTATTAGTCAAGAAGAGATTAGCTTTGGAAACTTGCAAGGAAAGATAGGAGGTAAAAGTAACAAATGCCTGTGTTTGTCATTTTGATTAATGTTGTTGCCCAGGGGAAGGCTACCAAGTTTCCCATCCAGACAAACAAACCTGACTGATCTCATGCTGTAACTGCAGAGTATGATACTTTCATCAGCATTCTGGGAATTTGCAATAAATATACCAGACCTTTTAATGTATGTTTCTGGTTGTAAATCTTTACCTTGCATCTTCATATCTTGTATGTCACTGTCAAGAAAACGCTAACAAAGATTACTTGGGAGGGGGGATGTTTTTGCCATAGGTGATGGGGAGGTCAGGCCAAAATGAGTGTGATGGAACTTGCATCCTCAGCATTTTGTTTTTAGGTTGGAAAGGACCTTGGGGAGACACTAGTCCATGCATCAAACAACGTTCTCCTTATATAGTGATGCTTAAACATTGAATCTACTTTATTTTTTCCATACCAAAGATAGGCATGCCAGCCAAATCTGCAATCATGACCCTCAAGGGCCAATAGTTTTCTGTTTTCTAAATTAACCCAATCAGTTAACCAAGACATACATACAGCTTCATGATACAAACGCAAATTCGGGACTTGGAAGCCACCTCTGTCTTTAACATCGTACATTATTTTCATTTTAATTCTCGGCTTCTTTCCTGCCCAGATAAATTTAAAGATTTCTCTTTGCCATTTCACCAACACTTTTATGTCTTTCACAATTGGTATTGTCTGAAACAGAAACATTAGCCTGGGCAGTACATTCATTTTGACAACGGCAATTCTTCCAAGAAGAGATAGTCTGAGTTTTTCCCATTTTTCCAAATCACGTCTTATCGAAACCCACAATTTTTCATAATTATTTTTAAACAAATCAATGTTTTTCATTGTAATATCAATTCCCAAATACTTAACCTTCTTAACCACTTCACATTCCGTCATTTTTTGTAAACATTGTTGCTTTGTAGGGATCATATTTTTACACAATATTTTCGATTTATTTTTATTTACATAGAACCCTGCGAGATCACCAAACTCTTTTACTTTTTCAAATACCAACAGCATATTATTGACAGGATCTTCAACAATAAACATAATATCATCAGCAAATGCTCTTAATTTATATGTGAAACCTCTAATACTAAGACCTTTTATATTATTGTCATTTCTAATCGCTTGCAGCAATATTTCCAAAATCCAGATAAATAACAATGGCGATAAGGGACAGCCCTGCGTAGTTCCTTTTCTGACCCGGAACGTTTCTGTTGATTCTGCATTTACAATCACCGTGGCCTTTTGTTCTTTATATATTGATTTAATCATTCTTGTGAATTCTATACCCATCTGCAATTTTTCAATCACTTTAAACATAAATTCCCAGTTCAAATTATCAAATGTCTTCTCCGCATCTAAAAATAAAAAGCCGACCTCTTTTTCCGGGTGTTTATCATAATATTCTATTGCGTCCAAAACAACCCTCATATTATCTTTTATTTGCCTGTTCGGCAAAAAACCAGCCTGATCCTTGGCAATAGTACCTTTCAAATACTCTTTAAGGCGTTCTGCTAAAATTTTTGCAAAAATTTTGTAATCATTATTCAAAAGTGAAATTGGTCGATAATTTTTGACATTAGTTAAGTCTTGAGCCTCTTTCGGTATCAGGGTGATTGCTGCTTCGTTCCAGGAATCTGGAACCTTCCCACTTTCTCTAATTTCATTTAGAAGAATCTCTAGAACCGGTACCAGGTCTTCTTGAAATTTCTTATAAAATTTGGCTGAAAATCCATCTGGTCCTGGAACTTCGGAAATTTTTGCTTCTCCTATTGCTTTGCTGATTTCTTCTTTAGTTATTACAGCATTTAACAGTCCTTTTATTTTTGAACTTGGTTGTATCAAATTCACCTTACTTAAATAATCCTGAATTTTTTGTGGATCCACCTGTTTTGCTTGAAAAAGAGTAGCGTAGTATTTATAAAATTCTCTCTGGATTCCTCCTGGGTCTATAATTTCTTTATTTCCATCTTTCAATTTTATTATTGTTTTGCTTTCTCTTCTTTTCTTCAATTGCCATGCCAAATATTTCCCAGGTTTATTCACTCCTTCAAAGGACTTCTGTTGCAATTTTTTCAAGTTCCAATAGACTTCTTTATTTAACCTCACATCATATTGTTCCCTTAGGATCCTCAGTTCTCTCAGAATTTTCTTTTTGCCAGGTCTCTTCTTAAGTTCTGCTTCTTTCTTTTGAATATTTTCCAGAATTTCTTTATCCATTTTAAGTTGCTGCTTTCTTTCATTGTTGTTAATTGCAATGAGATGTCCTCTCATCACAACCTTATATGCCTCCCATACCGTTTGCGTCTGTACTTCTTTATTTAAGTTTAGTTGAAAATACGTTTTGGTTTCTGTCTTTATTTTATCCACAATATTTTGTTTGTCCAGTAAATCCTCATTGAGTCTCCATCGAAATTTCTTTCTCTTAACAAAGGTTGACCACTTTATCGGACTGTGGTCGGAGAGAATTCTAGGTAGTATTTCAATTTTGCATGTTTGCATAATTAAGTTATCAGTCATCCACATCATATCAATTCTTGAGAAAGATTCGTGTCTTGATGAGTAAAAAGAATAGTCTTTATCTTTTGGATTTTTAACTCTCCATGTGTCTTCCAGGTGTTCATGCTTCGCCATTTGAAAGAATACTTTCGGAAGTTTACCTAGACCTTCATTTCCTTTTTTAGATTTTCTGTCCATTGCATTGTTAACAGTACCATTGAAATCACCCATCAATATCATTTGTTCATAGGTTAACTGTTGTAGTTGTTCCCATAGGTCTTGAAAGAATTTTTCTTTGGCTCCCTTCGGGGCATAGAGATTTACAATTAATGTCTTTTTATTCTGAAGCATAACTTCCACTGCCACAAATCTTCCTTCTTTGTCTTTGAAAATTTCTTTTGGTTCCAACTCTTTTTTTACATATGTAACAACTCCTTTTTTCTTTTACAAGGAGAGAGAATAAAATTCTTCTCCTAGTCTATTTTGGATCAAAAAATTAGCATCAGTCTTTTTGATATGTATTTCTTGCAAACAAACAATTTCACATTTTTGTTTTTCCAACCATAGTCTAACATTTTTTCTTTTTTGAGGCGAATTAAGTCCATTAACATTCCATGAAATGATTTGACTCTCCATGTTGTTTTTGTATTTATTTATCAGAGTCTTTAAAATTATCTTTGATGAACTTGGTCATTTGCTCTACTGACTTGATGGTGACTCTCTTCTGCTTAAATGTAAAACTGACACCTTTTGGAATTTCCCATCTGTATCTAATGCCCTCTGTTTTCAGTTTGTCAATCAGGTCTTTAAAAAGTCGTCTGTCCTGAAGAACCGTTCTGGGTAGTTCCTTAAGTATCATAATTTTCTTTTGGTCAATTATGAAGTCTTCCTGAAATTGTTGCTTAAACAAGTCTTCTTTCAATCTTTTGGATATAAACTGGACAATCACATCCCTGGGTAATTTCTTCTTTTGGGCAATCGCAGAGTTGACTCTGTATACCAAATCAATGTGAACTGCCACCTTCTCCTCTTCTGTCTTTAAAAAATCTGCAACAGCTTCCACCATAACTGAATGGATATTCTCATTTTTGTCTTCAGGGATTCCCCTGAATCTCAGATGGTTAAGCATTCCATTATATTCCACCATTACACTGGCCTTCGATGCTTCTTTAGAAACCTCAGCTACGCCAGTTTCCACTCCTTTCACTCTCTTCTCCACTTCAGTTGATCTTTTATTCAACGTCTGTATTTCTGTTGTGATTCCAGCCAACTCGTTTTTCAAATCAGTTACTTCTTCAGCCACTTTACCTAGAGTTTTTTCCATTTTTTGCATAACATCCATCATCCGTTTTTCCATAGCTTCCATCATGCCCTGTAATTTTTTCTCCTCTTTAGCAGCCATTTTCGGGGAGGACCAAGAGTTCGCCCTCTGTCTTTGCCAGAGATCGTAAGCCGTTGTTTACAATAATTATAAAACTCACCTCAAATTAAAGTTCTTCTTATGCCCAGTTGAACCGCTCTATTTTCGCTGTTTTCCGTTTAGGCTTTCAACCACAATTTAAATAAATCTTTTTGACCTTCTCAAAATGGCGGGTGCGATTTCTCTATGGTAAGTGGCTTTTCCTGTTCCTTACTTCCTGTCCGGCAACCTTAGTCGTCCCCTTGTCTTCTGGTTCCTCCCGTTTCGACTGCAAAGCTCAGCACATTTCTTCCGGCCTCCTCCGTCGTCTCTAGGAAGCGCTGCTCGTCTGGTCTGAGATCACTTCCTGTTCTGGTGTTTTCTGTCGCAGCCTGAATAGCTTTCCATGTTGTTTCTCGCGGGAATTGGTGTTAGTTTCTATTTTAGAGTCAATATCCCGACCGCAGGAATGATCAACAAACTGGCTTTTTGGCTTTTTTTTAGCTTTTCTGCCGCTTTTTCCGGAATTGGTGTTAGTACACAATATGCCGCACGATCATGCACTTCAACGGGTGTTGTTTACTTTTGGCATCAACACGTCCCCGGTGAGCAATTTTAAAAAGTTACCTTCATAGAATAGAATCATAGAATGTTAGAGTTGGAAGGGACCTTGCAGGCCATCTAGTCCAACCCCCTGCACTCTGCAGGAACACAGCCGAAACCCCTGCATACCTACAACATACCCAAAAGATGGTTGTCCAGTCTCCTCTTGAAAACGTCCAGCGAAGGAGCATCCACCACCTCCCGAGGCAGTCTGTTCCACTGCTCAACCACTCTTACAGTCAGGAAGTTTCTCCTGATATTAAGCCGGTAACGACTCCCTTGTAATTTCCACCCATTAGATCTAGTCTTGCAATCCGGAGCAAGAGAGAATAGATCCACTCCATCTTCTACATGACAGCCCTTCAAATACTTGAAGACTGCAATCATGTCCCCTCTAAACCTTATCTTTCCCAGGCTAAACATACCCAACTCCCTCAGCCTTTCCTCATAAGACTTGGACTCCAACCCTCTCACCATCCTGGTCACCCTCCTCTGGACCCGCTCGAGTTTGTCAACATCCTTCCGAAAATGTGGTGCCCAAAACTGGACACAGTACTCCAGGTGGGGCCTGACCATAGCAGAATACAGAGGAACTACCACCTCCCGTGATCTGGACACAATGTTTCTGCTAATGCATCCTAAGATTGCATTAGCTTTCTTCACAGCTGTATCACACTGCAGGCTCATGTTTAGCTTGTGATCAACCGTAATACCTAGATCCCTTTCACATGTGCTGCTGTCAAGCCAAGTCCCTCCCATTCTATATCTGTGCCTTTGATTTTTTGTACCTAAGTGTAGGACTTTGCACTTATCTCTATTGAAATTCATTTTATTTGTCTCAGCCCACTGTTCCAGCCTATCAAGATCTTTCTGAATCCTGACTCTGTCTTTTTCAGAATTAGCAATCCCACCCAGCTTCGTGTCATCTGCAAATTTGATAAGCATCCCCTCTATGTCTTCATCCAGGTCATTTATAAACATATTGAATAACACCGGGCCTAGGACCGAGCCCTGTGGTACTCCACTCGAGACTTCCCTCCATGTAGACGCAGAGCCATTTATGAGCACTCGTTGGGTATGATTTTTCAACCAACCATGAATCCACCCAACGGTTGCACTATCCAGCCCACACTTAATCAGCTTATCCTCAAGGATATCATGAGAAACTTTGTCAAATGCTTTACTGAAATCTAGATACACTATATCCACGGCATTGCCAGAGTCAACCATTTTAGTAACTCTGTCAAAAAAGGAGATAAGGTTAGTCTGGCATGACTTATTCTTCATAAACCCATGCTGGCTATTACCAATTAACTCATTTTGTTCAAGGTGTTCACAGACAGAGTGTTTAATAATCTGCTCCGGAATTTTCCCAGGTATTGATGTCAAACTGACAGGCCTATAATTTCCCGGGTCCGTCTTTTTCCCCTTCTTGAAGATTGGGACAACATTCGCTCTTCTCCAGTCTTCCAGCAGAACACCCGTACTCCAGGACCTCTCAAAGATTATAGCCAGAGGCTCTGAAATAACATCTGCAATTTCTTTTAGCACCCTCGGATGCAAGCCATCCGTCCCTGGAGATTTGAAAGTATTTAAGGCAGCTAGATGTTCTCTAACCATTTCCTTACTTATGCAGCTCACTTTACGGTTAAAGACCGACGCAAAGTGAGAGTTGAGTAATTCCGCTTTGTCTTCATCCCTTGTTAAGGCTTGACCATCTTCCCCTAGCAATGAGCTTACTCCATCCCTGTTCCTCTTTTTGCTCCGAACATAGGCATAGAAATTTTTCTTGTTATTTTTTGCATCCCTTGCAAGCCTCAGCTCCATCTGTGCTTTAGCCTTTCTGACACCATTCCTACAGATTTGTGCTCATGTCTTGTATTCGCCCTCAGTAATCTGACCCTCCTTCCATTTCCTGTACATTTCCCTTTTTAGTTTCAGCTCCTCAGAGAGTTCCTTGTTCAGCCACCTTGGCTTCATTACCCATCTCCCACCTTTCTTTCTTGCTGGAACAGTTTGAGATTGTGCCTTAAGCACTTCATTTTTCAGCATCACCCATCCTTCCTGTGCAGATTTTCCCTTCAGCATTTCCAGCCATGGGATCCTACCTATTAGATCTCTGAGTTTATTGAAATCACCTTTCCTGAAGTCCAGGATATGAGTTCTGCTACGTCCTGGTTTCACAGTCTTCTCTATATCAAATTCCAAGCTGACATGGTCACTATTCCCCAAGGAACCCACCACCTTCTCTTCATCAATCAGTTCTTCCCTGTCAGAATTAAATCTAGGATAGCAGATCCTCTGGTTCCCACCTCCACCTTCTAAGAGATGAATTTGTCCTCAAGGCTATTCAAGAATCTGCGGGATGCCTCATGTCTAGCAGAGTTAGATTCCCAGCAAATATCTGGATAGTTAAAATCTCCCATAACCACTACATCCTGTCTCTGTGAAAGTTTAGCAAGCTGCTGTACAAATGCATTATCCTGTTCCTCCGGTTGATTTGGAGGTCTGTAGTATACCCGCACAACAATATCCCCTTCTTTTCCCCCCTCTATCCTTACCCACACACTTTCAACAGGGCAACTGTTGTTCACCGTGTTCAAAGTCCGTGTTTTGTTATAGCAGTGTTTCCTTGGTATCAGTTTCCGTAGAATGTCTTGGAGGTCTGGGTCATGCGTTCTTATGTTGAGAATCCAACTCGGTGGGGTCTTTTAGAGAAATTCCGAAGTGCCCGCTTGGGGGGAGGGGATCAAGGCTGGTCACGGCGCTCTTTAAAGCCCCGCTATCAGCCGATCTCAACTCCCACTTGGGCCGATGCTCGTTGCTGGTCACTCCGCTACCTGGGGAGATCTGCGGCAGACTGGATAGCCCGCCCTGTCATAAAGACCCTCTGTTTGCTCCAGGAGCAAAGCCAGAGCACGTTAGGACGCCATGGATCCCAGACCGGAAGCCCGATTTCTTTTAAGATTGACTGATTCGATAGCCTTGCAGTCCAAGGGACTCTCAAGAGTCTTCTCCAGCACCATATTCGAAAACATCTATTCTTCAACACTCAGCCTTCCTTATGGTCCAAGTCTTGCAGCCATAGATTACTACTGAGAATACCATTGCTTTAACCATACGGACTTTTGTTGGCAGGGTGATGTCTCTACTTTTTATTATGCTGCTTAGGTTTGCCATAGCTTTCCTCACAAGGAGCAGGCGCCTTTTAATTTCATGGCTGCAGTCACCATTTGCAGTAATCTTGGATCCCAGGAACGTGAAGTCTGTCACTGCTTCCATGACTTCCCCTTCTATTTGCCAAGGAGTGATGGGGCCGGAAGCCGTGATCTACATCCACCTACAGAATAAATGAGAAAAAAGGCAATACATTGCTCTTGTGCGTGAAGGACTGTGCATGGTGCTTCCAGTAACAGCCCTGTGACTACCATAGTGTGAGGATCTCTGCTGGTGGAGGTTTGAATCCTGTTCAGCATCAGCTGCCCATTTGACAAGCTTTGGATGGAAGCATGGACAGTCCAAGCATATTTACCAGTATCTGGGGGAAACACATGAGCCATCCCTGACAACAGTTTCATCCCCGCTGTGGAAGTGATATCCCTTGGAGAAGGTGGAGTTCTTTTAAAAGGCAAGGGGAACAGAGGGGCTAGAACAAACAACAAGAGAAGATAAGCAAAATATTCACAGAAGGCAGCTCTGTCACCTCTCCAGTCAATGTGGGGCAAAAGCACTGTTGTGGGAAAGGCAAACCTCATCTTTTGGTAGTGACCAATCCGAGCAACAGCAACTGCACAGAGGAGTAGATAGATGAACAAAAGTGTTGTGGCATATAAATAAATAAGGGGTAACCCTGGTTGTCATTGTGACAAAAAACTATTAGTCACCTAAATAAGCTTTGTAAGAGGCACTTACAATAAATGGCTGCTAAAGATACTAGATGCCACAATGAAATTTCTGGGTGCCATGATGCCTGGGAATTTTGAAGCTCTGCACTAGTCACTACAAAAGTTGGTTGTGCTGTAGACTCAGTTGATTTACAATTGCACTGTGAATTGGTTCTCCATTTGCCACTACTCCTGCTGGAGGGTTGCTTGGAAAGAGCTAAGGGGAAGAGAAGACTAGTAATGAGTAACGTTCATTGGTAGCAACAGACAGCATATGGTCTCAGGCACTCTGAACATGACGGTGAGCTGCAGATTTGAAAGGATGGCATTATCTAGGTGCTCCTCCTCTATACTTCATCTCCTTCCCCTTGTTTTTTCCCCTCATTTTGGGATTCAGCTGTTGAGGGAGATAGTGTAGACATTGGACCAATGCTTGGCTGTCCTGTGTATGGCGTTGCATAGGAACTCTGTATGCAGTTTCTGTTTGTGCTGCTTACTGTAGCCAGGCTCTGATCCTGCAGGCAAAAAGGGGCATGAGTATTTGGCCAGTAGGAGTGATGCTTGGAGTACAATGGCTGGTCTTCACCCAAAATGAGGTTGTGCTCTGTTCCCCACCCACTCCCACCACCATGCTGGTTTACATCGGCATGACATAGCCATGATATCATGCTGATGTCATAGTAGTGTCATGCTGGCATATCTCTAGCACAGTGATGTGTCCGCATGAGGAAAGAAGGCAAATACAGTAGTCAAAATACAGTAGCTACATAGTACAGATGAGGGAGAGAGACATGAAAAACATTGGCAGAAATCAACCTTTGGGGGGAGGAAATCACCCCTCCCTTCTATATAAAAATTATTTACTGATTTGTTAATTATCAATTCATTACAAAATAAACTTATCAACAAGACAGTTTTACATAACAGTATCATTATAGTGTTACAGATAAAAATACTACCACATGTTCCTAATCAAAGCATGAAATTCCCCTTCCTTTCTTAGGTGTGAAGGATGCATTGTCTGTGGCTTTCCAGCTGAGGGGTAGATTGGAGATTACTGTTGGGTGTTTGTGTCCTGAGGTGAAGTACCTGTAAGAGGCAAGTGTTAACAATGGGTTGGATCAGACTAAGCTGGCAATTTCTACCAAGTCCTCTTTCCCAATCCTGGTCACTTCTCAAGGGGTCCACATCCCTCAGGAGCAGCATTTCATAGAGAATAGTGGGCTGTGGGCTGAGAGAGGGAGCAGGAAGTTTCTGTTCTACTGTTGGAAAATTTAATCCAGATTCAACCCAGGATTCTCTTTCTGTGTTTGAATGTTTCTGCAAAATGCTCCCTCTTTGTACAGAGTTGCTATGATCAGTGTTTCTAGTTGTGTTTCTAAAGGTTTGGATCCAACCAGCTTTTTGCAAGTAAAAAAGGGAGAAAGGGTTTCACGCGGGCTGGGCATCATGGGACCTACATGGGCAGCTGTCGTATAGAATGGGGGCAGTAGAAAGGAGGACATTACGTGAAATTGATTGTAAAAAATAGCTGGATCTAGCCCTAAATGTGCCCAGCATGTGTCCATGGTAGCACAGGCCTATGCTGCCCAACTTATTATCTCTTCAACAGGAAACAAGCAAAAACAAGAGAATCACAGAATGATCACATAAACAATATACAAAAAACCATGACAAATTACTAAACATTAACAACAATTATAATTTATTTAAATGTTCTCACAAAATTCCAAAATGCAGAAAGTGCCTTCTTATAAACATAAGTATAACAATCAGTGTCACATCTCAAAATATTGCTGCCTCAAAGGAAGATGACTCAAATAGTTTCCTGCATAACAGCTATGACCTGTTGGATTATGTGACACTGATTGTTATATTTCTGTTTATAAGAGGGCACTTTTTGTATTTTGGAATTTTGTTACAATGTTTAAATAAATTATAATTGTTACTAGTGTTTGGATTACAGCAAACCCAAACTATATCCAAATCCTACTAATTAAGGGCTTATTTACAGATCCTGTCTTGCATATTAATGTATATCTCCCACTTAAGTGCTCCAAAGCTCATACTGAAGGTGGGCTATGAGATCAACTATTTAAAACATTAGAAGATCTGGTGTTCCAGTACCCCTGTGCCAATATGATTTTAGGGGGGGATTTCAATGCCAGGATCAGGTCAGGAAGCTGTGAGTTTCCCAAGGACATCAACACTGAAATTTCTGCCCAAGCATCCCTACTTGACCGTAGATCAATAGACCTAGTAATCAGTAAACCAGGCTTAAAGTTTCTAGAGCTACTTTCTACTTTTAAACTATATAACCTGCATGACTCACAATTGGATATATCCAAAGGTCCTTTTACATACCTATCTACTAAATTTGCCAGTACAGTAGACTACATAGCCATTTTCCCAGTACTGTTAGAACAGGTAGATTTTTTTTAAAGTTGGAGAAAGTGCATTTAGTGATCACAATCCTTTGGAATTAGTATTCAATTTCAAAATTCCCATATTTCTGGCCCCTTCCTTGGAAGTTACATCAAATCTGTTTCCTGGTCAAAGAAGACACAAATGGTCAGAGCATCTACAAAGAAAACTAGCCGAAGCCTTAGAGGACACAGAATTAAAGGACAAAAAACAAGTCCTTCTCCAAACAGATGCCAACATTATCCAATTATATGAAGAGATTGTACAACCAAACCACTTATTAAGGATGAATCTCCTAAAATTCATCTGTGTCCCTCAAATAAATGGTATGATTCGGAATGTAGAATTTTTTAAAAAAATAAACAGACAAATGAGGAAAACCCAGACAAAGCAGGATGGTCTGTCACCTCCCAACAACTAAATAGTTTAAGAACGCAATATAAGAATCTTATTAAAAGGAAGAAATATGAGCATGCCAGACAGTTATGGAATGGATTAGCTCATGCTACCTCTGATAAGAATGAAACTCGGTTATGGGAATTAGTTTCACCTAATTTAAGGAAATCTTCCCCAATCTTGGAGGCCCAGATAAATGGGACTGCCTGGCTGAAGTACTTCTCTAACGTCTATGAATCCCCTCTGAATCTAATACCAGTTGGAGCTAACACAAGAGCCACCCCTCTTGACTGGGAACCTTTACCTGAATGGCCCCCAGTAACAGTTTCTGAAATTGAAAGTCTTATTTCTACCTCAGTCCCTGGGAAATCCCCAGGGGAGGACTTGATTCCAACTGACTTCATTAGGTCCTTCTCTGGATGGTGGATCCTAGTGGATCCCAAACTATTTACCCGAATCACCAATTCAGGCGCATTCCCTTTAGGGTGGAAACTTAGTATCATGGTCCCTATTCATAAAAAGGGGGACAGGTCAAACCCCCAAAACTATTGTCCTATAAGCCTCTTAGACACGGCATCCAAACTATATGGGAAGTACTTGCTGAGGAAATTAGAGGACTGAATCCTCTACAATAGTTTCATACATCCTCATCAAGCAAGTTTTAGGAAAGGTCTAGGGACAATAAACCACTGCTATACCCTTTACCAACTCAGCAGTGTCGGGCCCTACTAAAGCTCTGTATGCAGTGTTTGTCGATCTGGCATCGGCCTTCAATTTGACTGATAGAGAGAGACTTTGGGCTAAGCTGTTGAAGACCAACATAGACAAGAGGTTGCTGTACTTACTGAAAGAAGTCCACCAAGATACTCATGCAAGGATAAGAGGCACCTCTGGTTCTTTAACCAGAGAAATTCCTACAGGAAAGGGAGTAAAGCAGGGCTGTGTACTAGCTCCTACACTTTTTAACTTATATATAAATGACATTGTCCCCAGACTAAGCAGTCCAGACTTTGTACCACCTAAGTTGAGTCAACAAAAAATATAATTACTGCTTTATGCAGATGACATGGTTCTATTCTCTCTAACAAGAATTGGTCTAAAGAGACTCTTAGATAGGTTGGAAGATTATTGTAAGGAGGAGAGGCTATCTATTAATTACTCCAAAACCAAGGTGGTGGTATTCCATAAAAGACCCAAAAAACATGTATGGAATATCCAATAGAACAATGTAAGATATACAAATATTTGGGTCTAACATTTAGCGAAACATTGAATTGGAATGCCCATGTAGCTTCCATCAAATCTACAGCAAATAAGTTACTGGGAGTAATTTTGAGATGTTTTAATAGATCCAGCTGTTAAGCTTTTTATCACCAAAGTAGTATCTCATCTGTTTTATGGAATAGAACTTTGGGGTTGGAAGGAGCAAATATTGACCAGCCTGGAGACAGTGCAAAATCTCTTCCTGAGGCGGTTATTGACGCTGCCCAAGGACTCACCTGCGGCATTAATGAGGGCAGAAACAGGTATTCCATCACTAAGGGCCTGAGCACACTTAACGATCTTGAAATTGATGCCAAAATTTCAACAGCTTCCAAATGAAACATTTAGCAAAATCAGCTATTTGGATTTACTAAGTAATGATAAAATTTGCATTGAATTTTATAACATCATCTCATGGTACTCTGTGCCTGATCTTTTGTAAATACCCAGGACTTGCACCAATGGATATTTAATGAGGATGCTCTTTTAGACAAAAGGTTAATACTCTAGTTAAAATCTGCACCATAGTATCATAGGATTTAAAAAGATCACTTAAGAACCTCCTATTTGTCAGACATCGCAGTCCATAGTTTAAGAGCGGCATTTACCGCCCTTCGCTTTTAATCCATGCCCACTGAAGTGCTGCTTGGAAGGTATACCAACAAACCACAGGAACAATGTGTATGCATTTATGGTACCACAGTGGAAGATCTATTTCATTACATTATGATTTGTCTTTTATATTCAGACCTAAGAAACAGATTCCTGTCTGGAATTTTGTGCCAACTTTGCAACTTATCTGACAATGAAAAGTTGGTTTTCCCCTTGTCGGATATGTATCCCTTGGTTACTCGCAAGGTAGCGCTTTTTGCGCTTGCAGCCAGAAAAGTTAAATCCAAGGCTGTTTCCAGTATTGTCTAACATAGAGCTACAAAACTGGTAGCATAGCTTTTATGATTTTAAAATTTTGATTGTCTTACTTGTTGAAATGTTATACAGTCTTATTCTGAAGGCTTGTTTTTAGAACGGTACTTTTGAACCCTAAATTTATATTATTTATATTTTATATTGTAATGGCCAACGGCCATATATAATAAACTTACTACTAGTAGTGTTTGAATTAGTAATTCTTCGTGGTTTTTTGTGTATTGTTTATGCAAACTATTAATCTTCTTCATGGTCTCTGTGTATCATACCTATGGGATCTAGTGCACCTGCACTGATCTGATCGGTGTTGTAGAAAGCTCACAGCGGGATTTTCGTGCCTCCACCCTGAGCCTGCACAGGAGCCCCAACTGTGCATGCCCAAGGGGGTGGGTTGTGGACATCCCACCAGTTCTTTTCTGACCGCCGCGCTGTTAACAGCTTTTTTCATTGGTTGGTGATTGTTCGTTTCTCCTCACTTCAAGAATTCTTCTTCTTTCTTCAACCAGAATATTTTTCGTAGACTGTTGGACTTTTGCCAGTAACTGTTAAGGAGGTAGTGGGGTGAGAACTTTCCAAGGTCTTCGTACCTCCCCCCCGCCTTCATTTCCCTCACACGTGAGGAACTTGTTTATGGATAAGAAGTGGGGGTGCTTTAAGAGGTGTGTCTTGTGTGGGAGTAAGTTGACTCCTAGGGACACACACACTCTGTATAATTTGTTTAGGTGAATCTCACCATCCGGAGGATTGCGCTCTCTGTGCGAAGTTTTCGAATCAGACGTGCAAGAATAGAGCAGCAAGGTTGAAAGTCACTGTTTGGGAAACAGCCCTTGCATCTCTGTCATCAACTACGTCGACTGAACACCTTCAGAAGTCGTCTGTATCAAGTGAACACCCACCGACACAGTCCATATCGACGCCAAGGTCAACGGCTACCCTCTCGACGCCAAAACCGCCTCGTCCAGTCAAATCTGCTTCTGACTTGGGCCCAGCCCCATTCAAGAAGCACTCTTCCAAATCTGTCTCTTCTGCCTTGACTCCGGCGAAGAAACAAAAGAGAGATAAGTCGCAGAGACATAGCTCTCATAAGTCGACGACTGGGGACCTGCAGAAGTCTCACAAAATGAGCAGCATGGTAACCCCTAAGGGTTCTGCGCTGCCTAAGATACCGCAGTCGCATTCCCTATCGACGCATCCCTCTGTACCGGAGCTGCCAGAAATACAATCAGCGTCGCCAATTGAAATTCTTGACTCCCCAGTCAGGCAGCTGAACCCTCTGGTACTGGAGAGGAACCTTGGACAATGCTCCCCATCTGTATTGGCTTCCGATGCCAAAGATGATATGGCAGCAGCCGGTGTCTGCCACCACTCTCCATCCACCTCATCCTGGACTATTGGCTGCTCCAATCCAGGCTGTCGATACCGACCCAGTGACCGATCCTGCTCTCCCATCCACACGGACAATCGAGGTCGATGGGATGAATACCTGGTTCGTCCTGACCAACACCACTCATCCCGGTCACCCAGGAGGGATTATTTGCCCAAGCCACCTATGGGTCCAGGCTCTCCCTCTCGATATCGACATCACTCATCGATGCTCCCTCTGTGGGATTATTGTCATCACATGCCGTACTGGTTTTTCTCCTACCCTCTATCAGCATCGATGCCCTGGCTAACACCTATGAGGCCAGATGACTGGGGCCACCATTCCACCCTGCCCACTCTCCACATCAGCCACCCCCTTCCATATCTCTCTCTAAACCACCGAAATTTCCTCCTCCGAGGCAAGTCTCACCCCATCATCTCCTCCACCACCGGAGCTTCATACAATACCGATTCCTATCCAGAGATCTCCATCGCATTCAGAAGCCTCTCCCGTCGCTTCCAATGTCGACCAGTCAGAGTGTGAGACCTCACATGGAGAAATATCCTTAAATCAGAAGGTCTCCAAAAACCTCCCAATCTCCCCATCCGAGGACTTGTCTTCATAAGGGGATCTCGTGAAAAGAATGGCTCATTCATTGGGTCTGTCCATTGTCTTACCTCAACCATAGATCTTGGACGCGGTTTACGATGTGGTTGAGATGGACACATCGACAGTGATCTCCCTTCCAATGTTGAAGGTCTTCCTGCATGCTGTCAAAGTTCCCTGGGAGAAGCTCTGTTCTGCACCAGTGTTGACCAGGAGGCTGGACCACATGTATCGAGTGCAAGAGGAGGGAGCAGACTTTTTACATGTCCATCCAAAACCCAGCTCTATGGTTGTCTCTTCTTCTTCCAGGAACAGACGTTCTCATACAGCTCTGACAAGGAAAGCAAAAAGCTTGATGCCTTTGGAAGGTGTTTTTACTCAGCGGATGCCCGGGAATCAAAACATCCAATTATATTGCGTGCATGAGTAGATACCAGTATGCCTTATGGCAGCAATTTGCAGACATTTTGCCCTTTCTTCCAGATTACAAAAGTCAGGCAGCCCGAACCCTGCAGAAGGAAGGCATGGTTCTGGCGAAGCAGCTTCTGAACTCATCTAAACACTCACTAGACACCTTCTACAAAACTATGTCTTCAGCGATCGCACTTCATAGGCACTCCTGGCTATGAATGACCTCTTTGCCTCCTGATACCAGGACTTACATAGAATATCTTCCCTTCGAATTGGAGGGCCTGTTCCACTCCTCCACTGAGTCTGCTCTGCAGGAGATGAATAAGAGCATAAAGGCCTCTAGATCCTCTGGTGTCTCTATCCCCTCCAAACCATACCGCCAATGTTCCTGGTCCCGGTACAGCTCCAAATGCCCATATAATAATAAAACATCCCCAGAGGAGACCTGGAGACCTCGTCAGTCACCCACAGGCCAACGCCAACGGTTCCAATACCCTGCTAAGTCCAGATATGGCTCGCAACAACAGAATTCCAGAGCAAAATCTCAAAAGACTTCCAAACAGGGTCTTTGACTTGCACCAGATTGCTTCAGGGGACTCCACCTGCCTTTCCCCTTTCCTGTCTGGGTGGCGGGTCATCACCCCAGACCAATGGGTTTTGTCTGTTCTAACCCATGGTTATGCAATAGAATTTGTGGACTTTCCAATGCTGCCTGTTTTCCTGGCCACCCTTCCCTCTCCCCTCCTGCTACAGGAGGTCACCTCCCTCCTGGCGAAAGTTGCGATAGAACGAGTGCCGAAGGCATACGAGGGGACAGGTTTTTTCTCCTGTTACTTTGCTGTTCCCAAACGGGACGGGGGCCTACATCCCGTATTATACCTACGTGGCCTGAATGTTTTTGTGGATTACCACAAATTCAAAATGACACCCCTGCAAGTCATCCTCCCTCTCCTGGCCCAGGGGTCCTGGATGGCGACCATAGACTTCCAGGATGTGTACTTTCATCTCAATATCCATCTGTCCCACTGAAAGTACCTCTGATTTGCCATAGGGGACCTCCACTTCCAGTACAAGTGTCTTCCATTTGGCCTGTGCACAGTACCAAGGGTCTTCACCAAGACAATGGTGGTGGTGGCGGCCTACCTTTGTCTCCAGGGGATTGCCATCTTTCCCTATATAGACGATTGGCTCTTGGTGGGAGATTCCTCGGTACTCCTGGAGAACCATATTTCCTGGACGCTTCACCTCCTGTCCTCCCTGGGCCTACAGGTCAACTATCCGAAGTCCCATCTGCAACCCACACAGAGGGTGCTGTTCATTGCGGTGCTGAACTCTATGACATGCATGGCTTACCTCCCTGCAGACAGAGTGGTAACCCTATCGTCTCTCATGAGGGACACGCGAACGAACACTTGGTCCACGGCTTTTCAAATCCAGTGTCTGTTGGTTCATATGTTGGCCACCATGGCCATACTTCCGTTTGCTAAGCTGCACGAGGCCTCAGCAGATGTGGTCTTGCAATGCTTCAGACCACTCTGAATGACCCTAACCCCCACTGAATGTACGAGAATCTCTATCGTGGTGGACAGTAGAATCCAATCTAATCCAAGGTGCACCTTTTCACCCACCAAACCCACGTCTCACACTTGCCACAGAAACTTCCCTGTGGGGATGGGGAGCCCATCTCAACGGCATATGTGTCGGGTACCAGTGGGATCCTCTCACTTCAACCAAGCATATCAACTATCTGGAACTACTGGCAATAAAACTGGCGCTGAGCTCCTTCCAGCCCATTCTCCAGAGGAATTGCGTAGCTGTTCTGATGGACAATACTACGGCGCTCAGCTATGTCAACCATCAAGGTGGGACGGTGTCCCAGAGGCTATGCCATCTGGCAAAGTGGGACGGTGTCCTGGAGCCTATGCCATCTGGCAATCGACCTCTGGGAATGGTGTGTAGGCAACGACATATTCCCTGTGGCCACCCACATTCCAGGAGCCTGCAATGTCAAGGCAGACCTTCTCAGCAGGGGTCTTACTCAGCATCATGAGTGGGAGCTGAACTGGACTTACCTCCACCCACTCTTTCAGAAATGGGGCAGTCCAGAATTAGACATCTTTGCCTCCAGAAAGAACACAAAGTGCCATTTCTTCTGCTGTCAGGGGGGAGCAGACCCTCTTTCTCTAGGAGACAGCCTCCTCTACCCATGGGGGCATTCCTACACCTTTCCTCGTCTACCCCTCCTCTTACGGGTGGTTCAGAAACTAGCCAGAGTCATGCCAGACTGTATCCTAGTGACTCCATGGTGGCCCAGGCAACCGTAGTTTACCACTCTTCTTCGACTCGTGAGAGGCAGGTACCACCACTTCCCCAGGGTACCGGATCTCCTTCTCGTGGAGAAGGGAATGCTTCTTTATGCCAGCACAGACAGCCTGAAGTTGACGGCCTGGCGGATAAAGCGATAACCTTCTCTGATCGTGTCTCAGAGGTTCTGTGGAATGCCAGAAAGGCATCCACTCATCTTTCCTATCAGAGGAAGTGGCTTAGGTTTCTTTCCTTCTTGCAGATGTCGCCCACTTCACCAATGTCTGTGAGTATGGAAAAGATCCTTGAGTTCCTCCTGTTGCTCGCTGATCAGGGGCTCTGCCACTCTTCCATCAGGGTCTACTTGGCAGCTATTTCTGCTTAGCACAATGGCTTGAACAGTTATTCTGTCTTTTCACATCCCACTTCGAAGAAGTTCCTTCAAGGACTCATTCGAATGTATCCCCCTGTCAGTGCTCTGACGCAGCTGTGGGATTTACCACTGGTGCTCTGCCACCTCACAAGGATGCCTTTCAAACCTGTGGCAGCCTGCGACTTACAATATGCAGCTTGGAAGACTGCTTTCTTAGTGGCCATTACATCGGCTAGGAGGGTCAGCGAACTGATGGCACTACACCATGATCCTCCATACCTAGTCTTTTTGCCGAATGAAGAGCGTCTGGTGCTGGACGTCTTCTTTTTTGCCGAAAATAGTCTCGGAGTTTCATTTAAACTCTGAAATCTTCCTGCCTGATTTCTTCCTATGCCCTGAAGGGGAAGAACAACGTCTTCTTCACACCCTTGATGTCAAAAGGGCACTCCTCTTCTATTTAAACCACATTCTGTCTACTAGAAGGGACAGTACTCTCTTCCTCTCATACTCCACCACCTTTCTGGTTAAGGATTTCGGCTCCAAATGGATTGTCGGGACAATAAAGTTATGCTACCTGTTAGCAAAGCGACCCCTCCCTGTACACTTGAGGGCACATTCTACCAGATCGATGGCAACCTCCACAGCTTTCCTGAAGGGCGCATCACTGTCCTCTATCTATACAGCTGCCACGTGGTCCATGCCTACCATGTTCATTAAACATTACGCACTAGACGTTCGTGTGCAACAGAAAGTCAATCTGGGTCATTTGGTCCTATCCTCTGCAGTGCACTGAGTCTGACAGTGCTCACCTCCAGGTGAGACACTACTTTTCAATCTCCCATAGGTGTGATGCACAGAGACCACGAAGAAGATAAACAGGTTGCTTACCTGTAACTGATGATCTTCGAGTGGTCATCTGTGCAGTCACACCGCCCACCCGTCCTTCCCCACTGCTGTCATCCTCAGTTGTTTATCTCATATTGGCTTTGGTTGATAGTGGTCAGAAGGAACTGGTGGGATGTCCGCACCCCACCCCCTAGGGCATGCACAGTTGGGGTTCCCACGCAGGCTCAGGGTGGAGGCGTGAAAATCCCATTGTGAGCTTTGTACAGCACCAGTCAGGTCAGCGCAGGCACACTAGATCCCATAGGTGTAACTGCACAGATGACCACTCAAAGATCATCAGTTACAGGTAAGCAGCCTGCTTTCTCTGGCTGGGGTTTTCTGTACTACATAGTTGGCATCTAATGCTGCCCTGTGGCTGTTTAGGTGGGGGAAGGACAATTGTTCTTTTCCTTACATTACCTGGTTTATTAGAATAACATTAACACCAGCAGCAGGGGTGGGACCTGGGCTAGGGGAGTTACAGTTGCCCACTAGTCACATTGCCTCCCTCATTTATGTATAGCAGTACATCTTTCTGACCCCTGTGCCAGCATAGTTATGTTGGTGTGGCTCCAAGTTATGCAAGTGCAGAAGTGTAATCGTCTTTCAAAGCTGCTCTGGAATCACTTCAAAGATTGCTCCATAATTCTTTTCAAATTTTTAGTTGAAGTTCATCCAGAAGTGTATGTACTGTCACTGTATGTGGAGTTGCATGTAGTTTCCTTCCAGTTACAAAGCTGTATACATCTGTAGAATTTATACTCTAGTGTCAGGATTATAATTTTGGAGAATGGCAGCTCTTGAACATGAATTATAAATGTCTTCTGAAATATTTATTGCTTCTATTAGAAACACCAGGCTTAGTGAGTATTGGACTACATGTTGATACCATCATTGCTTGTGCTTAAAGTGTATATCGGTGTCTATCACAAAGCTCAAGTTTAGTCTTGGGAAGAATGCCCATTACCATTGCTGTCTACAGGAAGTCACTGGGAAGAATCAATAAAGAATAAACAGTTTAGAACAGTTTTTCCCCCTAATTTTTTATGTTACCTGTTTTTGATATTCTTAAATTGATTCATGATATCAGGCAAAGGGATGTCCTCATATTTACACAACATGACAGTGATCTTTTTGCCAGATGCCATCCACTTTCTTGCTTGGTTTTTGTTGTCTTCAGATAAAATCCATAGATGGCTGGGCCCATTATGTTTATTGTTTGTGAATAAGACTTGTGATTGTAACCATTTTGTAAGAGGGACCAGAGGAATATAATAATTTCAGATGAGGCCTTCCTCTTTCAGAATAGTACAGGGGGGTGAGGTTGATCATGATAATAATCAGCAATACACTCTTAGTAAAGCTGGAATTTTGTAGCTGCAATCCTCAAATTTCACAAATGGACTTACTATACTATCTGAGGTAATTTGCTTAAATATGCATAAATATATATATTTTCCTATAGCTGTAAGTTCTGAAAAAGTCAGGAAGACATGGATTTTGGTTAGTATGTTTATCATTCATGTAGAATTGCTTAGAAAAGGTCTTTCTTGTCTTCACAAACTACTATTCTGCTATAGTTAGTTTTTTTGTTTTGTGATAAAAATTATTTCAGCAAGAAATGATACTTTGCTCAAACTGTTGGGCTAAGATGTAATTGTGAGCCCCCCAGGGCTGGATTTAGATGAAGAGAGGCCCTAGGCTACTCCACTTGTGAGGCCCCTCCCAATCCCCCACCCTCACGACTAGAAGAAAATGGAAGAGTGTTATAAAAAAAATTGAGTGAAGCCAAGGATGATGATGGGTATTTAAAATTCTGCAGTTCACAATTTCTCCTCTAAAGGACATAAGATGTTATTGTTAAATACCATAGTGATTGAAAAAAATGCATAAATGTTAAAATTAATACTGAAAAACCTTTTGCAGTAACTGAACTTTGTAAACCTTTTGTGGAATAAACATTAATTTTTAGGAAAATGAAGTTGTAATGTTATTCTTTAAAAAAAAAACCCTTGAGTTTACAAATTATATTGCCTGGGAAGTGTAAATAATATGATCATGATTACCTGACAGTGTGTCACTTTCAGTGTACAGAATGCTCAGTGCGGACAACCTCTCTTGAGACATCGTGGCCCTTAATCCATTTTTAATTCTTTTGAGTCTTGAAAAACTCCTCTCTCCCAAGCAGTTAGTGACCATAAAGCTAAAAAATAGCCACAAGATTGCTTCCACATTAGGAAAGGCCATCTGAATTTTTTCCTTGGATATAATTTGATAAAGGTCTGTATGAAACAGAGAGTGCTCTTCTGTAAGCCTATGGCTTTGTCTCACGTACAGGTGAAAGTGCAAAATTTCATCAATAAGTTTCAGGTCAATATCTTCTGGTTCAACTCCTTGCTGAATTTCTTGCTTAGATGCTGTCATATTAGCAAGAATGGAAAACAGTTGTCCAATATCACTGTACACAGCACTTCTTCTTTTTAAATTGGCTTCAAGTGCATCTAATATAGGAATAAAGGATTTTAAACTAAACTTACCTCTTGAAGAAAGTGCATCTAAGGCATCAGGTGCACTTCTGTCATTTCTTTGCCGTTCCCTAACTCTTTGTCTCCTTGTTTTGTAGTTAACATTTGGCAAGGTCGCTTTTGCTTGTTTCTCAAGCTCATCAAAATCTTCTCATATTTTCCTTAAAAAATCCAGAAGTGAACTGTACAAACTTGCACAAGAACTCAATAACAGGTCTGATTTCTGAAGGGCTTTGCTGACCTTGTGAAAATGACCTAGCACATGGATCCAAATATGCAGCATAAACACAAATTTCAGTTCTTCCATTTTCTGCAAAAGATTGTTAACTTGAAGCCTGGTCTCTCCCTTCCCATTAACATCAGAATATGAATGACTGAGGGCATCAGTGATAGCACTGTAACTTTCCAAAACAGCTTCTGTGGCTTTTGCATGTGCGTCCCACCTAGTGTCTGACAAATATTTAGGCACTTTAGCCTGAGGTGGCAAAAATGATTTTAGAACTGCCCACCCCTTTGTGGAGGATGAAAAGAAGGTATAAATTTCATTGATAATGCCAAAAAAGTTCACTGCATCAAAGCAGCAATCCACAGCTGAATGGTCCACCAGATTTAAAGAGTGACCTGCGCATGGAATAAATCTTGCAAATTGGGTTTTTTTGATGATTTTTTGCTGCATACCATTGTACTTACCATGTTGGCAGCGTTGTCATAAGACTGCCTGCAGCATTTTCTAAAGTCAATTTCAAGCTCAGTAGCGAAATAGTTGATCACTAAATTAGCCATGCTTTCTTCTGAGTGGTCTTTTAACTCAAGGAAAGTTAAAAATCTCTCAGTTGGCAGACCATCTTCAGGTGACACATATCTGATAATTAAAATCAACTGATCAATATGTGAAATGCAGGACTGGAATCTACTGAAAAGTTGAAATATCCAGCCTTTCTCACATCAGCCAGAATTGCATCCTTAACTTTTTTTGCCATGAGTTGAATCATTTCCTCACATATAGTTTTTTTTTTTTTTTAATAAACTCTCCTAAAAAGGAGATAATTTTATTACTTTTTATAAAAGAAAAGGGGAAGGTATATAGAAGGATTAAGAAAAAGAATGGAGTGAATTTTTCCTGTTAAAAAATTAGTTTTAGTTAGTATAGTTACAAATTTTGGCAACCACCACGGTTGGAAGATCTTCTTTTCATCTTACAAAAGTCCAAAATAACTCTGTTAGTAAAGTTAGTAAAGTCCATTGGGGTTAGTTATTAATCAGCTCCTTTCTGACGTTCCACGAACTACTTCTTTGGATATCTTCCTTTTACATCTCTCAAGTTGTACGATGGGCCCTCTTTAGGCTTCTTGTCTCCCACTCCAGCTCCTCCCTCTTCCAGATCGCTGTCTTCCTCGCTGCTTGAATCGGTCCAAATTGCGAGTGCTGCATCTTCCTCTGTACTGGCGTGTCTCTTCAGAAATTCTTGTGCTTTGAAGACGGAGTCTATCTTCTCTCTTTTGTCGTTATATTTAAAAATTAGTCCTTCGGGAATGCACCATCTGTAAATTATCTGATGTCTTTGTAAGAACGTGGTCAATCCTTTATATGCTTTTCTTTTCATACGGATTTCATAGGGAACATCTTTCAAAGTTCTAATGGTCTGCTCCCCAATTTTCAAGGGCACCGCTGAAACTGAACGCAGAATTTGATCTCTGGTACTCTGCTTTGTGAACCTGACAACCACTTCTGCTGGCAGATTATTTTTCTTTGTAAAGGTTGAATAGACTCTGTAGGCCATATCCATCTCTTCTTTCAATTCCAACGCTTCTCTGCCAGTTAGAGGTGCCAAGGCATTCGCCAATGTAGTTCTGAGATCCTCTTTTTCCTCTTCTTTGATGCCCTGAAAGCGGAGAGTCCGATTTGATTTTTCCATCTGTAACATTAAAATTCTTTTTTCTTGCATATCCTGATGTTTTTCTAATTTATTGACCTTTTTCTTTATTTTCTTGGTGTCTTCCGTTGAGACCAAACATTTTTGCGCAATATCCTCCATCTTCTTTGATGTTTCTGTTAATTGTTTTTGTTGACTGTTGAGAACACTTTCCATGTTACACAGAGTTTCGCTGATTTTCTGCATTTGATCCAGCAGAGGGCGCAGTGACTCGCTTTTCTGTTGATTGACAGCTAACTCCGGTGGGGGGTGCTCAGACCGGAAGTCCCTCCCCCTTCTTTTCCGGCTTCTGCGGGACCTTTTTCAATGCGGACATCTTTTTAATTGTTTATTTTATCAAAGTTCGTGCCGCGCCACTCAGGAGACTAACAAACTCTTAATCTTCAGTGTTTCCCCAAAGGTATCTTCACCAACTCTTTTTTCCCCTTTACCCCCCTCCGCTTTTCTTTTATAAGTCCCGTTTCTCAAGGGGGTGGGGATTCCTCCCTCCTCCCATCCGCTTATACGCTTGCGGGGGGTTTCGGATTTCGCTTCAAAATAGATCTCCAACTCACGGTTCGATGCCAAGTCTTTCCATTTAACTTTAACTCGATCGCTTTGTTCACTCCTGGAAGTCGGTGGCGTTGCTAAGTCCCATTACGGGCACGACGCAGCGGGGCCGATTGGCGCAGGGAGAAAGCCTCAATTTCCTGGCTATTTGCCGGCAAAGAGGCTACTCCCCAAGCGCCCCCGGTTCGGAGCCTTTGCCTAAGGCTCACTAGGGTCTTTCGCATAAGCGAAGACCCCCCCAAACTGCGCGTGGGCTAACCATCTCCGGGAGCGTCCCGAGAGGTGGCCGCCATTCGCTCCACCGAAACCGAAAGTGCCTCACATATAGTTTTTGACAAATAAGAGGGATTGCCTGATCCAGAATGTCCATACCGATTGATATGAGACAATAAAAATGGATCAAATTTTGCCACTAGTTCTAAAAGACCAAGATAATTGCCATTATCTGGAGATCCAAAGTGTTCATTGTCTCCTCTGAATGGTAAGCCTCGTTCTACAAGAGTGCATATTACAGCAATAATTTTCTCCATTACATGCCACCAATACTGCTGTTTTGCTTTTATTTGTTCTTCTAGTTTGGAAGTTAACATTTGCCTTCACTCCCTTGTTAGGTAGGCCAACATGGCATTCCTATGCTTCTCTGAGTTTTCATGTGTTTGGATAAGATGGGGTTTTGCCAGTCATCAAACCCTTCAGTAGCTAAAGCTGTGGAAGAAGATGCAAAGTTTGGAAAGAGTTTACGAACTTGCATGAAGTCTTCGGTTTGCAATTTTGGGAGAGGGGAGACTGCCCACTGGGGGGGGGGCAGGGCTGTGGAGGCCCCCTAGATTTAGAGGCCCTAGGCTTCAGCCTACTTAGCCTATACATAAATCTGGCACTAGAGCCCCCTGATTACATGATATTATAATTTGACCAGAATATCTGACTGTTTCCAGGTGTATTATCTCTGTTTTAAGGACTTCTAGTCATGAGAGATACTCTGTTCTCTTCAATAAAGAAAAATATATAGATATGTTAAACGCCAGAATCTGAAGTGAGGCAGTTGCTCTGGATTTGGATAACTCAGGCTGCCCCAATCTTGGAAGCTAAGCAGGATTAGCCCTGGTTAGTATTTGGATGGGAGTCCACCAAGGAAGTCCAGCGTCATGGCAACAGAGGCAGGCTATGGCAAACTACCTCTGAATGTCTCTTGCCTTGAAAACCCCACAGAATCACCATAAGTCAGCTGTGACTAGATGACAAGCAAACAAACAAATAATAATAAAAGAGTCTGAAAGCAGACATGGGCTGAAGAGAAAATTCAGTTGTCTTTGCTGCTATCAGCAACAGGCTGCTCTTCTAGAAACAAATCATTTAAATTTGATTCATTAGTGTTTTTCCTGTTTGGTACAGGTTTGGTTGATACGTTGATTTCTCTAGGGATGTATCACAAAACAGAGAATTAACAGGTCTGGAGAACATGCGTTTGTCAAATTGTCACTCCCTCAATAGCTGATTTATTAAACTAGTGCACACTTGTATCTTAGCTTCATCCCTCTGTGGGTTTATCTCAGTCAAACTTGACAGTTTGTTACAAGGCTGATAAAAGTTGTGTTTTTTCACAGCTTTTTTACTTTAAGCCAGCTGTGTGACCTTGGGTTAGTCACAGTTCTCTCACAGCTCTCTCCCTGCCACCTACCTCATAGGGTGTCTGTTGTGTGGAGAGGAAGGGAAGGGAATTGTAAACTACTCTGAGACTCCTTCATGTAGAGAAAAGGGGGGTATAAAAACCAGCTCTTCTTCTCTTCTTAAATTGGGAAACATAGAAATAGACATTTTTGACAGGGCAAATTTGTTGGTAAAGAAAGGATATGAACAGATCTGTTTTTCTCTCTGCATTGTGATGCTAGCTGTTGGAAGAAGGAGCTCTAAGCATCTTGAGTCAGCATGAAGAATTAGCTCATCTTTAGTGGGAGATAGTAAATCAGATCTTTCTCATTAGCAGTGTAGGATGCTTTCCTCTCTATATACCTGATCAGTAGCTACGTGGAGAACATAAGAACAAAAATATGTAATCTTTCTTTAAAATCTGCCTCCATTCCTGAGGACTGGAAGGTAGCTAATGTCACTCCCATCTTTAAAAAGGGCTCCAGGGGAGATCCAGGAAATTACAGGCCAGTCAGTCTGACATCAATACCGGGTAAGTTGGTGGAAACTGTTATTAAGGAGAGAATTAGTAGGCACATCGATGAACAAAAACTATTGAGGCAGACTCAGCATGGGTTCTGTAAGGGAAGATCTTGTCTCACCAACCTGTTAGTGTTTTTTGAGGGAGTGAACAAACATGTGGACAAGGGGGAACCAATAGATATTATTTACCTTGACTTCCGGAAAGCTTTTGATACAGTTCCTCATCAAAGGCTCCTAAGTAAGCTCAATAGTCATGGGATAAAAGGACAAGTCCTCTTGTGGATCAAAAACTGGCTTATAAATAGAAAACAGAGAGTGAGTATAAATGGGAAACTTTCTCAGTGGAGGGTGGTAAGCAGTGGGGTACCACAGGGATCAGTACTCAGTCCGATGCTTTTTAACTTGTTTATTAATGATTTGGAATTGGGAGTAAGCAGTGAAGTGGCTAAATTTGCAGATGACACGAAGTTGTTCAGGGTGGTGAAAACCAGGGAGGAGTGTGAGGCACTCCAAAGGGATCTGTCGAGGATGAGTGAGTGGGCGTCAGCGTGGCAAATGGGGTTCAATGTGGCCAAGTGCAAAGTGATGCACATTGGAGCCAAAAATCCTAAATATAAATACACGTTGATGGGGTCTGAACTGGCAGAGACGGACCAAGAGAGAGATCTTGGAGTCGTAGTAGATCACTCAATGAAAATGTCTAGACAGTGTGTAACTGCAATAAAGAAGGCCAACGCTATGCTGGGGATTATTAGGAAGGGAATTGAAAACAAATCAGCCAGTATCATCATGCCCCTGTATAAATCATTGGTGCGACCTCATTTGGAATACTGTGTACAGTTCTGGTCACCACATCTCAAAAAGGATATTATAGCATTGGAAAAAGTGCAAAGAAGGGCAACTAGAATGATAAAAGGGTTGAAACACCTTCCCTATGAAGAAAGGTTAAAATGCTTGAGGCTCTTTAGCTTGGAGAAACGACGGCTGAGGGGTGACATGATTGAGGTTTATAAGATTATGAATGGGATTGAGCAGGTTGAGAAAGAAGTACTTTTCTCCCTTTCTCACAATACAAGAACTCGCAGGCGCTCCATGAAATTGCTGAGCAGTCAGGTTAGAACAGATAAAAGGAAATACTTCTTCACCCAAAGAGTGATTAACATATGGAATTCACTGCCACAGGAGGTGGTGGCAGCTACAAGCATGGACAGTTTCAAGAGGGAATTAGATAAACATATGGAGCAGAAGTCCATCAGTGGCTATTAGCCACAGGGTATAGATAGGAACTCTCAGTCTGGGGCAGGTGATGCACTCTATTCTTGGTGCTGGAGGGGGCAGCAGTGGGAGGGCTTCTAGTGTCCTGGCCCCACTGCTGGACCTCCTGATGGCACCTGGTATATTTTGGCCGCTGTGTGACAGAGTGTTGGACTAGATGGGCCATTGTCCTGATTCAACATTGGCTTCTCTTATGTTCTTACATTCTGCTAATGTCCAAAGACCGGTACCTGTTATCCTGAAATCTCTCATTCCAATAGTCAATCCATTTTTAATACAAACTTGTCAGCTGGTTAATTTCTTAATGATTTTTTAAAGGAAAATTTACATTCAAAGGAAAAAATAATATCAGTGCTTATGCACTGGACATTTAAGTGAAACAAATAAGTAACAAGCTGTTCCAGAATAACTTGTCAGTCCAATCGTATACTAGATTAGCAACATACATTGAAAATAAAAAATATTCAATTGAAAGGACAGCTGTTATGTAATAAGGTTATAACCTATGAGAGTAAATTTCCTGGTATGGTACAAGGTGTCTGTATGATGATCAAACCATAGTGGTTTTGTTTATTCAGGTTACCAATTTAAATGGCAGTTAATCCATAACTACTGTGAAATGCAAGTATATACCACATGGCTCTTTTATTAACACCAGAGCTATATTTTTAATGGGATAGTAAGATTTCCTGTTAGGTCAATAGTAGTCATCCCTATATAATCAGGACTTGGAACTCCTGTCATTTGCTTCTCCTTGTCATCTGCCCTTCCTCACATTCTTTTGTGTTACCATGGCTAGGTTTAAAATTTCTAATGCTGATCACAGGTAGGATTGAAAGCCATTCCAAAACTCTTTAAAAACTGGCCTAGAGAAGTGGAACTGCTATGGGCATCCCTAAAATGTTGTTAGGAACGTTGCATATGAGTCTTGAGGTTAACAGGTAACCAGACTGGAATGGGTGGTGACAGTAACGAGGTAGTCTGAACAGGAAGGATGGGTGTGCCATAGTTTCTTAAAACCCTCAATAGGGAAAACCTGAGTAGATGATAAACATTTTCTGTAGTGGCTCATATTTTACTTACGTGTGTGTGTGTATGTTTGTATGCTGTCAAGTCACAGCTGACTTATGGCAACATTTATTGTTTGTCTCTGTGTCACGACCTGGATATTTCTTGGAGGTATCCTATCCAAATACTAGCCAGGGCCAACCCTGCTTGGCTTCTGAGGTTGGGCTACCCTGGGTTATCCTGGTTAGAACCTTAGTTTTATAGCAATATCCATTTTTATAGCCATTCTTTGTAGTGCCAAATTACATAATGAGTAGTGTATTTTTATATACAGATTTGGCCCAATGACATAGGCTCTATCTCCTTAATAGCAAAATGGGTGCACAGGTGAAGAGGGCAGAATCCTCTGGACATTTTTCTCATCAGCTGCACTCTGAATACTGGAAATGTGCCTGATTTGGCCAGAAGTGCTTGGAGAAGATCTGTGTGTCCTAATATGACTATAGACTTCCAACTTCTTTTATATGAGGCTTTAGTTTCTAAAAACTACTGATACTATAGTTTTAATCAATGTTTGAAGCCTGTCACATTGCCCCATATCAAAAAGGCAGTGATAAAACTTTCCCTAAAACAATCTTTTCGTACCTTCATTTGCTGTTTATGGTTGAACTCCTGACTCTCTTCATCCTCTGTTATGGAAAAGAACAAATTCCTGGGGTGGGGGAGAGGAGAACAAACTATTATATCTTTACAAAGCATTCTGGCTCTAACAAGAAACCAGTAGTTGTCAATGTCTACCAAGTTTCCCAGCAATTTCCCCACACCAAGAAAATTTCCCATATCGTACTAGCTTCATTAAAGCTAGCTCCTGTCTATATTCTTGGTGCTGTTAATGTTTTGAATGACTTCTGAGAGGGACTAAAGTTGGTGAGTAACAGTATTGCAGTACATGCAGTCATACATTATATTGAAGCCAGAAAAGAGAGGCTGGGTCAAATAGTTTGAAGTTGTCTCATGCCTGGGACTCACAGAGTCTTGGAACTGGGCCCAGAAAATAGACTGAATCATTCTGTCAGAAGATTTTGTTGCTGTGGATTTGCAGTGTGCTCTTTAGAATAGCTGTCATGTTTTCCATTTTATATTTTGAAATGAGAGCTGAAACTTATTTAAGTAAGTCCTATGTGAGAACTAGTGTATATCCTTCAGTTATTCCCCTAAGCCACATGAAAGCATATTTAGCCCTATCTTTATATTATTGTTTTCTCAGTATTTCTCTGAAGTCATTTGTTCTCACCTTTCCACTATTCTCACTTACCTGGATGAAGGAGCCAGGCCACCTGCAGAACTTATGAGTAGGTCTGTTTAGGCAATATTTTCTTTGGGATTCTACCTTGGGGAGATCAGGAGTAGTATAGGACACTTAGGCGGTTAATTTAAATCATGGCAGAGGGCCACGATATTTATTAAAAAAATCATGGCCTAGGGTTTCTGCCTTCTCATAATTTCCGCTTATTATTGATAGAAAAGCTGAAGTTGGAGGCTCCCTATCTGACAAGGTTGGAGACTTTTTTGGTGGTCAGAGAAAATAATTTCATTTTTCAGCAGGGTTGGATCCAACCCTGAACATTTAAATAAATGCAAGATTTTCTTGGTTTGACCTTTTGCTTCACCCAAGGTGAGGGGATGGGAGGAAGGAGTGGCTGAGGCGGTTGACACTTGATTGATTTTTTATATTGTAGCCTCCTGCCATGATTTAAATAACCCAAACTATCTGCCAGGTACTAGATTACTGGTTTGTTTATATATTTTGTTAATTTTACACAGTGTGATGAACGTGATGCTATCAGTGAAGGGGCTGTGGCTCAGTGGAAGAGCTTCTGCTTTGCATGCAGAAGGTCCCAGGTTCAATCACTGGCATCTCCAGTTTTCAGATGACCAGGCAGTAAGTGATATGAAAGGTCTCTACCTGAGACCCTGAAGAACTGCTGCCAGGCTGAATAGACAATACTGAACTTGATGGTCTGATTCACAATAAGGCAGCTTCCTGTGCGTTCATGTGTGGTTTTGCTTTAGGTTGGATTTTTTGGTTTTGCTGCCTGTAATGGAAAACTTAAAATAAATCTTGACCACTCGAATATCCTAGCAACAGGAATTAAATATTTATAGTCTTATTTTTATTTATACATTAAATCCTGGTCTAATTACTTGATAGCTGAATTTGAATTGTAGCAAAAAAGTCATGGTAGTTGTAAGTCAGTTTATAATCAATGTGGTTTTGGTGAAGAGAGTGAAGTGCAAACAAAGGTCTTAGTATTTCCATGTTTTGTAGCAGGAACACTTACTTACTGTGGATACAAGTAAAATAATGATCTACTGAAATATATTCATCCCAGTTGTATTGTGCAACTGCACAATAGATGGATTTCTGGAGGCTTGTTCTAACCTTAAGGGTAAATCAGGTCCTACTATACAAAACATCTAGTTCTATTTATAGGCTTGGCAGACAAAAATTGCTTCTTGTACTGACGGAATTATGGTAAGCCTCTGTAGCCAAATCTGCAAATGGAATTTAAGCAGACGGAATCTGTTTTTCCAAACTAGATTTAGTTGGCAGTCTGAGACATAAAATTGCATAGGGTTTTAAGGAAAAGTAGATCTGACAGTTCTTTTATGGGGGAAATGAGTCTTAAGTGTATCAATTTCCTGCTAATGTTAGGCTGTTTATGTGTGTGTTCGTGCTGGCACAGATAGCATTGATTGTATATGGCCAAAGGCTATTACAATCAATCACATACAGCATAAAACATGTCATAAATAACACTGTTAAAATAACTGGATGTATTTGTGTTGTAAGTTCGGGTGGTATGATTTTCATTCGGCATGTAAGAGGGCAACATACCTAGGGTCATCATTACAATAATCCGGTAAGGTAGGTTAAGCTGACACTATGTTTCTCTCTAAGTAGTGCCAGTGAAATTTAGCTTTTACTTTAATAGAATCAAGACCGTTAAAAGCTCAAGAGCTCTTTTTCACCTAATATTTGACACTCAGGAGACCCCTTTTATTTGAGAAGAGGTCCTATAAGTATATACAGATGAAAACATTGTTGTTCTAATTGTTTATGTGTATAACAAATGAAGTATGGTCTGCCATTAGACCAGTTTCTAGAATGTTATTTAGCACCTGGTTTGAAATTTTAACATGCTTTGTATCCCTAGGAGCACTCCAGAAAGTGTTCTGAGTATTAAATATTTCATCTCAAGAGCATTCTACAATTAACTTATTGTAGAAGAAATCTCTGATTACTTGGGCCCATACATTGTTTGATCAGGTGCTATAACTAAAAATGTTTGTCTTAAGACGTAAAAGTCCTGCATAAAAAGAACTGGCAAGTGGTATTTATGACAGACATACCTACTTTTGGGTACAGTTAGGCTTAGTACATATAGATCTCTATCCAGTAATTATTACGCATAGTAGTTGATCTCCAGGCCCGTCCTATCAATGTCTACTCAGAAGTATGTTCCACTGGTTTCAGCAATACTTACAGTATGCGTGCTTAGGATTTCAGATTTGATGAGAACAAGATTTTAATATTGTTCTAGAATTTTTTGTTCTTATTTCTTTACATGTCTCCAACAGTTGTTGAAAAAGTAAGTTTGCCAGAGTTCTGTATTTTATTTTAATGATCAGTGTTATGCACCCGAATTCTATTGCACAACAGAGTCTAAAGTATGTGATTATATAGACATAATTGACAAAATACGATACTTACAGAAAATCACTAAAATGTGGTGATTGCAGAATATTTAGAAATTGGTTAACCAAGCGTTAATCAGCCTATCCATTAAATGTCTTTCAGTTTATTCTTTCAATATGCCATAATTTACTGTGAAAAAGCTAAAATACATAATTGTGCTGAGTATTCTCATTTTAATGTAGACTTTCCTGTTTCCTATTTAGATTGGGGCGTATGACCAGCAAATATGGGAAAAATCTGTAGAACAAAAAGAAATCAAGGTAAAGCTTCTTATCTTAGCAAACCTGTTTGGCATAATTTGGTTTGAAGAATGTTGTTTTTTCAATTCTTGTGTATTTTGTCATTTATCCCACAGTAGTGATAAAATCTATAGTACTACTACTTATTATATATAAAGATTATTAGTATTTTCATAATTTAAATTCAGTTCTTAACATTCTGCTAGAGTTGGCTTAAGAGTAGGGATGGGCATGAACCATGTTCAGTTTGTGGCTGAACCATGCACCAAACTAAACCCATACGAACCAAGAGGTTGGTTCACACATCAACCCAGTTTGTATTGGTTCGTGAGCCATTTAAAGTTTAACCCCCTGCTTTCTTTAGTTCATCAGCTGGTTTGTGCCCATCTCTACTCAAGAGTAAGTGAGTTGAGGGCAGGGTGGGGAATGGAGACTTTATTTCACGGCTGAAATTTTTTCTTTAAGAGAAGCTTCAAAGTATTTTGTGTGGTGCTTGAGTCTAAACTGGTTGCCAGTTTAGTATGGATGTGAGTTTGTATATAGAAGCACTTGTCTTAGAAGCTGTTTTAGTTTTGGGGTCACCTCTGTAATACATGGTTTTCTTTTGAGTTAGCATTACATGAAACTATTCTTATCACATCCCAATATTGTTTGCTATACACTTTGACTTTCACATGGCTACCTTTATAGTTCTAGTTTACTTTTCCTCCTTTTTCATCTTGTCATTGTTTTAAACAGTTTGTTAAATTGGTAAGTACTTAACGGCAATTTGTGTTAAGCAAAATAGCTTTTGTAGATTTAACTGTGTCTGCATTTTAGTGTGACTAACAAAATCCCATCAGTATCTGATGAGCTAGGTACTACTTACTAAATGCCTCAATGTTATTTCTATATTTAGTTTTAAAAGCTTATGTATGGGAGTTGCACATTTCTAAAAACACATGAAAATGTAATGTTGACACTATAGTACAGGCATTCTTGAAGAGAAAGCATGAAACCTGAAGTAGCCAATGGATGTTTATTATGTGTTATGGTTATGACATCTCACTTTCATAGATCTCTGTCTTTAAATTCAGCTTCAAAATGTCTTCTTTTAATTTTTCTGGCATAAAATAGGAAGTAGTGCTTAGATTTTAACTCTTCAGGCACCACTGTAGCACAAAATCTCTTCACTTAAAGTGGTTTCTCCTGGTACAGCACTTTGAACAGCATTTGGGAGCCTAATGGCTTGTTTGACAAAGCAGTTGAATTAGCTGGAGTCCTTACTTAACAGACAATAAACTATCCCTGTGACTTGCTGCTCGCCTTTGTTACAGTTGTCCCTGTGCAGGCAACCAAGCGGCAAAAACACCTTCCTCTGTCACTTAGGTTCATCTTCATGGCTTCTGTGCAGTTCCACTTGGGACTGTGCATGTATAGGCCAGCTGCAGAGATTATTTTTCTCAAGATTTCTAGCTCTTTCCATAGGTCCTGGAGTTCTCCCCTACCCTCCAGCACATGCTGGCCTTTTCCTGCCCAAACCAGCACATTTTGGAGATGGGAGGAGCACCCCTCCCTCAGTCCTCTTTTTGCCACTGTGGAGAAAGGACCTTCTTAAGCTTAGCTCCTCGAGTTACCTCAGTTTTGTCATTGAGAGAGTTGTTTGTTTTAGGCTAAAATGGCTCTTTTAAAGATGGATGAAGATGGTGCAGTCTGATGATCACAAACACTGTCTTACATGCCTTGGTGAGTTCCATAATGTTTTGGCATGTTCCGTCTGCTGTCAGTTCACCCCCAAAGTTTAGCAAGAAAGAACGGCTCACCTAAAAGCTTTCCTGTTGGAATGAGCGCTTAGAGCCCTGAAGAAAGACCAGCCCATTTGGAGGGCTAAGGAACCAGAGGCTCAGGGCCATAATCCCTTGGTGGGGTCAGCACCCTCCAGATCTGTTTTGGAACCAAGGTTGCTATCAGTTCCAAGGAGTCCTTTGGAGCCATCATCTAAGAAGTTCAAGGGCAAAGCTAAATCTTAAGTCTAAGGATGTTCTTCTGAAGCACAATTCCCTGTCAAAGGTTATTCCTTGACCTGTTTGGCCTCATACTCCATTGTCACCTCCAACACTGTGGCTAGCCAGAAGTTCTTTGATGCTGAGGCGGTAGAGATCCAACCACTATTGCCTGAACCCACTGTACCTCCAGTGGGAAAGAAGTCAACAGTGTTGGAGCCATCTGCCTCATCAGTTCCAACTGGCCTCCACCTCAGGGTCCATGGTTTCCCTATCCCATGGTTCCATCACCCATGCATTGGCCACCCAACTTACCTTGGGAAGAATATATTCTCGTGCTTCCAGTCTCCGTCTTCAGCATCTGAACTGGTGGTCAGTTCTGATTGAGCTCCTCCTGCACTGAAGTCATTCTTGTCTCAACCGCTGATGTTGTTTCTTCATCATTCTACAGAACTGGAGGCAGATGCCTTTGATTCAGAGGATGCCAATGCAGCCTTTGGAGAGGGCTCTGATGCCCTGTTGGAACTATCTCTGGATGAGGCGGTCAGAGATTCAGGCTCCATTTCTCTCACTGAGGATGTTAGCCTCTGTATGGAACAATTAATTGTTAAACAAAATCCCTGGAATTGGATATTGTATGCTCAGATCCACAACCACAGGATCCGATCCTCAAAGTTCTCTTCTCTGCTTCCTTGGGTCCAGTAGCATTTCCCATCCAGTTGCAGGGGCTGCTGGATATTGCTAAAGGAGTGTGAGCCAAACTTGCATCAGTGTTTGTCTCTACTAGGAAACTAAAGGCCATGTATAAAGAAAGGGATGAAGGGTGCAAATTTCTCTTTCCCTACCCTGTGACTAATTTGCTCGTCACTGAGGTCATCCTCTGAGGCATTGTTCTGGGGACCATACTTCATGCTTCAGACCGATTATGGACCTTCGGGATCTCAACCGTTACATTTGGTATCAGAAATTCAGAATGGTCACTCTACAGTCGATCCTTCCTCTCATTCCACGGGCATCGTGGCTCGCGTCAGTCAACCTCCAAGATGCATACTTCCATGTCACGATCCGTCCCCAACACTAGCGGTTTCTCTGGTTCACCATTGGAGATGCCCACTACCAGTACAGGGTGCTTCCCTTCGGCCTTTCTACAGCTCCACGGGTGTTCACCAAGCTGATGGCTGTGGTGGTGGCCGAGCTCCACTGACGGGGAGTCACTCTTTATCCTTACATCGACGACTGGCTTCTCGTAGCTCCAATGCCAAGTCAGTTGCTCCACGACACTTGGGAGACTCTCTCCCTTCTCCATGCTCTCGGGCTTTGCGTCAACCATGCCAAGTCCACCCTCCAGCCCCTTCAAATCCTTCGATTCCTCGGGGCTCGACTCGACACCAACCTCGAAGCGGCTTTCCTCCCGGAATCCAGGGCTTCCGACATTCAGGCGATAGTGTCCTCCATTCAGACGTGTCCCCAACAATCTGCCCGTTCTGTCATGAGGCTCCTCGGTCACTTTGCCTCCACGGTGTTCGTTGTCCGCAACGCCCGGCTGAGAATGCGGCCACTTCAGCTCTGGCTCCTCCGCGCCTTCGATCCTCTCCGTAGGCCTTGGCACACGATTCTGTCGATCCCGCAAACCGTCCTCGACTCCCTTGAGTGGTGGGCTCAACCCGTCCACCTCCTTTCCGGGATGCCTTTTTGACCTCCTCCTCCCGACTTGCTGTTGACCACAGACGCTTCCCTCTGGGGTTGGGGAGCCCAGTGCGGAAAGCTTACTGTTCAAGGGGCTTGGTCTGCTCGAGATGCAACTCGTCACATAAATTACCTGGAGTTGCAAGCAATTTATCTGGCCCTTTGGTCCTTTCTTCCAACCCTTCGAGACCGTGTCGTCCAAGTGGCTTCCGACAGCACCACGGCCGTCTATTATGTCAACAAATAGGGCGGCACTGCCTCTGTTCGTCTCTGCACCATCATGCTCTCGGCAATCCATATTCCCGGGGATCAGAATGTCGATGCAGATCGGTTGAGTCGTTCTGCCTCATCGGACAATGAATGGTCCATTCCCCTCCGGTATCTTCAACCTCTGTTTCGGGAGTTCGGTCACCCAGCTGTCGACGGCTTCGTGTCCGTCGACAATGCCCGATGTCGCCTGTTTTTCAGCAGGGGTCCCCCGTCTGCTCGGTCGCTTGGGGATGCCTTTCTCCACAAGTGGAACGGAACCCTGTTTTACCTGTTTCCTCCGTTCCCTCTCATCTCTCGGGTCGTGCAGAAGATTCGTGCAGACGGCACCTCCTGCATTCTGATCACTCTGTGGTGGCCACGCCAGGTCTGGTTCCCACACCTGCTTCAACTCTCCTGTCGTTCCTTCCGCCCCCTCCCTGTCATCCCAGAACTCCTCTCTCGGGCCCGAGGGAGAGTTCTCCATCCCAATACGGGATTTTTCAAATTAACGGCCTGGAAGATCCAGCCCTCGACTTCCCACCTCAGGTCTCTGAAATCCTCCTGAATGCTAGGAAGCCTTCTATTCGACGTTCCTATCAGTTCAAGTGGAACAGGTTCCAATCCTATGCGGCTGATCACTCCTTCGATCCGATTCGATCATCTCTCCGTGAGATCTTCGCCTACATCGTGCACTTGAAGGATGCGGGCTTGGCATATTCGTCCTTGCGGGTTCATTTGGCAGCGATCTCCGCCAACCACCCCCTCATTCAAGGCTCGTCAGTGTTCTCCCACCGTCTCACCAAGACATTCCTCAAGGGTCTTCTTCGCATGTGCCCGCCTAGGAAACTGTTGGTGCCTTCCTGGAGCTTGTCTCTAGTCCGCCAAAAGCTCTTCTGAGGTAAAGCTCTAGAAGTTTCTTCGATCGAGGTCGTGCGCAGGTGCCCAACCCATGTGTGGTACTGCACAGATGACCACTTGAAGATCATCAGTTACAGGTAAGCAACCTGTTTTTTTCAATAGGTGGTTCAGTGTACTGTTGAACCATTCACTTAGGCCATTCACTTTTGAGTGGAAGGCTGTGGTGGTGATGTGCTTGATCAGTGCAAAAAGAAGGTCACAGTTGTACAGTAGAACTCAACAACAAATAGCGTCAAAGGAAAGGAATAGCATTATAGCAACAATGTCGAAGGAAAGAAACAACAACAACCCAGTGAAGCAACGATAACTTTATTGACATTCCAATATATGTTTTAAGTTTCATTATCAGTATAAAGTTCTTTGTAGCCTGTTCTCACGGTTGTCTATCTATTTGTTGTTGGGTGATGTGCTTGATGCCACAAGTCTGCAGGAGCTCCTTCATAACATGGGACATAAAAGTGGTTCCCAAGTCCATGACTGTGTCTTGTGCATCCTGTACCTTCTGAGAACTACTAATTGTTTTTGCTTTCCCCAGATGACAGCACATTTCCTCTTCATGGACAGCCTGTAAAGTCGCTGAACAATAATTTTAAATAAGCAAGGGTTCTTTACAGATATCTCCTGGGCTGTAGTTTCTGCTTTGTCACAAGTCTTTTAAAAATTCATCTCCCCATTGCTCTGCCAGGAATTCTTCAGCCTGGACCCCTTGCAACAAGGTATCAGAATCACTACTGCTGAGTTTTTCTGATTCTGTCTGTTGCTCTGCTAGTAATGTCTGTGGTTCTGAAACCTGAAGCCTAAATCTGGTAATTATATTCACAGTTGTTAATTGTGTGACTAAGTCATTTCCTAATAGAATGGAACATCTAAGCCTTTCCACACTCATTTTGTCCATTTCTCTTGGTAGTCTTTGTATTTTATCGGGAGTTCTGCCAACTCCACTTCAAATTCGGGGACACATATCCCTTTAATTCTGTATGGTCTTCCAGGAAGGTACTGATCTTTTCTCACTAAGTGGGGTTGTATTGAAGTTATTTCTGCACCTGTATCTCTCCATCCTGTAATTTCCTCCGCATTTATGTCCACAGATTCCATATAGTCTCTGGGTGCTGTTAAGCTACATGCTTCCTTGATATGTGTCTCTCATGGCTGGTTAAGTCTGGTGATGAGAGGATATGGGGCTCTCTGCTGGACATTTTCAATCTGTCCTTGGTGACGGGGGTCTTTCCAAAGGGTCTTAAGGAGGCCCTGGTTGTACTGCTCTTGAAAAAACCACCCTTGGATCCTTCAGATCCAGCCAATTGCCACCCACTTTCAAATTTATCATTTCTGGGTAAGGTGATTGAGAAAATGGTAACTGAGCAGCTCTAGGATTTCCTGAATGATACATTGGCACTGGATCTGTCCCAGTTTGGCTTCTGTCACAGCCATGGGATGGAGACTGTGTTGGTCACCCTGACAAACAATCTCCAAAGACAGCTGGATTGAGGTATTTCGGTGCTGCTCTTGTTGCTTGATCTTACAGCGGCATTCAACACAGTTGATTACAATCTCCTGACTCACTGCCTCATCGACGTGGGATGGCCCTTCAATGGCTTTTCTAATTTCTCCATGGTTGCGGACAGAGGGTGGCACTGGATGAGAGTGTGTCCTCTAGGCAACCTTTATTATGTGGGGTTCTTCAGGAGCGTTCTTGTCCCTGAGGTTATTTAACATCTATATGCACCCCATTGCCCAACTGGTGAGGAGTTTCAGGCTTGGGTGTCATCAGTATACTGATGTCATTGGACAGATGGACAGCTACCACCCCTCAAAATCTGGCTGAGGGATTGGAGGCTGTGGTAGGGTGGTTAAAAAAGAGCAGGCTGAGACTGAATCTGATGAAGACAGAGGTTCTATGGCTGGGAGGTGGCTTTGGGACTGGTGTCCAGGCCTCTAGCTGTTGATGGGGCACCATTGACACTGGCACCATCCGTCAAAAGTTATTGATGGAGGCCCAAGTCATGTGTGTTACCAGGCTGGTGTTTTTCCATCTTTGCCAAGCTTGGCAACTGGCTCTTTTCTTGTCATGCTCTGACCTAGCCACGGTAATCCATGCAATGGTCACTTCCAGATTAGACTACTGTAACTCGCTCTACGCTGGCCTACCCTTGAGACTGACCCAGAAACTCTAGCTGATCCAGAATGCAGTGGTGCGAGTCCTGACAGGAACATCACAGCCGGCACATATTCAACCTGTGCTGTGCCAGCTACACTGACTTCCAGTGGAGTACTGAATCAGGTTCAAGCTTCTGGTAAAGACCTTTAAGGCCTGGAGCTGTCTGGGAGCAACGTATCTATGTGACCATCTCCTCTTGTATGTCCTCAGGAGAGCTTTGTGCTCTATTGATAAAAACCTGCTGGTGTTCTCTGGCCCTGGGGATGTCTGGCTGTCCTCAACCAGGGCTAGGGTAGTTTCAATCCTGGCCCTGACTTGGTGGAACTCTCTTCCAAATGACACCAGGGCCATGCAGTATCTTATGCAATTCCACAGGGCCTGTAAGTCAGAAATGTTCCTCCAGGCCTTTGGTTGAGGGCAGCAATGGTTCTTCTTTGGGGCTGGCACCCTTCCTCCCTCCATCCCTCTGCATTTTTTGTTCTGAGTTCCCTCTCCCTTGCCCAGAAAATGATCAGATAGTCCAGAATTGGGATAGAAAACTTAAGGGACACCATCTTGGAACTTTTTTTTTTTGGTCATCTCAGTTTTTATCAAATTGTATACTGAATTTTAATGTTTTGTATATTTTTATGGCATTATGCCCCCTTGTACATCACCCAGAGCCTGGAATAACAACAACAACAATAATAATAATATCATCCTGTACTTTCCAGATTTACAGTAATCTGGCTGACCTATTTGGGATTCCTTCTTTGGTTGGTTCATGGTCTGCTGGATGTTCATTGGTTGTTTCTTTCTGTTTTATCATTTTAACTGTCTTGGATGTATGTTGGAGTTTTCCCTTGTCTACTTTTGGGCAACATCCTTTAACGTGTCCCTCTTCCTGATAGTGATAGCATCTTATCATTCCTCCTCTAGTTGGTGCAGAAGTTTCCTGCCTTAAAGGGTTGGTTTTCAATGGTTCACCTTTCCCTGAGGGGTTCCAATTTTTTTTCTCTTAATAATGGGAGGAAATAGTGTTTCTCCCAAGTCTCGCTCAATTTCATCAAGTAAGGTGGCAATTTCATCTACTGTCTTGAGCTTTTTGTCCCTTGGGAACCATCTTAATTGAGATGGAACTTGGCAGTAGAACTGTTCTGAGCCTATCAAGTTTTTCAGTTCTTCAAAAGTTTTAACTTGGTTTCCTTCAACGCATCTATTCAAGGCTCTGTCTAGTCTGCATCCAAATTGGGAACAGGTTTCACCAGGCTTTCTTTTTGTCTTCCTGAGAGCCTTTCTACTTTGTTCAGCAGTTAAACCAAAATGAATCTGGTCAGTTTCTTTTAATAATAAATAATTTGAGATCTTTTCCTCCCTCATTTCGGCATTTCACTCAGGGTTCCACATATTTGTGGGCGCAAATAAAGCATTCTAGCTTCATCAGCGATTTGTAGATCTTTACATGTTCTCTCAAAGCTAAATAAAAAAGCTTCCACATAATCTCTCTTCTGATAACTTGGGAATTTCTTCTGTTCTAGTGAGGTGATTTCCCCACTTCTCTGAGAAATTGGTAATTCAGCCCTTAACTTTATTTTTTTCATACTCATATTGTACATTTCTTTCTTGTGTTCTCTTTCTGCTGCCAACTCTCTCTCTTGTTGTGCCATCTTAATTTTCTCCTGTTCTCTTTCAAAATTAGCTCTTTCTTGTTCTGCCTGAATTCTGACTATTTCTAATTGCTGTTCTTTGTCAACTCTGGCTAATTCTGTCTGCCTGTGTAGCTAAATCAACTCTTGCTTCTTCTGCTTCTAATCTTGCCAGTTCTATCTGCTTTCTCATAATCTCTAATTCCAGACTAGGATTTTCCTCAAAAGAGGCTCCTTTGGGCTGCCCCATCTCCCTGTGCTTTTTTAGATTTCTGAGGGGGTGCCATTTCTATCTGGAATTCTATTTTAATTCCCCACAATAAAATATACTATTGTGTTTTTGTGGTGGGACTAACTAGTTGTGGGTTTTTCTTTCGAATCACAGCACTGCCATCAAATATGATGGACCCTTACTTCTTCTTTATTGTGAGGCAGATTTTCCTGCCAAAACACTTTCCCCACTCTGACTGAGAAATCATAAGAATGTAAGAACATAAGAGAAACCAATGTTGAATCAGGCCAATGGCCCATCTAGTCCAACACTCTGTCACACAGTGGCCAAAAATACCAGGTGCCATCAGGAGGTCCAGCAGTGGGGCCAGGACACTAGAAGCCCTCCCACTGCTGCCCCCCCAGCACCAAGAATAGAGGGCATCACCTGCCCCAGACTGAGAGTTCCTATCTATACCTTATGGCTAATAGCCACTGATGGACTTCTGCTCCATATGTTTATCTAATTCCCTCTTGAAACTGTCTATGCTTCTAGCTGCCACCACCTCCTGTGGCAGTGAATTCCATATGTTAATCACTCTTTGGGTGAAGAAATACTTCCTTTTATCTGTTCTAACCCGACTGCTCAGCAATTTCATGGAGTGCCCACGAGTTCTTGTATTGTGAGAAAGGGAGAAAAGTACTTCTTTCTCAACCTGCTCAATCCCATGCATAATCTTATAAACCTCGATCATGTCACCCCTCAGCCGTTGTTTCTCCAAGCTAAAAAGCCCCAAGCGTTTTAACCTTTCTTCATAGGGAAAGTGTTCCAACCCTTTTATCATTCTAGTTGCCCTTCTCTGCACTTTTTCCAATGCTAAAATCCTTTTTGGGGTGTGGTGACCAGAACTGTACACAGTATTCCAAATGAGGTCGCACCAATGATTTATACAGGGGCATGATGATACTGGCTGATTTGTTTTCAGTTCCCTTCCAAATAATCCCCAGCATAGCGTTGGCCTTCTTTATTGCAGTTACACACTGTCTAGACATTTTCATTGAGTGATCTACTACGACTCCAAGATCTCTCTCTTGGTCCGTCTCTGCCAGTTCAGACCCCATCAACGTGTATTTATAATTAGGATTTTTGGCTCCAATGTGCATCACTTTGCACTTGGCCACATTGAACCCCATTTGCCACGTTGTCGCCCACTCACTCATCCTCGACAGATCCCTTTGGATTGCCTCACAATCTTCCCTGGTTTTCACCACCCTGAACAACTTCGTTTCATCTGCAAATTTAGCCACTGCACTGCTTACTCCCAATTCCAAATCATTAATAAACAAGTTAAAAAGCATCAGACCCAGTACCAATCCCTGTGGTGCCCCACTGCTTACCATCCTCCACTGAGAAAGTTTCCCATTTATACTCACTCTCTGTTTCCTATTTATAAGCCAGTTTTTGATCGACAAGAGGACTTGTCCTTTTATCCCATGACTATTGGGGTTACTTAGGAGCCTTTGATGAGGAACTGTATCAAAAGCTTTCTAGAAGTCAAGGTAAACAACATCTATTGGGTCCCTCTTGTCCACATGTTTGTTCACTCCCTCAAACAACACTAACAGATTAGTGAGACAAGATCTTCCCTTACAGAACCCATGCTGAGTCTGCCTCAATAGTTTTTGTTCATCAACGTGCCTACTAATTCTTTCCTTAATAACAGTTTCTACCAACTTACCCGGTATCGATGTCAGACTGATTGGCCTGTAATTTCCCAGATCTCCCCTGGAGCCCTTTTTAAAGATGGGAGTGACATTAGCTACCTTCCAGTCATCAGGAATGGAGGCAGATTTTAAAGAAAGATTACATATTAATATAAGGAGATCCACAAGTTCACATTTGAGTTCTTTCAGAACTCTCGGATGAATGCCATCTGGGCCTGGTGATTTATTAGTTTTTAAATTGTCCATCAGTCGTAGGACTTCCTCTCTTGTCACCTCAATCTGATCCAGGTCTTTCAAACCCTCTCCCGAAATCAGTGGTTCTGGAGTGGGCAAGCACTTCTCATCTTCCACAGTGAAGACAGAGGCAAAAAAATGCATTCAACTTCTCAGCTATTTCCCTATCATCCTTCACTACTCCTTTTACCCCTTGGTCATCCAAGGGCCCCACTGCCTCCCTGGCTGGCTTCCTACGTCTAATGTATTTGAAGAAAGTTTTATTGTTGGCCTTTATGTTTTTTGCGATATGCTCCTCATATTCCCTTTTTGGCTGCCTGATCACAGATTTGCATTTTATTTGCCACAGCCTGTGTTCCCTTTTATCAACCTCACTGAGACTAGCTTTCCACTGCTTAAAGGAATCCTTCTTACCTTTTACAGCTTCCATTACTTTATTTGTTAACCATGCAGGCTTTTTTCTATACTTATTTGTGCCTTTCCTAACCGCGGTATATATTTTTTCTGAGCTTCTAGGATTGTATTTTTAAATAGTCTCCAAGCTTCCCCAATGTTTTTGATGTTTTCCACTTTTCCTTTCAATTTCTTCCTCACATGTCCCTTCATACCAGAGAAGTTACCCCTTTAAAAGTGGTTGTGTCAGTCTTTTTGGGCAAATCCCTATTTGTACAAATGTTAAACTCAATGACATTATGGTCACTGTTTCCAAGTGGTGCAATCACTTTTACATCTCTCACCAGGTCTTGGGCATTACTTAGGACCAAATCCAGGATCACCTCTCCCCTGTGACCATCTGTTCCATAGCACAGTCATTGAGAGTGTCTAAAAACTCAGTCTCTTTTTCCTGACTAGAACTCATATTGACCCAATCAATGTGTGGGTAGTTAAAGTCGTCTATTACGACACAGTTATTTTGTCCCTTGGTAGCGTATTTTAATAATAGAATTATAACTTTCTGCATGTCCCATCCTGTGATAGAGAAGTTATTTGGCTTTTGCCCAGCCAGAGATTTGTCGTAGTTAAGCAGGAACCCTCTTATAATGCCCTTTTTGAATGGCACTTGACACAAAGTAAAGTTCAAACAGAAATATTGATTTTATAGAATGGGCACAGTTGGGTTAGGAATAGGCAGGGGACGAGAAATTGACGAGTATTTTGTTGTTTATAAAATTATAATAATATTTAGAACAGGGAACTGAGTATAGTTGAAGCTTATTTTCTTAGAGACTCAGTTATTAACTCTGAGAGGTTTGTTTGTTATGGAGATTTCTTTCAGTAACAAAGTGTCTTAATAAAGTTTTATATAACTATCTTAGTTTCCTGGAAGTTAGTACTTTCTTCCTATATTTAAATACCTCCCTTGTGGGATTACAACTTTCTTTTTGATTCTTGAGGAGTTTAAGACCATTTCCCTTTTCACACAAACCAGGTGTCCCTTCTGAGTTGAACCCACTCAATAACTGGGTAAGAAATATCCTCTTCTTTCTAGGAGCAATAATCCTTTTCTGTTTGGCTAGATTGGAAGTTTCAACCTACTGTCCAGTCTCTTCTGTCAAACCTAAACCCCAGTTCTGGAGACTGTGAATAAATGGAATTCAGCTAGGGCTGACACTTAGACTTTAAGTTCTAGTTTTTGAAATTTTCCTCAAATCTGATGGTACACAGTAAGAGTAAGGAATTGTGTTATTTCACATCCCAAGTGAACTTGTCTGTTTCCCTCAGACTGACAAACACACTCCTTGACTGGCTATTGCCAAGACAAACAATGACTGAATCTTTTGACAAGACTGACATGACTTTTGAAAGCTCTCCTCAGATGGCGCTGACCAGTCAGAGAGAAGGGGATGCACGCAGGCAGCAGCCTGCCAATCAAACAGTGTTTTACAGTGAAGCATCAACACCTAATCTCCCAGCTCTCTGAATCTGATGCACTAAGCATCCTGGTTTTGGAAGTCAGTTCATCACACCTGGCTTCAGTAATTTATACTCTGATAATCTCCAGACTAGATTACTGCAGTGCACTCTATGTGGGGCTGCCCTTGAAGATGGTTCAGAAGCTGCAGTTGGTGAAGAATGTGGCAGCTAGATTAATTACTAGATCCCAGAGGTCTGAACATATAAGACCAGTTCTGGCCATCCTGCCTGTATGTTTCTAGTCCCAATTCAAGATGCTGGCCTTAACCTATAAAGCCCTACATGGCTGGGGACCACAATACCTGTCAGAATGCCTCTCCCAAACCCAAACACTTCTGGGGCCTTCCTCCGGGTGCCAACCCTTCAAGAGGCTCAGAGAGTGGCAAGTAGGGGAAGGGCCTTTTCAGTGGTGGCCCCTGTCTTTGGTACAACCTCCCTGCTGCGGCCCACCTGGTGTCAAATTTGCCATCTTTTCAGCACCAGGTTAAGACAGTCCTCTTTGTAGGGGCCCTTAAAGACCTTTTCTTGTTATGCAGGGGGCCAATAAGATTAGCCAGGTGTTTTTCTTTCACTCTGGGTCAGATTTTTTTGGGGGGGGGTTCAGGTTTATTGTTCTTTAATATTTTTATGTTATCTTAAATTAACCTTAAGCTTTGGCTATGGGTGGTATAGAAATGAAGTAAATACTAATAATCTGGTAGCAGAGGCATCTCAAATCTGGTGCCATCCTGAAGAACATCTCTGTAAACTTACCATGTTGCGGGAACCTCCAGTTGGGTGGCAGACTCCCTCAGCAGACTGACTGCCTATACTCACAAATTTTTCCTAACAGAGACTTAACTTTCACTGTTTTTTGGTGTTGGGAGGTCCTGGTGGTATGCATCCAGAGTGAACTCAGAGGGTACCCATTTCTGTTCTCCAGCTGGGGTTGACCCAGATTCCACAGGGGACACTTTTCAGATCCCCTGACAAGGGGGCTTGTTCTATTCTTTTCCTCCATTTTATACTGGGTTATTTCCAAGCTCAGGATGGAAGGGTCCTACTGTATTCTAGTAGTGCCTTTTCGGCCCCACAGAATCTGGTTCCCGGTTCTAGTTAGCCTGTCAAGAGAAAGATGTATTCCCTTTCCAGTTGCAGAGGACTTGCCCCATTTAAGGTCACCCACTTCACAGCATGGAGGATCAGGGACCTGTAGTGTGGTAAGACAGAGTTGCTGAGGTCTTTTCCTTAGCACACAGACCCTCCACACACAAGTCTTATGCTAATAAATTCCAGCTCTGGGTATCTGCTAAGGGGATCAAAACAGAGAGGTCCTTACACATGGTGTTTGAGTACTTGCTTCTCTAAAGGATAGAGTCTTGGCAGTATCATCCATAATGGTACATCTGTTGGCTATTTCCACCTATCATGCTACTGTTGGTGGTTCTTCACTGTTTTTCTGTACAATGTCAAAAAGGTTTTTGAGGGGATATGTACCCTTTGATTGCCCCTCCCATTCTTCAGTGGAATCTTTCACTTGTACTATGGGCTTTAGTGCATAAACCATTTCAACCCATGGAGATATTTGACCTTTCTTTATTGTCATATAGGATGGCATTTTCATGGCCCATCATCTTTCCACACCATGTTGGTGAATTGAGGGCCCTCAGTTGTTCACTCCCCATTTGTTAAGTTTCATTGGGATAAAAAAAAAGTTTCATGGGGATGAAGTTTTGTTGCATACTAAATTTGGTTTCCACTCTAAAGTTTTCTCTAGTTTTCATGTGTAGCAGGACATGGTTTTTCTAGTGTTTTTTCCCCTCACCCGAGAGCCTGGAGGAATGGACACTGCACACATTAGATGTAAGACGCTGCACACATTAGATTTTATTTGAATGACACCAAAGACTTCTATAAATCAGACAATCTCCTTGTCTGTTTTGCTGAATCACAGAAAGGGTGAACTATCTCTTCCCAGACCATCTCCCTGTGGGTAGTCTCAGCCATTAGACTAGCATACTCATTGTCCAAGATAGTTCCAGTTAAGGCAACACTCTACCAGGGCTCTAGCTTCCTTGGTAGTCTTTTTATGAAGAGTTCTACTGGTGAACATCTGCAAAGCAGCCACATGGCCTTCAGCCTCGATATTCATGAAGCGCTATGCCAGGGGTCCCCAGCTTGGAGCCCATAGATGCCATGGTGCCCGTCAACATCATTTCTGGTGCCTGCCAAGAGTTTGTAGGGCGAGTTAGGCCTTTTGCCCAGCAAGGCTTCTGATTGACTATTGGAGATTTGATTAGCTGTGCACATTTTTAAAAATGTTGCTTTGGTAGCAGCTTGCTAGTACAGCACAAGCATCTGCACTGTGTTACTGAAGTCAAGCTGTAGCAATCATGTTGCGGCTTCTGTGTAGTAATGCAACCGGACAGCAATCAAACATATGAACCAAGTTTATAGAAAATATAGTAGTATGTGTAGTAATGTGTAGTGTAGTAATGTGTAGTAATGCAACCAGACAGCAATCAAACATATGAACCAAGTTTATAGAAAATATATGAACTAAGCCCATAAATACTCAACCTTCCTCATGGTAGTCCATTTGATGTCGGTGAGTTTTCTCTTGAGTAAGTTTTGAGCACTTCAGATAGAAAGCAAGAGAGCAAAGATCAGACCACAGGTGTATGTAATTCACTTTAACTTTAGCTGTAGATCTTAGAGAAGCAAGGCATGTTAGAGATGGCCATTCTGTGTTTGTCTTTGGCTTCTGATAATCAGCAGTATGCCACCTCTCAACATGGAGATTCCATTTGTAGCTGTGACCTCATAAGAACACACTGGGGTGGATCCCTATCCCAATTCTGCCTCTTCCTCCAGTGGAAGAGCCACTTAGGCTAGAGGAAGGGTAAATCTATTCCAATACCTATATAAAAATTACAGGCACATCTGTACTTAAATTCATGACCTTTGAGGCATCCTGTGGTAATTAACTTTATAAATTACATAGGGTAGAGTTCAACTATCTTCTTCGTGGTCTCTGTGCATCACACCCATGGGATTCAGTGCGCCTGCGCTGACCTGGTCGGTGTCTATACAAAGCTCACAACGGGATTTTCGTGCTCTCCGCCCCCAGGCATGCGCAGGAACCCCACCGCGCATGCCCAAGGGGCGGGGGCACGGACATCCCGCCAGTTCTCTTCTGACCGCCTCGCTGTTAGCAGCTTGCGTTGGTGTCTCTGAGAGCGATTTACCTCAGCGAAACTCACAACTTTCTCATCAAATTTTTATTTTATGTTTTCTTCTCCGATCTTTTCGATCGTAACTCAACTATTTTTCCTCTCAATCCACACTTTTTTGTTGGATTTTTCAAGGTCTCCGGACCGATCTCCCCCCCCCACCTCACCGCCCTTCATCCTGCCGGGTGGAAGGGCTCCTTTCCATTGTTAATGGAAAGTCGTAAGTGGGGCTGCTTTAAAAGGTGCTCGTCCTGTGGAAGCAAGCTAGCCTTGAGAGACGAGCACTCACTTTGTGTTTTTTGTCTGGGGGAGACTCACCGGCCTGACGCCTGTTCCATCTGTGCCCGTTTCTCCAACCAAACGAGAAAGAACAGGGCCGCTAGGCTGAAGGTCGCATTGTGGGAGTCGGCACTCGCACCTCCAGCTCCCGAAATGGAGTCTGATCCTCCTACTGCGAGACCAGCCGTCTCGACATCGAAGTCGTCCGTATCGACACAGAGAGATCCCCCAACACTGAAGCCTCCCAAGGTAGTGAGATCTTCTTCAGATACCGGAGGGGCCCCTCCGAAGAAATCGAAATTGAAGACGACTTCATCCATGTCAACACCGGTGAAGAAGCCTAAGAGGGATAAGGCGAAGGCTCGGGGCTCAAGCAAGACGGGAGACGCGCATAAATCTCACGGTGTGAGTGGTGTTGGATCTCCTAGGGGCTCTGCTAGTGCGGAAGCATCTCAGCAACCCCCGCGACTGTCCTATCCGACACCGGAACTGACGAAGATCATCGTGGAGCCTCCAATACAAATTCTGGACTCTCCACCACGTCAGTCTGGACCCCCTGTGTCGGCAGCACCTCGGCGTCGTGATCCTCCCCAGTCGATGTCGCCACCTCCTACCGACCTCGATCTGGGTTCGAATGTCCAGGCAATGGGGTCTCGATCCCCCTCGCCAACATCGTGGGCAAGTGATAAATCCGGTCGATCCCGACATCGCCCTCGGGACCGTTCCAGATCTCCATATCGTCCTGACCACCGTGAGCAGGAATCCTATGGTCCACGCTACGATAGGTATCATGCAACCTATCCGTATCGACCTCCGAAGTTTCCCTTCGAAAACAAGCACGAGATGCCGTACTGGTTTTCTTCGGGCCCGTGGAACTTCCCTGGGTACCCAGATCCTTGGGAACCTTGTCGATACCGCTCGCGCTCGCCTCGCCACCAGCCCTCGGCGACAGTGTCGAAACCTCCACCGTCTCCTTCTCATTCCGACCGTGCCACTGCTCCACCAATGCCGATGGCTGAGCCACCGCTACCGAGACCTCAAGAGTCGAGTTCCAACTCCGCCTCCTCTCGGGGTGACTCCGATGTCGATGACCCGGAGGACGTTCTTTCCAATGTCGAACCCCCCCCCCCAAGCAATCCATCTCCGGGAGCAGCCCGATCTCTCCTTCGGAGGACATGTCCTCATACGGGGACTTAGTAAAGCGTATGGCACACTCTCTTGCCCTACCTATCGTCCAAACCCAACCATCCGCAGCTGACAAGGTGTATGATATTATCGAGATCGACGCCTCTACGCCGATAGCCTTACCGATGTCCAAACACCTTTTAAGAGCGGTTCAGTCCCCGTGGGCTAAACCATCGTCAGCACCGGTCTTCACCAAGCGTTTAGACCACATGTACCGGGTCCAAGAAGAGGGAACCTCGTTCCTCCATCTCCATCCTCGCCCGAATTCCTTGGTCATTTCCGCATCTTCCAAGACCAAAAGCTCTAACTCCACTCCGTCCGACAGAGAGAGTAAAAAGATCGATGCCTACGGCCGTAGGGTTTACTCTTCTGCAGCCTTGGGGATCAAATCCTCTAATTATTTGGCCTGTTTTGGGAGATACGAGTATGCTTTATGGCAGAGGATGTCAGCGCTCCTCCCATCTCTGCCGGAGGAGGCCTCCTTGTAGCCAAACAGCTCCTGAGCACTGCAAAGCACTCATTAGACGCTTTCTCGACGTCGATCGCTTTGGCAGTATCGATCCGGCGTCATGCGTGGCTCCGGACCACCTCTCTACCTCAGGACACTAGATCCTATATTGAGGATCTCCCCTTTGACGGGGACGGCTTATTCCACTCCTCCACCGACGCCGCCTTGCAGGAGATGGATAAAAATATCAAAGCCTCGAAATCTTTGGGAGTTTCAGTAACACAAAGGTCCTACAGACAGAGATCGTGGTCCCGTTATACTCCCCGTCGTCCATATCCGACGAAGCCATCCCCTGACGCAGTTTGGAGACCCCGCCAGTCTCCAAACTACAATAAGCAACCATATCAGCCAAAACCGAGATCGGGTGCCCAACACCCACAGGCAAGGCCCAAGTCCAACCGCGGGCCGAAGCAGGGTCTTTGACTCCACCCTCTCGACGTCGAGAGAATTGACCCGCCTCCACCCCTTCCTTCCGGTGTGGAGAGCCATAACCTCAGACATCTGGGTTCTTTCTATCATAGCCAATGGCTATTTCATCGAGTTCATCGACCTCCCACCATTACCGACCTTCCGACCCACCCCTCCTTCCACTATTCTTCTCCAGGAGACCAACTCCCTGTTGAAGAAGAGGGCAATAGAACCTGTCCCAAAAATTTCCGAACGGATGGGATTCTACTCACGGTACTTCGCCGTACCGAAGCGAGACAGAGGACTACGTCCCATCTTGGATCTTCGGGATCTCAACATCTATATAAGGTACCGAAAATTCAAGATGACGACCCTGCAAGCCCTACTGCCCTTGATTCCGCTGGGCGCCTGGATGGCTACCATCGACCTCCAGGATGCCTACTTCCACCTAAATATCCACCCCTCCCACAGGCAGTATCTCCGCTTCGCAATAGGAGACCATCATTATCAATATCGATGTCTCCCCTTCGAAATATCTACGGCACCGAGGGTCTTCACCAAGACCATGGTAGTTGTCGCGGCCCACCTTCGTCTTCAGGGGATCACCATCTTCCCCTATATCGACGACTGGCTTCTGGTGGCCGACTCTCCGATCTCTCTACGCAAGGACACTGCATTCACTCTGCACCTTCTCTCATCACTTGGTCTTCAGTTGAACCTGCAAAAGTCCTGTCTCCACCCGTCTCAAAGGGTGCAATTCATCGGGGCATTACTCGACACTGTGGCCGGCAAAGCCTTCCTACCGATGGACAGAGCCCAAACCCTGTCCAACTTAGCAACATCGGTTCGAGACGCTCCATCCTCGACGGCGTACGCCATTCAACGCCTCCTCGGACACATGTCCGCCACAACTTCGGTCCTCCCCCTGGCGAAACTCCACATGAGACCTCTCCAACTTTGGTTTCTGAAGAGTTTCCGTCCACACCGCATGCCTCAGTCAAAGATCCTGATCCCAACACAAACGGTGCGGGACTCTCTCACCTGGTGGACTGTTGTCCCCAACATTACCAAGGGTGCCCCTTTTTCTCCCCTCACTCATCATTACACCCTGACAACAGATGCCTCCTTATGGGGATGGGGGGCCTACCTCAACGGCATCAGTATAGGATACCGGTGGGATGCTGCCACCAGAAACAGGCATATCAACTACCTGGAACTACTGGCCATTTTTCTAGCTCTTCGAGCTTTTCAGCGCATCTTACGAGGCCACTGTGTTGCCATCCTCACCGACAACACCACGGCACTCAGCTACCTGAATCGTCAGGGAGGAACCGTCTCCAGGAGCCTCTGTGGGCTCGCAATCGACCTCTGGAACTGGTGCGTTGCCAACGACATTGTTCCTGTGGCCACACACATCCCCGGAGTTCTAAACATCGAAGCGGATCTGATCAGCAGAGGCCACACTCACCATCACGAGTGGGAACTGAATCAGATCTACCTCCAACCACTCTTCGACCGTTGGGGGACCCCAACAATAGACGTGTTCGCCTCGCGGGAGAACACAAAATGCAAATATTTTTGCACCCAAGGAGGCAAGGACCCCCTTTCTTTGGGAGACGGTCTGCTGGTACCTTGGACAGGCCCGTTTTTGTACATGTTCCCTCCACTGCCCCTGCTCCTGAGAGTAGTGCACGAGGTGGCCAAATCTCAACCAAACTGCATTTTGGTGGCTCCGTGGTGGCCCAGGCAACCCTGGTTCCCCATCCTACTGCGTCTGGCAGGGAGCAGGTTCCACCACTTCCCCAGAGTGCGAGATCTCCTCATCACCGAAGGGGGCAAGGTGCTCCATCCGGAGGTGAACAGCCTAAAGTTGACGGCCTGGAGGATCCAACCTTGAACTTCTCCACCCGAGTTGTAGAGGTCCTCTGTAATGCGAGGAAGGAATCGACCCGCTCGTCTTACCGTAGAAAAGTTCCTCTCGTACTTGGACAAGTCTACAGGCAATCCAACCACAGTGGGCCTGGACAAAATTCTGGACTTCCTCCTGCTTCTTAGGGATCAGGGCCTATCCCACTCGTCGGTCAAAGTCTATTTGGCGGCTATCTCCGCTTACCACCAGGGCATGGAGGGACACACAATTTTCTCCCATCCGACCGCTAAGCGGTTCATGAAGGGCCTCATCAGATTGTACCATCCTGTAGCTGCACCTACAGAACTGTGGGACCTACCATTGGTATTGAGACAACTTACCAGACAGCCGTTTGAACCAATGGCCACTTGTGACCTAAAGTATGCAGCATGGAAGACAGCCTTCCTACTGGCAATCACCTCAGCCAGAAGGGTTAGTGAACTCATGGCACTCCGACATGACCCACCCTTCTTGGTTTTTCTTCTGAACGGCGTGCGTCTGGTACCGGACTTGACTTTCATCCCAAAGATTGTTTCAGAGTTCCATCTCAAGGCTGAAATATTCTTGCCGGATTTTTTTCCGCATCCAGAAGATGACGGGCAACGCTTGCTCCATACCCTGGATGTGAAGAGGGCGCTCCTTTTCTACCTGAATCGGACTCAGCCAACCAGACGTGACATCTCACTGTTCTTGTCTTACGGCTCGCCCTCCTTGGGGCTACGTATCACGTCTCAACGACTCTCCAAATGGATTGTCGAGACGATTCGGCTGTGCTACACGCTGGCAAAGAAGTTACCTCCCTCTCGTCTGAGGGCTCACTCAACCAGGTCCATGGCAACCTCAACGGCCTTCCTGAAGGGTGCATCTCTCTCGTCCATCTGTAGAGCGGCTACATGGTCCACGCCAACCACGTTCATCAAACACTATGCTCTGGACGTCCGTGCCCAGCAGAAGGGTGACTTGGGTCGTCTGGTCCTTTCATCGACGGCTCCCTGAGTCTGACAACACCCACCTCCAGGTGAGCCACTGCTTTTTAATCTCCCATGGGTGTGATGCACAGAGACCACGAAGAAGATAAACAGGTTGCTTACCTGTAACTGATGATCTTCGAGTGGTCATCTGTGCATTCACACCGCCCGCCCGTCCTTCCCCACTGCTGTCATCCTCAGCTGTTCTCACACATGGCTAGGCTTGATAGCGGTCAGAAGGAACTGGCGGGATGTCCATGCCCCCGCCCCTTGGGCATGCGCGGTGGGGTTCCTGCACATGCCTGGGGGCGGAGGGCGCGAAAATCCCGTTGTGAGCTTTGTATAGACACCGACCAGGTCAGCGCAGGTGCACTGAATCCCATGGGTGTGAATGCACAGATGACCACTCGAAGATCATCAGTTACAGGTAAGCAACCTGTTTTTCTTATGAACCTCCTACCAGTCAATGTAACTGAATAATTCTAACATTGGGGAAGATGAATAATTTCCACATTTGTCGTTTTGTAAATCTTTCTCACGTTATCTCCTACCCTATAAACAAAAGATCTGGAAACATTTTTCCTTTCTTTGTAGAGGGAATAAGGTGAGGTCCCACAAAGTACTGCAGGATAAGGAAATAGTTTGGAAATCTCATTGTACCCCCAAGATCTCCCTTTCTGAAATTCTATAAACTCTCAGAGACTTAAGTAGACTAATCCTCCTTCTGACCAACTTTCAACTGCTCTTATTATTCTGGGCCTCTTAGGCATATTCAGTCATCTTTCCATTGTGAATTCATAGAATGATTTTGTTGTCTGAGTAGGCTGATTTTGCTGTTTTCATAATTAGCTCAGGGGTCAGTTTTGATGTAGTAACATCTAACCTCTTAATTCCTGTAGCTGGTCATTTGCTTTATATCCTCCATCCAGTTTGTATCAGATCCACAGTGCAGTATACAGAATAAAATATACACTAAAAGTTAATGAAATATAGAGAAACATTAAACAACGTAAGCATTAAAACAAAGCAGTTTGGTGAAAGTACTGCAGAAGCTCAGAAAACCAGGAATTTCTTCTCCAGGTTACCAATATCTATTTTTACATGGGTTAACTAGAACTGCACATACTTTCATAATAATTCATAACACTTTTTTACTGTTGTAGTGCTGACACTTGCATAAATTTCCTGCCATGATCCTAGGGTTTTCTGTGTTGTTGGCAACCAATTTAGACACTATCAGAATATATGTGGTATGACCCTATTGGCAGCCCACTATGTGCACTTTTCCTTGTCTTGAATCTCACCTGTTTTTCTATTGTGTGTTTACACTGTTTAGAAATATGCTTTTCTCCAGTGGTTCTACGTGGGACATTCCTCACGTCTGGGATAAGCTCCTCCCTCTTCCTCAGGGTCGGCTCCAAACTTTGATCCAGGCGGGGAGGGGCTTATCCCCTTGGAGGCGAACCAGTTCCTTTGCCGACCCTGCTTCAGCAGGACGTGCTCCGGAGGTGTGGAGACGCGCCTATTGAAAGAAGAAACGAAACTACAGGAAGATTTACAGCCTGACGAGGCTGGATTTGATTGATGACGGGCTTTGTCTAGGGAGTGCTGACGCTTCCTTAGCCCTACGTCATTCTCTCCTCTGCCGGTCTGACCCGTCCCTGGGGCGGAGGACCTGCTCCTATTACAGAGAGCACAGAGGGAGAGAGAGAGAGAGAGACAAAACAAACGGCGTGTGTGTACACACACACAGTCTTCTACCTTCCCGCCTGAATCGCGGTAAGCAGAAGCAGGCAGACAGTTTCTACCCTCTCCAGTATTTGTCAGAAGCTTACCTCCATATACCCATTCACAATTCGCACCGGAAGTTTCTACGATTCAATTATGCAAATCTTCACTTCCAGTACAAAGTTCTTCCCTTTGGCCGCAAGTCTTCACCCAGGGTCTTTTCAAAGGTGCTGGTGACCTTGGTAGCACATCTGAGGTTGAAAGGGGTGAGTTTTTCTTCCATACCTGGACGGCGTCTTAATCAAGGCCCCCTCAGAGGTGGAATGCTCACAGGCCCTAAACCTGACTACTCAGACATTAGAAGCCCAAGGCTTCATTGTGAATCTGGAGAAAAGTCACATGCTACCCACTCAGAGATTGCTCTACCTGGGGGTGGAGATAGACACGAAGCTAGACAGGGTGTTCCTGTACCAGCTAAGGGAATTGACGATCAAATCTCTGATGGACCAGGTTCTTTAAAGTCAGAGACAAAGCTAATGACCTTGGTCAAACTGCTAGGAATGCTCGTCTCCTGTCAGGAGGTAGTGCAGTGAGCTCGATTCCATGTCAGGCCCCCTGCAATGGTTGTTACTGCCCCACCAAGGGGCGATAATACTCAAGAGAGTAAACGGATCAGTTTTTCTCCACCAGTTCGGAATATGATGGCCTGGTGGCAAAACCCACTGAGATTCAAACTCGGAGTTCCCCTCCGAGACCCCACACGATCAGTAATGATGACAAACGCCAGTCTGTCAGGATGGGGACCGTATTTGGGAGGCCAGACGGTCCAGGGAGGATGGTCAGTTGCAGAGACGACAGAAAGCATCAATTTGCTGGGACTGAGGGCGATCCGCCTCGGACTTCTGTCATTCAGAAAGTCCTCATTGGGAAAGCAAATTTCCACTTCCACGCTGAGTGGGCGGATTAAGGGGTGCATTATCTTAGCGTATAAAGCTAAAGGGTTAGAGATCCCGGCTGGGATCGTTGCACACTCCCTTGGGGGATGGCTACCTCGGTGGCGTATCGATTTTTTCCCTCATTAGAAACCATATGCCGAACGGCAACACAGCAGTCGATCCATTCCTTTACTAAACACTTTGGAGTGGACACACTAGCTTCAGCTGAAGCGGCCTTTGGTCGTGGGGTGATTCGACGCACTCTGTAAAGCTGGGAATGCAAGCCCACCCTGTAACATAGCTTTTGTACGTCCCAGACGTGAGGAATGTCCCACATAGAACCACTGGAGAATGGAAGGTTTCTTTCACTTACCGTGAATCTTCCTTTCTCTGTGGTTCTGAAGTGGGACATTCCTGCCCACCCGTTTCTGGGGTGCTTCCCCTCTTTACAGAGTTGATACGGGGGACCCGAGGTTTCGGGGGGCCACGATGTTGTTGTTACGTATTGTGGGTTAATTTCCTTGCCCTATTGTAATTTTGGGCAGTTGGTACCCCCTTGTTGGGGGGGGAGAGATGTTGTGTTTTCTTTTAGTTCCTTTCCGGCGGGGAATATGATCGGGCTTAAGAAGGACTGGTTCGCCTCCAAGGGGATAAGCCCCTCCCCGCCTGGATCAAAGTTTGGAGCCGACCCTGAGGAAGAGGGAGGAGCTTATCCCAGACGTGAGGAATGTCCCACTTCAGAACCACAGAGAAAGGAAGATTCACGGTAAGTGAAAGAAACCTTCCATTTGGAAGTCTTCACAATTTGTTTGGACATTATGAATAATTGGATGTCATCTAGAAACTTTACTTTTTCAATATTCCTCTTTAAGAATATTGTACCCTTACTGTTGCAAGCCCTGACCTGGATAGCCCAGGCTAGTCCAATCTTGTCAGATCTCAGAAGTTAAGCAGGGTTGACCATGGCTAGTATATGGATGGGAGATCTTCAAGAAATACCAGGGCTGAGTTGCAGAGGCAGGCAATGGCAAACCACGCCTGAACATCCCTTGCCTTGAAAACTCCACAGGGTCTCCATAAGTCAGCTGTGACTTGATGGCAACCCCCCTCACCCCCCCAAAAACTGTTGCAAATGGATGGTTCTCTGGTCATAAATTCTTCTAAAGAAATTCAGAGAACTAGAACTGTCAGTCTGCAGTCCTGTGGCTTCACTGTTAACTTCAAACAGAATTCACTAACAGGATGGTCTAACTCTCACTGTGAGGAATCAAGTCTTGCTTTGAACAGGAAGAATGGAATAGATACCAGGTCTGTATTAAAACATCCTATACCAGCATCATTTGCTTGGGCAACATTGTATGGCTCAGTGATTATTATGACACCTCCATTGCATCTGGAAAGGCCCACAGTCTCACTCTCAGGGGTGGAAAATGGTCAGTAAAATCAGTAAAAGTCAGTTTTTCATCTTGGTCAGAAATTTGTCAGTTTTTAAAAAAATTGATCAGTAAAGTCAGTATTTCTCTGATTTTTGTGAATGCAGTTGGTTTTTTTTCTGTTTTCATTACTGCATTTTTGGGGAACATGATGACTTCCCAGTAAGAAGAAAGATTGTTTTCAGTTTAGTTACGAAGAACTTTAAGAACTTTGTTCCTAAGAGTAAAAGTGATTTGGTGAAATCTTCCACAAAGTATAGAAACATAATTAATCTCTTAAAACATGAGACAATGAAAGTAGAGGTGATGGATATTGTGGGATTCTACATGGCACAGCTCATGCTAGAAGGAGTTGAGAAAGCAATGGAAGAAGAGGACAAGGGAAAAAATGTTTGTGGATGCAGTGCAGAAAACTGTTGAGAAATGAAAGAATTTGTGAATAATTTTATTTATTTATTTATTCAATTTATACCCTGCCCTCCCCACCAGAGCGGGCTCAGGGTGTCTTAGGTAAAAGGTAAAGGTTCCATTGCTCGAGAGCCAGTTGAATCCAACTGTAGGGTTGCGGTGCTCATCTTCGTTTCAAAGCCAAAGAGCCAGCGCTGTCCAAAGACATTTCCGTGGTCATGTGGCTGGCATGACTAAACACCAAGGTGCACGGAACTCTGTTACCTTCCCACTGAAGTGGTACCTATTTATCTACTTGCAATTTCTTGCTTTCGAACTGCTAGGTTGGCAGGAGGTGGAACTAGAGACAGGAGCTCACTCCATCATGCGGCACCCGGGTCTCGAACTGCTGAACTGCTGACCTTCCACAGCCTGCAGTTCAGTGTCTTAACCACTTGAGCCACCGCAGCAGGGTGTCTTACAAAGAGATTAAACATATAGGTAACAAATTACATACAAGCTTAAAACAAATAATAAAACTCTGCATTATCATAAAGTGCTAGTAAGTGATCAGGTACTTATAACAATGCTTACAGAAGGCAGAACCAATATTAGTGTTGTAATCAGATGATCTATATTGGTGGTTGGCTCGTCTTGGTCTCTATATTTAGGCAACAGCACAGGCCAAGGACTAGGGCACTGTCACTTCTCAGTTATTTGATGCGGCTCCTTAGTTGAAGGGCTGGAGGAAGAGCTCCATCTTGCAGGTCCTGTGGAACTGTAAAAAGTCCTGAGGACCTTGATCTCTTCTGGGAGCTCATTCCACCAGTACGGAGCCACCACTGAGAAGGCCCTGGCCCTGGTTGTGGCCAGCCTGGCATTAGGACCTGGGAGGCCAATTGATTTTGTGACCCTGAGTGCAGTGCTCTCTGGGGGACATGTGGGGAAAGGCATTCCCTCAGGTATGTGGGCCCCTGACCATAAAAGGCTTTAAAGGTAAGTACCAGCATCTTAAAGTGAATTCGGTATGGTATAGGCAGCTTGTGCAGTGCTTTCAGCACAGGCTGGATGTGCTCCCACATAGGGAGACCCATCAGAAGCCTGGCTGCAGCATTTTGCACTAGCTGTAGCTTCTGGATTTGGGTCAAGGGTAGCCCCATGTAGCGAGCATTACAGTAGTCCAGTCTTGAGGTGACCATCATATGGATCACTGTTGCCAAGTCATTGCATTCGAGGAAGGGAATCAACTGCCTAATCAGCTAGAGGCAGTAAAAGGCTGATTTGGCAGTAGCTGCTACCTGGGCCTCCATTGTTAGTGAGGCATCCAGGAGCACTCCCAAGCTCCTAACCTTTGGCACTGGCACCAATGGCGCCCCATCGAAGGTCGGAAGTAGGATCCCTACCTTTGGGCCACTCTGGCTCAGGCACAGGACCTCTGCCTTCGTCAGATTCAATTTCAGTTGGCTCAGTCTGAGCCAACCTGTCACAGCTTGCAATGCCCAGTCCAGGTCTTCCAGTGTAGAGTCAGACTGGCTGCCCAACAACAGATAGAGCTGGGTGTCATCTGCATACTGGTGACATCCCAACTCATGCCTCTGGGCAATCTGGGCAAGGGAGCGGATGTAGATGTTAAATAACATTGGGGACATCAACATCCCTTGGGGCACTCCACAAATCAGTGGGTGCCTTTGGGATAGCTGCTCCCCTAGCACCACCCTTTGTCCCTGACCCTGAAGGAAGGAAGCCAACCATTGTAAGGCAGGCCCCTGGATTCCAGTGTCAGTGAGGCAGTGGATCAGTAACTGATTGTCGACCATGTCGAATGCCGCTGCCAGGTCCAGTAGCAACATCACTGCCAATCCACCCTGATCCAGATGCCTCTGGAGGTCATCTGTGAGGGCAACCAGTGCCATCTCCGTTCAGTGGCCTGGGTAGAAACCAGATTGGAAAGGATCTAGAATGGAAGTGTCATCCAAAAAACTCTGTTGCTGAATTTCCACAGCCCTCTCAGTTATTTTGCCCAAATAGGGCAGATTGGAGACCGGCTGGTAATTAGCCAATTCGGCCAGATCCAGATGGCTTTTTCAGGAGGGGACGAACCACAGCATCCTTGAGTGCCCTAGGGAACTGTCCCTCCGAAAGGGACTTGTTGATAATCTCCCTTAGGGCATCTCAAAACCCATCACAGCCAGCTTTAATTAGCCATGATGGGCAAGGGTCAAGGCAGCACATGGTAGGGCGTACAGTTAAGAGCAGTTTGTCAACTTCCTCGAGGCTGAGCGGACTGAAATAATCCATAACCTGACTAGAAAACGTGCATGGAGCCTCAAGTTCACTTACTGTCTCAACTGTGGTGGGTAGGTCACGGCGGAGCGACAGGACTTTTTCTGCAAAGTACCTTGCAAAGGCTTCACAGCCAGTGTACAGTTCCCTAACATTTGGTCTGCCTTGTGGCAGAACAGTCATAGACTGAATTATTCTAAATAATTGGGCTGGGCATGAACTCACAGATGCAGTCGTGGCCGCATAATACTCTCAGCAGCTTTGACTGCCATCTCATAGGATCTCATAAATGTCCTATAAGATGTTCTTGCGGCTTTGTCGCAAGTGCACCGCTACTGTCTCTTTAGCCATCTTAGCCTTCACATCATCAGCTGCAACTCCTGGGTAAACCAAGGAGCTAGCCTAGAATGAGGGCGCAGAGGGCGTCAGGGAGTGATCTCATCGATGGCTGCCAAGAGTCAGCTGTGCCAATCCTCCACAAGCTCATCTAACAAACTGCCAGGGGGCATCGGATCCCACAGGGCCATTTGAATTCACATAGGGCCCATTTGGCTCTGCAGGTGAGCTGAAATCTGCTCACCACCCAAACGGGGTCAGGGTGAAACATTCAGATGGGTCAAGGGTCCAACATGGGCATGATGGTCCGACCATGGCAGTGCTGAGGCAGTGACCTGGTCCACTGTGACCCCTGCCGTGAAGATCAGATCGAGTGTGTGTCTGGCCCGGTGAGTGGGAGTTGTTACATATTGGGAGAGTCCTAGTGTCATCCATTGCCTGAGAGGAGGCCACATCATCTGCATGGACATTGAAATCACGCAGGACAATCAGTCTAGGATGTTCCAATGCCGAGCTGGACACGGCCTCCACCAGGGATGGCAGGCTGCTGGCCGGTTCTTTTTTCATCAAAAAACCAAAGATAAAGTAAAAGCAAAGACAAGTCTTCTTACCTTACAGTAATTATATTTTGTTATCATAATTATTACTTTGTTTGGTTTTTAATATGTTTTTGCTGTTTTATTATCTGCAGTATGTGATTATTTTTAAAAGGGAATCTTTTTTTGCCTTAAATTTTGTACAATAATGAAAACATTGTCCTCTATTCATAAAAAAAATTCAATAAAAAGGTGTGCAGGGGACTTCTGGTGGCGCTTGTCTAACATGGCCACCTAAACTCCAAGCTCTGCCAAACCCTCCCCCCGTTCACCTCAGATATCAGACAGATGCACAATTCAGTCCATTACTGAATGGAGAATGATCGCAGAACTACCAAACAAAGGAATCTGAAGAAATATAAAGCAATTCAGAGCCTTAGTGCTCCAAAAGCTTCAACTTCTTTTTCGGGACCAATAGACTCCTACCTCCATAAAATGGCGGCAGAAAACAGCGGCATTGACAGAGCGATGGTTCCTGTTACCGCAGCAGATCTGACAACCGCTTTAACGGCACTGGAAAACAACTTCTTTGACAAAATCTCACTATTGATTAAACCAATCTATGAAAGACTGGATGGCTTACAAGAAAATCTGAAAGAAATGAGAAGCATTGCTGAGGGGGCAATGAACAATAGCCTCGCAAATCACAGTGAGATTCAATGCATGCAGATTAAGGAGGACATGCTAGCGGAAAAAACTATGCGTATTGACCTCTCTCTTCGCCAAAACAACTTGAAATTATGAAGACTGGGCGAAAAAATGGAAGGAAAAGGTGATCTGATATTACACATCTCTAACTGACTTGCCCAACAAGTAGGAACTGAGGGGGATCAGTCTCCAGTCATAACAAAGGCTTATCGCTTAGGACCTCTCTCCATACTAAAAACGAGACCTTCCAGAGACATATTGCTAACATTACTTGACCTGAGATATAAGAAAATAAATCTGATGACAGCATGAAGAAAGGGACATCTAACCTACGAAAATGAAGACATCGAAGTTTACCCAGATCTGCCAAAAGAAGCGTGTCAGAAACGGTGGGAAATGAAAACTGTGACAAGTCGTCTACTTGAAGCAAACATCAAATATACCTGGATTTCGCCACTCATCATGCAGATCTCACACAAAGGCAAATTATATAAAATCTCCAATCCAGAAGAGGGGCTCCGACTGCTGCAGCAATTGGATATCAAAATCCCGATGGAATTGATCAGAAGAATGCAAAAGAGAAGATCGTCTGTGTCTCTTTCTCCACCTCCATGAGACTCATGTCAGACATTTCATTCAGAGAAACTGAACTGATAGGTATTTTGAAATAGCTCTCAGGCTCTATTTGATGCGGAACTGTTTTAATAATTAGTTAACAAAGATAGTCCTTATGCAGTGACTGTTACTTGAGTTATTGCTTAATATTGCAAGTCAAGTTAAAACATCACTTATATTTTTTCTTAGTTTATAAGGCTGGAAGAGGGAGGGGTGGAAGTGAACAGTCTATTTGCACATAGTACCTCTTACGATATTCTTGTTAAGCACTGTTAATGTTTTTTATTGTGTGTTCATCAAATTACAATGGTTTATATAGATTATAACTAGTTTTAAACATTTTTTGAGGGGGAGGAGGAGAGCACTGAGAGAGTTTGAGTCCGAACGGTGTTATTTACTCGAGAAGTAGAGTGCTGGAAACTAGGAATACCAACAGAAGTCTTCCAGCCTTCCGTGGCTTAGACCATCCCACGGAAGTTGTCCAAGTCGCTTTCTTTTCCTTATTTTTAAACACCCAATCAATTGTTTACATCTTGATCTTTCTTGCACTGGTTCTGAATTAATTTATATTATCTTAACTGATTACATTGTATTCACTTTAGTGAGAATTAATTGATATATACTGTGCCTGATTTCATCTATTTATTTCCTACTCACACTAATCAATTGTAGAGCAACCCATATTTAAGTCTATTTAAAAAGAGGGGGAAGTTTCAAGTAGTTCAAAACAAAATCAAACAAAAAACAAAAACAAAACTTAGGGGTTTATATACAGTGTATTGCTTCAATATAGTACAACAGCTTATATAGGGATACCATTTAGTCATACAGACTATAAACACACTCACTGACTTTGTAAGCTGCAGAGGTTATTGCTGAGTGCTATTAAAGATAAAGAAATAGTAGCTACATATCTAAAACCAAGCTCTGTATTATTGAAAGTAATATACAGCGACATCTTGTGGCCACTTTTGAAATTGACCACATAGAAAAATAATACAGTATATACATCTATATACATTTTTTCTATCACATTAACTCTATTAGACGCTAAACATCTAGGGGCGGCATCTTATTGCAGGAGGCTCAAGACTACTTATAGAAGAGGGAAAACATGACATAGAATCTCACATCCAGAACAAAAAGTTCTCCTACCAGATTAGTACTATCCAGTAGACTTTTCTTGTTACATCTAGTAACCCTAAACTCTACAATCCCACAATTTAACTTATCATGGAAATATTAAAATACTATCTTCCAATGTAAGAGGCTTGAATAACAATATTAAACGCAAATGGGTACTCACTAACATTTTGAAACAAAAACTGGCTATTGTACTCCTACAAGAAACCCTTCTTAAAAAGATGGAACTTTCAGTCTTTCACACATCTAAATTTCAATCTCAGTTTACTGCTGCAAGTACTTCTAAGTCCCGAGGGGTGGCAATACTCATCTCTACAAACCTCAGATTTACTTTCATTTCTAAAAAACAGGATTTGATGGGCAGATATCTTTTTGTAAAAGGGCGCATAGATGACAAAGTAGTTACCATAGCTACGATTTATGCTCCAAATGCAAGGCAAGCAGAGTTTCTTGCAGACACTTTTTCAAAATTGCAAACCTTTGCAGAAGGGGATGTAGTGATAGGAGGGGATCTAAATCTCATCATAGACAACACAATGGATAGATCATATCATTCACCTACCTCCAAAAGATGTAAGAAACGTTACACCAAACTGGCGGAACTCCTAAAAGAACATGGACTAACTGATACCTGGAGACTGTTCCACCCAGGAGAAAGAGATTACACCTATTATTTGGTTAGGCATAGTGTCTACACCAGAATAGACTACATTTTGACATCACCAGCCTTAAATACCCAGGTCATTTCATCTTCAATTATACCATCAATATGCTCAGACCACGCTTGGTCAGAATGCACACTATCCCCTTACGACTTGGTCCCTTAATACATCTTGATTGAATAATCCAGACTTTAGACAAGAAATTGAACAAAATTTAAAACTTTATTTTGAGGAAAATAATACAGATGATGTCTCTCCAGTGACATGTTGGGATGCAATGAAACCCACTTTAAGGGGATACATAATCACCAAATCTTCATATCTAAAAAGGAAGAGACAACAATTAGAGATACTCACCCTAAACAATATTAAAGAGTTAGAAAAAAGACACAAAGAGACAGGGTCTCAGAGGGTTTTAAAACAACTAAACCTAGAAAGGAAGACTTTGACTATGTTAGAAACCTCTAAAATCAAAAGACAATTGGTATTTTAAAATCACCCAGAACATTGAAACTCCTTTCCCACAAGATAAAAGAATTACAACTGTCCAAAAGAATAACTGTGCTTTTAAACTCCAAAAACGAAATAGTTACCAGCACCTCAGACATATTAAAAACATTTGAACAATACTATTCTGAGTTATGTAGGGCACCACATACAGACTTGGTTCATCTTCAGAACCATATGACACACTTCCCTATTCACACTACTCTTTGTGACACACATAAAACACTGGTGGAGGAACCCATAAGAGAAACAGAAGTATTGGAGACCATAAAAATGCTAAAAAATAACAGATTCCCAGGTCCTGATTGTTACCCAGCAGAGTACTACAAGATATTTGCACAATCCTTAGTCACACCATTGACTAAAGTACTGAATTATGCACTTGACACTGGAAATATCCCTATGTCATGGAGACAAGCCCTAATGGTGGTAATACCTAAAAAAGAAAGAGATCCCCTGTACCCAAAATCATATTGCCCAATATCCTTGCTTAATCAGGACATGAAAATCTATACTTCAATCTTGGCCAAAAGATTAAATAAATTTATTTCGCACTACATTCACAAAGATCAATTAGGGGTTATATCAAATAGAGATTTGGCAGACAATACTTACAAAGCCTTGAATATATTGCAATACTGTTCTAAAAATAAAAGTCCCATGGCCTACTTGAATTGGATGTTGAAAAAGCATTCAACACAGTACTATTCCCATACCTTTTCACAGTCCTCAAAAATATGGGCTTTGGACCTAAATTCATAAACTCAATTGAAAACTTATATGCACAGCCAACTATTAACGTTAAAGCCAATGGATCCCTGTCACAAAAATTAGAGCTCCAGAGGGGCACTAGACAAGGATGCCCACTCTCCCCCTTGCTCTTTGCAATGGCAATTGAACCTTTGGCACAGGCTATAAGAACAAATCCTTCTATTTCTGGAGTGCGAATTAGGGATTCTGAGTAGAAGATCTCTCTATTTGCCGATGATATGCTGCTATATGTAACAGATCCCTCCACGTCTATTTCTGTTTTGCTAAAGGAACTGAAATTATTTGGCCTAGTATCAGGGCTAAAAATAAATGATGCCAAATCTCAAATCCTACCCATACATATCACCACTACTGAACAAAAAAATCTAAAACAATTCTTTAATTTTAATTGGGTATCCACCTATTTACCATACCTTGGAATCAAAATACTTGCAGATCTCTCAAGATTGATACAGCTGAATCACAAAGAGGTACATAAAGAAATAAGTAATGCCATATGTTATGTATTGCACTGTGAATCAAGCCTATTCTTTCCTATGTTAAGCTTGATTCTGGAATGTGGATTCTAAGCTGTCGCATTCGTATTGGTCAGTTTCTGCGAAACCAGTGTAAATAGCCAATCACTGTGTGATAATGTATCAAAGCGGGAACAGTTGTGATTGGACCTTATCTCTGTATTGCTATTGGTCCTTAACTATTTCTGGGAGTGGCTTTGACAGCCGGAGAGTTTAAAAAGGAGCTGTGCTCCACTGTTTGTGTTGTGTGTTCCTGAGTTGGTGTTTGTCGTTAATAAAGCTGAAATCACTTGTTGAGCTTACTTCGTTGTTGAGTCTCATACTTAACAAATGGCGACGAGGATGGGATGCTAGAGCGGGTAGGCAGCCCCGCTGAACCAAGATCGCAACAGCAGACGAGGACACACACCCGGCCAAGCCGGCTGAGGCTCCACAAGTAGAAGTGGCAGCACCGACAGCCCCGATGGCTGTCAACCCGGCATTCGAAGCATTCGACCTGGCGACAGAGGACTGGGACTCTTATCTGGCACGGTTCGAGTTCCACCTCCAGGCGAATCAGATAACAGATGAGGTGAGAAAGAAGGCGACGCTCCTGAGCTCATGCGGCAAGGCCGTCTTCGACATCGCCCGGTCCCTGGTCGCACCGACTGAACTGAGTGCAGCAACGTGGGCTGAGATTACGGCCAAGCTCAAAGGTCATTTCTCGCCACAACCGTCTTGGATCGCATGCCGGCATGCTTTTTACAAGCGGTGCCAAGGGCCTTCCGAGTCGATAGCCGAGTTCGTCACTGCCTTACGGAAGGCGGCAAGGCTATGTGAGTTCACGGATTTAGAGGAAGCCCTCCTTGACCGTTTGGTGTGCGGCCTTCGGGACGAGCACCTTCAACAGCGTCTCTTCGCCCGCATCCAACTGACATATGCGGTTGCCTACGCCGAGGCCATCGCAGCAGAGGCCGCGGACAAGTCGACGCAAGAGGTTCAACAACGGCAGACCCAGGTCAGCAAGGAGCCTGCAGTTCACCGGCAGTCTGCCAGCGAGTCTGACAGCGACGCCGACGGCGTGTGTCGAACTCGAGAGACACGCCCACCGCAGACCAGACTGAGAACTTCGACGACCCGTCCCTGCGCAGGCTGCGGCGGTAAGCACAACAGAGACCTCTGTCGGGCTAGAGAGCTCATCTGCCACTCCTGCGGGAAGCGAGGTCATCTGGTTCGAGTTTGCCGGGCTGCGAGGAAATCGCCACCGTCTTCGCGACGAGCAGACCCCAAGGTTCGGCCTCCAGGTGACAGCAGAATGTCCGACTGCCACCAGACTGACACCTGCCCTTCGACCGTCCTGGCGACCGGTGACAAGGCCACTTGGAAAATTCACGTCACGCTTTGGCTGGACGGCGTTCCATGTACAATGGAGGTGGACTCCGGCTCATCCGTCACCGTCATCTCCACCGAAACGTGGCAGCGCTTATTTCTGAGGAGGAGCCGATGTTGCCTGTCTCCAGTAACAACGCGTCTCACCGACTTCCAGGGACGACGCATTCCATTGGAGTTCCTTCCAGGTGGAGTTCAAGGAACGGAAGGCTGAGCTGTCCCTCCTGGTTGCAGAGGGTGAGAGGGTCAGTTTGTTGGGCCTTGATTGGTTCGAGGCTCTAGGTATTGCCATCTCTGGTATTAACAGCATTTGTGACAATAAAAGGGACTCATTGTATAGAGAGTTTCCTGAAGTCTTTGGGGAAGGGCTTGGATTGTATACTGGGCCCCCGGTTTCTTTTGATTTAGACCCTTCAGTGTGTCCCATACGGCTGAAGTACAGGAAGGTACCCCTCGCTCTTAAAGCGAAGATCAAGGCAGAGCTGGATAAACTAGTTAATCAGGGTGTCCTCGAGCCGGTGCCCTATGGTCAGTGGGAGACCCCTATAGTAACGCCCGTAAAGGCAGACGGGTCTATACGCATATGCGCTGATTATAAGTGCACCGTGAACAAAGCGCTCCAGCAGTACTCCTACCCAGTGCCAGTCATCAGCCATGTGTTGGCTTCACTGGGAGGAGGAAAGATCTTTGCTAAACTTGACTTAGCCCAAGCCTATCAGCAGTTGCCCATAGACGACGCAACTGCTGATGCCCAGACCATTGTGACCCACAAAGGGGCATTTCGGGTCAAAAGACTGCAATTTGGGGTTAATGTAGCCCCGGGCATTTTCCAGGGTTTGATGGAGGGGCTCCTGCATGGGCTACCCAGAGTGGTGCCCTATTTTGATGACGTTTTGGTGGCGGGCTCTGACAAGTGCGAACTCATGGCTCGGCTCAGAGCAGTACTAAGCCGGTTTAAAGAAGCCGGACTACGGGTCAAACGCTCCAAATGCGTGGTTGTAGCAGACAGGGTAGAGTTCTTGGGATTCCTGATTAATGCAGATGGAGTCCATCCTACACCAGATAAGGTATCCGCCATCAAGAACGTGCCCCCGCCATGGTCAAAAAGGATCTCCAGTCGTTCCTGGGGATCCTAAATTTCTATCATGCCTTCCTGCCCCACAAGGCATCGGTTGCAGAACCCCTGCATGCTCTGCTCCACAAAAATGCAAAGTGGGAGTGGGGAGAGCGGCAGGAACAAGCTTTCACAGCCGTGAAAGAACTCCTCTCATCAAGTGCGGTGCTGACCTGTGCTTGCCCGTGTCCTTAATTGGGCATGGAGGGGGTGGCGCCTGAGTTTAAACCGTTCGTTTCGCGCCAGAACGAGTTATCGGTGACGAAGGGCTGTTTGCTTTGGGGGAGTCGGGTGGTGATTCCCGCCAAACTGAGGGAGGATGTTTTGGAGGCATTACATGTGGGTCACCCTGGCATGGTCCACATGAAAGCCCTCGCCAGAGGGTACGTATGGTGGCCTAAACTGGATGAGGACATTGAGGCCTGGGTAAGGCAGTGTATGGAGTGTCAACAGTCCCGTCCAGAACCACCACAGGCTCCCATTCAGCCCTGGGAAAAAATGAGGAGGCCCTGGTCCCACCTCCATATTGATTTTGCTTGCCCATACCATGGGCAAATGTTTTTTTATTTGTGTTAACAGCTTCTCTAAATGGTTAGAGGTGGTGCCAATGAGGTCAACTGGGTCTGGGGCAGTAATCAACGCCCTCAGGAGGTTGTTCTCGACTCACGGGCTGCCGGACTATTTGGTCTCGGACAACGGGCCACAGTTCGTGTCAGCGGAGTTTGAAAGTTCCTAAAAGACAACCTCATCCGCCATGTGACTTCTGCGCCATTCCATCCGGCCCCCAACGGTCAGGCCGAGCAGATGGTACGGACGGCGAAGGAGTCACTTGGGCGCCTGACGTGTGGGGACTGGAGCCAGAAAATTGCCTCTTTCCTCCTGAGGCAACATATCACCCCGTGTTCAACGACGGGGAGGAGCCCAGCTGAACTGTTAATGGGCCGTAAGCTGGCTATGTTGTTAGACTGACTGCACCCTGACCTCGACCAGTCAAAGCAGCGGTCTGTAACCCCAGAGCAGGGGAGAGTGTTCTTAGTTGGGGACAAAGTGTTTGCCCGCAACTATGCGGAAGGTCATCAGTGGCTAGCAGCCGTGGTCACCAAGGTGGCAGGGTCCAGGTTGTACGTGGTCCAGCTTCCCAGCAGACGGGAGATACGCTGCCACATAGACCAGCTCAGGGAGCGCTGGGCAGACTCAAGTGCCGAGTCGGTGTCCGAGCCTGAGCTGGTCCCCAAACAGGAAGGGCCTCCCACCGAGGAGGTGAGTACTGCAGATCAGGATTCGGAGTCTGGGCAGTCCCCTATTCCAGTGCCTGAGACCCCTGTATTAGTGTCCCCTGACTCTCCTGCGAGAGAGGTCATCAGAGTCCACGAAGAGTGTGCCGCTCCACCGCCATTGGAGCAGAGACCGCTGCGCCGGTCGAGCCGAAGCCAAGGTGCCCCCCCCCCCACCTGAAAGATTATATTTGGAAGGGTAATGCTCCATCTTAGGGGGGAGGAATTTGTTATGTATTGCACTGTGAATCAAGCCTATTCTTTCCTATGTTAAGCTTGATTCTGGAATGTGGATTCTAAGCTGTCGCATTCGTATTGGTCGGTTTCTGCAAAACCAGTGTAAATAGCCAATCACTGTGTGATAATGTATCAAAGCGGGAACAGTTGTGATTGGACCTTATCTCTGTATTGCTATTGGTCCTTAACTATTTCTGGGAGTGGCTTTGACAGCCGGGAGAGTTTAAAAAGGAGCTGTGCTCCACTGTTTGTGTTGTGTGTTCCTGAGTTGGTGTTTGTCGTTAATAAAGCTGAAATCACTTGTTGAGCTTACTTCATTGTTGAGTCTCATACTTAACACCATATCTAAATGGAACAGGCTGAATTTGTCCTGGATTGATAGGTACAATCTCATAAAATCCTTTCTCTTTCCAAAATACATTTTTCTGTTTAGAACACTTCCCATAGAGCTTCCTACAGCTTTGCTGCAAAATTGGCAAAAGGACATGAATAATTTCTTATGGACCGGGAAAAAAAGCTAAGATAGGCCTTCACATCCTATGGAGACCCAAGAATAGAGGTGGGTTTGGATTTCCGGATATATCAACTTACCTGAAAGCTACACTATTGGCTAACATAGTAAAATTTCAACATTCAGCATCCCCCCCAGACTGGATTCAAGTATGTTCAGACATTTATTGTTACCGGGTGATAAATTTGGGATGAAAAATCGAATCCATCTACAGCTAAAAGACACAACACTATATTTCTAAGTCCGATACTTAGCTTTTGGAGACTTCATCATAAAAGGTTGCTTCCTAGAACCTCTAGATACTTACCTTTTATAGACCAATCCTGGTTTAGAGAGGCAGTAGAGCCCTCATATCTTGAACGCTGGAAAAAAGCCAAATTGACTAGATTTAGTGACATTGTGTCAAAGAAAGGTATATTACCAAAAGTAGACTTGGTACACAAGCTAGGCCTACCAATACCCTGGTTCCTGTACTTGCAGCTTCAACATGTTACTGATAGACTTAAAATAACTTCAGTCCTTTCTCAGCCACGCACCGAATTAGAAACAATTTTCCAACTCTTTGAAAACTGACACAAGGGTCTAATCTCATCCATTTATCAACTATTGTTGAGAGACAATCATACCAAACCTCTATCATATCAAAAGGCATGGCAGGAAGATTGTGCTCAAGAGTTGGACGATAACTTCTGGTCAAACCTCTGGACCACAAAACATCATTTTCCTAGCTCTATACCCCTCAAAGGTTGTCCCATATGAGTTCTATAGTATCCCAGAAATGCTGCAAGAATTGCCAACAGATTGGCACATATGCTCACTGCTGGTGGGAATGCAATGTCATTTCTGCCTTCTGGAAACAAATAAATGGGAAAAAAAGATTTTGAACTTAGACATACCAATACGTCCTGAAAATCTCTTTCTTCGATATTGGCCACCACACATAGAAAAGCACAAATATAAACAGACTCTGGATGTGATGATTTATGCAGCACGCACATCAATAGCCTCCTCCTGGAAAGATCCTAGCCCTCCCATGCTCCATTTATGGTACCGCAAATTATGGGACCAGTTCCTCATGGACAGTGTAACTATCAAAATAAACAATGCCTCACAAAAACTGATCAACACTACCTGTATGACAAAATGGGATCCTATCCTTGACTACCTGACTACGGAAGAATTTATTCCTCCCCTATGGTCACAATTTCAAAAGTGGTTATAAATTTATTTTAGACCTCTATCTACTAAATTACGATGTGATTAACTGCATCAATTTATTCTGTTATTTGCATACACATTGGATACATTGTGCGGTCTTGTCATTATTGTTTAATATTTATATATTTTATATTTGGATAATTTGCATAACTCAAAAAAACTGCATTGTATGAAATCATTAACCTAAATGGAATTTATATGTTACATGGAACACCCGAATTCTCACACAGTGAACTATAATCCTCAAAGAGCACAGTGATACACTTATTTTACTCTCAGTAAGTTTTATAGTTTTACAGTTTTTCTACTTTTCCTATTGTTCTGTATGTTGTATGGTTATTTTTCTCAATAAAATCAAATAATAAATAAAAAAGGTGTGCAATCCTTTTATCTGGATCACATCTAACTATGGGGCTGGCTATGGGGATGGTGGAGGCCATATAATCATTTTAATGAAATCCTAGTTTTACATTTAAAACACTAGCTTATCAGTAGGCTGACATTAAATTGTTCAGTAATTTGTTAGTTTTTTATCAGTATTTGGTCAGTTTTTTTGGAATTTTGGTCAATAAAATCAGTATTTTTGACGCTCTGACTAGTTTCCACCCCTGCACTCTCTACTGCTATAATGCAAGCATTAGTGCGTTTCTCCCTTCTGTTTCCCATTGTTTACCCAGTTACTAGTCCATAAGAGAATGTCATCTAGTCCTAAAGCTGCAAAATTTGAATTTTTTTTAGCAGTTTCCCCATCTGAGTTCTTGAGGATCTGGTTGATTTCCATTGATCACTTCTGACATGCTGGTTTGTAAATTAGCTCTTTACTGTTGTGGGTTCAGGCAGTCCTGTGTGCACGGGCCACTTGCAGAAAAGATTTCCAAAACTTTCTAGTAGACTAGAAGCGCCTCTCCTTCCTCTTGCGCTTTCCTGCCAAAACTATCACATGACCAAAAGGAGAGATTCCACTCCCTCAGTTATCTTTTTGCCGCCATGAAGAGAGGATCTCCATTGCTGGTCTTCATTTTTTCCACACTTCATTGTTGAGGCTGAGGAGACTTGTTCCTATTAAAAGATTATTGTCATTCTAGTGAGGAATAAACTGCATTCAAAGAATAAAAGTTTTTGTCTTTCCACTTTGTTGTTATGACTCAAAAGGGGCCTTCTCAGGATTGTGATTTTAAAATGGTGCTGATAAACATCCATTTTCTGTGCCTTATCTGCCTGGGTGATCACGAACAGAGTTGCCTCTCCTTATGTCAACAATTTACCCTAAAGGAATGGTTTGATAGAGCTGGATTCTAAAGGGCTCTTTTTCTAAGGCTTTACCTGTGTACCTTACCCCTCCATGGAGAGATGTGGTCTGACAGAGCCTTGGATTCAGTGACTCTTTTCAAAGTTTTGATTGCACTCCAGCCTGAATAAAGAGACATTCCCCACTCCTTGGGTGTGTCAGCTCTGAGGGAAGAAACCTGTTGCCTCGCAGAGCCTTGCAGTCAGAATGGCTTTTTTCTAAGATTTTAGCTTCAGTCTGCCTGTCAGGTTCAAAAGCAAGTAGGTCCAGGCATTCTTGATCAAAAGAAAGGCTTTATTGGATTACAGTGCTAAAACCCACAGTAGAAGGTCATTGTCAGGAATGGGGGGCAAGAGCAAAGCGAGCAGGGTTATAGTATGATGCATGCAAGCGACTAGCGAATGAACTGTAAGCGCGCGCAGGAAACTCCCGGCGGGAGAGTTACTTCATGAGTGGGAGACGACTCCCCCCTCCCCTCGCATTCACAGGACTGGAAAATTCTCATCAACACAAGAATAGTCCAAAGCCTACATTCAAGGCCACCGTGATAAGGAGAAGTGGCAAGGGAAGAAGCTCCCACGTTACTGCCTGCATACCTACGCAGGCGCAAAGCCGAATAGGGAACACATAACAATGGACTCAGTGAGAAACATCAAATAGACCTTTTTCTGACACTCTACCCTTCCCAAAATACCTCCCACCCACCACTCAGGAAGGGGAGTACATGGGACCCCCTGGTTTGGCTGGGAAACAGGTGTGAAAATCCCTTAGAAGATCAGGTGCATTAATATCGGAGACTTTAACCCATTCCCTGTGTTGGGGCCCAAAATGTACCCATTCAACCAAATAATACAATTGTCCACGGATAAATTTGGAGTCCAGGATGTTATCCAGCTCGTAGTGCTCCTCGTTATCGATGATCGATGGGGGGGGGGTTGCCGGAGGCTCCGGATGCCACTTAGATAGGGGAGATGCCGGTTTGAGGAGGCTGTAATGGAAAATTGGATGAATGGCTTGAAGTGACTTAGGTAAATCCAGTTGCGCAGTCACTTTATTAATACAGCGAACCACCTTGAATGGACCAATATATTTCCACGCTAGCTTCTGCGACTTCTGTGAGAGGCATAAGTTCTTAGTGGAAAGGTACACTGAATCCCCTGGTTGCAGATTCCATCCCCCCGCCCTTTTTTTGTCTGCATATTTCTTATATTGAGCCTTGGCTTCGTTTAAAGTCTCTACAATCATTGGCCAAGATTCTCGAAAAGATTTACACCATTCTGTGGCATTCCCAGTAGCACCTCCCTGTTTCAAGAACGGAAGAGGGGGGCTATCATAACCCATGGCAGCTTTAAAGGGAGACATTCCGGTTGACGCGTGCCAGGAGTTGTTGTATGCAAACTCAGCCAAAGGCAACAATTCGACCCAATTGTCTTGTTGGTAGTTGGTGAAACAACGTAGGTATTGCTCTAGTGTTTGATTCACCCTTTCTGTTTGCCCATCAGTCTCCGGGTGGTATGCACTGCTTAGAGCACACTCAGTGCCCATGAGGGCCATTAACTCTGTCCATAGTTTGGAGACAAACTGAACCCCACGGTCGGATATTATTTTGATCGGTAAAGTGTGGAGCCGGGCAATATGTTGTAAGAAGGCTCTTGCAAGTATTTTGGCCGTTGGCAAACTAGGAAACGGTATAAAGTGAGCCTGTTTAGAAAATAAGTCTACCACCACCCAAATAACAGTCATGTGTTTGCTGGGGGAAGATCAGTGATAAAATCCATGGAAATTACTTCCCAGGGTGGACTTGGGGTAGGCAATGGCTGTAGTAGACCTGGGGTTTTTCCCACTCTGGTCTTGCAGCGACTACATGTAGGGCAAGATTGTATGTAGAGCGATAGATCTCGTTTCATTCGGGGCCACCAGAAATTGCACTGCAGTAGGTGTAGGGACTTCACATACCCGAAGTGCCCTGCTGACTTGGAATCATGGGCAGCCTGCAGTACTTGGGGTCGCGTACTTTCTGGGACAAACAGTTTAATGCCTTTGTACCAGGAGCCATTGGGTTTGCATTCTACATCATCTCGAGCTTTTAGCTCAACTTTCTCCTGATCAGTGATGTCAGTAGCAAATTGATTTTCCCATGGCAACCCCTGACTCGGGGTAACGGGCTGTAATTGTCTTTGTTTGCGTGTTATAACGGCCCCAACAAGTTGATCTGAGGTAAAAAAGGATTCTCTCACCTCCATTCTCTTGCTCAGGTGCTGGGGAAGGCGTGAGAGGGCATCTGCCAAGTGATTGGACTTGCCCGGGAAGTGGTGAAGGGTAAATTGGAACTTGGAGAAAAACTCAGCCCTGCGGAACTGTTTGGCATTTAGATTCCGGGGCTTCCGAAGTACCTCAAGGTTCTTATGATCAGTCCAGATTTCAAAGGGTACCCGAGCCCCCTCTAGACAGTGCCTCCAAGTAATTAGGGCTAAGCGTATAGAAGCAGCTTCTTTGTCCCAAATGGGCCAGAACCTCTCTGTGTCATTAAACTTTCGTGAAACATAAGCAAGAGGGTGCAAGTGCCCTTGGGCGTCCTCTTGTAAGATCACCCCCCACCCCCCCATTGCAGTATCTGAGGCGTCTACTTGGACAATAAATTTTTTTTGTTTCATTTGGGTGTGCCAGTACTGGTTCGGAAGTAAATAACTGCTTCAGTTGTTCAAATGCCTCCTGACACTGAGGTGTCCAATCTAACAGGGCCCCTGGCATGGAAGCTTTGGCCCCTCTCCCTTTATCTTTAGGAGATCTGTGAGAGGAAGGGCTACCTGGGCAAAATGGGGCAAGAATTGGCAGTAAAAATTGGCGAAACCGAGAAAACTCTGGAGCTGCCATCTGGTTTTGGGGGGTTCCCAAGCCAACACATCCTGGACCTTTTTTGGGTCCATTTCCAACCCATTTGAGGATATTCGATACCCTAAAAAGTCAATGCAATTCTGGTGAAATTCACATTTTGAGAGCTTAACAAACAGTATGTGCTCTAGCAACTTCTCCAGTACTTCCTGAAGCAGCCTGGTGTGAGATTTTTGGTCTGGGCTGTACACCAAGATATCATCCAAGTAAACAACCACCCCCTTGAACAAATAGGGGTGCAACACCTCGTTTATTAAGTTCATGAAGACCCCAGGCGCCCCCTGCAAACCGAAAGGCATAACCCGATATTCAAATTGTCCCAACGGGGTATTGAAGGCGGTCTTGTGTTCATCTCCTTGCCTAATGCGAACTCTAAAATAGGCATCACATAAATCCAATTTGGAAAACACCTTCCCCTTTGCCACTTCTGCTAATAAATCCTTGATGAGGGGCATGGGGTAAGCATTGGTAGCCGAAATGGCATTTAGGCCCCGGTAATCAGTGCACAGTCTCAGCCCCCCATCCTTCTTTTTACAAAACAACACAGGGGCTGCAAAGGGGGACAACGCCGGTCGGATAAATCCACGGGCCAGATTCTTGTCAATGAATCTGCGTAGCTCCTCCTTTTCCATAGGACTCATGGCATAAATTTTCTCTTTAGGCAACTTGTGGCCCGGAAGGATTTCAATCGCACAGTCTGAGTTACGGTGGGGAGGTAGTTCGTCAGCTTCCTCCTCCTCAAACACACGGGCCAAATGCCGGTATTCTTTGGGAATGCGATTAAGGTCCTCTGCGGCTAAGCAGGCTCGTGGAGGATCGTTATTAGGGGTTTTCCCCACCCCGGGTCCCACTTGTGCTCCGCACATTTCGGGGAGATAAATTGTACCGTCCCTTCGTCCCAAAGTATATATGGATCGTGCCCATGCAACCATGGGCTGCCCAACACTAATGGGAATTGGGCTTGTGGGGCTATTACAAAAGACCGCAGCTCCCAGTGTTCTCCTGTGCCCACCCTTAAGGGGACAGTCTCAAATCGACATGGTTCCTTCATCGGTGACCCATCCATTTGGGTAAAGGTAATAGGATCTTTCAAACTGGTAACTGCCGCCTCTAGTCCCGTTACCAGTGACGGGTTCATCAAATCCCTCCCACACTCCAAGTCAATGAGGGCTCGGACCCTGATGTGGGTCATCATTGTTGGGTTCATTATAAGAACAGTCACAAAGAAGAGAGAGGGATAATTGCTCACCATTTTAGGTGCTTCAGAGGCAGGGTCCTGTTGGGCAGCGCCACTCACAAACAGGACCACTTCATTTCCCTGCAGATCACTCTCCTCTTCTTCCAACATCAAGGTATCCGCAGGGTCCGGATTGGCAAAAAGGGCCCACGGGTTGCGTGGTTTTGCTGTACCCTTTCTCGGGGTGGTAGCTTGCCATCGTCGGGGCTCCTCTTGAGTCAGAGCCCGACCAGGATCCCCCTTGGGGCAGGATGCGGCGAAGTGCCCTTTCTCCCCACATCGTAAGCACAAGCCCTGTCTCATGCATTGGTCTCTCACCCCACCCTGGGTGGAGGTAGGCTTGCTTCTGGTCGGGGTGGCCGAGGAGCTCAGACGGTTGCTCCCAAGTGACAAGTCCAGTTTCATGAGGCGCAATCGGCTTTCAGCTTTTTCCGCCTCCTCCATCCAACCTTGAAGGGTGCGCGGCTCTTTGGAACTGAGAACGTTGTGGCAGATGTCCACTGCTAGCCCCATCCGGTATTGTTGAGCCAGCACGGGGTCCGTCCAGTCTCGAATCTTAACTGCGTGCCGTTGAAATTCCCATGAGTACTCCCTCACTGTTAGTTTGCCTTGTTTGAAGGTGCGGAGGAAGGCTTCAGCCTTTGGAGCCGCCCCCAGGTCTTCGAAGCGGTTCCTCAAGGTGCACATGAAGTCATCAACATTCCCCAGCTCCACTGCCTCCAGATCGTGGAGGGCCACGTACCAGCTGGTAGCAATTCCGCGGAACCTTGAAGCAATAAATTCCACCTGTTGCTCCTCATCCGGGAACACATAGCCCCATCGCTGTACGAATTTCCCGACTTGTAATATAAAGAAAGACACAGTCTCAGGGTCCCCGTCAAAAGTAATGTCCAACATATCTTTGGGACGAATTATTGGAGGAAAGAGACCCATGCCAGGCACCAGAACGGGCAACGGGAGGGGCGCCAGAGCAGGAGCGGGAGGCGGCGGTAGAACAGGTGGAGGCTGGACGGGTCCAGGTTGCCCCGGAACGGGCCCTCACGGCAATGGGCCAGCCGGAGGAGGCTGACCAGGCACCGGCTGGCCAGGTAAGGGTGCTGCTGGTGCTGGCTGCCCCGGAACAGGCTGGCCAGGAAGGGGAGGCGCAGGCAATGGTGGTACTGGGGCTGGCGCTGGTCTCGGTTGAGTCAGCGGGTGGGCTCGGATGGCTTGGTCCATCATCTGCAGCAGGGACTGCATCAGCTTGCCCATATCCTGCATTAATCGTTGGGTATCATCTTGAATAGAGTCCATGCGGGCGTCCGCATCCGGGCTGGACCCCGACCTGGGAGATCCGCGGGACATCCGCCCCTGGGGGAGCCCGAGACTTCCCCGGGGATCCAGTAAACTGTCCTGGCTCTGGCTCCCCGGTAACGACCAGGTAGTCTGGGTGGTGTCCAAAAGATTCTTAGTCCAGTCCCGCGACCTACGATAGGTAACCCCCTTGTCCCAGGGAGTTGGGGCACCAAGAAAGTAGGTTCGAAGTATCGCTCCTCCATGACTCTGGGTTGGCCCAGCGGGGCTGTAGATCGGGAGGGTGTACGATGCTCCCACTGTGCTGGTCAACGGAGGGGTGGTTGGCCCAGCCGTCGAGTATAGGACCAAAGCCGTGGTCACCGGAGTCGTAGTCACTGGAGCAACGGTGGTAGCTGGAACGGTGGTAACCGGAGTGGTGGTCACTGGAATTGCCACGGTGGTGACCGGAACCGTGGTATGGTAGTCACCGGTGGACCGACCCCAGCCCCGCTCATCGTGGTGGACGGCAGGAGCTGGTGGTGGTGAAAGAATGAGGATTCCTGACAATTTCTGTCAGGTTCAAAAGCAAGTAGGTCCAGGCATTCTTGATCAAAAGAAAGGCTTTATTGGATTACAGTGCTAAAACCCACAGTAGAAGGTCATTGTCAGGAATGGGGGGCAAGAGCAAAGCGAGCAGGGTTATAGTATGATGCATGCAAGCAACTAGCGAATGAACTGTAAGCGCGCGCGGGGGAAACTCCCGGTGGGAGAGTTACTTCATGAGCGGGAGACGACTCCCCCCTCCCCTCGCATTCACAGGACTGGAAAATTCTCATCAACACAAGAATAGCCCAAAGCCTACATTCAAGGCCACCGTGATAAGGAGAAGCGGCAAGGGAAGAAGCTCCCACGTTACTGCCTGCATACCTACGCAAGCGCAAAGCCGAATAGGGAACACATAACAATGGACTCAGTGAGAAACATCAAATAGACCTTTTTCTGACACTGCCTCTCCCCCCTCCCTGGCTGCTCTTGGTTCTGAGCCAGAAGCCTGAATGTGTCATCTGATGGGAGACTCATTTAAAGGCTTAGCTATGCTCATGCCTGACTGAAGGAATCCCTTCCTGGCTACCCTCAGTTCCAAGGTAAAACTCCTGAAGGCATGGGTTAACAGATTCTTGCAATTCTTAATGGCTCTTTGTGAATGGTGTTATGTATCAAAAGGGTTTTGTGCTTTTTAGTTGAGGTTGTTTGGACCTCTTTAGCCTCTGTAGTTTTGGAGAGTTGCTGTTCTTGTTGTTAGTTGTGCTCTGAGACAACAAGCTACTTTTACTGAAGGCCTGCTGAGCTTCATTTTACCACTCATTTTATTGGAATTGTCTCGGTTCCAAGGTCAGAAATGATCTCAGCTTCAAGCCCTCTTGCTAATGCTTAGTTCTAATGACTGGCACAGCAGCCTCAGTTCCACCACCTTGCTGCAGTGTCTCAGCATTGCAACCTAATCCTACGGGGCTTTCAATCATGCTTTTTTGGCATGATTCGGGCATTAGTTAATCCAAATTAGATTCTCTGATCTGATTAGGCCTACCGATAAGAGGATCCTGAATTAAATCGGGAATCCCAAATTTTTTGGTTCCATTAAACCCTATGGGGCCATTATATTTTATATTCAGTGGGCTGGGGAGAAGGGGGTTTGAGGTAGAGGCACCAAATTTGCTGGAGCCTCTCCTCAAAAGAACCCCCATGGTTCAAAAAGATTGGACCAGGGAGTCCAATTCTATGGGCACCCAAAGAGGATGCTCCCATCCTCCATCGTTTCCAGTGGTGGGGAAATAGCAAGGCAGGCATACAACAAGCCCAGCAAATTCTCCCAAAGAATCTCTGCAGTAGACAGTGAAGTGTGGGAAGGAGGGCATGTTTGCAAGGCCAGTAGTAGAACCAGTGCAATATGCCCGGCAGAACCAGTGCCAAAACCCAATAGGACTAAGGTCAAATCTGGGAATCTCCATTGTTTCCAGTGGTGGGAAAAAAGCAAGGCAGGTATACAACAAGCCCAGCAGATTCTTGCAGAGAGTCTCTGGAATAGAAATTAAGGTGTGAGGAGGTAGCATGTTTGCAAGGCCAGCAGCAGAACCAGTGCAATGTACCCAGCAGAACCAGTGCCACTGTGGCATTGCCAAAACCCAACACATTGCACTGGTTCTGCTGCTGGCCTTGCAGACTTCCCCCCTTCCCACACCTCACTTTCTACTGCAGGGACTCTCTGGAAGAATTTGCTGGGCTTGTTGTTGGCTGCCTTGTTTTTTTTTACCACCACTGGAAACAGTGGAGGATGGGGGCACCCTCTTTGGGTACCCATAGAATTGGACCCCCTAGTCCAATCTTTTTAAAACTTAGGAGTTCTTTTGGAGAGAGGTTCCAGCAGCTAGCGCAAATTTGGTGCCTCTACCTCAAACCCCTTCCTCCCCAGCTCACTAAACATACCCTAGGAGATTTGCCCTTGACTATAATGGCCATATGGTATAATGGAGCCAAAAAAATCAGGATTCCCAAATTTTATCCCACTTCCAATACAATACCAATATTGGAATTCAGGTTTTTAAGGCAATACCAAAATTTTAAAGGTCCAAAAATCCCAAATCCAAAAAATATAATTTTTTTCCCTTGAACGTCTTGAGTTGCTACTCCACTTCCACAGTGGGAAAAGATATGGTGATACTATATCTCTGCCCCTATGACAAGCAGGGAAGGAAAATGAGCCCATCAAAAGTTTTAATGTTGCTTTGTTTCCATAATTCTGTATTACTAATTCATATTGATATATGGCAGGAGATTAGCATCTGTAGTGAGATAAGAATCCTATGTCTCAACTCATTATGGAAAACGGCATGGAACAGAAAAGTATTTGTTCTTGTGCAATGTCAGGGGTTGTGTTCTGATACTAAGAAGATAGGACTGTAAACTGGTCTGGGGAAAGTTGCTGTAAGGAATCATAGAGTCTTAAGATGCCCAAGGAGTATTGTATGGTTTGGAAGAGAAGAGTTGTTTAAGTTCCAATTTGGACAGATGACAGATGGCATATGGAAAAGAATGACTGTTACTTTAGCCACAAGGAATAGTAGCTAAACTAATTTTATTTACCCTGAAATGGCTACTTGGTGTGCTCTGATACTTTCTGCTCCTATGTACACATAACTTCAAACTGCTGTGTAACATATTTACACAATGCTCTGTATCTGAAGTTGTGTAAATTTTCAGTTGTTATGAGCCAGAAGTTAAAGATTTGATTTCTGATTTAAAAAGGCCCCTTTACATGACTTTCATTTTTGGCTCTATTGTTAACTTAGGCCTGATACATGCATGCTGCAGATTAAGGAGGTAGAATGGGTTGTACCACTTTAGACCACAGGTGAGGAAAGTTGCATTTTTAGTGCTTACTCATATAAAGCCTCAAATAAAAAATCAGCACTTTGTAAAAATGTTCTAGATTAACCCTTGACATGCTGTACTCGTTTTCTACTTACAGAAAATTAAGGTATGAGATCTTTGAAATATGTAATCCCTCACCTGCAGTCTGAGGTGATACATTCTGTTTTAATCCGCTCTGTGCTCTGCCACCTCATTACCACTTTAGTCTGCTGAATGTCTAGACCTGGGTCGAAGGCGCAGAAAAAGTCAGATACATCACACTTTAAAAGAGGTCTGTAATTAATTGGCATCTATTACTGTACCAAAATTTTAATTTCAAATCTAATGACAGATGAGCCTTTGAAAACTGAAAGACAATCAGATATCAAAGCAAGTAATTTACTAACTCTGGCACGCATGTAGTATGTGGCTGCATAATTGAACTGAATTACTTACAGAGGTAACTTATAATAAAAGGCACAGTAATGTTCATTACATTGTTTTGTTTGTTCAAAAATTATTTTTCATTTGTAAAGACAAAATCAGAAATTTCTTGCAATGGGTTGCAAATTATAAAGTTCAATACAGTCACCATTATTTCTCTTTTAAGTTTCATTCTTGTTTAAATGTAATGATGACAGTCTAATAATCTTTACATATTGCAGGGTTTGAGGAACAAGCCAAAGAAAACTGGGCATGTCAAGCCAGATCTCATAGATGTGGATCTTGTAAGAGGTAAGGAGAGATCCATGAATGTGTAGGGTTTCCTCCCTGCCCTTCTGCCCTATACTCATTTGTGTTTCTTTGCTGCAAAGAGGTCAGAACCAATAAAATCTTAGTAGGCTACCACTATCTGCCTTCTGTACATGACTTGTTCAAACCTTCCTATAAAAAGAACTTTGGTTTTATCGAGATACTAGGAATAAGGCCCGTTGTGGAAATAAATACAACAAGCTCTAGAAAGAGGCTCTGAGAGAGTGCCAAGGCCTTGGACATTCAGTGTCAATGTGCTGTGGCAACTTCAGCAGGGTATAATGACACAGAGTCCAGCATTTTCCCCAGAGGTACTTATCTCTGCTACCTGAAGAACAGTTGTAATTTTCAGTGATCTCCATCCCTCACCTGGAGATCGGCAACAATTGTTAGCCAGGAAGAAATTGCTGGTTTGGAGGGTGGAGTCTATGACAGTCTACCTGTCTGAGGTCCCACCCCTTCTCAAACCTCACCCCCTCCAGGCTCCACCCCTCAAATCTCCATGAACCTCCCAACCTGGAGTTGGCAACCCTATCTCCTTCCCAGCCAAGCATCAACTGCCATTATCTGCCCCTCTGATTTCAGCTTTGCATCTCCTCCCCCCCTCCCTCCTGGAGATCAGTTGTAATTCTGAGTGATTTCCACCCCTCTTCTGAGATTGGCAACAGTGGTTCCCCAGAAGGGAATGGCTGGTTGGGAGGGTGGAGTCTATGGCATTGTGCTTGTCTGAGGTCCCACCCCTCCTCAAACCTCACCCTCTCCAGGTTCCATCCCTCATGTCTCCAGGAATTTCTCACCTGGAGTTGGCAACCGTATCTCCTGCCCAGCCAATCATCAACCTACCTTTATTTCCCCAGCTTTCCATTTCCCCACACACACACCTGCAGCTTCCTCCATGCTCTGAAGCCCTGACTGCCACAGAGTCCACCATTTTCCATGCTCTGAAGTCCTGACTGCCACAGAGTCCACCATTTTCTCCAGGGGAACTGATCTCTGCCATCTGGAGAACAGTTGTAATTCTGAGTGATCTACAGTCCTCACCTGAAGATTGGCAGCAATGGTTTCCCAGGAGGAAAAGTAGTCTTTCTCTGCAATGGGGACCAAAGTAGCTCACATCATTCTCCTCTTCCCCTTTTGACTTCCACAACAACCCTGTGAAGTAGGTTAGGCTGAAAGTCTGGGACCGGTCCAAAATCACCCAGCAAGAACCTGGATCTAGCAGACCCTGCTCTGAAGCACTGACTGCCTACACATAGGGCAGTTAACCTCCAGGTGGAGCCTAAAGATCATCAGGTATCACAACTCAGCTCCAGACAACAGATCTCTCCCCCTGAGAGAAAATAACTGCTTTGGAAGGTGGGCTGTATGGCATTCTGTTCAGCTGCAGCCTCTCCCCTCCCCAAACCCTGGCTTCTATAGACTCTACCAGAAAATCTTCAGAAATCTCCCTACCTGGAACTGGTAACCCTAGTTAGGACTGGCCCCAGTGAGTTCCTCGCAAAGGCCTGCAAAAGGTTTCCCTCCTTTGTCTGAACCAAGCTTGGTTGCCTACCATGGTGAAACGGGCTCCAGTTCACAACTCAGCTGTTTGACTCCCACCCTTGTCCCGTGGGCATATCTCACTCCTTAAGTTTGCTGTCACCACTCACGGAATCGTCACTGCCTTTTTAGAGGGACAGTGAGACCCCTCTGGCCAAATCTCCGTATTTGGAGATGGACTCTCCAATCTTTGGGGGATCCCTGGAAAGTTAGCAACCCAAGGGTCTGGCCTTTCCTTGCTTCCCTGGGCTACCCCCTCCCTTTGGTATTGTGCAGAGCAGGGGAGACTATGTGGTCAGAGCACAACACAGATTATTATCCCAGTTTAAAGAATTTATTTAACTATTTACACAGTTATGAAGCACGCACACACTGTAGGAGTAAGCACACACTATGAACCAATAGGGCATAAATCAACAGAAGTTAAACATAATCCTTTTTCCCTACACACAGTACTCTCTACCTCTGGAGGTTGTGGGCTCAGGATAGGATCTCTCCTTAGACCGGCCACTAGCTGTACTTCAGCCTCTCTCTCTTGCCCAGAAGAGCAGGGAAACTTCCATTCATTCCATTCATTTCCCAGACTTTGGAGTGGCTGAATCTCTGCTGCCTCCCAGGATCGAAGACTGCCTTGGGACAGTCCCTGTTTTCCTGCACTTTTTGGCCTTGGGGCAGCTGGCAACTGTAGGCCAGCAGATGAGGAATCCCCATTCAACCCAGTGAGTGATACTCCTGCAGGCCCCTCTTTGGAACTACAGCTCAATTAAAGCTTATGGGGGAACATTTTAAACAAAGGACCACAGCCATCTTACAAACATAGGTAACTGCCATTTCGTGACACCTACTAATAGCCACTGAGGGAACAGTTAGTTCCACACTGGAGGGAAGCAGAAAAAGTGTCTTCGTCAAGAGAGAAAGCTGTTTGCCAGCAATTCTGACACGGCACAGTGGCTGAAGGGGGAGTGGGCGGGGAAGAGGAGCAGATCCAGCACCCAGCCAATGACATGCGAGTACTCTTCAGTGGCAGCTGACGGTCCAATGGCTGAGGGAGTGCATGGAATCTTGCCACTCCAAAACAGAATTATTATAGAGAGAGAGAATCCTGATATGCATGTGTCATAGCAGTCACATTGATAGGCAGAGTATGAAAGATCCAAGTTGGGTATAAAATGTTAATTAAAAAGGAATAAAATTAATTTTACTGTGAAAGAAATAGTAATTTGAATGGCACTGACAAGGAACACAAATAAAATAGAAAACTAGTAAAAAATATAAAAATAGGTTTCCTCAGGCAAAAAGCCTTTTCTGTTTGCCTACGCAGTCTCAAACTTACATGGTTATCAAAAAGTCTTTTGCTCTCACTTCATTTCAAAATTTAGTCTGCTTCATGTTGGATTCATGATGGAGCTGCGGTGGCTCAAGTGGTTAAGACACTGAACTGCAGGCTGTGGAAGGTCAGTAGTTCAGCAGTTCGAGACCCGGGTGCCGCATGACAGGGTGAGCTCCTGTCTCTAGTTCCAGCTCCTGCCAACCTAGCAGTTCGAAAGCAAGAAATTGCAAGTAGATAAATAGGTACCACTTCGGTGGGAAGGTAACAGCGTTCCGTGCGCCTTGGTGTTTAGTCATGCCGGCCACATGACCACGGAAACGTCTTCGGACAGCGCTGGCTCTTCGGCTTTGAAACGGAGATGAGCACCGCAACCCTAGAGTCGGATTCAACTGGCTTTCGAGCAAGGGAACCTTTACCTTTACCTTTATGTTGGATTCTGTGTTGTGCCACACACCCATAGTTGTCACCAGTGCTCCCTCTAAGCTCTGAAGTCTTGTGAGCAAAAATTCTACTTTGTGAGCTACTGGCATTAGAGTTGTGTATGAGCAGTTTGGCTGCTGCATAAATTAGTTTGCTCTGGAGCCATCCTTCCTGAGCTAAGACAAAAATTTGTAAGCTGGAGGCTAAAAAACTGTGAGCTAGCTCACACTAACTGAGCTTAGAGGGAACACTGGTTGTCACTTAGGTAAGTATCAAGAACTGACTGCCTTCACTACTCCATGCGTCTCTCAAGGGCCACCTGTTTTAATTTCTCATATCCTTTCTGTGTGATAGAAAATATATTCAATCAGGGCTGACACAAAGAGCTTTTTATGTAATGGGGGCTAAAAATTGTTACGCACCATGGTCATATCCTGGATACTGCCAGGATGCTGCTCAAATGTATGCTATATACCTGTTATGTATAAATTTAAAAGTTCATGGATTGTAAAGTAAACCTGAAAGTAACAGCTTGCAGTAACAGTTTTGCTATAGTCCTGGTCTTACATCATTATAACCTGTGATACTAGCTAATTCTTCCTCAATTAGTATTTCTCTTGAAAGTCAGTTTATTGTAAGTAAATACATTAACAGTAGCCAAAATACAGATAGCTATTGGAATAGACTGCTGACCAGGCAATGAGGCATGATCACAGGTGAGATTAGTCTTAACATGGTAAGGCTTTAATGATTATGATTTCATTAGCATTGAAAATAATAGCCATAGTCAAATACTGGAGCAATGTTAGCCTTGTCAGCATTGAGTTGATTATTACATGTAGCATATCTAGAAATGTTGCTTTTAGCCATATTTAGTATTCTCTAAATGATAGCACAGACAGACATACTATAAACAGATGAGTGTAAGATAATGCACTTAGTTTATCAAGATACACCAGTATGCCAGTTCCCTCTCTTTCTCCATTGATGACAAATCAGAAGTGAACAAAGATCCATGAGCCAATATCAGATGGTCACTTGTGGTAAAAGGGAAAATTACTCTTGCCAGAATGCTTTTTCAGATGTGGTCTGTTGCAATCTTGAGAGAACTAAACATATGTTTCTCTTTTAATTTGTTGTTCTGAACTGGGGCCTAGTTTCTTGTATAGATCTTGTAAAATATATAGATCTTGTCAAAGAGCAATTGGGGGGTGTATGTATGACCTGTGGTATCAATATAAGATTTATCCTGTTCAACTTCCAGTCTGATTCCCCATTTTTATTTAACAAAATTTCTAGGGATGTGTTTTGTGCCCCTCAAGTTAAATCCTGGGCCAGATCTACTCACCAGTAGCACAGCAGTCTATTATCCCGCATCCACTCCAAAAGTGCCTCCATGTCCCTCCAGGTGGTTTAGGGTTTCTGCAGCCTCCCTGGGATCAGCTGGAAGTGTGAGATAGAGCTGCATGTTGCATGTTGGTGACAGCCCAAATGTTAAAGTGCATAGGGTACAAGACAGAACTTTGAAGTACCCCAAAGGGCAAGGGTCTAAGTAGCAGTCCCTCAGCACCACCTTCTGAAACCTATCCTCCAGGTAGGACTGGAACCACTGCAAGACAGTGCCTCCCAATCCCAGCCCAGAAAGGCATTCCAGAAGGATATTATGATCAATGATATCGAAAGCTGCTGAGAAGTCCAAGAGAATCAACATAGTTACATACCCTCTGTCCATCCCCCACTTCAGGTCATCCACTAGGATGACCAAGGCTGTTTGAGTATCATAACCAGGACTAAATCCAGATTGGAAAGGATGTAAATAGGGGGTGTAATTTTATTTAATTCAGTATTTTTGGGTTTGGTTCTATTGGACCTGAATTTTTTTTCAGTATTTCCAAAAAATCCCAGGTCCCAATACCAGTACAGTATTTCAATCTGGGATTTTTAAGAAATCCCAGTTTTTTCCGGGTCCAACAGACTCAAGAAGAAAAATACCAGACTGGCTTGGTTTGTCTTGCTGCCTGGTTTAAATTAGGCTGCAGAAGATGCCTGTTCCAGGATCTCCATGCCTCGGGGAGATCGCTCCCCGAGGCATGCAGATCCTGGCTGGGCGGGCTTCTCCTGCAGCCCAGTTTAAACTGTGCTGCAGAAGAAGCCAGACCCAGGATCTGCGTCCCTTGGGGAGGTTGGTCCTTGAGGCATGCAGATCTTGGCTGGGACGGCTTCTTGTGCAGCCTGGTTTAAAACAGGCTGCAGAAGGAACCAGATCCAGATCCTGGCTGGGATGGCTTCTCCTGCAGCCCAGTTTAAACTGGGCTGCCTGAGAAGCCAGCCCCAAGCCAAGCCAGCAGGAACAGTCTGCTCCCTCCAGCACAGCGAATCCTGATCCTCGGGCTGTCTTCTGCAGTCCCTTTAAACTTTTAAGGGACTTCAGTATAAGTCAGTATAAGTTTTTTGGTTTTCCTGAGAAAACCTGGATCTATTTGGGATGCCGAAACATACCCCAAAAATACCTCTGTTGTTTTTCAGGTGTATTTTTTGTTCAGGTAGACCCAAATGCACACCCCTAGATCTAAACAGTTCACCTTATCCAGGAAAGCGAAGTTGTCCATCCAGCACCCATTCAGTCATCCTGCCCAAGAATGGAAAGCTTGAGACTGGTTGATGGTTATTGAGATCTACTGGGTCCAGGGTAGGCTTCTTTAAAAGTGGCTTCATCACAGCCTGTTTCAAGGCTGACATGACCAGTTCCTCTCTCAAGGAAGCATTAACTGTCTCTCTGACCCAGTTAGCCTAGCAGTTTTAAGTAGCCAGGAAGGGTAAGGATCATACAAGCAGATGGATGGCCTCCTATGTATGGGTATTCTGCTAAGAATTTTTTTCTACAGAATTTTTTGCATGTATTTCTGTAGTCATCTATTATATAGGCATTCAACAACTAGGTAATTATGCAGGACCTTTGGGAATTCCATAACAATAAAAGGAAAAATATTTACATACTTTTTGCGATTTGAATAAATGCGGGTTCTACTTATAGCAAGAGAAATAATTCCTGGACTTAAAACTACAGTGACTCTTACTTGGGCACAATTTCCAAATGTTACGCTTTTTTCATGAAGGGGAAAATATACTTCAGTTCAGTTCAGTTTATTAGGTTTAAAAGCCCATAGGCCATACAGCATAAAATATTTTAAATGATTTTAAACATTTAAGAAAACAGTATAGGAAAACTGTGCCACATCTGTTATGCAATTTTGGCATAACAGATGTGGCAACAGGAGTAGCTTCTGGAAAGGGTGAGAATTTCCATAGCCATTTTTCCAAGAATTTTCCTCTCCCAGCTGTATGTTTTGGGCAATGAAAAAAAATATATGGGCGAGTGAATCTGTAGCTGCTAATGGGCAGTCACTGTAGCGTTGGTTTGCTGGAACACCTCAAAAGCGGGAAAATATACTGTCATGTATGAAGGGCAAGTGTTTTGCTGGAAGTTATGCACCCATTATGGTATCCATGTGAATATTTTGCTGGAACACACATAACTTGTTCTTAAATATTCAAAGGGATTTTATTTTATGCAAGTGCAACTGGAAAATTCCCATGTTTTGCAGCTAAAATTTTTGTTTTTCCTTTAGGTTCTGCCTTTGCTAAAGCTAAACCTGAAAGTCCTTGGACCTCACTGACTCGAAAGGGAATTGTTAGAGTAGTTTTTTTCCCATTTTTCTTCAGGTGGTGGTTACAAGTGACATCACAGGTTATATTTTTCTGGCTCCTCATCCTTTATCTTCTTCAAGGTACAGCTATATGACAAAGTCAGTCAAATAAGTATTGTAATTTAAATAGCAAAACAAAACAGCAACTCATTTTCCTGAGTTCCAGTGAAGTATTTTCATTATTTCTTCAAAACGTCTACCCAAAAAGTAGGCACTGTAGATGTAATAAGGGTTATGGTTTGGGATCTGATGGTTGATAGTTTTACGTATTTCTTATACTTCCTTTCCAAAGTTTAAGGTAGCTTATTAAAATATAGTACAGTATCTACAAAAATAATAATTTGAACAACTTTATTTGTGTTAGTATAGTAAATACTGCCCTAACTTCACTCATGGCTACCGAATATTTATTCCTAAAGAATAACACAATATCTGAAACAGTGTTTGCTTTGAAATTATTCGTTATATTAAGCATTGGAATAAGTTAATTGTAATTATACATTGTTACAGTTCCTTTAGAAGTGGTAACTTGCCTGGAGGTATTCCATATACACATTCATGCATGTGTCAGAAAGAGACTGCTCAGGTGTGCAGTTATATATAGTAGTGATTGCTGTGAATATTTTTTTAGAAAGTGATCTTCAGCTGTCTTCTGAGATCAGAGAATCTGAAGGCTGTTGCCAGACATGTGAATTGTAGGAATGCACCTAAATTTCATTACAATACAATGTTATTCATATTCTATAAACACATTGTTTATGTTTTATGTGCTCTAAAGTACATCTCTAAAAGGAAGTGGTTGATTTAGGCAAATAGGTCATGATCCAATAAAAATTAAGTCCTTTAAGATCCATTGATTTCGGACCAGTGGTCCATCTAATCCAACATCCTGTGTCACACAGTGGCCAACCAGCTCCTCTGGAGGGCCAACAACAGGACATAGAGGATGAGACCTTCCCCTGATGTTGTCTCTTGCCACTAGGATTCAGAGGTTGCGTGCCTCTAGACATGGGGGTTCCCCTCAGCCATCATGGCTAGGAGCCACTGATAGACCAATCCTCCATGAATCTATCTAATCCCTTTTTAAAGCTGCCTGTGCCTATGACCATCACAACATCCTCTGGCAGCAAAGTCCTCATTTTACTCACTCTCTGTGTAAAGAAGCATTTCCTTTAATCCATCCTGAATCTACTGCCCAATAGTACCATCCCATACAATGGACTTAGACTGAAGTAACTCTGCGTAGAGCAGCAATGTAAATGTCATGGAAATAAAAAGGGCTGGATCATGCCCATTGTGACAAAGAGCTAATGGTTTCCAATAGGAATGCTCTTTAAATGGACAGTCTTTGTGTCTTTAAAATTTTGCATATTTGTGTGGATTGGATACTTCTCATTCTTTATTTTTTCTTTTTATTCCTTTCGAAAGTTGCTGCAGTGGTATTGTTCTGTACTATAGAAGGGCCACATAATATACCTCTGACTGAAGTAATAGAGCCAGTGTGGCTCATGTTGCTTCTTGGAACTGTGCACTGCCAGATTGTTTCAACAAGGACACCCAAGTCAACTCCAAGTACAGGAGGAAGAAGGAGAAGGTACAGTTTATGGTCAGATTAGTAGGCTTTGATCCTTGTATTTATTTCAGAATCTACAAATCTTAATGATTTGAAAAGATTGGATGGTGCTGATATTTTTAATTAACTCTGAGTTTTTTTTCTTTGCCATTGATTTCTTACAAGATTTAATTGTAGTCCCTAAACATTTGAGCAATTATTCTGTAAATCAGAAATGGGCATGAACTGGGGAAATCGAGGTTTGTTTCGATTTGTGGGGCCACATGAACCACGAACCTTTCCATTTACCAAACCAGTTTGTTTCATGAAGTTCATGATATGGTAGGACCCCCCCCCCCGTGGACTGGAGATGCCAAACTTGCAGTAAGTATCCAGGTGACTCTCCTCTATTTGCCCTCCAAGATTAGTGAGAATTGGATTGGGGGGCTGAGTTACAGCCCCACAAAGCAGGTGCCCCTAGGAAAGCTGCAGATTCAGGATCAAACACACACACCCCGCAAGCTAGAGGCAAAAGGGGGGAGGTCTAGTGCAGGAGGGGATGGAAAGTTGGAAAACCAAGATGAGGGGCAGGCTCAGGATGGGCCGCTGATGATGCCAAGCCTGGTGGGTGAGTGCCCAGAGGTGCAGAAGTCGAGGATCCTAGAGTACAAAGTGCAAAAGGGGGGATGCTTTAGTGCCAGAGGTGGGTGGAAAGTTGGAAAACCAAGACAAGGTGCTGTGTTTCCAGAGCAGCAGAAAGACTACAGAATTCCATCCCCCCCATTGCTTTGACAATTAATTGATCAGTGCCAGCATGTTTGCTGCACGAACCACTAACACAAACCTCCATAAAAACCATGGATGTTTGTGGGAGGTTCATTGCAGGCATTATCGCATGACCCTTGGCTCACAAACTGGGTGATTTTCATGACAAATTTAGATTTGTGACGAAGTTTGTGCCCATCACTACTGTAAATACTGTTATGAAATGCAACTGAACTGCACCCAGTACAGATCAGTATCTTTTAGGGTGCAACAATAAACATTGAACCTAATCCTACCAGCACTTAAGTGATTAGGTAGAAGCATAAACTGCATAAAGGGAAAGGAATGTACCTTGCGCTTGTATTTTTATTCTTCTGGGCCAGCAATATCCAATCAATAAAGAAAATACTCATGTTTGTACAATTTTTTTTAACTTGTCTTGTGTGTTGAATAACCCAATATTTGTTAAGCCAGAAGTGGTGGTTGGATTGAAAACACCTGTTTGCATGATTGTAAGAACACTAATCATGTTGTAGTGCTAGTGAGTAACACTTACAAGATACCTTCCACTTTTAATCTCTTCTGATGAAGGAAATTAAGGAAAGCAGCACATTTGGAAGTACATAGGGAAGGAGATGGCTCTAGTACCACAGATAACACACAGGAAGGAACAGTGCAGACCTACGGTACAAGCACCTCTTACAGTATTGGCGTTTTCTTCAGAGATATCTGGCATGCCGCTTTCTTTTTATCAGGGTTTGTATTTATTCAAGGTTAAGTTTGTGTTAAAGAAGCACTATCCCTTTTCTGACCAAGTAAGCATCTATAATTCCAACCTCTTCTGTGGATCCATCTAAGTGCACCTGATTTCTGTAATTTATAACGTCGTATTATTATTATTATTATTATTATTATTATTATTATTATTATTATTATTATTATTATTATTATTATTATTATTATTGTAGTAGAAGTAGTAGTAATAATAATAATAATATCACCCCATCCCTGCTATTGTAGGGCTCTGGGTGATGTACATGGTATCAAAAACATAGTATTATCAAGATATAGCCTGTGGCATTTGTTCTTCTTATACCAGTATATAACTGCATCTTTCTTTAAAAAAACAAAAACAACTTAAGTAGTAGATAAATAAAAACTGATGATTTAGAGAAATTTTGGACAAAAAATGCCAAAGGGTGAAAACAATCCATAAATCTGTTCTTCTGAAGTTTCTTTTTCTCATAGGTTTTTCAAAGTCTACTTTTGATGTTACAATATTTGTAGTTCATTACTGCAGTGGTCTTCAATGCTTACAGATGTAAAAGTCACTTGTAAACTCAACTTGTAATGTAAGGTTTTCTTTTGTTTCTACCTGTGTGCTGATTGTTTACATTTCCTCAGTTTTGATTGAGAGAGGTTTAATATTATGTTTGTTACCTCTCTTTTAAACTGTCCTTCCTAACCAAGACTCTTATACTAGACTTCAAACTGTTAATTGCCCAAAGTAATTTCACTCATTTTAAAACACGGTGAACTGTATCAATTGTGCAACCTAACAGGTTGGCTGGTTGGCTCATAGGATTATGGGTCATATTGCATCCATTGAAGACCCATGCTGTAATGAAAGGAAATATCTCTGATAAAACTTATTTGATGAACAGATTGAGAGAGAGAGAGAGATGGTTGCTTCAGAGCCATGCCATTATTGGGTTAATAGTCATAGCTTTAAAATCCAATTTGCCAAGAAAAATCATTGTGCACTTTACTTTTTGAACTACAAGTCTTACTAAACAATGAGGATTAATTGCTTACAATTTTAGTTCAAAAATTTCAGGCAAGATCTAAAACTCTTACTCTCCTTGGATTAAAAAAAATCAGGAAAGGGATAGTGTCATTTACTATGTGTACGTTTGTTGGTTTAGCATTATTACATTAATATGTCATATTAATGGCCTTATAAGATCTATGAAAGGTACAACAAAATTTTATATTTAAGTCATTTTGATTATGGAGCACATTCAGGGCAATGGGAATCTGTGCATTTGCAAAACAAGGATGACTTCCATGCAAAAAATTTACAATATCTAACACAAAAAACTTTTTGAAAATTTTGTTTTCTGATTTTTCACCAAGGCCCAGATATTTGCATTAGTAATTCATGGCACAGGAATTATTTTTAATGATGTTTTAGATTTTGGGCCTATGCAAAATAAAGCACCATTTCCATATACATATCTTAAACCATAAATATGCAGATGTGAGCATACTTAGTACTTGTCATCAACTCACATTTATACCTTGTTTTTGAACAAAATAAAAATTAAAGGATAGTACATCCTTGTCTTCAAAGTACTAACAATGATAATACATATACCAAGCTTTGTTATGTGAAACAGTACTAAACATATACTAGAGTTCAGTATTATATGTTTTCCAGAGCAGTTAATATTATTAAAAATTCTGGTGCTCTGTGTGTGTGCTGCTGTTCTTTTTGAGCGACTGGAAATGTTTGTGGAGCATTGTTGGTTCATAAAGGAGAATGAAATAGCCTCTGTATACACTGCAGCTTTTGAGTCTGCACTAGAACCTCTGGAATATGGTTCTGATAGCAGTTGAATCCACAGTTAGTAAGGGAGTATTCAACACATTTTGGACAGTAGTATGAGGGGCTGTTATTCATAAGAAAGCCAAGTCATACTGGCATGCATATGATTATGGCTGTACCTTGGGGGGCTCTTTACATTGTGGCCAAGATGATTCATAACTTCCACACTTCCTGTTTGGGAATTTTTCATAATTTGTTGGAAAACTTGTCTTTACTTTTCCATTTATTGGCGCATCTGACTTTTATATTTCACTAATCAACTAGTGAACTTATTGAGGATACACATTCATTGCATTGGCTTCATTAGTGGTCAGTTTTGATTTACTTTATCACTTGGGGATAGTCCTGGGATAGAAAGCATCTTTAAATAGCAGTTATTTCAGAGTGGCTCTGGTCCTCTTCCTTCTCTGATTCCCTCGTAGGAGCTGGTACAACTTAACACGCATGTCCTAAAGAAGCTTTAATTATTTGTAGCAAACTCACTTTCTCCCAGATTTGCCTTTTTTAGAAAAGCATCCAGAGATTTCAAGTAGCTACGGTAGCATGCTTTTTAAAAATGGATTCCCATATCTCAGTTTCTATATAGGCAGGATAGAGTTATCTCTTCTGAGCCACAGAGGCAATATTAGGGGTGGACACTTTTTTTTAACCATTGTTTTTTGGTTTGGGTCTGTTGGACCAGAACAAATTTTGGGATTCCCGAAAAATCCTGGATCCAAATACTGGTATGTTATTTGGATCTGGGTTTTTTTGAAAAGCCCAATTTTGGGGGGGTCCAATAGACCAGAACCGAAAAATGCTGGTAAAAAATAACAGCCCAGTCCTGGGGCTGGCTTGGCTTCTCCTACAGCCTGGTTTAAACTGAGCTGCAGGAAAAGGCAGTGGAAAGCTGGGCCAGCAGGGAGTCATCCTCTCCTGCCACCTGGTTTAAACTGGGTGGGAGAAGAAGGCAATGCAGGGGCAGCAGGAGAAGACAGCACAGAGCTGCTTTGGCAGGGAGCTCTCAACTCCCTACTGGAGCTAATCTTGGGCTGGTTTCTCTTGCAGCCTGGTTTAAACCAGGCTGAAAGAGAAGCCAGCCACAGCCAAGGTAGCTCCTTGCCACCTTGGCTGATCCTTGGGCTGACTTCTGCAGTCCCTTTAGAGTTTAAAGGGACTGCAGAAGCCTGCCTGACAAACAGCTGAGAACTGGGAGCAATCTGCTTCTGTTACCCGAATTTCCCAAATATATCTGGGATTTTCTTGGGTATTTTTTTCTGGTTTTCCCAAGAACACCTGGATACATTTGGGAAACTGAAATATACCTGAAAAATACTAGTAGGATATTTTTCAGGTATATTTTTGGCTCAGATAGATCTGAATGCACACCCCTAGGTAGTATTGGAAAACTGGCTGATAGGCCATTGAGACTTGGGAAGGAAACTGTCATCAACTCCCAGTGGATTGGCTTTCTGTAGAAGACAGGCAGGACTGGAAGCTCATTTTGGTATTCTCTTGAGAATGGATATTATCTGACATCAACTAGGCTCATTGTTCCTGTTCTCTTTTCTCTTGATTTCTTTTAGCTGCATGACAAAAGAAAGTAAGTAGACAAGATATATGAAGGAAAGGTTCTGAAAACACCTCTACTTTACATTCTTAAGGGCTGAACTCACTAGATCTTTAGCAGCAGGTATTGCAGCAGGATGGTCAAAGGATAGTAGAAACAAGAGGCATTGCATTCTTTTCTAAGAACCACCTAGGTAGAAATGCTGCTGCTGCTACCATCAGAAATTGAGGGGAGGAGGGGGTCCTCTTGCTGATGAAGCCCATTAAATAGGCATGCACTCTTCTAGAATTTCTGCCCTGCCCATAAAGGGGGTCTTGTGCAGCTTATTAATTATTAAATATACAGACTCCCTTCTATAACAAAATCAAGGTAAAAATAGAATACAAACAGATTAAGATCACATACTTCACAAGTATTGTGTCCAATGCTCCCGCTAAGCTGTGGAGTCCTGTGAGCAAAAATTCCACTTTGTGAGCTACCAGCATTAAAGTTGTGAGCAGGCAGGTGATTTGGCTACTGCATAAATTAGTTTGCTCTGGACTGGAGCTGTCCTTCCTGAGCTAAGACAAAACTGTGTAAGCTGGAGGGTAAAAAACTGTGTGAGCTAGCTCACACTAACTCAGCTTAGAGGGAACACTGATGTCCTATTCACTATATAGAATGATTACATACTTGTTTTGCATAGCCGTTACTATTTATTTCCCTCTTCCTTTCTCTCATGTCATTTTTTTTACTCTTGAATTCAACATGTACTCCTTAGGCTTTTAAAAAACTAAAGTTTGTAGTTTCCAGGCGTGCTCCTTGAAATACCATGTGTGAAAGATGAATGCATATAAATTATCTAAAAAGGCAGCAATATTGTGAGACGCTGTGCATAAATAGCAGCATTTTAATATTTTTTCCAGCCTATTTAAAAAAATAATTACATTTTCTTCCTGGGTTTTTCCCTGCCCAGTTTCTTTAATTTTCCTGCCAGGAGTTAATTTTATCTAAATGTTGGGACTTTTGTAATTAAGGTCCTTATTACCCTAACGTGTTGCTAAAATAATGTGTTGCTAAATAATATTGAAGAGAAGCCAGGTAAGCCTGACCATAGAATTTAAAAATTCTGTTTCAAGGGAACCATGTTTTTGTTATTAGATGTTTTGAGAGGGCAGGATGAAAGAAGTGCCAAGTTTATATGGCCATGTCCAAAATGATGCCTTCAGGATATGCAACGGATGGAAAATGTTTTTTATATGTATCCTGAGCCAATCAAATAGAAATTGTTTTCATGATGGTTTATAGATTAAAATGTATGAACAGTTTGTGGCAAATGTTAAATTTCGTATGCATATTTTTGTGTTTCTGTGGTATATCAATTGGGGGGAATTAAGAAACAACTAGTAACTTCATGTGTATGTTAATCCTAGATCAAACAAAGCGAAGAATTCAATAGATAAGTCAACAGAGACTGACAATGGATATGTCTCTCTTGATGGAAAGAAGACTGGTAAAAACAGTGAAAACAGCTTACAGTCCCATGAGGCTCACTCTGAAGTTATTAGATCAGAAGAAACATGCTGGAGCACAGGAACAGTCAGAAATACATATAATAATTCTAGCCATCATAAAGTAAGTATTTGATCTTTTTTTTCTAGAACGCATTTGATGGCTTATTGTCACCACCTGCAGATAAGGATGCAAGATTTGTCACAGTGGGATAGACCAAAAGTCCATCTAGCTCAGTATTCAGGTTTTTACACTCTACAATCTGTTCATCCTGAACATCAAAGCTCTGGCTTAAAACATTCTGTCAGCCTGTCAAGATAACTAGAAACCTCAAATAAGATTTTCCTCTATGGTATTGGTTTTTCTCCAGTGGTTCTACGTGGGACATTCCTCACGTCTGGGATAAGCTCCTCCCTCTTTCCTCAGGGTCGGCTCCAAACTTTGATCCATGCGGGGAGGGGCTTATCCCCTTGGAGGCGAACCAGTTCCTTTGCCGACCCTGCTTCAGCAGGACGTGCTCCGGAGGTGCGGAGACGCGCCTATTGAAAGAAGAAACGAAACCACAAGGAAGATTTACAGCCTGACGAGGCTGTATTTGATCAACGACGGGCTTTGTCTAGGGAGTGCTGACGCTTCCTTAGCCCTGCGACATTCTCTCCTCTGCCGGTCTGACCCGTCCCTGGGACGGAGGACCTGCTCCTATTGCAGAGAGTGCAGAGAGAGAGAGAGAGAGAGAGAGAGAGAGAGAGAGAGAGAGACAAACGGCGTGCGAGTGCACACACACAGTCTTCTACCTTCCCGCCTGAATCGCGGTAAGCAGAAGCAGGCAGACAGTTTCTACCCTCTCCAGTATTCCTGGAAGAGGCTGAGACATTGCCTAAGGAATGCAGAGGTCCGTTCCTTATACCCCCGGGAAGCAGAACGGGAAAAGGAAAAACCTCCGTGGCGTTTTTTCTTCCTCAAAACCCCCGCGAGTGCAAGCGGGGGAGGGGGGGAGACTTCCAAGCCTTACTCCGTCCCGGGGAGGGAAATCTTGGCGGGAAACGCTGGGAGCAGCCATTTTAGGCCCACAAATAGATGGGCCTGTCGTGCATGATAAACACTCTCCAGAGATCTGGATGAGTTATAATCATGGTAAATAGGCTAGACCAACCTGCGGAGAACTAAATAGTTGAAAACTACCTCTAAAGCCTTTAATAGCTTTTGCAGAGAATGAACCCCAGAACCTCAGTCGGTTGGGGGGGGGGTCTTCATTATCTATCATGGATCTGATTCCAGATTCATTTACACCCCGCAGGTTCTGGTAATGGCTGAGAAGGCATCCCAAGATTGGGGCTGTTCCTCTGAGGACAAAGCACAGATGGGGCCATCCACTTCTCAGGTCTGCCAAGACTTTAGGGATACCCCAGGCCTAGAATCCAGGGAGCCCATTTCGGCTGATATGCTAAATTGGTTCAGAGGAGAAATGAGAAGGGAGTTTAAAGAACTGATCAAGCAAACCATTCATGGCTCCACGCCACACGATTCCTTAATGGAAAGAGGTAGATCCCTCAAGAGGAACAGAGACAAGGTGACCAGCGTGTCTAGGTCACCTGTAAGATCAAAGCATAGCAGACATAAGTCTAGAGAACAAAGTCCCCTTCTGGGGCATGTGGACTCTGAACCAGATTCTTCCACCTCCTCGTCTGGTAAAGAAGAAGGGGAGCTTTCAGCGGAAGAGGATGAGATGGTTATGCCTTCAGTGCAATCTAGACTTTTTCCGCAAGAATTATACTCCCTCCTCTTGCCTAAAGTTTTAAGGATCCTAGATCTCTCATCTAGACCTCAGGAGGAGACGGTACAGGAGCCAGAATTTCAAAAAGGGGCTGGAAAATTAATGCCTAAGGTCTCAGTTTCACAAACAGGGCTGCCTTTCCCCGCTTCTTTCTACAATATTATGAAGGCGGAATGGGAACAACCGGCTAAACCCAAGGCTAATCACCCCCTGTTCTCTAAATTCTATTCTCTAATGCCAGAAACCACAAAGAAGCTGAAGCTTCCCGTGGTAGATGATCCCGTGACCAGTTTGTATTCCAGCTCGGTGCTCCCAATGGATGCTGATGGGATGCCTAAAGATCATACAGATAGAAGGGTGGAGCAGGCTTTGCGAAAAAATTTTGAAGCCTCCTCTTCCGCTATCAAGGCCTCTACTGCTGGCTCTCTCTTTGCCAGGGCTGCGTATGACTAGGCAGACAAATTGGCTTCGGCAGACAGTGAGGTGCCAAAGGAGTTCAAAGATGAACTAAAGAAAATAGCTCTGGCAATTGCCTTCATGGCAGATGCCACGCTAGATGCTATGCAGCTGTCAGCAAGGGCATTAGCATGCAGCGTGACAGCAAGACGCAATAACTGGCTCCGTCACTGGGATGTGGACTCCTCTGCACAGGCGAAAGTGGCAGCGGTCCCTTTCAAAGGTACTAACTTATTCGGAGATGGTCTGGATAGGTACCTAGTGGAGGATAAGGACAAGAAAAAGGTCCTCCCCTCCAAAAGACGGGACAACAGACAGAGAAAACGTTTTCAGCCATTTCGCGACCAGAAAAGAGGACAAAAACCTTCATTTACAAGGTCGTTCAAAGGAAAATGGCAACCTAGACATCAAGGGGGGAAGTCTTTCACCCCCACGAAAAATGAACATACAACGGCCAAAGGTCCCAAGAAAGGATCTTCGGCATGAATATATGGCCTCCCCGGGAAAACAGAAGATAGGGGGAAGGCTACAGGCATTCTCTCAAATGTGGCATACAACAATCTCAGATCAATGGGTATTAGAGACAGTGTCCCAGGGGTACAAACTGGAATTTTGTTCCATCCCCTATCGAAGGTACATCAGAATACCAAAGTACAGAAACCGGTTGAAACACCTCCAAATCAAGGAGGCGATACTTCACCTCCTGGACATAGGGGCGATAGAGAAAGTACCTACGTCCCAACAGGGGCAGGGCGTTTACTCTATATTCTTCGTGGTACCAAAGAAAAACGGGTCCACGAGAGCCATTTTAGATCTGAAATGGCTCAACAAACTCATTCGAGACAGAAAATTCAGGATGGAAACCCTGAAGTCCATCCTCATATCCATCCAGGAGGGAGATTTTCTGACATCTTTGGATTTGTCAGAAGCTTACCTCCATATACCCATTCACAACTCGCACCGGAAATTTCTACGATTCAATTATGCAAATCTTCACTTCCAATACAAAGCTCTCCCCTTTGGCCTCAAGTCTTCACCCAGGGTATTTACAAAGGTACTGGTGACCTTGGTAGCCCATCTGAGATTGAAAGGAGTGAGTCTTTTTCCATTATCTCGACGACGTCCTAATCAAGGCCCCTTCAGAGGTGGAATACTCACAGGCCCTAAATCTGACTATTCAGACATTAGAAGCCCACAGCTTCATTGTGAATCTGGAGAAAAGTCACATGATACCCACTCAGAGATTGCTCCACCTGGGGGTGGAGATAGACACGAAGCTAGACAAGGTGTTCCTGTCCCAGGAAAGGGAATTCAAGATCAAGTCTCTGATGGACCAAGTTCTTCAAAAGTCAGAGACACAGCTAATGACCTTGGTCAAACTACTAGGAATGCTCGTCTCCTGTCAGGAGGTAGTGCAGTGGGCTCGATTTCATGTCAGGCCCTTGCAATTGTTGTTACTGCCCCACCAACGGGCGATATCGCACAAGAGAGTAAAACAGATCAGTCTTTCTTCACCGGTCCGGAATATGATGGCCTGGTGGCAAAATCCAATGAGATTCAAACTAGGAGTTCCTCTCCGAGACCCCTCACGATCAGTAATGACGACGGATGCCAGTCTCTCGGGATGGGGTGCACATTCGGGAGACCAGATGGTCCAGGGAGAATGGTTGGTTGCGGAGACGACAGAAAGCATCAATCTGCTGGAACTGAGGGCAATACGCCTCGGGCTTCTGAACCTTGTAGATATTCTGTCAGGGACACGTGTTCTTGTACAGACGGACAACACTACAGCAAAAGCTTATGTGAATCGTCAAGGGGGGACCAAGGTTCGCTCCCTTCATGCGGAAGCATCGCTGATAATGGCATGGGCAAAAAAACATCTATTGTCGATAAAAGCCACTCACGTAGCAGGAAAGGACAACGACTTAGCGGACTGGCTCAGTCGGAGACGAATAGACCAATCGGAATGGATGCTGAACACGGAAGTCTTCGAACAGATCTGCAGCAAGTTCGGCAGAATGGTCATGGATCTGTTTGCCACAGAACTAAATCGTCAAGTACCAGAGTTTCTATCCTGTCAACGAAACGCTCTGGCAAAAGGGACAGATGCTCTAAGCTATACATGGCCTCCAGGTCTCCTCTATGCCTTTCCGCCCCTACCAATCATGCACAAAGTCCTACAAAAGATTTGCACACAGAAAGCAGAAGTGGTACTGATTGCCCCTTTCTGGCCATGTCAAACCTGGTTTCAGGAACTACAGTCTCTGTCAATAACAAAACCATGGCACCTGCCTCTTCGGGTGGACCTGCTTACGCAGGGCCCGACAAGGCACCCACGGCCGGAACTTCTTCGGCTGGCAGCATGGAGATTGAGCGAAAAATTTAGAGGGAGCGGGGTATCAAGATAAGGTGATTGATACCATGTTGGCAGCCAGAAAGGTCTCTACCAACAAATCTTATGATCACACATGGAAGGTTTTTCACTCATGGAGCTTAGATCGGGGACACAACCCGGTTACGGCTTCAGTTAAAATAGTCCTGGCTTTTCTACAAGATGGACTTGATAAAGGCCTAAGTACTAGCACCCTCCGTAGACAGGTATCTGCCATCTCAGCCATCCAAGGGGCCAAACATGGAAGGTCTCTGCTTAGGCATCCTCATATCAAGAGATTTTTGAAAGGGGCAATGTCCATTAATCCTCCACAGGTTCACAGGTTTCCCACCTGGAATCTTAACGTGGTACTCCGGGCCCTGTGTAAATACCCTTTTGAGCCAATGGCTGCGTGTCCGCTGAAGGAACTCACCTTCAAGACTCTTTTTTTGGTAGGCATCACCTCAGCTAGGAGGGTTTCAGAATTGAGGGCCTTGTCTATTAACAAGGAGCTCTGTATTTTCCACCAGGACAAGGTAGTTCTTCGCTTAGACCCAGCATTTATTCCAAAGGTGAATTCAGTTTTTCATAGGTCAGAAGAGATTGTTCTTCCCTCCTTTTGTCCCAATCCTAAACATGAAAAGGAAAGGGAATGGCATTGTTTAGATGTTCGGAGGGCCCTTAGTTTCTATATTGACAGAACTAAAGGGTGGAGACAATCGGAGACGCTGTTTGTTTCATTCAGAAAGTCCTCATTGGGAAAGCAAGTCTCCACTTCCACGCTGAGTAGGTGGATTAAGGAGTGCATTATCTTAGCGTATAAAGCCAAAGGGTTAGAGATCCCGGCTGAGATCGTTGCACACTCCCTTCGGGGGACGGCTACCTCGGTAGCGTATCGATCTTTTCCCTCGTTAGAAACCATATGCCGAGCGGCAACATGGCAGTCGGTCCATTCCTTTACTAAACATTATAGAGTGGACACACTAGCTTCAGCTGAAGCGGCCTTTGGTCGTAGGGTGCTTCAACACACTCTGTAAAGCTGGGAATGCAAACCCACCCTGTAACATAGCTTTTGTACGTCCCAGACGTGAGGAATGTCCCACGTAGAACCACTGGAGAATGGAAGGTTTCTTTCACTTACCGTGAATCTTCCTTTCTCTGTGGTTCTGAAGTGGGACATTCCTGCCCACCCGTTTTTGGGGGGCTTCCCCTCTTTACAGAGTTTGATACGGGGGGGCGTGGCTTAGAGAGGCCACGCTGTTGCCGTTATGTTTTGTGGGCTAATTTCCTTGCCCTATTGTAGTGTTTGGGCAGTTGGTACCCCCTTGTTGGGGGGGGGGAAAGTTGTGTTTTCTTCTAGTTCCTTTCCGGCGGGGAAGATATTCGGGCTTGAGAAGGACTGGTTCGCCTCCAAGGGGATAAGCCCCTCCCCGCATGGATCAAAGTTTGGAGCCGACCCTGAGGAAAGAGGGAGGAGCTTATCCCAGACGTGAGGAATGTCCCACTTCAGAACCATAGAGAAAGGAAGATTCACGGTAAGTGAAAGAAACCTTCCATTCCCCCCATACAATAGCATAGGGGAAAATCATACCTGAAGATTAAGTTTTCTCTTAAGCAGGTGCAAGTGGAGGACTGGGGAATCAAATCTGGTTCTCCCAGATTGGAGTCCACGCACTTAACCACTCAAAGAACCTGCATTCAAGCAGGGCATGGAAGGATGAATCTATCCTATTAAGGCCACAAGGGCAAATTTTGTCAGAATAGGGCCTATTCAAAAATCTCCCCTGTAAAACCAATATAGGAATAATATTCAGTCTTGCAAACAAAAAAGTTCTACAGTAATGTGGGATGGCAAGATAGTATATAGGGGGTAAAGATCTTGGGAAAGAAACACCAAAGGATAGGGATGAGCAAATTCTGCAGGCTCTCAGGATCTATTATAATCAATTTCTAGGACACGCTTGATCAGGTAAAATGATTTGGATTTGCCCATCTCAAAAATATCATTAATTGACTTTCCAACTATCATCAGTTTCTCATCCAGGGCTTTTATCCAAGTTGATTTGTGGGTATCTCAATTTAGAGTAGCTAATCAACCATGTTTGGCATGGAACTGTTTTAATCTTAGTTTAAAGGCATAAAGCCATGCTCTGGCTTCCAGGGATATCTGTCCAAATTCTGCCCTCAATACAATGTTTGACACATAGCAGGGAATGTTCAGTATTTTCCTTAAAAATTGGGCTAAGGGTTGATCGATGTTATTGGAGATAGCTTTAATCCAAATAGCTGAACCGTAAAGGATGAAGGGGAACCACTTTCAAATTAAAAGCTTGCACCACTCCGGAATATATCCCCCCCCTTATGGAAGAACCTATTTATGGTTCTTGTGCATGGTTTAGCTTTATTAAGAAAGGAGATCTGCCCCAAAATCTGCTGGAAACAAAATCCCCAAATAGGAGAAAGTCTTGACTTGCTCAATATTAGACCCGTTGATAGACCATTGAGATGGGTTCCATTTTCTGGTCTTGGTGAAAACTAGGATCTTAGATTTCAAATAGTTAATAACCAGGCTTTCTTGAGAGCAATAATTAGAAAAAGATTTCAGGGCCCTTTGCAGCCCAACCCTAGTTTGGCAACTGTCTTCACTGCCTGCCCTAGCAATGCTTACTGGGGCTGCTATGCAAACCTCCAAATGGGAGCTGATCATAGTCCAAATTTTGGGATTTAAAAGCTCCAAGCAGGGGAGTAAGATTTGGATCTTCTCTTTGTACTGTTAATCATCGTAGTTATACAGGCCTGCCACAAAGACACTTTGAGGCTTGTAATCTCTGGAGGGTGCTCCTTCCCCTCTCCTCCACTGCTTTCTTGCCTTTTCTAGTGTAAAAGGAGGGGACAAGAGCACTTTTCCCTTAGTTCTCTCTCTGCCTCCATGGAGAGAGGTTCCTCCTTTGAAAATTCCATGTGAAGAAAATTGCAGCCTTCAGCCTTTCTTCCTTCTCCAGCAGACCATTTTCACTACAAAGGTGAATTCAGACCAACCAGCCTCAAACAATGTGGCCCAGAAAACACTCTTTGAAAATGCACATCTTTGGGGGTAAAATCCCCCATACAGATAACCATTCTGTGTTTCTACTATGCCTCAGAAAATAGCATGATGTCTTGAGGTGCCCAGTATGTAGACAGTTCACTCCTGAAAGACAGAATGCTTGAAAGTTGCAGTATGGGAAAAAGCTTTGTCTAACACCACTACCAGTAATCATCCAGGCACCACACCAAGACTGAATCCAGTGAGGTGAATCTGATTATTTTTGGTTCCAATGGGTCTGAGACCAATTTCAGAGCTGTTAGCTCCAGCCACATTGTTGAAAAGGAAGCAATTCTAGTACCACCTCAACATCTTCAGGGAGAAGTGTTTCAGGGCCTCTCTCTAAAAAGGCTCAAAACAAGAACAAGCATGCAGAAAAACCATCAGCAAGGTCATTGAAGTTGTCATCTTTATCCAGTTGTAAGGCCACAGTTTTGACACAGCCATCCCTCCAACCCATTGCCAAATCCTCACCAAGTCTGAGAACCCCTTCACCATCAGGCCACTCTCTGATTTTTTTTGTCGCTGCATCACACTGTCTGATTATATTTAGCTTACGGTCCACTCATACCCCAAGATCCTGTTCGCCCACACTGCTACCCAGAAGCGTATCCGCCATCCAATATGCATGTTCCTAATTTTTGTTACCCAGATGTAGAACTCGGCACTTATCCTTGTTAAATTGCATCCTATTCACATCCACCCGCTTTACCAGTGTGTTCAGATCTTGTTGAATTCTGTATCTTGTGGTGTGTTTGATGCTCCTTCCAATTTGGTGTCATCTGCGAATTTAATGAGTAGCCCTTCTACACCTTCATCCAGATCATTTATAAAAATATTGAAAAGTACTGGGGCCCAGAACCGAGCCCTGTGGCACCCCAATGGACTCGTCCCTCCATTCAGATGAAATACCATTGACAACTACTCTGAGCGTGGTTCTCCAACCAGTTCTCTATCCACCTAACTACCCTAAAGTCCTGTCCACAGTCCTCTAGTGTACCCATCAGAATATCATGGGGAACCCTGTCAAAAGCTTTACTGAGATCCAGGTAAACAACATAAACAGCATTCCCTCGATCCAGTAAGCTGATCACTCAATCAAAGATGGAAATGAGGTTGGTCTGGCAGGACCTGTTGGGGACAAATCTGTGCTGACTTCCCTGGATCACCAAGTTGTCCTTTAGATGCTCACAGATCAATCCCTTTAAAATCTGCTCCAGTATCTTCCCTGGGACTGGGGTCAGACTGACTGGCCTGTAGTTTTCTACAGGTCATCCCATTTCTCTTTTTTGAAAATTGGGATAGCATCTGTCCTCCTCCAGTCTTGTGGCACATCTCCTATCCTTCAATAGGTCTGGAAGATGATGGACAAAGGCTCTGCAAGCTCTCTAGAAAGTTTTTTGAGCACTCTTGGGTGCATACCATCTGGCCCAGGAGATCTGTACAAATTCAATTCAGCCAGGTGCTTCTTGACTACCTCTCTGCCCATGTCAACCAACAGCCCAGATGCTGTACCTTGCCTACTACCATTTCTAGATAAGCCTGTTCTCTTCTTCAGGGAAAACAACTGAGGCAAAATAGGCATTAAGCCTTCCTGCTTTCTCTCTGTCCTCTGACAGAGTTTCTCTACTTTCACCCAACAGTGGGCCCATCACTTCTTTTATCTTGCTTTTGCTCTTCCCATAACTGAAGAAAATTTTCTTGTTGTAGTGAGCCTCCCTGGCCAGCTTTAGCTCAGTGTGAGCTTTGGCCTCTCTGATGGCTGACCTGCAGTGCCTAGAAACCCACAAATACTCTTCTTTAGGTATGTCCTTGCCTCCATTTCTTGAACATTTCCTCCCTAAGCACATCATGGAGTTCTCTGTTCATCCATACTGGTTTCTTGGATCCCCTTCCATGTTTCCTTCTTGTTGGAATAGCGATGGCTTGAGCTTGCAAGAGTTCTTGTTTTAGGAGAACCCACCCATCATTTGCTCTTTTCCCTTCCAGCAAAATTGCCCATGGAATGATTCTCATAATGCCTTGGAATTTATTAAAGTCTGCCCTATTGAAATCTAACATACACGTGTGGCTATGAACTTCCTTGGTTCACCACAGCAAAAGGAATTCTAGCAGGACACTGTCACTTCCCCCTAAGGTCTCCACCACCTTCACCCCATCTACCATCTCTTGCCTGTAGGTCAATATTAAGTCAGGTATGACTGAGCCCCTCATAGTTTCCTCCACCATTTGATGAAGGAGGTTGTCAGCCAGACAGGTCAGGACGTGCATGATTGTGGACGCTGCAGAGTTTGTCTCCAAGCACACATCAGGGAAAATGAAACCACCCATAACTACCAGGTCATGTTGTTTGGATACCCTGTCAAGCTGTTCAAGGAGGACAGCATCCACCTCCTCATCCTGGTCAGGAGGTCTGTAGCAGATTCCAACCACAATACTGTTTGTCCTTCCTTTCCTTATCCTCGCCCAGATACCTTCCAGTGGGCTGTCACCCTCCTCCTCTAGGATTTCCTGAGAAACCCTCTCCTCACGTACAGCACCACTTCACCTCCTCTTCGACCCTTTCATTTTTTCTTGAACAACTCATATCCATCCACTACTATGTTCCAGTCGTGGAAATTACCCCACCAAGTCTCTGTAATGCCTACTAAATCATATCCCTCTGAGTGCATTAGAAGCTCAAGCTCTTCCTTCTTATTGCCCAAGCTTTGGGCATTGATACATAGAAACTTGAAGCATCGCACCTTTGGCTTCATTAGACTTGGCCCTCCCAGGTGGGCCTCTGTTGTTTGCTCTCCTTCATTTAAATCCCTGTGTTAGTTGTCTCCTTTCCATTGCCATGTCAGATGAAAGCCCACTTGATGAATCTCCCCAAGTTTCTGCCAAACACATTCTTCCCTGACCTTGACAGGTGAAGTCCATCACATGCTAGTAGCTTGTCATCCAGAAAACCCAGCCCATGGTCCCAGAATCTCAGTCACTCCTGCTGGCACCACCAACGCAGCCAGTAGTTCACTTCCATTATTGTCTGTTCCTGTCGCATTCCCCTTCCTATGATAGGAAGGATCGAAGTGCCCCCATTCCCTTCAACTTCCTCCTGAGAGCTTTATAGTCAACCTTAATGCTTTTGATGTTGTTCATGGCCGTGTCGTTGGTTCCCATGTGGACCATCACGAATGGGTAATGCTCTGTAGGTTTGATGAGCATAGGGATCCTGTCTATAATATCTTTAATTTTTGCCCCTGGCAAGCAACACACCTTTTGGGCCAGGGGGTCAGGCCTGAACACCTATGACGAACACCTTCCTTTTTCTTCCTGTGCCATTTCTTCGTATCTCCCTGTCCACCTCCCTCTGTATTTCTTGTGTTTGTGATACTTCCACTGGCAGTGTTTCCATCTCTGCCTCCACCACAAGGGCCTGGAACTGATTCCTTAGTTCTAATGGCACTGAGTGCCATCTTGATGCCTTTGGGGTCAGGCTGTAGCGCTCTGAGGAGTCTTGTTAAGGCAGTCAGCCACACTCTTGTCCCTTTGACTGGTCTCTCCTTCCATATGCAGGACATCAAGGCTTCTGTTAACCTTATGGTACACTCCTCATCTCTTCCCTGAGATCTCTGTTAGAGGATCCGTACAATGCATACAGTGGTGACCAGAACTAGGATCCATACGTCACTTTAGGTTCTGATCCAACCCATGTCATGCAAGACCCCCAGATGTTGTCTGAGGGCATTCCGGTTCTCCATTGGTACCAGCTCTGGACTTTCAATCCTATTGCAACTATAATTAGTTGCTGTATAATGAACACAACTTTGACTTCACCTTGGTACCATTCCCCTACTGAAAACTTTAGGTTCTATAGAGGGCAACTTATCTGCATGGCAAGATCACTTGAAATTGTTGTCTCCTATGCCCCCCCAGGGCTACAGATCCAGTTTTCAAGGTGGTGTACTCCATTGGTCCAGTCATCTTTCCTACCATGAAAGGATTGTAAGAACTACAGTGCCCTGGCTTAAACCTTCCTATGTGCTACTGTTGACCCGCAGATCGAAAAACAGTATAGGACCAAGCAAGACAGCTGTCCTTTTCTTTTTAAGCATTCCATTGCCAATTCCCTAGTGCTTGACCAGGGAAGAAACAAAGGCACTCAGCACTCCATCCCTGTTGACAGAGAAGGCCGCAAGCTTGCTGGAGTAGGTGAAAAGAGCTACACCATCTCTGTCTTGGCATTCAAGAGTGCCAATTGCCAGTGTGTAATGACCAGATATCAATTGTTCCTGTGGGGCAGCATTACTCCCAATCTGGAAATGCTGCCAGAAGAAAAATGCTGACTTCCCATGCTCTTGGAACTAGAGGCATCAAAACTCTCCAACCACCAGATCTCCTTCAAGCATGTGGTGGATTGTGTGACCCACAGCCTTACTATAGCTATTTCACTCCAGCATCACTCCTGGCTTCATTCTATGGCACTACTAAGTGAAACCAGAGCCAATTGAAGACCTCCCATTTGATGGGACTGAACTATTTAGTAGTAAGACTGAATGGAAGGTATCTATTCTTCTGTATGCTGACAACATGGATCTGCTGTCTCACACAAGTTGGGTTAATGAGGATGCTGCACAGGCTTAGTGACTTTTGCAAAGAAGAATCTCTATGCATCAATCACTCTAAGACTGAGGTGATGGTTTTTGGAAAGAAACCCTGTAGTTCTGGTGTAGTTTTGGAAAGAAGTTCTGGTGGTACATAGACATTATCTCAATAGATCAGCGCTGTGTTTTTAAATACTTTGAAGTAACATTTTCTGAAAATCTCCCCTGGAAGGCTCATCTAGCGATAACAAAGTCCTCAGTGGCAAGATTGACTGGGGCTATTCTTAAGCTCTATTGCTCAAAAGGTGGCTTCTTGATAGACACTGCTTTGTAATTGTTCCGGAGTAAAGTCATTACCCAACTCTTATATGAGGTCAACATTGGAATGGGATGACAATACAATATCCAGCCATGAGATAATACAAAACTCCTTCCTAAAGAGAATTTTGATCCTGCCTCAGGGCACTCCAGCTGCCCTGCTGCAAGCTGAATCTGATTTGCTTTCCATTAAGTCCTGTGCCCATGCTGCCTTAATTAATTACTGGAGAAAGTTGAAGAATTCTCCTTTTAGTCACCTTTCTAAGCAGTGTTTTATCCTGCTGCAGAAAGGCACCTCTTAGGTTGCCAGCTATCACAAATTTTTCTGCCATTACCCAATACCTGTTGACCCCCAGGGCTTCCCTCTGGATAGGTTCAAAACTCAGGATGTGATATTCAACACAGATGCTGCCTTATTATCATTTCTAGATTTTCCCCATGATTTAAATTGTTCAAACGGGATCACACCAGAGCTTTCTGTTAGTCCAGCATCACCTTCCACAAAATTAGAGAAGCCTTTACAGCCTTCAGATTTCATACAACAACAGCCTCCATGTTAGTTGGTTGTTACCAACATTCACCAGTTGCTTAACCAGTTTGTATCTGTACTGTGACCTTTAGTCAGTTCCCAAAGCGAAATTTCTTGCAGCCATTTTCCTGTCCTTAAGGTGGCTAGACATGATAAATGGCTTTTTGCTCCGATTGAACAAGGAATGTGAAAGTTGGATTCTGTGTCTTTTAAGATAAGTGGCCCTATTGAACATCATTGCTGGGATCGTAGGTGAGTAGAAAGTTAAAATATATCCCCCCCCCAATTGGCCCTTGTAGCTTTTCAGTAAATTTTTGATTAATAGAGGAAACTAGTATATCCAATAAGTAGGACAAATGATTTTTAGTGTTCCTTTTTCCCCACCAGTTTACCAGTTTTCCTTTAAAGGGGAAATAGTGACTACAATCTGAAGGTTATTCACCTGGAGCTGATACTTGTTTTTGGAAAGAGAAAGGAAATAAGACCTCTTCTTAATATTGTTATACAGAGGCCTTTCACTGGATGTTACATTCTTTTTAGCCATATCTGAATAAAGGGGCTTCCTGTGTCTTTATAATGAATGTCCCTGGCTCAGTGGTTTTATCTTGAGAAGATAGTCTGTAGGGATGGGCATTTTCAAAATTTTGCCCCAAACTGACCCCATTACCAGACCAGTTCTTGAACTGAAGTGCAGCCGGTTCATGAACCAGTTCATAGACTGGTCCAGATGCAGAAAAGACCCCCGGGGGGGTCCTGGGGGCCCAAGTTCTCAGCATAATTCCAGCTCACTCTCCTCGACTTGCCCACCCTCTTGGACTTCGGGGACCTGAGCTACAGGCCCCCAAAGAGACAATGCTTTTCAATGGGACATCCCCCCTGCCGGTTCGTGAGTGACCAAAACTGACCCAGGTGAGCTAGAGGCCTCCAACTCGCACAGTCCATCACTGGGGCGGCCCTCCACATGCCCTGCAAGTCACGTTCCTGTTAGGTCTGGGGGATATGAGTAGCAGACCCCCAAGACCAGTGCCCCCCGGGAAACTGCTTCTGGAGGACTTGTCCAGTGATGGTTTCAGACAGTCCAGAGCAGAACTCACCCAATTCACAATTTTCCCCTCTGGCAGTCCTGATTGGGGGGGGGTAACAATGACTGACCATTACATGCTTTGAGGTAGTATTAAAGAGCGCCCCAGTCGGGGATGGGCCCAGCAGGTCCTCCACCAGGGGAAGGAGAGACGTTCAGTAGACATGGAATGGTAGGCCCTGCAGGGAGGGACCTGGGAGCATGACATGACAGTAAGTTTTCCCCTCTAGCAGCCCTGCTTTGGGAGGTTGGGTGACGATAACTGACTGTGAAATGCTTTTAGGCAGTGTTAAGGAGTACCCTGACCAGGGATGGGCCCAGAGGGACCTCCCCAGGGGGAGGAGTGATGTAAGGAGACATGGAAGGGTGGGCCCTCTTGGGAGGGACCTGGGAGCATGACCTGACAATAAGTTTTTCCCTCTAGCAGCCCTGCTTTCAGGGGGGTTGGGTGACGATAACCAACGGTGACATGCTTTGAGGTAGTGTTAAGGAGCCCCCTGGCTGGGGATGGGCCCAGCAGGAACCTCCCCCTGGGGGTAGGGGAGACCTTGAGTAGACATGGAAGGATGGGCCGTCTTGGGAGGGACCTGGGAGCTTGACCTAACAGTAAGTTTTCCCCTCTAGCAGCCCTGCTTTTGGGGGGTTGAGCAATGATGACTGATGGTGAAACACTTTGAGGTAGCATTAAGGAGCACTCCGGCCAGGGACAGGCCCAGCAGGACCTCCCCCGGGGAGGGGGGAGAGACATTGAGTAGACATGGAAGGGTGGGCTCTGCGGGGAGGGACTTCTGAACATGACGTGACAGTAAGTTTTCCCCTCTAGCAGCCCTGCTTTCGGGCGGGGTTGGATGATGACAACCAACCATGAAATGCTTTTGGGCAGTGTTAAGAAGCTCCCTGACCAGGGATGGATCCAGGGGGAGCTCACCAGGAGGAGGAGTGACATAAAGAGACATGGAAGGGTGGGCCCTGTGGGGAGGGACCCGGGAGCTTGACCTGACAGTAAGCTTTCCCCTCTAGCAGCCCTGCTTTCAGGGGGTTGGGCTATGTCAACCGACAGTGACATGCATTGAGGTAGTGTTATCGAGCGTCACCAACAGACGCACCCCGTAGGCCGCATGCTGGGGTCACCCGTGGAGGAAGAGGGGAAAAAGGAAGGGGGGGCATGAGGAGAGAAGATGAGAGTCTGCGGTCTCAATCCACCCCGTCCAGAACAGGGTTGCCCAGCACAGATAGATTGACCTTTAGAAAGGACAACTTGTTCACCCTGGCCAGGTCTAGTCAGAATCGATGTGGGCAAAAGATGTCTCCCAGGTGGGAGAACACCCGTTCGCTCTGGGATGCTGGTGGGTGGGCAGGAGAGCAGACTGGTGGCCACGCTGGTGAGATCTGGCCATCTGGTGGCCTTGCGCACCCCGTACTCAAGTGAATCCAAGTTTGGCTCGGCCAGGAACTCGCGGACCATCCCCTCGGTGTAATTGCATGCTTGGCATCCCGTACCTCCCTCCTCACAATAGACATCCAGAACTCCTGGTTCTTGCACCGTCTCTGCTCAGTTCCAGGGGGCCACCCTCTCTCTGTGAGCTGGCCCCCCTTGCCATCCCCCGCCTCTCAATCTTCCGCCTCTCCCAGCCCCTCCCCTTCCTGCTCCCCCTCCTCATCATTCTCCTCCTCCACCTCGTCATCTCCCACATCCCTCAGCTGTTTCTGGCCCCAACCACGGTGTTGAAACACCTGCACCCAGCAACAGAGTTCATGCTTCCACTGATGAAGCTGCTTGCTTCGGAGGGTGATGCTTCCCTTGATACGGGGGTCACACATGCACGCTAGCCTGAATTCCCACTCCTCGAGGAGCAGATGCAGACACTGCTTTTCTTTTCTTTTTTTAACTTTATTTATACATTTTATCTTTAAGTACATCTAAACCATGACATTTCTCCTTATTTTTCAGAGTCTCTTTTTCCCACCATTTATAAACCTTTGACCATCTTTTTTGAAATACAGATTCATCTCTACCCTGAATATACATAGATAATCTATCTATCTCTACTGCCTCTAGCAATTTCCAAGCAATTTCTTGTTTTGAGGGTAAATTTTCATTTTTCCAGTAGCAAGCTAATAATATTCTTGATGCAGTTAAAATATAGATTAACAAACATTTATCATTTTGTTCCCATTCATCTGGGGTTACATTCAAGAAGTATGCTTCAGGTATTAAACTAAGATTAACACCTACCACTTCTACAATTAGCTTTTTCACCATTTTCCAATACTTCTGCACTTTTTCGCAAGACCACCACATGTGAAAAAATGTCCCTATATTGTTTTTGCATTTCCAGCAATTACCTGAGACTTTGTCTGTACATTTTGCAATCTTATCTGGTGACCAGTGCCATCTATAAAACATTTTATATGCATTTTCCTTAAATGAAGTAGATCTGAAAACTTTTATTGTCTTCCATATTTTAGACCAGTCATCAATATCTACACTATGTCCCAGATCTTGCATCCACCTTATCATATTGGACTTAACTGTCTCATCCTGCATATAGTTGTCCAGCCAATATCTATATAACCTCTGGATTAGCTTATCACTGGATGACAGCCAAATTTTGTCTAGTTCGTTGTTTGATGTATAGAATCCTAATTTTTTGTCTTTACTATATATCGATTGTAGCAGTATTCTTTCCCACCAGGTCAGTTTTACATTTGCCGAATGAAGCTTTTCTAAAGTTTTCAAATTATCATACTTATAAGCTGTCATACGTCATTTTCTTATTATCCAGCTATAAAGAAGGTTTTATATATGCTTCCAGTGGTGAAATCCACCTAGGAGTTTTAAGAAAGTATTTCCCCTTTATATTTTGCCAGCATTTTATCAATACACTTCTTAGTATATGTTGGTGAAAATTTGAGTGTATTTTCTCTTTATTGTACCATAGATATGCATGCCACCCCATGCTAAGGTCATAACCTTCCAACTTTAGCGTTCTTGCATCTTCTAACGTTATCAAGTCCTTTAGCCAAACCGCAGCTGCTGCCTGATAGTACAAGTCCCAATTAGGTAGGCCAAATCCACCTCTTTCTTTTTTTTTCTTGTAGATACTTCCATTTTATTCGAGACTTTTTAGGATACCAGATAAACTGTCTAGTGATTCTATCCAATCCCACAAAATATCACTTATTCTTCAGAACCAGAATGTTTTGAGCTAAAAAAAGAAAACGCGGCAATATATTCATTTTTATAGTAGAGATCCTACCCATGAGAGAAAGTTGGATATTTTTCCATTTCAACAAATCCTTTTTAATTTCTTCTATAAGTTTTCCATAGTTATTTTCCATCAGTGCGCTATTCCTGTTTGTCATCGTTATGCCTAGGTACTATACTTTGTTTACCATCTCTATTTTAGAAATGTCGGCAATTTTTTGTTAGTATTTTGGTTTTCTTTATATTCACTCTGAGCCCTCTCCATACTTTTGAATTGTCTCTAGCAATATCGCTACCGAAGATATTGGATCTTCTAATATAAACACCAGATCATCAGCGAATGCTTGGAGTTTATACTCCTCCCTTTTAATTTTCAGCCCAGTTATCCATTTGTTGCTTCTCACCATGTCCGTTAACGTTTCCAACATAAAGATAAATAGTAGCGGCAACAGAGGACATCCTTGTCTTGTTCCTTTCTGAATCTCTATCTTCTCGGTCATGTCCCCATTAATCAAGACTCTTGCCTGTTGCTTCGTATAATTTGCTGTTATCATGGTGAGAAAATTGAATCCGCAGTCCCAACTCTTCAGTTTTTTATCATAAATTCCCAGGAAACATTATCAAAAGCCTTCTCTGCATCTAAGAAAACTAAAGCTAATTGTTTCCCCGGGTGATTTTCATAATACTCTAGGACATTAATAATGGCTCTTACATTGTTTTTAATCTGCCTTCTTGGGAGGAAACCCGCTTGGTCCTGGTGAATTATTTGTATTAGTACCTTCTTAAATCTTGTCGCCAATACATTTGCAAAGATTTTATAGTCTGTATTTAGCAGCGAAATCGGGTGGTAGTTTTTTATCTCTTTCTCATCTGTCTTTGGTTTATGTATTAGCATGATACGTGCTTCATTCCATGAATCTGGGATCTTTACTTCTTTGATTATATTATGCAGCAAACTTTTGAAGGGTAACAGTATCTGTTCCTCAAACTCTTGGTACACTTCTGCTGTAAAACCATCTGGGCCAGGGGATTTCTGCTTTTTCTGTTTTTTAATTGCCTCTATGATTTCGCACGGTGTTATAACATAATTTAGTATTTTCTTTTGAGCTTCATTAAATTTCTTATGTATATTCTGGGATAAGAACTTTTCCATTTGTTGTATATCCTGTTTTCCCTGCTGATATAGGTGTTTATAAAATTCTTCTACAATTTTTTTAAGATCGGAAGAACAGTACTTTACCCTCCTGCTTGTCATCTTTTAATGCCGTAATCACTCTTTTCTCTTTCTGTTCCCTCTACTTAAACGCCAACCACCTAGATGGTTTGTTGGCATTGTCAAAATAATACTGCTTGGCCTTTTCTATATCTTTCACTACTTCCTGCATAAGCAGCATGTTCATTAGGTGTTGCAACATTTTTATTCTAGCTTTAATTGTTTTTCCTTCCATTACTATCTTGAGTTCATCTTCTTCTGTCTTTATCCTTTCTTTCAAATTCTCGAAGTTTTTATTTCTCTGCTTGGCCTTCCACGCATTTTGGCTTATAAACCACCCTCCCAGAAATGCTTTGAAAGCATCCCATACCATACATATAGGTGTTTCTGGTTGCATGTTTCTTTTGAAAAATTCTTGTATTTCTACTTTTGTTTTCGCTGCTACTTCTTGATCTTTCAACAATTCACTGTACATCTTCCATCTAGTCTTTTTTCTCGCTGTCACAAATGTCAGTAAAAGTGGGTTGTGATCGGCAAACGTGCTTGGCAGTATGTCAATTTCTTTTAGGTCTTTTATCATTGTAATTGTTAACCACGCCATATCTATCCTCGACCATGATTTGTGTCTTGCTGAGTAAAAAGTATAGTCTTTCTTATCTACGTTCCTGGTCCTCCACACATCTATCAACAAGTACTCTTCTGCCGTCTGTAAAAATGCTTTGGGTAAAGTCTTCCCTGTCTTACTTCTTTTTCCCCCGCTTTTCCTATCCACTCCATGATCAAAAACTGCATTAAAATCACCTATTAAGCAGATATCTTCAAAATTCTCTTTTGCTAATGTGTCACATATCTCTAAAAAGAATTTCTCTTGATTTTGATTGGGCACGTATATATTTAGTATTATTGTTCTTTTCCCTTCTCTCCTTATTGCAACGGCTACTGCCCTTCCATCCTTTGAACTGTAGAATAATTCTGGTGGCAATTGGTCTTTTACATATATTACTACCCCTCTCTTTTTTTTCTCATCTGCAGCAATAAACAGTTCTCCTGTTTTTCTAAAGTTCAGGTATTTTGTGTCCTTTTTCTTTATGTGCATTTTCTGAAGGTATGTTATATCTGGATGATATTTTGTTATCTGGTGGAATATTCTTCTCCTTTTTTGAGGGCTGTTACTTGCCATTGTTTATTTTTGTATTGTCTATGTTTTTACTTTGATATTGAAATTGAGTCATCATTTGCCAAGGGGTTACTTTTTTACCTCCCGCTCCTCTTCTACATTGCAGTTTTTTTGAAGTCTCCATCTCTTGCTCTCGATCTGTATCTTCCATTCCTGTAGCTCCTTCCTCTTCCGTTCTTTCTTCTCCTTCTTCTCTCTCTTCTCCTCACTGCCACCCTCATTCTTCTCCATATCTTTCCAAAAAGTCCTCCACCTTAAAGATAGAATCTATTCTTTGCCTTCTGTCTTTATACATGAATAGGAGACCTTCAGGTATCAACCATCTATATATTATATCATTTTCTCTCAACAGGTTTGCCAAAATAAAGCAAGTCTGCCTTTTCTCCCAGACCCTCCAGGGGACTTCCTTTAAAAATCTTATTTCTGCTTCCTTAATTCTTACTTTGTTATCATAGGAAGCCCTCAGTATTTTATCCCGCATTTCTTTCTTATGGAATTTGATATGCACCTCCCTTGGTATTTTATTTCTTTTCACGTATGCTGAATTCCTCCTGTACACTGTTTCCATCTCCGACATTAACTCCTCCTTTGTTCATATATTTAATTGTTCAGCTATATTCTGAGCAAGGTCTTCCTTTAGATTTTTATCAAGATTTTCCGTCACGTTTTGACATCTTAATGTCAGCCCTGCTTTATCCATTTCAAAATTAATTGTGGTTTCCTCCAGTTTCTCACTTTTAGTTTTGAGTTCTTGTACCTCATAGTCTATATCCTGGACTTTCCCCTCTAGTTTATGCATTGATTTGTTGATGTTAGAAATTTCTTTTTTCTTTTCTAAAATTTGTTTTTTAATTTCCTCAATTTCCATTTTAATTTGTTCAGATATTTCCTCCATTTTTGTCTGGACCTGCCCCAGTTCTTTCTTAATTCTGGCAAAATATTTTCTGTCAGCTGTTGCATTAACTCTTGTATTGGTTCAATTTCTTTTTTGATTAGCGCTGGCAAAGTATTATCCGTGAGCTGTTGGATTTGTTGTTGCATACATTCCTTCATTAAAGCTTTCAAGTCTTTGACTGTCATACTGGCTACACTCATCTTTAAGTAACTGGCAGTACCAGTTGACCTGGTGAGGGTATAGAAGCTCTCCTAGTGTTATCAGAACCCGCTGCCATAAAATCTCTTTCCTTGTGTATTCTAGCTTATTTGATTTTTGTTTTTTTTCAATCACCACTTCCCACTACAAACAATGATTCTGTATCATATATTTCTACGAATCTTTCCAGTACCCTAACCCAGAGTGTCATTAATCTTGTAATTAAAAAAATTAATTGTTGTTGTTGTTGTTGTTATTATTATTATTATTTAAGCAGTGTCTCTTTAACAACTTTAACCTCTCTCCTGACGTCTGAGACGCCATTTCTTTTTTGTCTTATTACCAGCTAGAACTATTATCTTATTTGTCCTATTTTCTCTTCTTTTCTCTCCTTTAAGGTCCTGCCTCCTTTGTCTTTTCCGTGGATCACACTGCTCTTTTCAGATTGTCCTCCACTTCTTTTCCTTTTCTGCCCTTCCTTGCCTTCACCGTCACGATCATCTTCTTCCGCCCTTCACTCTCCACGTTTGTAGCCGGACCCACTCCTCCGTGTCACATGCTCCGCGTCACATGCCCACGCCGTCTCCCATCTCTGCCAGCCGGCTTGCTTCTAAACTTCACTTCTTTTCCTTTTCCACCCTTTCTTGCCTTCACCGTTGTGGTTGTCGTCTTCCGCCCTTCCCCGTTTGTAGTCAGACCCATTCCTCCATGTCACATGCTCCACGTCACACACCCACACCGTCTCCCGTCTCTGCAAGTCGGCTTGTTTCTAGCCTTCTTAAAGAGGCCACTATTAATAAAAGAAAAGAAAAAGGGCTTATGCAGCACCCAAAGTCTTATCTCCGCTAGTCCTGTCCTGGATTAATCTCAATAAAAAGTATTCAGTCTCTAATACTTAAGTAGCCGTTCTTTGGTTCTCCTACTCTTATTGCCTCCCAGGACCCCCCCACTATTTTGCACTCAGTCCTCCCAGTTTTCTCTTCTGTTCGCCTTTAACGTCTTCTTTTCCCCTCCAAAGAATGCAATGAAATATCACTTAGCTTCGTTAACTGGAACTGCTATCCTTATTGCTGGTTCTCCTCCTCTGACAACTCCTTGTCAGTTCATATAGGCTCGGCTGTCGTGCACACACTCCAAATGTTGTGTTGGGCATCCAAAAGGCTTCTTGCTCAGGACAAGCAGCTGGGCTAGGAAGGTCGCCACCTCTCTAGTCCAGGCTAAAGTCCCCTGCCAATTGGAGCTGGAATACCAAAAAAAAACCCTCCGCACAGTCACACATGTCTGCTCTCCAAACCGGAACCAGATCTCGATGCAGGCACTGCTTGATACTGTGGCGCAACCTGTCAACCAGGGCCCTGACTCAAGAGAGAACCTCAGTTCCCTTGGGGCTTGGTTCCAGCACAGACTCCATCACCTTATCTAGTCTGCAAATGAGGGGGATGACTTGCCCCAGCCTGGCCATATGGGCACGGAGGACACTGGTGGCATCCTGAAATCGTTTCAGGACGCGCACCATCTCGCACAGGGCCAGCCAGTCATTGGAGCTGATACTCAGCTCGCCCCTTCCTCTAGATGGGCACGGAGGACAGGATGTCTTAGACCACAATCTTCTGCTTCACCAAATGGGCAATCATGGATTAGATGGAGTTCCACTGGGTGCCAATGTCCTGGAGGAGAACATGCTCCGGCTCAGCCACCTGACCCTGCCTCTCTCTCAGCAGCCATGAAGCCCTGATGCTTCTTGAGAAGTGACACGCCAAGCACCAGCAATTCTACAGCAGGGAACTGATCTTGTAGCCAGTCCCTGCTTGGAGCAGTGGGTCCCCCTGCCCACCCTAGAACTCCTCGGGTTGCCATCAGTGTGCAATGAGGGAGAAGTAGCTGTGGTGCTGGCTGCTCCAAAGGTCGGCCATCAGGTGGACAGTTCTTCCTTGCTCCTTGGCTAGCTCAGCTTTCACCAGATGCACTGCGGACTAATACATGATGGGCAGCATGTGCTGGCTCATGGTCCTCCAAGAGGGAATAGTGTACCATGGGGCCACACAACATAGTAGCCCCTGAAAGCCCACATCCTCTGCCAGAGAGAAAGGCTGGCCATCCAGGGCAATCATTTGTCCAGTGTGCTGCGTGATTGCTTTGTGTGCCCTGGCCCTCATCCTCTTTCCAGGCGCTGGGGAGGACCCAACGTGCATGATCTCTTGAAGGGTGGTTTGCCTGGGGGAACCCATGGGGGAGGCCACACACCCCACCATGGCAGCCCGCACCTCCCAGCCTCCCTCTCCCCATTGACTTTGAGTCTGTGCCCTGTGCGGGTGGCAGGCTCAGGGTCCACCCTCTGGCCGAGTCATATTGGGGTTCAACCGATGCAAGTGCCTCTGTAGAATGCTAGTGGTTAAGTGATGCAGATATCTCCCCCGACAAACACACAGGGATTGCCGGCTGGGATGCAGAAGTACTTCCATGTAGCAGACTGCAGCTGTGCCCCCACTCCCATCAGTGGGGTGCTTTTCAGGCATAACTGTTTCCCAGACTCAGACCCTAGACTGATGGGGCATATCCATGGTTGAGGGACAGGTGAGCAATCGCGGCTGGGAATCCCTGGTCACAGAACAGGATGACATGCTTCGGCCATCATCGCCGCCCTCGCCGCTAGCTACAGCGGTCTCCTCCCTCTCACACGCTGATTAAGTATCCAAGCAGGAGGCCAGCAGTGTGTGAGAACATCATCGTATCTGAGCAGGAGGCCACCAGTGTGGGAGAACATGATCGTATCCCACCACCTGTGGTCAGAGTATCCTGTCTTCCCATCTGCCCATGCCCATGACCATGACCCCTTCAGACCCCCCCCCTCAGGTCCCCACACATAAGACCCAGGTAGTGGGGGTGAAAGAGTGGCTGCTCGAGTTGTGGGGAAATGCTGCAAGAGTCAGTGGATTGGGAGCCTTGTTGGCAGAGGAGGGGGGACGAAGGCAGAGACTCAACCCACCCAGGGAGAAGGGTTTTCCCCCCTTTCATTGGGGGCATTTGAGGCAAGTCCCCACAGCCAGCAGTCAGAGGAGAGAGGGGGACCCAAAGGCAGAGACTCAACCCACCCAGGGAGAAGGGTTCCTTTATTTGGCAGGGGCAGTGAAGGCAAGCCCTGCAGTTGGTGTCGACAGTTAGCCCCCCCTGAAATTGCTTCAAGAGTGGGGTGCCCACTTGCCACAGGAGAGAAGGAACTGCCAAATCTGAGACTGCAGTGACCCAAGCAGAAAGGGGGGCACTCTTTCATTGAAGAAACGCGAGCCCCACAGTCAGTGCCAAGTGCAGTCTGCAAACCTTCCCCAGGAAACAGAGAGTGGGCACCCAATTTCCAGGCCAGAGAGAGAAGGAACTCTGAGAAGAGGGATTTCAGCAACCCAGGGAGCCAGGTTCAGAAATGAAAAGACCTATGGCCCGTGCCCAGGGGACTTTGCCAGCTCCCTGCCCCAGATGGTGGTTTGAGAGTTGGTCGCTGAGGGGCGAGAGAGAGAGAAGGAACTCTGAGGGGAGAGGCTTCCCCAACCCAGGGAGGCAGAAGAGGAGAAGACCCACGGCCTGTGCCTAGGTGACTGCCAGTGCCAGCTCCCTGCCTCAGAAGGTGGTTTGAGAATTGGTCACCGAGAGGTGAAGGGGGGGAGAGAGAAGGAACTCTGAGGTGAGGAACTTCAGCAACCCAGGGAGGCAGGGTGCAGAAGGGGAGAAGACCCACCACAGCCTGTGCCCAAGGGACTCTGCCAGCACCAGCTCCCTGCCCCAGAAGTTGGTTTGAGACTTGGTCACTGAGGGGCAAAGGGGGGAGGGGAGAAGGAACTCTGAGGTGAGGGACTTCAGCAACCCAGGAAAGCAGGGTGCAGAGAGGAAAAGACCCACAGCCAGTGCTAAGGGCAGTAACCAATTTTCCCCCTGAGAGTGTTTGGATGGTTGGTCACCAGCTGGCCAGAGGATGAGCAGAAAAGTCAAACCTCACCGCCAGAGGGCAGAGAAAACAGCCATTTGCAGAACCCAAAGAAGGAGTGGGGTGACACCACTGCTTGACTTGCCAAGGAAACAGGGAACCCTGGAGTCAAACCAGAAATGTGTTGTGAAAGCAAAAGAATTCAAGCCCAGTTTCCCACCCCTCGCAGGGAAGAGAGAAAAGGCAGGCAGGGACCAGGCATTGCAGCGGAGAAACGCAGAAAGGGGGAAAACAGAGAAGAGGGAAAGGGAGGATGTTTTTCGTCTGGTGGTTGGTATCATTGCCAGGAGATCCAGCTGGTTGCTCCACCCACCCACCCAGCAACCCCAGTAAATTTTTCCCCCACCCCAAGCCCACCACAAGATTTTTTTCCATGTGCAAGAGGAGCACTGCACTGCAAGAGACCACAACACAAAGCAAAGGACAGTAACGCGCCACCTGGGAATATATACACACACCTCTCCCATTCTGAGGGAGAAGGATGGATATCTCTGATTGGAAATCGGAGATGCCTGTCGGACTCAGGTGTCTGGCATTGGTCCCTCAGCGGCCGAAAAATCCCACTCACACCTGCTTTTTGGTGTGAAACAGTGGAGGTGGGGTTTTTCTGGTGAAAGTAGCCAAACACTTCCGAGATGAAAGCGCGAAGATCGGGCAGTTGAGCTTCCAGACATGTGACCTTCGAGCCGGTCTGTCTGAGCTCCAAAGAAGGCGATGTTCGGCCCGGATTTGGGTTCGGTGTTTGGGTCTGTGCCCATTCCTAATAGTCTGTAATGAACTCAAGCTTCTTATAGATAAGTTTCAATTTGTCTGCTATAAGTGTAGTTTGCGATGCAAGCTGACAAAAGAAAGAAAGAAAGAAGTTGCCATATCATCTTTCCCCACTGAGATAAATCATTTTGGTTCAGAGAGTGAGCCTCCACCTGGTCCTGTAGCATTAAAACATCAATCCTATTTTTTAAAGAAACCGGAGAGACACTAGTAAAAAAGTTATCTAATCTGCTTTGTTTTGGTTTCATGTTAAAAGCTTCATCAAAAAGTCCAGCCCACTTTGTACCCATTTCAATAATCAATAATTGCTAATATAAATCTGTACCCTATAATCGATTTACAGCCAGCTAGCTCTAGATTAAATTGGGATAACCATGATCATTTAAATGAGGTTTTTTAAAAGGATTTTTTTTAAAGGATTTAAATTATTTATTTTATTTATTTATTTATTAGATTTCTACCCCGCTCTCTTGCTGAAGCGGGTCAGGGCAGCTTATAAACAATTTAAATCCAACATACAATTTAAAATCAGCAGTTACAAGGTATAAAATACAGTTCCATACAATTATTTGAAAGTTAAAAGCAAGAAAAAACCTGTTGAAAGCAAAAGCTAAAACCAATTAAAATCAGTTAAAACAATGCTCCTCCATGGCAGAGCATAGCCTGTAAATGCCTAGTCACACAGCCCCAAGTGAAACCTATCATATATCCTCCAGCCACAGCACTGATCTCAGCACTTAACCCAAACCAAAATAATAATAAAATAAAATATGAGATGGGACAAGTTGCTGTTGGGAAAGCTACAGCTATAAAAGTGGAAGTGGGCAAAAAATCTCTGCCTGTATGCTAGTTGTTCCCCCCTCTCATCCAAAGCTAATTAGGCTACACTCAGTGTCTTATCAATAGGCATAGTGAAAACATCCTGAAAGTAAAAGAAAGAGGCACAAGTGTGCCGAAACAGCTGCCTTGAAGCAGAACAAAACAGAGCAAAACAGGATCCAAAGCAGCAAGTTTGAAAGAACAGTTAGCAAATAGAAACAAAATGAAAAAGAAACCTTAGCTCTTCATGGAGAATCACAGAACACCACCACCCAGCAGCTGGAAATCAGAAGCCATTTTAGATAGGCTAGCCTCACATACAGTAACAGACAAAATCATTTACCTTTTATCTGATGATGATCATTATGTCACCTATATGATATCACTGCATGCATTGGCTGCCAAGAAGATTCATGCAAAACTTTAGCCCTGATGTTCAACATGCTGTATTCTACGTTATGTCCTGGTCTTGACAATTTTAACATTATTTTTAACCTTGTTGTGTTTTTACTTTAAGTTTTATTACTGCTGTGATGGACTCCTATATCTCCCCTTTCTATCTGGCAGATATTTCCCACCAGATGTTCAGTTCCCCTCAATGACTGAGTTGCCTTGCAGTAGTGTGTATATCTTCTCTATTGATATAAACTTGAAACTGTTATATCCGCTGACCGCCACTAGGCGCCAGTGGTATGCAACCGGAGCTTGGCTCCAAAGGACAATAGGGACTAGGATCATGAGACTCCTAGTCAGCACCTATAAGGAACCGTGGCGGGAAGTTCAAACCCTCCAATGGGACCTCTGGGTGTCACCTGGGGACTGTATATAGTTGGCTGTCTTGGCCATTTAGGGTTGTTGTGTGTTGTGTGCAGTAAGCCATGAGTTTGTAATCACTGAGCATCTGTCTTCATTATGTGCCGAACCTAGTACACAACACTGTCCCACCTTTTGCTTAGATATTGTTTAGACTTTAGATATTGTTTAGGCTTTAGACCCAGTACAGGAACTTGTGTCCTGTTTTATAAACCCTTGTGAAATGGCACTTGGGGCAAATTAACTTTCAAAAACAAAATAAAGATTTTATTAAACAGGCAGGGAACATATGTGTAAAAGGCATAGTCAAGGTTTTGAGACTGCTGAGGTAAAAACTTTCTAATATATACAGAGTGATTTTGTAGTTTCTTTCAAGGTTTTCTAGGTCTTTCTTTGAGAGGTACCTTGTTAAGTATATTTCAGCACTAACACAGTTTTTATTAATGTTTCTTCTGGAGGACAGTGTTTCTATTAAAGTTTCTAGATTTCTTCCTTCAGAGTTCTAGGTTTCCCTGTAGATATTACAGCTTTTCACTAACTCCTGAGGTGTCTAAGTTTCTCCCCTTTATCACAGACCAGGGTTCTCTTCCCAACCCCTTTCACGCAGGAAGTTATGATCCTTGTCCCAAAGAAGCAATAACTCCTTTTACTATTTGGCTTGCATGGGAGTTCACTCTAACTACCCAGATCTTCTGCCAAATCTTTCTCCAGTATCCTTTGTCTGTATAAGGCTGTTCTGTAGCTTTCCTGACTGATTCTCCCTCAGAACAGTTTTAATATATTTAAAAATTGGGGGTTTTCTTCTTCTCCCTGTAGAAGTGTTTTTCTGACTATTGCCTGTCACAGTACACTGACTCCCAAATGTCTCTTCCCTCAGAAGCCAAACCCTCTGGCTACTGATCCAGACATTAGATTTCATACTAAGACCAAAAGTGTCTCAAAAGCCAAAAGGCCAAATGGCAAAAGACCTCTTTTCCCTCCAGATCAGTTGTTTTATTTCCTCTCTCAGCTGATGTTAACCAATCAGGGAGCCAGTAGAGTAGCCAGTCATATAAGCTCTTCTCTTCAGGGAAGATTAATTCTTGAATTCCCTGACTCTCTGATACAAGCAGCATTTTAAAAAGCCTGCTTTACAGGGGTGGCCAAACTTGCTTAAGAGCCACATAGAATAACGTCAGATGTTTCAGAGCCACAAGGCATGAACAAATATAACACACATGTTTTTATTGGAAAATATGCAAATCTGCTTTTTATTAACATTAAGTGACACTGCCAAAAATAAAAACAAAAGGGGTAAAAACAGATATTGATAATGATAGTTATTTGCCCAATGATATTTATTTGTTTGCTAATGATATTTATTTGTCTAAGAGTGAGAGGTGAAAAGAAAGAATGAAAGATGTGAAGAGAGAGAGAAAGCAAATAGAGGGAGGGGAAAGGAAGGAAGGGAGAAAGAGAAAAAGAGAAAGAAAAGTGAAAAGAAAGCAAATAGGGAGGGGAAAAGAGCAAATAGATGGTTCCAGGGCTGGGCAAAAAGTTGAATTATATCTCTGAGACAGGATGGGACAGACAGCCTTTTAAAGACAGAGATAAAACCACGTTACTTGGGGCAGCTCAGTCACAGAAGGAGAACAAAATTTTGGAGAGAAAATCTGCCTCTGAGGGAAGGAAGTGTGAGGGGCCGTCATAACTCTTGTCAGGGGTTCCATTCCACAGCCACCCCATTTCCAGAAGTCACTTTTACTGCAGATGCTTTACTGTTTGCTGTAGTGGTTTGGTGTAGTGGTTAAGAGCACAGATTGTAATCTGGGAAAACCAGGCTTGATTCCCCACTCCTCCATATGCAGCTGCTTGTGTGACCTTGGGGTCAGTCACAAGTTCTTTCAGAGCTGTTCTCCCAAGGGCAGCTCTCGAGAGAGCTCTCTCAGCCCCACCTACCTCACAGGGAGAAGGGAAAGAGATTGTAAACTGCTCTGAGACTCCTTCAGGTAGTAAAGGGCGGGGAATCTCTTCTTTTTCTTATTAGGCTGGAGTGCTCATGTAGACTCATTTGCAGCCAGTATAATTTGGTCCACTGCATGCCTCTTGCCATGGAAAGTATGGGAATGGTGCATCCTTCACATAGTCACGATCCAGGCAGTGCACACAGCAGGATATAGCAACTACTTCCCAGACTTTCTCAGTCACACTCCTCTAGTCCCTTACATGTGGAAACTGAACAATTACTTCCTCCTCCTGATATTCCATCAATAGGGCACACTCAGGTAAGTATGATTTCCCACACTGCTCCAGATGTCCCAAGGCAAATATGACATCCTCCCACCCCACTACAGTCTCCTACAGCAAAGCCCATTTCTGCACCCGAATATACACAGCCTGCATTTGACAGCTTGGCTCATTCATTCCCTGACACCTGTTTTTCAGAACCTGTGAAAGAGGATTACTAAATGCTAAATAGCCTTCAACATAACACTCATACTCTACCAAGTGGAAGTGCTTCTCATCCTGGACCAATCAGAAACAGGTAGACCCAGTGTCATGCCCCCTTGATTGAATTTTTGATTACCTCCTACACTTAGTCCATTGAGATATGTCTTCATCCTTGATCAAGGTACACCTGGCAGCCATAGCATGCTTCCATGCATACATCAAGGAAAAATAAGTCTCCTCCAAAGGGAATCCAAAGTATTCCTTAAAGTATTGTTAAGGTGGTTTCCACCAGTTCAACCTCCTGTTTCCCAATGTAGTCTCTCACTGGTGTTGACCAATGGGCAGCCTCTGAACCTATGGCCACTTGCTCATTCAGACTGCTTTCTATGAAACGTATATTCTTGGTAGCCATAACATCAGCCAGGAGAGTCAACAAACTTCAGGCCCTTTGTTATGCTGTGAGCGGGCCTACATTTTAAAATATTTTATATATTTTTATTTTAGTTTACAAAATGCAATACACACAAATATAAAATATAAACTATTATAATTTGTATTATAAACTATATATATTTATATAGCATTTACTTATATTTGTATTACTTAAGTAAGTCTTTTAAAGTATATTTTAGGAATGACTTAAGCACAGCTGTAAACAGATCATGAGGGGTAGCCATGTAATTCTGTCTGTAACAGTAGAAAAGAGTAAGAGTCCAGTAGCACCTGAAAGACTAACAAATTTGTGGTCGGGTAAGAGCTGTCCTGAGTCACTGCCCACTTCCTCAGGTATCTGAAGAAGTGCTCAGGAGCAGTGACTTACTGAAGAAGTGAGTAACACCAAATTAAAACAATGGACAGCAATAATTATCTACAGTTTTTAAAAATGTATATACTATTTGGGGAAATAAGTCACTGTATGCTACAACTTGGAGGCTGTTAAAGTAACAGATCCAGAGGAAGTACAGTGCAAAACATGCTTTTCCAGTTACAACTTCAAAGTAGGAATCATGCAAAAGAAATTAAAGTTTTGGTATTGGTTGTCAAATTTACTATCTAGGATTTAAGAAGTACTAAAATATAATCAAGTATTATAGACAGTTCTGTCCATGTATCTCTTTCTGAACACAAACTTTAAAAACTGTAAAGAACACGAGCCACTTTCCCCCAAAACACCTAACAGTCTTTTGACAGCTGAGCCAGCATCAGTAGGGTATAACCAGAAAACTGCAGGCAAGAGAAACCACCTCTGAAATTCTGCTTCAGATAAGAGTATCCAGGGGTTACTTCCTAGAAAAAGAGGTGCAGGAGCTCATTAGCATAACTTATTTGCATATGCCACACATCCTGACATCACCGGATGTGTGTCAGAAGTCAACACCCACTGCTCAAGCTCCACCCCAAAAATCTCCAGGTATTTCCCAACTCAGAGGTGGACCAGGGGATACAGGGAGAGTCCTGAAACAAGCATAGAAACTCTGCCTGTAACTCTGTGGATCCTGCACAATGTAACCATCACCATAGCATGTTTGAAATGCTCAGAGCTACATGCAGCTGAAGAAGACCTATCCCTCACCAGGAAGAATATCTGTAAGAAGAATATGCCCTAAAGTCAGAACCAACTCAGTTGCAGGTAACCCCTTCCACAGGGCCTTCTAGGTGTGAGATGAGAAGAGGTAGTTTGCTACTGCCTTCCTCTGTGTCATTACTCCTGACCTACTTGGTGGTCTTCCATGTAGGTACTACTAACCATGACCAACCCTGCTTATCTCCCAAGATCAGAGAAGCCCAGGCTGTGCTGGACTATTCAGGCTGCTATCCTATATAAAACAGCATGAAAAGGGGGAGGAGTGCTGTGGCATCTGGAAATAAACCCCTTTAATTGTGACGTGAATTATGGGTACCTTGTTTCATGTGAGCCTTTGAAAGATACCCAGGCACAAGAGAGGGGACAATCTTTAAAACACCACAGCAGGTTCTATCTTCCCATATCATTCCCTTTTTAAAGGCTGTGATTCATTGGTTTGCCGCTGTCACATTCTCTTAACTAGTCTCAAGACGTTCCATTGTTCTTGTTTCCTTCTTGTCAGCTCCAGAGAACAAAAAAGCATGTCCCAGATTGATTTTGGGTGGTCCAATAAAACCCGTCCTTACAACAAATCAGTTCTCTTCCATCCTCCTGCCTCCCGGGGCCGAAGCAGAGGCACCCCCACACAGTCCCCCATGCCTCCTGAGCTCCAGGCCCGCCCATGCCCCATGCTCCCTCCCTCACCCTCTGCCGCACATGCGCTCCTCCTCCTCCTCCAGCCCAAAGCCACGGCACCACTGCTGCTCCCTGCAGCCTGGCAAAACCAAGTGAAGTGCCCGACTGGCCTCCCTCCCTCCATAGCTGCCGTGGCTTGCCTGCCCTGTCAAGTGCCAAGGTGCCCCAACCCACTGGCTCCCTGCTGGCTGGCTGTCTGGCTGACTCACCCCTGTACAAGGTGGGCGCGCAGCAGCCGATGAGCCTGGGCAACCATGCAGCGGAGTGCGGGGCCCGACCTGGTGACCGAAGCCACACAGCACCAGGTGCTGATTCAAGCCTCTGGAATGCACCCTCAGAAGCACCAGAGATGCACACCCAGGGTGCCCACCCACCCACCTGGATGGCACACTCCCCCTGCTTCTGGATCAGCCCGCTTCCTTCTCCTCCTCGTGAGGCTACTAACAGAGTCCTCGATGATGGAGTCCCCGGGGTCACTCTCGCCCAAGCCGGCTGGCCTCCTCTTCCAGCTCCTCGGTATAGATGTGATGGTCCTGGGGGTCTCTCTTCACTTCCCTCACCAGCCCGATGGGAACTGGGGGTGGGACTTACTGCTGCCGCCATTTCCCCCACTCCTGGGCTGCCAGAGCACCGCTCCGGCCCCCTCCGGCCCCAAATGACCCCTGAGAATATCTGTAATCTACAGGCAATAGAAGCAGCAAATGGCCCAGCTTCTATACACTCCTGCTATAGTGTGTCAAAATGGCTTCACAAGAAATGAACACTATGCTAAAAAAAAAAAAAGAATGCTGAAAGCATATGCAGAGTCCTAGCTAAGGAACAAATCAAAACAAAACAGTTACAGTAAGTGCAACCCTATTTTCCCAGCAATGGCGGCTGGGGGACAGAGGTCCTTTCCGCACTTGGATCTCATCCCTGGTTTCATCAGAGTTCAACTCGTGACACAATACCTTGCATTTATCCCTGGTTAAAGCAGCATCCATTCCTCCTGGGACAAGTGTGGGGTGAAACCAGGGTGACCTCAATGTAATGTGGAAACAAAAAAATACCCCCGAAATAATTACAGGGGTGAACTCGAGTGTAGTGTAGAATGTAAGTTTGGGGACAGGGTTGAACCAGGATTTAAGGTCTGGTGTGGAATCACCCAGAGTCAACCTTGGAGCCAAGAGCCTTTTGATTCAAGGTCACGTGCTCCCTCATCACTTGTCCAAGGGAAGGGAATGACTCTGGGAGGCTCTCTTTACAGATTTTCCCACTGGTTGTCTGTGATGCTTGTCAGAGTGGCTTGGAGGGAAAAAAGGAGAGCTTCTTCCATTGCCTTTTTTATTTACTCTGTAGCTGCTTCCAGGCAAAGGACCTGAGCTTCGTCTCCGGAGACAATAGGCCACACGGATCCTAGCGCACACCTCTTGGGAGGCTAGGATCCTAGAAGGGACCTATGGGTTTAAGGATGCACTGTAAATATCCTATCATGGGTGTGGTTGTGTGTTTGGGTGTGGTGTGACTTAGGAATATAAGCTGGTCTGCGAGCTGGCAAGAGCATCTCTTGTTCTACTATCTACAATAAAGTATGAGCTGACATCACTCCGCTATGCATCAGTACTTTGTAAGTGGCTTGAAGCTTCTCTTTCCACAGTTCCCACCTGTTTTCCCTGAGGTTGACAAGTCTTCATGTGGCTGCACTGTATTGGGTCCAGACTAAATTTTCTGCTCACACAAGGCACTTCTGTTGTTGGAACAGAATGTTCTGGAACAGCATGAGAGGCAAATCAAGGATATGCAGCTGGAAAAGAGAAATGGTGAAAGTTACCCTCCCTTTCATTAGCAGAAAATTTTGTCTGAATCCAATCAGTAACATATGACCATGTTCAGAATTATATATTGGATGTTTACTGTAACTATAGGCTTGAAGTCTTCCTCTTTGAATGCTTTCATGCAGTGTAGTGTATAATGACTACAGTGTTGGGCTGGGACTGAGGAAGTCTAGGTTCAAAGCCCCACACTACCAGGACGCTCACTTGATCTTGGTCCAGTTATCTTCTGTCAGTCTAACCTACCTAACTAGATTGTCCTAAAGATTTTTTTCTTTTAAATGAAGGAAAATCTATTACTCTGAGCTCACAGGAGAGAAGGCAGGATTAAAGAGTGCATTCCTTATAAACATTCAAAACTAAAATAAAACCAAAGGAAATTGGTTTCTAGAACAAGTTAATAATACTGCCCTGCAACAATTTTAAGCTATCAGCTTCCTTGGATCACCATTCCCAGTTTTTGGATTAGCAGGATTTTGGGGAACATAAACCAGCATGGAATAAGAGATCTCGTCTCCTTTTGCATTTTGTATGTATCTTGTGTATCATATTTATTTTTTGCCAGTGGAAAATTCACCCCTTCCATTGCAGTCCTCCATTTCACCTGAGGGAGGGTCCATGGCAGGGGGGGGGCACAGCAAGTTGCAGCAGGTTACCCTCCCAATGCAACTGCCAAAATATTTTTATCAATTGACAGTCCCAACACTAAGAGCTTTTACTTTGGCAAGACTGAATGTTCTTCCCTCGGCAGTTTTGGAGGGCAGATATCATACTCTCAGTGGGAGGGCTTCTAGTGTCCTGGCCCCAGTGCTGGACCTCCTGATGGCACCTGGTATTTTTGGCCACTGTGTGACAGAGTGTTGGACTAGATGGGCCATTGGCCTGATTCAACATTGGCTTCTCTTATGTTCTTATGATAGAACATGCAAATGTTAATATCATACAGTCGAAACCACCAATGGAGTGCCCTATATTGGATGAGTTGAGGGCTAATTTAGTCACTCCCTTGCTAAAAGATATGGAACTGCTAAATGCTCGAGCCCAGGTGTCATGGCTACTATCGGATACCAATGATCGTGTCACCCTCTCAGTGGCAAAATTCATAGGCGCAATAATCAAATATAAGAGAAATAATACTGAGTAAGATCTTTTCAAATATTTTCTTTGGTTCTGATTTCTGCTTAAGGTGATAGCTGTATGAGCAGTATTAGATAGAGATAGAAGTTGCAGCAGAAGGGGGGAGTTCATAAAATTTGTTTCAGTGGCTACAACTCTGCTGAAACCCAGGGACTCCTGTTTCTATGGCAGATAATGGAGTATACATAATAGATGCTGTTTTTTCTGTTTTAGACTATGACTTCTATTTACAGCATGGAATGTGCAAAGGCCTTTTTGAAATGGAAATAATTTGATACAATTGCTCTGAGTTCCTTTGAGGAAAAGCAAGCTAGACAGCTGATAATTTTAAAACATTCATTTGCAGGATTTACTTCCATTCATTGCCGCTTCAGAATATTGGCAATGTATGGAACAGTATTAGTGTACTTAGTTCAAAATGCTTCATCTTCCTAATATTCAAAATAATAAAAACAGTAATGTAGTAGTATCATGTTAAAATTTTGATTTAGCAACCATATTGTTATAGCTTATGGTATGCTCTAATTCTAACAGGAAACACTACCGCTGGTGATGTCTGAAAGAGAGCTGCTGTTTCCTTCAGTTGCTTTCCATCTTGGCTTGCTTCAACAACTCTTATTATCCCAGCCAAGAATCTCCTGCATGTATTAAGCTTTGCTGTTGTGGATATGCTTAGTATAGCATCTTTACTAACATTTGTTAAAAAATATGGAACTACTAGTAGCCATATAGATAGGAATATTTGCGTTTTCAGCTCTCTCTTTCTGTGGCACAGAAAAATAACTAGCTATCCTCAAAAACAAAACTGAGGACATGCAAGTCCTCAGCATAGAAGTAAGTCAGCACGCAAACCAGAAGAGGAACTGATGTGATTATGTTCCTACTGCTTTTTTCCTCTCCAAGTTCATTGACCAGTTCACTGTTAGTGTGTACAGATGAGCATTCTAGAATGCTGTACAAACATTGCAGTACCAAAAGGTACTTGTTCAGTTGAGTAATCATGCATGAATTTTTTAAAATAGTTCTTAAGTGAACAGTGCACAAATGATCCATTGCTGTGAGACCTGTTGCCTTGTGGAGGTAAAATATTGCTTATGTCTTATTTTATAATTTTAAAATATACAGAGATTAATTGCAGTCCTTGCAAAGCTATGATTAGCATAAAAGCAACATAACTTTTACTAGCAGCTGACCCTTAATTGCCCTAGGATACTCACAGAACCATGGCAAACATATCTGATGAAGTTTCAAGTGAGGAGGGACCAGAAGCTGGCTATCACTTACGTCGTAGTGCAGAACGTGCTTCCAACGATTGTGCTTTTCGAAACAGGAAGTCCCATCATTATAAGAAACATTACCCTGTAGAGGTAAGCTCTTGCACTGGTTCCAAACCAGGTTTTATGGAAGCAGTAAAGTGTATAGTGCTGCTGTTGTCCCTGTATGGCTGTCTGCTTACTGAGTTTGTGCATGAGTTTGTAAGGCTGATAGCTACCAAGAATAGAACCTTTTCAGCGGTGGTACTGAGAATAGCCTCCCTAGGAACATTCACTTGGCACATCCTTCTTTTTCATTTTGGCATCATCTTTTTATAGTTCTATTTAGAATCTTTTATCTGAAAGAGATGTCAGTGATTCCTTGATGGTGGTTCTACTGTTGTATATCTGTTATTTCCCTGCTGTTTTGTTTGGCGTTTGCTTACTTTAATGTGTTTTTATATTTTTGTCTTGTGTACTAAATGCTTAGTCTTTGTCTTGCCTGCTATCAGATGGAGAGGCAGGATATAAATGTTTGAAGTTAATAAATTAGGGATGTTTTTTTCTGAGCAGCTAGTTCTTTCCTTTGAAGTACATCTCATGTCCTGGAATTTGCTAATGCTTGTTATCCTTCAGTTGATCTGTCTGATCGAGTTAGACCTGTCTTTTCTTGTGGCGTGGAAGCAGATTCCAGATGAACTCTAGTGTGTTTATACTTGCTATTATCCAGGTCTTTCTTCTTTTTCCTTTTTATTTCCCGTCCACTCTTTCTTCCCTTCCCTTCTTTGCAATGAGCCCTAGCTAGGAACTTCTCAGGTTTTAAGTAGAATTGTGACCATTTGTTTCGATACCTGATTCCTTCCTTAAACAGGGGTGGGGGATGGCCTCAGGTTAAGCCCTGTCATCTTGACATTTTCTGAGGGTAGCACTCCTTCCTTTGCCTCACAAGAGCTAGAGGCTTCCTAGTCATTCAGGGAAATGGCCAGTTCAGAGGATCCACTCTACTTTACATTTTCCTGTTGTGTTATTGCTAGGGGACAAAATCTTTGGGAGTTAGCAGTATCCTCAACTTGGGGCAGAATTTTAATTTTTTGCCATCATGTCACTGCTGACTTATGGTGACCCTGTGGGGTTTTCAAGGTGAGAGATGTTCAGAGGTGGTTTGCCAGTGGCTATTCAAATAGGCAAGAGGTGATATAGTTACAACTAGTGACCTGTTAGCAGGCAAAGGAGCGGGATACAAATCTAATAAACTAAATTGTCTGCCTCTGCATCGCAACCTTGGTATTCCTTGGTGATCTCCCATCCAAAACTGTCTAGGACCAGCCTTGCTTAGCTTCTGAGATCTGACAAGATTGTGCTAGCCTGAGCTATCCAGGTCAAGGTGGGCACATCATATCTATATCTCAGTTTCTCAAGTGTGGCCCCCATCTGGATATCATACGTTGCCCAAACAGATATTTCTACAAACATGGGAGGACCCCCTGGGTTTGCAGAAAAATCTGAAATCTTTTAAAAACATACACTGGGGGGCTGAAATTCCCCCCAAAATACCTCCTCCAGGCATCCAGGGCAATAGCAGTGATGGGAGGGGGTTCCTGGGACCAGTAGTGGCCCCAACGACAGCTACTACTGTGGTGAAGCTGTGGCAGATCTGGTAGTTGAGGCTGGGAGGTGCACTGGACCTGGTGAGGGTTGTGACAGTGGGTAGGGGCACTGTGGCATCAGCTGTAGTGGGCCTAGTGGCAAAGCCAGTAGCCACACTGGATCTGCCAGCATTTTTAGCAATGGTGTGTGGAAGGGTGAATGGCAGCGGCAATGGCAGTGGAGGCAGAAGCTGTGGGGGCCTGGCAGCAAAGCTGGGAGCCACACTGTGCCCCACCGGTGTTGTTGGCAATGATTGCAGGAGTCATGATAGCCTGGGGACAAGAGAAGCAATGGGGAGGAGAAGAAGTAGCGATAGTGCACCTGGCAGCGAGGTTGGGAGGTATGCCGGGCCAGTCGCCTGTGTCAGCAGTGTGTGTGGGGGTGTTAGGAGCTGCAACAGCTCCAGGGATGGCAGTAGTGATGGCGGGGGGGGGGGATAAGAAGTTGTGTAGGCCTAGCAGTGGAGGCTGGCAGTAGTGTCAGGCCTCTAGGCGATAAGAGTGTGTGACCAGCAGCCATGTCTTCCCTGGCAAGGGTGGTAAGTTAGGACAGGGAGAGGGATCCCTCCCCCACAAGTATAACAGGTCACCAGTTGTAACTATATCATCCATTGCCTATTTGAATAGCCATTACCTTCATCCTGTTCTGGTTTCACTTCTTTTTTAGGATTGCACTGTAAAACGTGATAATCATCAGCATTCAGTAATATATAACATATCTTCCAGGATATCCCTAAATCAGGCACTAGTTGCAGTTCACGGTGTTCGAGTTCCAGACAAGATTCAGAGAGCACAAGGCCGGAGTCTGAGACAGAAGACGTATTGTGGGAAGACTTATTACATTGTGCAGAGTGTCGTTCATCCTGTACCAGTGAAACAGATGTTGAGAACTCTCAAGTTAATTCATGTACGAAGAAAGAGTATAGGGATGATCCATTTCATCAGGTTGGTGCAATGAAAACAGATGTCACTCACAGCTTGCCAAATCTGCTAGAACTGTGTCAGAAAATTGGATTAAATACAATTTTAATTTAATTCTTGTGATGAAATATATGTGCTGATTTAGTGTTTGTCATGTATACAGAACGCACTATATTACCAAATACCTTTCATTTTCTGGACAGAGTCATTTGCCCTGGTTCCACAGTTCTAACCCTGGGCTGGAAAAAGTCAGTGCAATTGTTTGGGAAGGTAATGACTGCAAAAAAGCTGATATGTCAGTACTTGAAATCAGTGGCATGATAATGAACAGGGTGAGTGTATTTTTAAAACAATCTTTATCCCACAGTCAAGATGTTGTTTTTCTGCATGGTTCACAGACTAAAGCTTGCAGTCCTAAAAATACATATCTGGGAGCACGCCCCACTGAATAAAATGGGACTTACTTCTGAATAGACCTGTAGGATTGTATTTCTAAGTATATGGCTGTATCTTGTTTGAATTCTTTAGGTTTTATCTTGTTCCTTATGCAGTCATAAAACTGGATAAATGCAGAAAGCAACTGACCAGCACTGGCTCACTTAAATCAAAACTGATGCTGCCTTCAATGAATATGATCCTGTTTTCCAAGCAAAGTTAACATTCACAAAGCTAGTGTTAGACTCAGCATAGACATTAGGGGTGTGCATTCGGATCTACTGGAGCTGAAAATATACACAAAAAATACCTTATCAGTATTTTTTCAGGTATATTTTGGCTTCCCAAATATATCCAGGTTTTCTCAGAAAAAACGGGGGGAAATCCTGAGAAAATCCTGGATATATCCAGGAATTATTGGTAGATTCGAAAACAGCAGAGAGGCAGGAGCAGATTGCTGTTTGTTGAACTTCTACTGCAGTCCCACAGGGCACAATCTGCTGGCTGCGGCACAGCAGATAATAGGGCCAGCTTCTCCTACAGCATTGTTTAAACCACGCTGCAGGAGAAGCCATCCCAGCCAGGTCTGCATGTGGCAGGGAGAGACTTCCCTGTGGCATGCAGATCCTGGGGCCAGCTTCTCCTGCAGCGCAGTTTAAACTGTGCTGCAGGAGAGCCAAGCCAACCTCAGAATTGAGCTGGCTTCTTTTTTTTTAACCAGTATTTTTCTTCTCAAGTCTATTGGACCTGAAAAAAATTGGGATTTCCAAAAAATCCCAGATCTGACTACCATACCAGTTTTGGGATCTGGGTTCATTTGGAAATGCCGAAATTTTTTCAGGTCCAATAGACTCGAACTGAAAAATACCAATTAAAAAAATTGAACACCCCTAATAGAAATTTTCCTCTCCCCCACAGCCTCTAACTCCATCCTTTACTATAGATATGCTGGCTCAAATTCGAAGCAAAATGTCCTACAGATCAGTACTCCCAAGTGCTTCCTAAGAACCAGTTAACACCAATTCAGAGCACTGATCCATATGGCAGTAATTGGGATATTTGACTACGTGGTAAGATGCTACCACAGGATGGAAGGCATATACAGATGCAGCCAAGAACACATGTAGGATCTAAATTGGAAAGAAGATTAATTGAGGGCAGAGAATCCTATGAAGTGTTATGGTAGAGAAATAAACCAAACAGAACAAGAGAATAATACTGAGCACCAAGAAGGTGAGCCAGTTGCCCTGCTTACACATATGACTAGGGAGGAGAGAGCTTAAGGGGGAAGGTAAAAAGGAAAGAGAACTGGAGAATCTGATCCAGTGGTCCAGCAGAGAATATACTCGTGATTACAGGTGGGCAGCTAATAAATACCCAGTGGAAGGAAAGGGAGAGCAGTGTAGTGTGTGTCAGAGTCCTGAGCAGGTCTTGAGACATGTGAGGCATCCAAGAGTATACAAGCACACCTTTGAGGGGAGGATTCTTTCCACACTTATAAAGCAGGCAGGTAGAGTTCTGAAAGAGAAGATGGAATTTTGGGGTCCAGAAGTGAATTCATGCTATATAAGACTGGGTTGTGGAGAATAAATCCAAACTGTACCAAAACTCGAGCTGACTGGGCCATAGTAAGGTTTTTCCTTTTGATTTATAGATTGATTTAAAAAGATAGGCAAAAAACTGGCAGAATCTTGGGTCCAGACATAAATCTAACAAGAGAGCACTAGATTGCTCTTAGTAGTATCTTGTATAAATATGAAGGATATGCTAGTAATGACAGGGAATAATCTTTTGTGGCAAAAGGCACACAGGTATAACTGATGGAATTGCTAAATTCTAATCTGATTAATAATTTTTGATGTGATTACTTCTGGTTTCTGGTCTTCTGGGTGAGATGTTGCCTCATACTTCCTCAGGCTTCTCAAGCAATGACCTGTTCTCCTTCAGCTAATGTGATCTGATTGGGGTGTGGCTCAATGTCCCTTGATCTTCTAACTTTGTGCTTTTATAGGCCAGCAATTTCTTGCACCTTGACCCAGCTTTGCATTGGGATCAGGAGGACAGATCTCAGCTCCAAAAATTGGGGTTTAAGGTGTTCTTTTTATTTTAACCAACAAATTTAATACTTAAGTGGAAGCTCTTTTCCAGAAAGTTATCCCATTTGAGCTTCAAGAATTTTTGAGCATGAAATATATACTGGGATGAATCTTACCAGCTTTTCTGCTGGGACAAGAGAAATGAGTGATCTCACCAGATTCCTCTCCTCACTGCAGCCCTTGTCCTGCATGGCTTTTTTTTTCAACATAAGTCTCACAGTCCACAGCATAAGCTTGGTGCAGGTGAACAAGGCCCTTCCTCCCACTTGTACCCGTAGAAGAGCTGAAAGAATCTGCCACAAGCTACCTTAGAAAAAGCTGTGAGGTGGTATAGTTTACCTATTAAAACAATTGTTCAAATGGAGAAATGATAATAAAGATTTGTTGTTAGTGTACATTATATTGAATTGTGTGTGTTTAAAATTTCTTATCTTTAGGTGAACAGCTATATACCAGGAATAGGCTATCAGATTTTTGGAAATATTGTCTCTTTAATCCTGGGGTTGACTCCATTTGTATTTCGACTTTCCCAAGCTAAGGATCTGGAGCATTTAGCTACGCATTCAGCTACTGAACTTTATACTATCGCATTTGGGTCAAATGAAGACAGAATGGTTCTTTTCATGGTTATAATATGCTTTATAGTCCGTGTCTCCCTTGTGTGGATTTTCTTTTTTCTCCTGTGCGTGGCTGAGAGAACCTACAAGCAGGTAAGTGTAGTTCCAAGCTTCTCATATTCCTTTACATGCCTCTGATTGGAATACAGATGTGTGTTAAGTGTTGTCAAGTTGCTTCTGACTTATGGGCCGGGGACGCTGCAGGGGTGGGGGGTGTCCTCCAGCGTCCCCCGGCCCAGTGCTCCTGCGCGGGCCGGGGACACTAAGAGGGGTGGGGGGAGCTTTCCAGCGTCCCCAGGCCCAGCGCTCCTGCACGGGCGGGGACGCTGCGAGCGGCGGGGGGGCTTTCCAGCATCCCCAGCCCCAGCAGTCCTGCCCGGGCCAGGGACGCTGCGGGGGGTGTGTGTTTTCCAGTGTCCCCAGGCCCAGCACTCCTGCGTGGGCCGGGGATGCTGCGGGGGGCGGGCTCTTTGGCATCCCAAGGCCCAGTGCTCCTGCATGCCTAGGGACGCCGGTGGGGGGTGGGACTTGCCGCCTCCGCCATTGTTGAGCTCCCAGAGTGGCGCTCTGGTGCGCTCCCCCCAAAAAAGACCCCTGTATGTATGTATGTATGTATGTATGTATTTTATTGATTTTTACAATGCTACTGGATATGGGGTAAGGAGACTAAGTCCCTGTCTCTAAATTCTATGGGAAACGGGAAAGGAAAACTAATACAATTGACACTACTGGAATGGGGGGGTAAACTACAACCCTAACTCTAAAATAACTAATGGTTAAAGGGAGGGACAGACTAACAGGTGACATGATCTGGTTACATAGTGATATATCTTTGTCTCCTAAAAATACAGATCTGTCACTGCTTACACAAAGAATTAACAAAAAAATAGTAAAAAGTTGCATCAGCAATCTATTCTTCAAAAACTGCAACAATTATTTTAGTTTTAGAGTCTTTTCTTCTTGCGTTTCTTTTTTCCTTGTGGTTTGGGAGCAGCTGCACCTTTCTCTGATTCCGATGTATCTGAAGAACTATTAGGTTTGTAACTGTCACTTGATGAATCCTGTAAGTAGGATTCTTCTTCTTCTTCCTCCTCTTCTGTTTTAGATTTCTTGTCTTTGTTGCATTGCTTAGGATTGAAGTATTGGTCTACAAACTTTTTCGCCTTAGGAACAGTGTCAGTGTTGAATTTTTTATCTTTAACTTTGAAACTCAGTCCTTCAGGGAACAACCATCTATAAGGAATTCCTTCCTTCTGAAGAGAAGAGTAAAATCCCTGTAGAGTCTCCTCCGCTTTCTGATTTCAAAGGGGATATCCTTCAAGATTTTTATCTCCTCATTTTTTATTTTCAAGGGTTTCCCCTGTGTAGATTTCAGCACCAGATCTCTTGTAAATTTCAGACATATTTCTCCCAGGATTTTATTTCTTTTTATAAAGTCTGGATAAGTTCTGTAAGCCCAGTCCATCTCCTTCAATAAATCTTCCTGTTTATAATCCATTATTGGAGCCAAAGTCTGCTAGGAGAGCCTTTAAATCTTCGTTCTTGTCTTCTGGGATCCCTTGGAAGCATAAAATGTACATTGATCTTTCCAGCTGGAGCTGTGTTAACTGAGTTTTATTGAAGATCTCTCTTTCTCCGCTTCATCTGCTCTTTTATTAATACTCTCAGTCCGTTTTTCCATCTTTTCTAACGTCTTTTCAGTCACTGAAGTCCTCTTGTCTATTTGGGACATTTGCTTCTGCAAATTATCCATCTTAATGCTAAGATTAGTCATCTGTTCAATTAGAGGGCACAATGCGTTCACCAGCAGTGTAGGCATATCTGCTGTTACTTCCTGGTTGTGGGAGGGAGTTGCTGGTTGGCTATTTCTGGTTAGCATTTTTTTCTCCAGACCCGCCTTCCGCCCTCTCTCAGCCATAATATCAATGAGAAGTAAGTTTCCCAAAACAAAGTAAACGTTGACTAAATTTTTTCCGTTTCACGTTATTATGCAGTTTTCAATTTCGCTGATATTCTGATGCGTTTAGCTTAATTCAGAAAGTTTTTAAGTCCCGTTTTAAAACCGCCTTACTTGGGGGGGGGGATTCTTGGGTTTCCTCCCTCCCCCATCACTTCGCACTTAGGCACTTCTAATTGCTACCAAGGTTCTTGTAGACACTTTTAATCACCCAAGCTTTGCTTAACTCATGCTTTGAGGCCTTGGAAGTCTTTTAGAAGCATTTCAAAACTTTTGATCATGTCCGCTCGTCCGGCAGTCGTCTCTCGGCACCATGTTGGCTCTGTGGAAACGGGACCTTTTGGGGAAGAAGGTGAGCCTCAGTTCCTTGGCCATCACCTTAGAAGAGGCTCTCCTCAGCTCCCCAGGGTGAGGATCTCCTACAGAGATCCCAGGAGGGTCCAAGACGAACTCAGACCCTTCCCATCAGCCGAGTCTCAGCTCCCCCCCATCAGAACGAGACGGGGTGCAGCTGAGTAGCGAAATGCTTAAACCAGATCCCTCCATATTCTGTCTTAACAGTGGCCTCTTGTCTGGAGTATGAGTTGCTGTGGCACGCCCATTTTCTTTAAAGCCAACCATAGCTTTCTATGATCCACACAGTCAAAACGTTTGCTGTAATTTATAAAACACAAATTGTTTCAGATTTTCTTCTGAAATTCTCTTGTGTGCTCCAATATCCAACGTAAATTTGCCTTTTCCTTTTCTGAATCCAGCTTGAACATCTGGCATTTCACATTCCATATATGGTAACAATCTTTGCTGTAAGATTTTAAGTGTCACTTTACTTGGATGCAAAATTAATGCAATGGTCCAATAGTTGCTGCACTCTTTGACAACTCCTTTTTTGGAATTGGGAACTAAACTGAGCATTTCCAGTCTGTGGGCTATTGTTTTGTTTTCCGTATCTGTTGGCACAATCTTGTTAAGATTTTAATGGACTCTATTTCCGTGGCTTGGAATAGCTCTATTGATACCTCATCTACTACTGGTGATTTGTTTCTCCTAATTGCTCCCAGTGCAGCTCTCACTTCACTTTCTGAAACTGTAGGTTCTTCTTCAAAAGATTCTTTCATCTCTTTTGTATAGTTCGTCAGTTAATGTATTTCTGTGTTGATCTTTCAGCATGCCTAACCGTGATTTAAATTTCCCTTTTATTTTTTGGATCTTGTGGAACAGATCTCTGGTTTCTTTATATTGGTCATTATAATAGTTTTCTTTGTCTCTGCATGCAAGTTGTTGGAAAGCTGCTTTTGGGCTTTTAATTCTGTTTCTGTTAATTCTTAATTTTTCTTTTTATCTACATTTAGCAATTTCATCAATCATCCATTGAGGCTTCTCTTTTCTTTTGGTAGAGGAATAGTCGTTGCACATTCTTCTTTGATACTATCTCTGGTTTCAACCCATAGTTGTTCTGGTTCACGTTCACTTGAACTTAGTAATGCAAATCTATTCTTTATATGGTTTTTAAACTCTTCAGGAATGTTGCTTAGATGTTTTTTGGCACTATGTTTTGGCACTTTTCTTCAGTGTTATTCTAATTTTCGATATTAACAATTCATGATCTGTACTTTTGCTTTCCAGTCACCTATGATTATCAGCACATCTTGTCTCAGTGTGTGATCAATTTCTTCCTGGACACTGGCATAAAAACTTTCAATTTTTTGTTTATCAGCATCTGTAGTTGTGGCATAAACTTGAATGATAGTGTCATGACCCCAGGGGGTCACCACCTTCCGCTGCCACCACTGTGGACTTACGGTCCCTTGAGAAGGCCCAGGGTACCCTCTCAAGCCCATCCAAAAATGCCCTTTTACAGTCAAGAAAACACAGGCATGATGACCAGGCAGAGTAATTAACAATGGTTTATTAAGAACAATACTGGGGCAAGGCAAATAAGGTAAGGTGCTTTAAAAAGGTATAACAGTATTGAAAGGCAAAAAGAACACAAAGCTAACACAGCTACCTATTACTCCTTAACTGTTACTACTTAAGGCCTACAAGCCTTCTTTACCAGGCCTCACTACCTGTACAGTCACTCTGACTAGTGAGGGACCCTCTCCTCTCAGACCAGCTCTTCTCCCTCAGTGACTCCATAAGAGGGAAAACTGCAGAGAGACAGCAAGATCCGTTTCCTCACAACACACAGAGTTTATCACAGTCCCCTTCAATTCACTCCTGTGTGAAGAAAGACACCATTTCCCACAGCGAGCAGCTTAAGACACCTCCACATGAATGCAACAGTCTCCTCCCAGAATCCCTGCACTCCCATTGGCTAAAACCATCCCCAAGCATTGTGGGGATTGTAGGTTGTCTGCTTTCTACTGCCAGACAGGCCCCTCCTATAGTTTAGGCCTCTAGGCCCTGTCTCCATCCTGCACAGATCATGACAGATGGTTATATTGATAGGCTTTCAGTGAAGTCTGATATTATACAATCAGACTTTGCATTATAGCCCCTGACTGCCTGCACTTCATCTTGCCTCACTATAAGAGCAACTCAGTTCACTAAAACACTTTGTTATTTTTCTAACTGAAATGTCCTAAGACAGTCCACTTTAGTTAATTCACTGCCAAGATTGTGCTGTTTAAGCATTCCATTTCCTATTTTACTATTTTGAGCTTATCTTGATTCCTATTTCTCGTGTTCCAATTATATGTGGCAAACAACCGTGGACTTCCCTTTCACGTGAGCAACTGAACATTCTTTTGGCTTTACTCAAGTTGCATTATTAAGAATAGCAGTAGTTGTCCTAGCTCTTCCCCAGTAGCTGATTGAGTGCTATCTGACCTGATCTTCCAGCACTGTTTCTTTTTTCATTTGGGATTGCCTCATCATAGCGTTTTTGGGATAAGAGTTGGTCAGAAGTGTTTTACCATTGCCTTCTTCAATGCAGTACTAACGAAGTTAACTGTAGCATCACTGCCATTGTTCATGAAAGATCCTCTGCCAGTGTCACCTCCCACTACTGCTGCCGCTCCAATAGCTACCCTTTGAGGATTCCTCTGCCTGTCTGTTCTGTTCTGCTGATGTGGTTGTTGATCCCCAAAGGGGTTGGATGCATCTTAGTCTGTTGTCTCAGCTGTGACCATTCTGCCTTGAGTGACTGCTAGGAGTTTAGATCCCTTACTGTATTACTCTCAGTTTCGCTGACACACACAACCCACCCAGCAAAACCATGTTAAGATTTACATCCAAGAGGGAATACAGATACTTTACTATATTTTCAGTGGTTTTAAAGTATGGGATATAATGGTTGGGCCATCTTGTATTTGGTATGATTAAATGCATATATATGTTGTACTTTGATTGAGACCGTAGTGATTTCCCCCTATTAAAATAATATAAGGTGGTCAGCATGTCTAAATAAGACTTTTTCCTGCATTATTTAATGCCTTAAAATTTTTTTTGCAGAGATTGCTTTTTGCCAAACTCTTTGGCCATTTAACATCTGCAAGAAGGGCACGAAAATCAGAAGTTCCTCACTTCCGGTTAAAGAAGGTGCAAAATATTAAAATGTGGCTTTCCCTCCGCTCATACTTAAAGGTTTGTAACTTTTCCTTCAACCATTAACATAGTTAGCTTATTTAATTGGTAAGCTGATAAGTATACTTTGTTTTATAGTATACTGGTTACATTGTTATATTCAATATTGTCTAGAATCTGGATTTTCCTTGTTTGTAGTTTCATATTAGTATTATATTTGTTTTTTAATGTTTTCTTTCTCCGTGTGTGGGAGAATATCATTAGTTAAAAGGATGGACCTTCCAAAATACTGGCTTGGTGGCTTACAGGGGAGAAATTTACCCTATGGGCTATGCCAGTTATTTGAGCATTCTGGATATCAAGTGACAGATAACACAATTTTTACTATATTACTTCAATCAGTGAGGAATTAACTTGTGGAATTCACTGCCACAAGATGTAGTGATGACAACTAGCTTACATGGATTTAGGTCAGGAAGTGTGTATGTGTATCTATCAATACACACAGACACACACACATATATGTATATACACACACACACACATACATATGGAGAATGTTCCATCCATTGTGGTCTGATTATTGTTTTAGTGAGCTCCCCTGGTTATATAAATACTGTCGTTTATTTTTATTTTGTTTCTTTTAATATTGTTTGGACTTTAATTCTGCGTAAGCTGCTTTGTAGATCCAGTTGGTATACAAGTAGGATAGAAACATTTTGAAAAGAATTCTGTATTAAATTAAGTACTATTCTTTATTTTAATACAATTTATTTTTTTATAATCTTTAGATTTGCAAAGAGTAGCCTAATCAAGAGTCAGGGTAGCCTCTGGAATGACTTTTCAACATCTCCATAGTTTTATAAATCAGCCAAGGATCAAGTTATGACCTCATCTCTCCTTATAAATAATTATCTTTTGGTTTCACAAGATTCCATGCGCTCCCATTGGCTGTAAAATGCCCTCCCTCAGCCATTGGCCCATCAGCCGCCACTCAAGAGTACTTGCGTGCCATTGGCCGGGTGCTGGGTCTGCTCCTCTTCCCCACCCACTCCCCCTGGCAGACAGCTCCCTCTCCTGAGGAAGACGGTTCTCTTGACTCCTGTGAGGGACTGTCCCCTCAGTGGCTGTTGGTAGGCAGCCAAGCTTGGTTCTGTGAGTAAAAAAAAAGGACTTTCAGCATAACCCCCTCCCCACCCATAACCCCCTCCCCAATGGCCACTTTCCTGTCAGAATAAATGGGAAAAGGCTCTTTCTCCTGCTTAGCTTCAGCATGGCTGGCTGGCTAATGAGGTGGGCCAGCGACCATCAGACCATTTTCTTCAACTCCCCGCTGTGCGGCTGACTTTCCCCTAGGGCTGCCAATCTCCAGGTGGGACCTGGAGATCTCCCACTGTTACAATTGACCTCCAGATGACAGAGATCAGTTCCCTGGGAGAAAATGGTTGCTTTGGAGGGTAGACTCTATGGCATTATACCCTGCTGAGTCCTTCCACACACACCCCAAATGCTGCCCTCCACAGGATCCACCCCCCAAATCTCCAGGTATTTCCCTAATCAAAGTTGGCACCTGTACTTTCTCCTCTGTCAGTAAAAGGCTCTTTCCACACCTATGCTGGCCTTTGGGAGAAAACTCATTGGGCCCAGTCCTGATCAGGTTGCCAACTCCAGGTGGGCAATTCCTGGAGATTTGAGGGATGGAGCCTGGAGAGGGTGAGGTTTGAGGAGGGGTGGCATCTCAGACAGGTACGATGCAATAGACTCCACCCTCCAATCCAGCCATTCCCTGATGGGGAACCATTGTTGCCAATCTCCAGGTGGGAGCTGGAGATCACTCAAAATTACAATTGCTCTCTAGGAGGGAGGGGGGAGGAGATGGAAAACTAAAGGTAGGTTGATGGTTGGCTGGGAGGGAGATCGGGTTGTCAACTCCAGGTTGGGAAATTCCTGGAGATTTGAGGGGTCGAACCTGGAGAGGGTGAGTGTTGAGGAGGGGTGGGACCTCAGACAGGTACAATGCCATAGACTCCACCCTCCAAACCAGCCACTCCCTCCTGGGGAACCACTGTTACCAATCTTGGGGGTGGGCTGGAGATCACTCAAAATTACTACTGCTCTTCAGGTAGCAAAGATCAGTTCCTCTGGAGAAAATGGTGGACTCTGTCATTATACCCTGCTGAGATTGCCACAGCAAATTGTCACTGAGTGCCCAAAGCCGGGGCACTCTCCCAGAGCCTCTTTCTAGAGCCCGTTGTATTTATTTCCACAATGGGCCTTATTCCTAGTCTTTAATAAAACAGAAAAAAAGACAGCTGCTGTCTGGCAGGACACAGAACATGTTGAGCTGAAAGACCAGGGTCATTTCATAGAAAAAGAGGTGCAGGAGCTCATTAGCATAACTCATTAGCATAACTTATTTTCATATGCCACACCCCCTGACATCACCGGAAGTGTGTCAGAAGGCAACACCCACCGCTCAGGCTCCACTAGACTGTTTTGGATTGCTAGCTGTTGGGGGGGACATACACAGATCTGCCCTCACAGAGGAGGGGGAGCTTGTACCTGAATAAACCTTGGTCTTATAGGTGCCACTGGACTGTTTTGGATTGCTAGCTATGGGGGGGACGCACAGATCTGTGCAGAAAGAAAGTAGGAATGGAGGGTAAGAGGGAAAGAAGGAGTGAAAGAAGAAGGGAAAGAAAGAAAGAAAGAGAAGGAAAAAAGGAGGGAAAGAAGGAATGGAGGGAAAGAAAGAGAAGGCGCAGCCTAGGAAAGGCAGCGGAGGGGGCTGGGCTCGCTGTATGTGCCTGCCCGCTGGGCTCCTCACTGCCGGTGCGTTGCTGTGAAAGGCTATCACTGAATATTTGAGTGCCAATCAAAAACATACAGCAAGTGCAATTTATGGAGTCTGAGAAATTCTAGTCTCATTGTCTGATTTTGGGTTAAAGCCAGCTTTTTGGTACATTTCATTATTTAAGCAGCTAATGAAAAAATAAACAGAACAAATTATTTCAGAAGAAACAATAACATTTTACAGGATATTTTTCAATCTGTAATTCATTTAGCTACATAACCTACAAATCACCCTTCGTGATTAATCCAAGACTTCTTCTAGGACCAATAGTTGTAAGAAAATTGTTGGCCTGTGGCTATACCAATCAGGAAGCACTGTCCCAACAGAGCAGTTGCTAATTATTAGGAAGACTTCCAAGAAATATTTCTACAGCGCATTAGTGTCATACCAACCTTCTACCATTCTAGGGTAAGCCTTTGTGTTAAGTGTTATTGACACCCGTTAGTATTTGATGTAAGTGGCCACAAGTCTTTTCCCTGTATTATTTTGCTTATCCTCTCCCCACCCTGATTTTGCTGTATGCTCTCTCTCTGTCTTTTTCATTCTCTGTCTCTGTTGTGGCACTGGAACACATGCCTCCTATAATGTGCTTTTTAAGTGTTTCCCATCCAGGGGGGTGTTCTTAGACTTCAGGGTAAGTGTCTTCTCCTGCCATAATACATGGGGAGATACTGCTGCAGTGTCTTGTGCCTGTTCAGCAGTTGTCATCTGCAAAGATACTTCCATGGCAGAAGATCTCCCAAATGAAAAAGCCCTTATTGTGGAGGTCTGTTAATGAGTAGTATTCTCTTTTATCTCTTTTTATTTCAGATGGATTATTCTTTTTAACTTGTACATCCCTACTGTTCCAAAGATTCCTTAAATGATACTGTGCCAAATATTTGTTAATCACTGTGTGCACTGGTGTTACTGAGGCTTCTTGTCACCTTTCATTAAATCTAAGCTGTGGTCATAATTCAAAATATAATTTTCAACTATACATGTCATTTCACATATTGGCCACTCATGCAGATGTTCTAGGACAAGCACTCTTGAGGGTTATAGCCCTGAAAAGGAAGCTGCAAATACTGAAAGCAGTGATTACCCATTCTGGTTGGGTAGTCATGCTCATCTGTTGCAATAAAGCCAAAAAGGATTCTTGGGACACCTTAAAACAACAGACTTACTGTAGCATAAGCTTTCATGGGGGAGGACTGTGAACAGTGAAATAAAGTCCATGAAATGAAAGAGGTGTTATCAGTGATATTTGTATACAAAATTTAAAAGTATACATGATAAGCACAGTGATCATTCACAACAGCTGTGATTGTTGGTAACCTAGTTATCTACGTTTTATCAACAGCTGTAGAGGCCAAGAAAAGTGTTATCTATATTTATGCCCTAGTTAATCAATTAATTAATTTAATTTTTATACCTCCCATTCCCTGAAACAGGGCTCAGGGCGGTGTACCACAACATACTAAAAGAATAGATCATATAGTTAGAAACATTTAAAAATTACAATAAAATTCTGGCATTGATTCAAAGTTAAACAGATGGCGGTCAAAATTTCCAGTTGTGCTACCGCCTTGCGGGGGGCGGGTAGTTCCAGCCAGATGGACACTGTCGCTGGTGGAACATCTCTGCCTTACAGGCCCTGCAGAACTGCATCAAGTACTGCAGGGCCCAGATCTTACTCAACAGAGAGTTCCACCAGATTGGGGCCAGGTCGAGGTCGGCCAGATATCTCTTGGGCCGGTGGCCACAAGTAAGTTCTTATTAGCTGAGCCAAGGATCAAGTTATGACCTCATCTCTCCTTATAAATATACCAGGGTATACCAGGAGAGGTAGTCCTGAAGATACTTGGGTCCCAGACCATTTAAGGCCTTGAAGGCAAGCACCAAAACCTTGAACCTGATCTGGTGCTCAACTGGTAACCCGTGCAGCTCATACAGAACAGGTCGAATGTGTGCCATTCACCATGTTCCTGTAAGGACCTGCACCGTTGCATTCCAGACTAGCTGAAGTTTCCGTTGTGTGGATTACTGTGGCTGGGTCAGGGTGGGACAGGTAGGGGACCAGTTGCCTGACTAGGAGTAGCTGGAAGAACGCCAGTCTGGCAACATTTGTGATCTGGGCCTCCCTTGATATGGAAGCAGCCAGAATCACTCCCAGGCTCTTGACAGTTGGTGCTGGTGTTAAGGGCACATCATCAAGACCTGGGAGTTGGCACTCAAACCTGAATCCTCCCTGCCCAGCCATAGAACCTCCATCTTAGCTGGATTCAATCTCAGCCAGCTCTGTTTTAACCATCCCAACATAGCCTCCAATCCGTCAGCCAAAATAGGTGGAGTGGTATCAGGCTTGCCACCCATCAACATATAGCTGGGTGTCATCAACATACTAGCCCAAAATTCCACACCAGTTGGGCAAGGGGGTGCATGCAGATGTTAAACAACATCAGGGAGAAGGTTGCCTGCTGAGGGACCCCACATACCAAGGGGTGCCTAGGAGACACCCTCTCTGCTAGCACCACCCTCTGTCCCTGACCTTAGAGAAATGAGGCAAGCCCAGTTCAAGACTACCCCACAGACTCCTGCATCAGTGGGGTGGGGGGGTCAAAAGATCATTATGGACCATGTTGAATGCTGCTGTAAGATCAAGAAGTAACAGCAGCACCAACCTGCCTCGGTCCAACAGCCTGCCAGTGCTCCCTCTAAGCTGTGGAGTCTTGCGAGCAAAAAATCTACTTTGTGAGCTACTGGCATTAAAGTTGTGAGTGAGCAGTTTGGCTACTGCATAAATTAGTTTGCTCTGGAGGCATGCTTCCTGAGCTAAGACAAAAGTGTGTGAGCCGGGGGCTAAAAAACTGAGCTAGATCACACTAACTCAGCTTACATGGAACACTGTTGCCTGCAGAGATCATCTGTGAGGGCAACCAGTGCCGTCTTCATCCCATAGCCGGGGCAGAAATTGGACTGGAATGGATCCAGTGCTGGCATTCTGGAGCTGCTCTGCCCCCACTCTCTGAATCACCTTTCCCAGAAACAAGAGATTCGAGACTGGGCGGTAATTGGATGGATCTGAAGGGTCCAAAGTTGGCTTCTTTAAAAGCACTACAACCACAGCCTCTTTTAATCCCTCCAGGTAGACCCCTGAATCCAGGGACAGATTGATAATGTCTACCAGATGTCCCTGTGTGCCCTCACTGCTGGCCTTCACCAGCCACAAGGGACACAGGTCCAAGAGACATGTGGTTGGCCTAACAGCACCCAGAATCCTGTGAACATCTGCCCAGGAGAGTCAGCTGAAGCTGTCAGAGTCCAGAGACAGTGGGAGAAGGTAATGGAATGGAAGGAGACGGAGATACGTTTATGCTCAATTTAAGCAATTAAACCTATTGATACATTTTAATTCATTAATTTCACACTGGCAACTCACTTTGAAGTTCCTCTTTTAAAGACTAGGTCAGCAACAGAATGTGGAAATGTCCTATGGGTATCTGAAATTGCCATTTTGATGTCAAAATGTTGTGTCCATTGATTCTTTTGAGTAGTTTGACTTGTTTGTCTTCTGTCATAGAAAAAGGCATTGTTGACAGTTTGCCTATATTTCACTAGTGGGTGAGCTACTGATTATTATTATACCTCACCTCACTCCCCAACGGGGATCCAAAGTGGCTCACATTGTTCTCTTCTGCTTCATTCTATTCTCACAACAGCCCTGTGGGGTGGGTTAGGCTGAGAGAGAGTGACTGTCCCAAGGTTACTTAGCTAGCTTCCATGTCAGTGGGATTTGAATCTGGGCCTCCAAATCCTAGCCCGGCGCTCTAACCACTATGCCATGCTGGTTCTCTGATATGGTTAGGTCTTGTAATGATGTTTCATGAGTGGATGTGGGGACAGAGTTGCCATCTAGGGTTGTTGGGAGGTTGAACCATGGGCTAACATCTCTGTTAAATGGTCCACTACTGCTGGCGAGTAACTACTTAGAGAACTTTCTGAAAGCATGTAAAAGCCTAAAATTCAAGACCTACAAGACAAATTATTTCCAGAGTAGAACAGTGCTATTGATGATACATTAGAGAAGCTATAGATAACAACATGTCAGAGACCCAAGCCTGGGTCACTACTCCTTATTGCTTGAGCAGCACCCAGCCCTGTGGGTCCTCGAGGTTAAAGCACACAAATAAGGCATACCTTTGTAAAAATAGATAAAAGTTTTTTCAGAGTTAAAAAGTCATCGCTGTGCAATACAGTCTCTATAGCTTAGCAACAGAGGAAAAAAGCTAACTTTTCTATCAAATACATTTAGTACCTGATATTAGATAGCACACCTTCTTGAAGTATAACACTCCAAGCTGTAGCCCAAAGTGTACTATACATTGCAGTCCATCTTGATGTAGCATAATATATCAAAGCATATGAGCATGGCACAAGCATGAAAATAGTATACCTTCCCTTTGGTCTATATCCTTATTACAGTTGTTTGCCCTCTGTTATCAGGTGGTCTTTTGGATCCAATCAGGAATCCCTTTTGATTTTACAGCTGAGCACAGCTTCTTGTGATTAATCAATTACCTCATGCTTGACTCTGGCCTGGTAAAGTGGGCTCTAGGCCATGAAAGCTTATATATAATTCTGTTTTGGTCATGGACTCCCCTGAACATTCCAACATGCTCTGAAATCAGTTCTCTCCCTGATCTGTCATTCAGAGGGTCTCCCTATCCACTGGCTGCTTTGCCTGAGTCCTGCCTCCAACATTCTAAATAGTTTGCTGATCTTCGTCGTGGTCTCTGTGCAGTCCCACACATGGGTTGGGCGCCTGCGCACGACCTCGATCGGAGAAACTTCTAGAGCTTTACCTCAGAAGAGCTTTTGGCGGGCTCTCCTCCCGCCCTGGGGGAGGAGACATGCACTGCGCATGCCCAGAGCGGGAGAGAGAGCCGCCTCCCACTCAGTTCTTCTTCGACCGCCTTCGTGTTCACACCTCGTTCCTGTCGTTCCTCCATTTACCTCAGCTGAGTATATCTTTCTTCGCTTTCGCTTTCTTTTTCCATCTGCTTCTTTCTCTTCTAAAAAATATTTCAAAAAAAAAAATATCTTTGTCTATCTCTCTTCCCCCCCCTCTCCTTTCTTTGGAGGGTGGGTGGGGATTTTTGTATGGGAAAGACTCAATTCTTTAAGGTCTGTCGTCGTTGCCCTGCTAAAATTCCATCCAACGACGGGCACGACCTTTGCTTAGTTTGTTTGGGAGAGGCCCATAGAGTAGATTCTTGCCCTCATTGCGCGAGTTTCACTCGTCAGGCTCGCCGTAATCGAGAGGCTAGGCTCAAAGCTCTTCTTCTTGAATCGGCTCTGCGTCCCACAATGTCTTCGGGAGTTTCCCAGGTCTCGGTAGCCAAGAAATCAGACACCTCCTCGAAGGCACCGAAACAGAAACCTAAGCAGGCTGAAGATAAGACCCCTTCGAGGTCGAAGGCCACGCCCTCTGCTTCGGTTTCGAAAGTGGACCCCATCATCGTGACTGGGTTGTCGACGTCGATGCCGGCCCTTGCCTCTACATCTCATCAGTCTGCGGCTCGACAACAGACTCCGCAGCACCCCCACTCGTCACCTACGGGGACGATACCGTTGGGCCAGTTGACCAGATCGCCTCCGCACCTGTCTCCGCGAACAGGCTCCCGGTCTCCACGGAGGCGCTCCACTACCCCGATCCACACTTTGGACGAGGGTCTGGTTGTGCACCGCCATGCTCGGTCCCGATCTCGACTTGGTCGTCGATGCCTGATCCGTAGGCAATCCCCGTCGTCGTCTGATTCCGCCTCTGACCACCAATGCTGGTCCTGCGAAGACCGTCGGGAGCGTCCGGATGCGGCCTACTATTATTCGAGGTCTCCGACACCGGAGAGACACCGCTATGACCGAATCCGGCATTCGGAACGCGGAGATCAGGCCCACGCCCCTGACCGCCCTCGGCGCTCGGCATCTGTGGCCTCGGCTCATTCTGCCTCTCGGGAACAGCCTTCTGACCTTCCCAGAAATCGGGACGCTCCAAGGAGTTCCCCAATGGAACCTCGACACCGTCCTGCCGTCGACCATCCGGTCGTCGACCTTGTCCAACCCCGATCCTCCTCTCCTATGTCGATCTCGGACGGGTCGGATTCGGCGGAGTTCGATCCCGAGGTCTCTCGAATCGAGGACGAGCACCGACGCTCGGGGTCGATTTCCCCTACGGAAGGCCCTAAGGCATTTTTGGAGCTCGTTACCAGGATGGCGACTGCCCTCCAAGTTCAGGGCTTTACGGAGTCCCCAGCAGTGACCGACGTCGTTCACCGGTTGGTCCAGGCTGATCTTCCTCCGTCTCCCGTCTTGCCTTTGCTGCCTGTCCACCTTTCTATGTTGAAAGAGTCATGGGAACACCCGGCTTCGATCCCTCCGGTTTCGAGGCGCTATGATGGGTTGTATAGGATCCAGGATGCTCCTGGCAAATTCCTCCTTTCTCAGCCACCACCGAACTCCATGGTGGTTCACTCTTCTTCGAAATCGAGGCAGCCTGCTCGCCAGTCCACGCCCCTGACCGTGAGGGTCGTAAACTGGATCTTCTGGCCAAGAAGATGTACTCTCTGGCCTCCATGAATCTCCGGGTCGATACTTATCTGTCGTATTTATCTGCTTACGCATTCAACGTTGCCAATGCAATTCGCCCTGTCCTGGAGTTTGTTCCGGAAGAGCACCGTCCCACTCTCTCGGCTGCCTTGTCTGAGGTTTGTGCCATATCAAAGCAACAAATCAATTCCGTTCGTCATGCAGTCAGCTGCTCCTCTAAACTCCTGGTGTCTTCTGTCGCTCTACGGCGTCATGCCTGGCTGCGGGGCACCTCCCTACAACCGGACGTCAAGTTCCGTGTAGAAGACCTCCCCTTTGACGGAAACGGCCTCTTCCACTCCACCACCGACGAAGTGTTGAAGGCTGTTGATGAGAGTCGTAAGCAGGCCCGAAACCTTGGAGTCTCGGCTGCACCTTACCGTCCCAGAAACCGTTCCTGGAAACCTTCCGCCTCCAGGCGATACCTATCTCCGGCACCTCACTCCCAATGGAGGAGGAAACCGTACGACTCCCGTCCTCCTTCCAAACACCGTTCCCAACCCACCAAAAAGCCGCCGCAGCCTAAGCAGTCTGTTTGACTGTCCCCACCGTCTCTCTCCAATGTCGTTCACTCCTTCCGTCCGTACCCGCCTCTTCCCCTTTCTACCAGCCTGGGAAGAAATTTCAACCGACTCTTGGGTCCTCACCATCCTGCGGGTCGGGTACGCCATAGAGTTCGTTTCGCCTCCGATCCTCCCACACTTTGTCGTCACGCCTCCAGACCCCCTCCTCGATCTCGAGGTTTCTGCTCTCCTTGCCAAGGGGGCCATCGAGGTCGTCCCGGAGGCGCAACGAACTCTCGGCTTCTACTCGAAGTATTTCCTGGTCCCCAAGAGGGACGGCGGCTTCAGACCAATTATGGACCTTCGGGATCTCAACCGTTACATTCGGTATCAAAAATTCAGAATGGTCACTCTGCAGTCGATCCTCCCTCTCATTCCACGGGCAGCGTGGCTCGCGTCAGTCGATCTTCAAGACGCATACTTCCATGTCACGATCCGTCCCCAACATCGGCGGTTTCTCCGCTTCGCCGTTGGAGATGCCCACTACCAGTACAGGGTGCTTCCCTTCGGCCTTTCTACAGCTCCACGGGTGTTCACCAAGCTGATGGCTGTGGTGGTAGCCGAACTCCACCGACGGGGAGTCACTCTTTATCCTTACATCGACGACTGGCTTCTCGTAGCTCCAACGCCAACTCAGTTGCTCCACGACACTCGGGAGACTCTCTCCCTCCTCCGTGCTCTTGGCCTTTGCGTCAACCACGCCAAGTCCTCCCTTCAGCCCCTCCAAATCCTTCGATTCCTCGGGGCTCGACTCGACACCAACCTCGAAGCGGCTTTCCTTCCGGAGTCCAGGGCTTCCGACATTCGTGCGATGGTGTCCGCCTTTCAGACGTGTCCCCAACAATCCGCCCGTTCGGTCATGAGGCTTCTGGGTCACTTTGCCTCTACGGTGTTCGTTGTCCGCAACGCCCGGTTGACGATGCGGCCGCTTCAGCTCTGGCTCCTACGAGCCTTCGATCCCCTCCGGAGGCCTTGGCACACGATTCTGTCGATCCCACAAACCGTCCTCGCCTCCCTCGAGTGGTGGGCTCAACCTGTCCACCTCCTTTCCGGGATGCCATTTCGTCCTCCTCCTCCCGAGTTGCTGTTGACCACAGACGCTTCCCTCTGGGGTTGGGGAGCCCAGTGTGGAGCGCTTACTGTACAAGGGGCTTGGTCTGCTCGAGATGCAACTCGCCACATAAATTACCTGGAGCTGCAAGCAATTTACCTGGCCCTCCGGTCTTTTCTTCCGACCCTCCGAGGCCGTGTCGTCCAAGTGGCTTCCGACAGCACCACGGCTGTTTATTATGTCAACAAACAGGGCGGCACTGCCTCTGTTCGTCTCTGCACCTTGGCGATAGACCTCTGGTCCTGGTGCCTCCGCCACTCCATCACGCTCTCGGCGATCCATATTCCCGGGGATCAGAATGTCGATGCGGACCGGTTGAGTCGTTCTGCCTCATCGGACAACGAATGGTCCATTCCCCTCCGGTATCTTCGGCCTCTGTTTCGGGAGTTCGGTCACCCATCTGTCGACGGCTTCGCGTCCGTCGACAATGCTCGATGTCGCCTGTTTTTCAGCAGGGGTCCCCCGTCTGCTCGGTCGCTCGGGGATGCCTTTCTCCACAAATGGAACGGAACCCTGTTTTATCTGTTTCCTCCATTCCCTCTCATCTCTCGGGTCGTGCAGAAGATTCGTGCAGACCGCACCTCCTGCATTCTGATCACTCCGTGGTGGCCACGCCAGGTCTGGTTCCCGCACCTGCTTCAACTCTCCTGTCGTTCCTTCCGTCCCCTCCCTGTCGTCCCAGATCTCCTTTCTCGGGCCCGAGGGAGAATCATCCATCCCAATCCGGGATTTTTCAAATTAACGGCCTGGAAGATCCAGCCCTAGACTTCCCGCCTCAGGTCTCTGAAATCCTCCTGAATGCTAGGAAGCCTTCTACTCGACGTTCCTATCGGTTCAAGTGGAACAGATTCCAATCCTATGCTACTGATCACTCCTTCGATCCGATTCGATCATCTCTCCGTGAGATCTTCGCCTACATCGTGCATTTGAAGGATGCGGGCCTGGCATACTCGTCCTTGAGGGTTCATTTGGCGGCGATCTCCGCCTACCACCCCCTCATCCAAGGCTCGTCAGTGTTCTCCCACCGTCTCACCAAGACGTTCCTCAAGGGTCTTCTTCGCATGTGCCCGCCTAGGAAACCGTTGGTGCCTTCCTGGAGCTTGTCTCTAGTCCTTTCTCAACTCATGGCTAAACCGTTCGAGCCGATGGCTACCGCCGACCTCAGGTTAGTGTCCTGGAAGACGGCCTTTCTCGTAGCCATTACCACTGCACGCAGAGTAGGGGAACTAGCTGCCTTTAGGGCAGATCCCCCCTACACCGTTTTTCATAGGGAGAAGGTGGTCCTTAGAACAGATCCTTCCTTCCTCCCTAAAGTCATCTCTGCCTTTCACCTCTCTCAGTCGTCTGTTCTGCCTACATTCTTCCCGAACCCGACTGATGCCTCTCAGAGAGCCCTGCACTGTCTAGATGTGCGCAGAGCGCTCTCTTTCTATCTACACAGGACGCAGCCCATACGTAAATCTCCTCGGCTGTTCCTAGCTTATGGCCCCCCTCACGCGGGGGAACCCATTTCTTCTCAACGTCTCTCTAAGTGGGTGACTTCCACCATAGCCCTTTGCTATGAGCTGGCGCGTCAACCCGTTCCTACCTGTCTCACTGCCCATTCCACACGGGCGGTGTCGACGTCCACCGCTTTCCTGGCCGGTGTCCCGTTGGAAGACGTCTGTGCGGCTGCTACGTGGTCCTCGGCATCGACCTTCGTGACCCACTACGCACTCGACGTCCGAGCTCGGCGGGATGCTGCCTTTGGTCAGACGGTGCTGCGATCTCTCTTCGCTTGATCCTGGTACACCCTCAGGTAGGACCCGTGGGTGATTTGTTTTGATGGTGATGCTGTGTCTTAACCAGTATTTTTGTGTCCTTTGCAGCTGCCAGCTCCCTCCTCCAACTGGTTCAGCTCTTGTAATCACCCATATGTGGGACTGCACAGAGACCACGACGAAGATAAACAGGTTGCTTATCTGTAACTGATGATCTTCGAGTGGTCATCTGTGCAGTACCACAATCCCACCCAGCCTTCCCCGCTGCTGGCATCTCCAGATGTCCTGTTTTGGATTCTTTGGCCTTGACAGTGGCGGTCAAAGGAACTGAGTGGGAGGCGGCTCTCTCTCCCGCTCTGGGCATGCGCAGTGCATGTCTCCTCCCCCAGGGCGGGAGGAGAGCCCGCCAAAAGCTCTTCTGAGGTAAAGCTCTAGAAGTTTTTCCGATCGAGGTCGTGTGCAGGCGCCCAACCCATGTGTGGTACTGCACAGATGACCACTCGAAGATCATCAGTTACAGGTAAGCAACCTGTTTTTCCTCTCCCCCCAATAGCCGGTCAGAACGCAGAGGTCATTTGCATATGTGGCCTGATTGGCCTTTGCCTTGGAACACAGAGGTCGTTTGCATATATGACCTCATTGGCCTTTGCCTCTAACATTCTAAACAGTTTGCTGTTGCTGTTCTCAGGTAAAATGTGTTCTGAGGTAAAATACATTTTCCCCTTAGTGCCTGTTGGGGGAAACCATTGTTGCCAATCTCCAGATGAGGGCTGAAGATCACTCAGAATTACAACTGCTTTCCAGATGGCAGAGATCAGTTCCCCTGGAGAAAATGGTGGACTCTGTGTCCTTATATCCTGCTGAGATGGCCCCTGTATGACCGCCAATGTGACATAGCAGTCTGGGCTTCGGAGGATGTTAGAGGCTGCAGGTGGGGGGGGGTGGAAAGCTGAAGAGTGAGGAGAAAATAAAGGTAGGTTGATTATTGGCTGGGAAGGAGATAGGGTTCCCAACTCCAGATGGGAAATTCCTGGAAATTTGAGGGATGAAGCCTGGAAGAGGGTGAGGTTTCAGAAGGGGTGGGACCTCAGACAGGTATAATGCCATAGACCCCACCCTCCCAACCAGCCAGTCCTTCCCAAGGAACTATTGTTGCCAATCTCCAGGTGGAGGCTGGAGATCACTCAGAATTAGAACTGATCTCCAGGAGGGAGGGGAGAGGAGTTGGAAAGCTGAAGTCAGCAGGGCAGATCAAGGCAGACTGATGGTTGGCTGTGATGGAGATAGGGTTGCCAGCTCCAGGTTGGAAAATTCCTGGAGATTTGAGGGGTGGAGCCTGGAGAGGGTGGGGTTTTGGGAGGGGTGGGACCTCAGACAGGTAGAATGCCGTACACTCCACCCTCCAAACCAGCCATTCCCTCCTGGGGAACCATTGTTGCTAATCTCCAGGTGAGGGCTGGAGATCACTCAAAATTACAACTACTGAGGTCGCCACAGCAAATTGACACTGAGTGCCCATGACCAGGGCATCTGCCCAGAGCCTCTTTTTAGAGCTTGTTGTATTTATTTCCACAACGGGCCTTATTCCTAGTGCTACAATAAATTTGTTAGCTTTTTAGGTGCTGCAGGACTGCTCATATTTGAATTTGGTGACTTTGTCTTGGTTCTCTGCATATAACAAGTAAAATGACTACCAGGCCCATATTTTTTTCTGACTGCCCCTTTCATTCTTGTGGAAAATAGTAGTACTTTGTTTTTGAGGGGAAAAGACAGCAGTGAATAATTTAGCAGCTTTTTGTTCCAACAGCAGGAGGAAAAATCTCAAAGGATAAAAATGTCTAAAAATACAATTTGAGAGCCTGGCATTTGAATTTTAAACTGGTGGATCCTGTCACTCCAAACTGCCATGCTAACCTTTCTCTGGCATGTGTGTTTGTTCTCCCTCAATCTGAATTGCAGAATATTTACTGGCCTTATTTATGATGGAATATTTGAGTAATCTAGTCAAGCACTGTCATTCTCTGATTCAAAAACTATTATGAGTTTTGGGGTGAAGGTCTCAGTATCTTTCTAAGCAACTGAAACCATGTCAGGTGTATCCCTTGTGTTCCTAAAATAAGCCATTTCCTTGTTAGTCCAGCTGCCTTGTTTCATAGTGCTTTCTTACATGTTCTTATTGTATGTTTTCCCCAGCCTCCAAACAGGGATAAGTATATTCTTACAGTAGCTCCTTTTAGAGCAAATGGATCTCCTCCCGCCGCAATTCTGTTTGTTTGTGGTGGAAAATAATGTAGTTCTGTAAGCTATAGAACTTTGAGAGAGGTTTTCAGGAGAAGGGAGCACAGTTACAGTTTGAGATGTAGTGATCCAGACAGTGTGCAGTGAGAGATGGAAATGTCCTATAAATATTTTCTTGAGCCACCCTTTCTCCCTCCATGCTGATGCTAAATGTTCATACAAATTAAACCCAATTCCTTTAAACTTTCAGTTGAAAATTTTAATACCTTGTTTTTAAAAGTTGTCCATTTTTGCATGTTAACCCATGATATGCATTTGGACATATTTCGTTAGTTCCATATAGATAGATTCAGGTGAGTAGCCATGTTGGTCTGAAGTAGCAGAAGTGGCACCTTTAAGATCAACAAAGTTTTATTCAAGGTATAAGCTTTTGTTCTTTCATAGTTTAATGATTGTTTCCCTTTGTTTTGTTTTCAGCGGCGAGGTCCTCAACGATCGGTTGATGTAATAGTCTCATCTGCTTTTTTGTTGACAATTTCTGTTGTATTCATCTGCTGTGCACAGGTAAGGAAAGGAAAATTTGACATGTTACTAATCTACATCATGACTGAAAATCTTTAAAACTTGTGAACATATATACAATCATATGAAGCTTCCTTATACTGAATCAGAACATCAGTCCATCAAAGTCAGTATTGTCTACCAAGGGTGTGCAAAAAAAATGGTATTTTTTGGGTTTGGGTATATTGAACCCAAAAACTATCGGTATTTCCTGATATTCCTGATATTCAGGGTTCCTGAAATTTTTTGGGAACACACCACTTGGAGAAGGTGTTCCAAAACCTTCTCACTGCTTGGGACTCCATTTCAGAACTCGCTGCTCGGGACTCCATTCACGCATTTAAATGCCTTTTGCAAGTGGCACCAGATGAATGTAGTCCCAAGCAGAGTTTACTCACACAGCATAGCTTGAAAAAGGCACACCCCTGTTGCCTACTCAGACCGACAGCGGCTCTCCAGAGTCTCAAGCTGAAGTCTTTCACATCACATCCTACCTGGTCCTTTAAACTGGAGATGCCAGGGATTGAACCTGTGACCTTCTGCATACAAAGCAGATGCTCATCCACTGAGCCATAGCCCCTTCTCCTAAACGTACGTTGAAACGTACAAGACCTGTGGAGTGTAGTACCCAAAAGGAGAGGCACATGACAAGCCAAGGGAACAGAGGGGACCTGATATCCAGAAGTGGACACTCCCTTTCACAGCCAACCAGCTATGTGGCTTCCAGCTCCATAGAGGAATCACTGCTTGTTTGGCTAGGAATGTTTTGTTTGGGCATCCTGCCATTGTATATGTAGAATAAGGAGCCAGTGAGAAATCAAGTTATATTTAATTCTTCCCACTCATGTTTGTTTTGCTCTTAGTGAGCCATTCACCAGAAGGAAGGCCTGAATGAGCCACACAAAAGCTTAAGGGCCCATGAGCAAGATTGTATTCTTACACAGCTTTGTGCATTTCTGTGGAACATCTGCAGGAGAACTTTGTTGTGAATTGTCCCCTGTACCTTATTAATACAGATTAATTTAAGCCTTATGAAATTTAGGCATTAGAAATGCTAACCTATATTTTTAATGTCATCCCATTCAATTTGCTGTTTCCTTTTTTCTATCAGCTGCTTCATGTGCATGAAATCTTCTTAGACTGTCACTACAACTGGGAACTAGTAATCTGGTGTATTTCATTAACTCTGTTTCTTCTACGATTTGTTACACTTGGATCTGAAACAAGCAAAAAATACAGCAATACCTCAATATTACTTACTGAACAGGTGAGAACTCTTCTGCTAGGAGAGATGACCCCATTTCAAAATGAGGAAGAGCCACCTTGCTAATTTAGAAATTGAATACAAGAAATTCTGGACTGTCATCAGTCACATGCAGAGAGATTAGTTCAGTTCTGTACAAGCCACGGGTTTATGGTGATCTGTATAGTCATACTTGCTTCATAAAACTCAAGCCTATAATATCGGATGTACAGATTGCCAGAGTCTAAGATTAAAATACAGACTTCTTAAGTTGCTGAGGAACACATCTGCAAATATATTTGGCTGTTTAAAGGAAGCAAACATATTGTTGCTTGAAATTTTGGAGATGCCTGCTTTTCAGTGGACCATGCATGCAGTTGTCTGAAGTCACAATCTTCTCAAAGTAGACTGACCTCCAAAAAAGACTAATCATAAATATTATTATAATTAAAATGGCTTTTCTTTCTTCAGTATAGAGGGACAACAGTTGGACAAGTTGGGGAATTTTGTCAAGGGATTTCTGAAGCAGATGACACAATACATAGAAACTAGTAGATTGTATGGTATAAAATATAACATGCCACAATAGTCTCATAGTTTGTTTTTCTTTGTAAATCACTTAATTTCGGACTATTTTACATTTCTCTGCAGAACTACTTGCAGAATTTATAGCACAGCATTGCTAGAGTTGATTGAGAAGTTTAAGTTTTGATCCTCATAATCACTGTTTTCAATAAATAGTCCCATTTTATGGAATGCAAAGGCATTTGTGTGGAAATTTTCTATACCTATGACATTTAATGAATGATGACAATGTTCTTTGTGGCTTTTGAAAAATTCAGTGCTGTCTGAGATCTTTACAGTATCACTTTTTACAGCCACGTCTTGTCTTAGCCAAATCCTTGTCCTCATCATTGCTGTGTATTGGAATCTTTACCAACTAATAATAATTCTGTTATTTCAGATAAAATGTTAAAAACAAACCTAGTTATATCTTTAGATGCTCTTTGACAAATCTGAACAGAATGCTCTAGTTATGCTTAGTTACTCCCTCAATAAATCATTGCCTTATTTTATACTGTTATGCAAAACGAAAAGGGAGAAAGCAAGGAGCCCTTTTGTAACCCTTTTAGTGCCTTTAGAATAGGACTACCAGCTTCATTATGCTTTCCCCTTAAGACAGAAGGTGGAAAAAAAACTTTCTTGGCCATTTTGCTCTCCACATAGCATAAACTGATGGATCAGCCCAATTCCCCTTATCTGCAACTTTAGCAGACAAGCTGTAAGTATATTCTGCCTTTCATTAGAGTTACCAAGGCAGTTGCTAGAAGTGTAATACTAGCCATGTGTTTTAATATTTTAATGTTAATATTTTATATTTATTTGTTTTATGTTGTTTTTACCTTATTGGTTTTAATGTTGTTAGTCGCCATGAGAGCCTTCTGGGTGAGTGGCAACTAAAAAAAATCTAATAAATAAATTTAAAAATCTAATAAAGAAAAGTGACAGTGGCAGATCTTTGTGCTAAGTAGTATTTGCTGCTAAATCCCTATACAGTGCTACAAGGAGCTGAATATGCCTTTCTGCCCATGCACTCCTATCCAAACCATATTTTTAGCTCTAGTCTCAGTAAGGAATGAAATATCCTTTTTTAAAAAAAAAAATACGATTTTTATTGGATATTTTCCACACGTTCATACAACTTAAACAAGTTAATACATATCCCTTCCGTTATTTTCCCTCCCCCCTCCAAACAAGGCTTCCCGCAATGCTCCAACCCCGTTAATATCTCTCTTATTCAGTTACATTAACTACTAATTTTACTTTCTTTACTAATGGTAACAATTTAAGAATCTAATCACTTTAAAGTTTCCCCTTAATAACTATCAAAACAAATCAAACCATGTTTAACATCCCAACTTTTCAGCAAATATTCTTGAAAGTCTTTCCATTCTTCAAAAAAGTTTTCATCTTCCTCGTTGTTTAATTTTCTTGTTAGCTTGTCCATTTCTGCCATAAACAGCATCTTCTTAATCCATTCCCATGTTTCCGGTATTTTTTCTTGCTTCCAAAATTGTGCAAAAGTCATTCTAGCAGTTGTCACCAAGTACCATAGCAATGTTCTCTTGGTTACATTTATTTCTTCCATCTTAAGACCTAACAGTAACATCTGTGGGTCTTTCTTAAAAGTACATTTCAAAATTTTTTGTATCTCATTGTGGATCTCAGTCCAATATCTTGCTGCTTTATCACAAGTCCACCACATATGATAAAATGACCCTTCTTTTTTCTTACACTTCCAACATTTGTTAGACATGCTATCATTTATAATAGCAATTTTTGGGGGGTCATATACCATCTATACATCATTTTATAGCAGTTTTCTTTCACATTTATACAAGTTGAAATTTTCATTGACTTTTTCCACAAATATTCCCATGATGACATAGTTATTTCATTATTTATATTTACAGCCCACCTTATCATTTGCTCTTTTACTGTTTCATCCTCAGTATACCATTTCAATAAAACCTTGTACAATTTTGAAATCATTTTTTTACCCTTTTCAGCCCATACAATTTCAATTTCATTATTATTTTCTCTAAAACCATGTTCTCTTTTATCGGTCTTAAATAAATCATGGATCTGTCTATACTTCAACCAATCATAATCAAATTCAACATCATTTCTATCTTTTAAGACAAAGTTTTTCCCTTCTAATTTTAAAAGCTTTTTATAAGGTAACCAATCTAAACCTTGATTCCTTGAATATGGATTAATCACTTCTGCCGACACTATCCAAAGTGGTCGTTCTTCCGAGAAGAATTTTTTGTATCTCATCCACGTCTCGAACAGTGATCGTCTTATAAAATGGTGTTTAAAAAATTTATCCATTTTTGATTTTCCATACCATAGATATGCATGCCATCCAAACTTATTGTCGTGACCTTCCAAAGCCAACAACTTCATATTTTCAAGATTAATCCACTGCTCTAACCATGTTAAACAGACGGCATCATAATAAAGTCTAAAATTCGGTAATTGTAATCCTCCTCTTTCTTTTGCATCACATAAAATTTTCATTTTAATCCTTGGTTTTCTTCCTGCCCATACAAACTTCGATATTTCTTTCTGCCATGTATCCAATATTTTACTTTGTTTTAATATTGGAATAGTCTGAAATAGAAACATCAAACGAGGCAAAATGTTCATTTTTACAGTTGCAATTCTTCCCAATAATGATAAATTCAAGGTATCCCATTTTTTGATGTCTTGCTGGATCTTATACCAAACTTTTTCATAATTATTTTTAAACAAGTCAATATTTTTCATAGTCAATTCAATTCTTAAATATTTGGTCTTTGTTACTACTTCACATTGAATTTTCTCCTGAAGTTCAATTTGTCTCTGTTTCGTCATATTTTTACACATCACTTTCGTCTTATTTTTATTAACATAAAAACCAGCAATTGTTCCAAATTCTTCAATTTTTTTCATCAATTGTGGTATATTCTCAATTGGATCTTGAATCATAAACATTACATCATCTGCAAACGCTCTATATTTGTACGTAAAGCCTTTTAGTGTAAGTCCTTTAATATTGTTGTCTTTTCTTATCTTTGCCAGTAATATTTCCAATATCCAGATAAACAATAACGGAGACAATGGGCAGCCTTGACGTGTTCCCTTTTGAACTTTAAAAAATTCTGTTTTTTCTTTATTTATATTCAAAGCTGCTTTTTGCTCTGAGTATATTGCCCCAATCATATTTAGAAAAAACTGTCCTATATCCAATTTTTCGATTACTTGCAGCATAAAATCCCAATTCAAATTATCAAAAGCTTTTTCCGCATCTAAAAAGAGGAACCCAACTTCTTTCTCTGGATGTTTATCATAATACTCAATTGCATCAATCACCACTCTCAAATTGTCTCTTATTTGTCTATTTGGTAAAAAACCAGTTTGCTCTTCCGCTATGACCTCTTTCAAGTGTTTTTTCAACCTTTCAGAAATTATTTTTGCAAATAATTTATAATCATTATTCAATAGCGATATTGGTCTGTAATTCTTCACATTAGTTAAATCCAAACCTTCTTTGGGTATAAGTGAAATATTTGCTTCTTTCCATAAGTCTGGGATTCGTTTGGCCATTCTTATGTCATTTGACAGAAGTACCAGAATTGGGGTTAGCTCTTCCTTAAGTTTCTTATAAAATTTTGCTGTAAAGCCATCTGGACCTGGAGCTTTGCCCAACTTTGCATCTTCTATCGCCATTATTATTTCTTCCTTTTTAATTGGACCATTAAGTAATTCTTTAGTTTGTTGTCCCAGCTCAGGTATATCGATATTCTCCAAATAATTCTTGAGTCTTTGTTGGTCAATTCCTTTCTTTTTAAACAAATTTGCATAATATTTTTAAAAAGCTCTTTTTATACCTTTCAAATCCACAATGTCTTTTCCATCTTCTGTTATCTTTTTTATAAAATTTCTTTCTTTTCTGTTTTTCAGCTGCCATGCTAAAAATTTTCCTGGCTTATTTGCACCCTCAAAAGATTTTTGCTGTAACTTTTTCAAGTTCCAATATAGTTCTCTGTTAGATAAGACATTCAGTTGATCCTGTAAAAGATGAATCTCTCTAATAATTTTTTTCTTCCCTGGTCTTTTCATTAATTCCTTTTCCTTTTGTCGAATTTTTTCCTGAAGATCATTTTGTTGTTGCATCCTTTGCTTTCTGTCTTTTGTATTCAGTGAAATAAGCAAACCTCTCATTACCGCTTTGTATGCATCCCATACAATCTGTATGTCAGTGCCTTTATTTAAGTTCATTTAAAAAAAAAATTCATTTCGTTTTTTAATGTCTCATTAACTAATTTTTTGTCCAATAAATCTTCATTAATTCTCCAATATAATTGTTTTGGTTTTTCTTTTGACAACCAGAGGAAAGGGTTATGGTCTGAGTTATTTTTTGGCAAAATTTCAATTTTTTGAGTTTTTAAAGCCATCTCTTCTGACATCCAAATCATATCAATTCTAGAAAAGGAATTGTGTCTATTCGAGTAAAAAGTATAGTCCTTGGTTTTAGGATTCCATTTCCTCCACACATCTTCTAGTTTCTCTTGTCTCATCAACTGAAAGAAGTTTTTTGGCAATTTTCCAGTCCCTTCTCCAATTGCATTAGACTTTCTATCCAATGCATTATTCACCGTACCGTTAAAGTCTCCTGCAAAAACTATTTGATCATAATTTAAACAGTCCAACTCTTTTGAGAAATCTTTAAAAAAAACCTCCTTTGTCCCATTGGGTGCATATAAGTTTACAAGCAATGTATTTTTTCTGTACATCATTATTTCCACACCAACGTATCTCCCTTCATTATCTGAAAAAATTTGTTTGGGTTCCAATTCTTTTGAAATATATGTCACTGTTCCTTTCTTCTTCTTGATTGCCGATGAGTAAAATTCTTCTCCCAATTTTTTATTAATCAGATATTTGTTATCCTGTTTTCTGATATGTGTTTCTTGCAAACAAATTATATTACATTTTTGTTTCTCTAGCCAATGATTCACTAATCTTCTTTTATTTGGTGAATTTAGTCCATTAACATTCCAAGATAAAAATTTGTAATCCATAAGTGTTTTGAATTATATATCTTTAAAAACTTCAAAGTTGTTTTCTTTGAATCTACACAAATCTCCCTCTGTCTTGATTGTAACTTTCAACGAGTTGTATGAGAATGTTAATCCCTGTGGAATCTCCCATCTGAACCTGATATCCATTTCTTTTAACTTGTCCGCTAATTTCTTGAACTTCTTTCTGTCTTGTAGAATCACTCTCGGAATTTCCCTTAGAATTATTATTTTCTTCCCATTAATTTCCAATGGTTGTGTAAATTGTTTCTTGAAGATATTGTCTTTCATTTTTTTTGTCACAAATTGTACAATCACATCTCTAGGTAATTTCTTTCTCTTGGCATAAACTGAGTTTACTCTGTAGATTAGATCAAAGTCTGAGTCCAGATCTCCTTGGTCCTCTCCTATATATGTTGTCAACGTGTTTATTACAAGCATACGTATATCCTGATCTTCCTCCTCTTCTATCCCTCTCAATCTCAAATGATTTTGGGTAGCCCTGTATTCCATCATAGATTCCAGCCTTATATTCTCTTGAAGAGATCTTTTCAATTTTTGTTTCATCTCTGTTGATTTTGTCACCAGACTTTGAACTTCTTTCTTAACTTCTTCCGTATCTTTTTTAATCCCTGCCACTTCTGTTAGTACCAGTTCTTTCAGTGCTGCCATATTTCTTTCTTGTACTTGAACTTGCACTTGTTCTATTTGTTCCAATTGCATTTGCATCTGTTGTTGTAACTGTGATTCCATTTGTTTTCCTAAATTCTGCACCACTTCTGTCATCCTTTTCTCCATCGCCTCCATGGCAGCCTGCCAGTCTTTTTTTTCCTTTGCAGTCATTCTTGGGCTTGGTGATGAGGAGGCCCTTGGTCTTGACCTCAAATCCGTCTTGAAATCAATCAAATAACTAACCAGTATTTTTATTATCAACCATAAAGTCAAATCGCCACCTTTATAAATTTTTTCCGTTGATTTTCTGCAAAAAAATAGCTTTTTAAAATTTAGTCCTCCTCAAAATGGCGGGCGCAATTTTTCTATGATTTTCTGGCTAGAGTAGGCTCTTTTGGAACTTCCTGCTTAGTTGTCCGTCTCTATATTCCAACTTCCGGTGTCACACTTTAAGATGTCCGTCTACTTCCGGTAAAACAACTTTTAAAACGTCCTCTCTAGCCTATTTCCTGTACCATGGAATCACGTCAGTTTCGTTTTTGCTAGGCATAGTTTAGTCTTAGTTAACCACAGGAATGCAAAACAAAGTTACTTTTCTGCCATTTTTTCAATGAAAAAGCCTTCTTTTTACTTTCAAACCAAGCGGATTACTTCTTTAAAGCTTTATACGCTTATCCGTGCGTTTTAAATTTGAATACTTCTTCAATCCAGTAAGCAAACGTTCATTGTTACCTTACTTGTAATCTCGGGGTTTTGCAGTGCTTCTTCTGCAATCACTTTTAATCTTGATGTTAAAGAGGTCGGTAGATGGCGAATTTATGCTGAATTCTCAGCCCGGCTGGTGTCTGTAGTGCTGTCTTGCAACTGCCCTCTTCACGGAAGGAGATCAAAGTGTAAACAAGCTTCCTCCGAAGCTTATCCACACCGATCTCAACTCCCCCTCAGGCTTGGCTGCTTGCTCGTCACCCCCCCGACTGGGGAGTGCTGCGTTGGGCCAGGTAGAGCCCAAACTGTCGTCAGATACCGCCGTTCACCTTGCACAGATTGCAAAGTGCTTTAACTCGCCATTTTAACTCTGACCGGAAGCCCAGGAATGAAATATCCTTGAAGACCTTGTCCAGTTCCGCAGGGCCTGCAAGACAGAGCTCTTCCGCCAGGCGTTTGAGTAGGAGCTGCCACTGCCGCTATTCCACCTCGATATTCCACCACGAAAACCCGTCATCTTGGGTTTAAATGTGCTTATGTTGTATTGTTTGTTTTTATAATTTTATCTGGTTGTTATTGTTTTATATTGTTTATATTGTTTAAATTCTTTATATTGTTAGCCGCCCTGAGCCTTCGGGGAGGGCGGGATATAAATAAAAAATAAATAAATAAATAAATAAAAGATGTGGCTTCAGACAGAAAAACGTGGGCAGAGAAGGGATTCAGTTTCCATCTCCCACCCATACAGAGTTCAAATTGCTTTTCCATTACTCCTTTATAAGAAATTAACAGGACTCGCATTGAGTCGTCCTGTCACCATTGTGGCTGTGTTGGAACAAAGCGTAATGTACCAAGAAATTCCAATGTGTTAGCAGCTTTCAATAAATAAAGCACCATGGGATAATAGCTAAACCTGGTGGAAGTACTTTTTTCCTCCCAATTTAAGGGCTTGGATTCAGACTAAATTGACAATTTTCATTGATTCCCCATTCCCACTGCAGACGCCATTCATGTCATTCCTCAGGGTCTCCTCTCTCCAAGAGCAGCATCTCAGTGGGAATGGGGGGGTACAGAAAAGTTCTATTCTATTGATAGAAAATTTAATCTGGATACAACTCAAGGGGCCTGAATTCTTGTCCCACAGCCACAAGGGGAGGGCACCAGGGAGCAATGCCCCTCGCAAATTTCCCTGCCCCCTCCTCTCTCAGTCTCCCTTCCCTGTGGTTTCCACCAGCTGGGAATCCTGGGGCAAGCGGCGTTCTGTCCTCCTCCCCCACCACCCTTGCAGCAGAGAACTCGGCCGAGGGAGGGAGGAAGCCTTGGGTGAGCAGTGTGCTGCCCTCCTTCCCACCTTCCTCCCTGAAGCTCAGCTTGCCTGCTGCCTTGGGCTTCTTGGCCAGCAGTGCCTTGGCATGGGGGGTAGCTGCTTGAGCACGCTGGGCAGGCAGAGCTGTGCGGCGTGGTGGCAGCAGGCCTGGCAAGGCCAGTGGAACAGGCAGGGGCAAAGGCATGCAGGGCGGCAGCCTTTCCAGGGTTGCCTCTCAGGCTGGCACCTTCCCCCCACAGTCACTTCCTGGTGCCTACATCACATGCCCCCACACAGAATATTTTCAGGCTATGGGGCTGAGCTAGCCATGTGTAGGGCTTATTAGTTCTTGAAACACTTGGCCTAGAGCAAGAGGGCATAGTTTCTAAAATGAAAGGCACATTGTAGTTACTCGGTGAAGAGGGAAAATATTCTCCATGCTTGACATTATAGGAGCAGGCCATTGACCTGTGTGAGTTAATCTACCTTATAAAGTTCTGTTTAGGAAAGTTATGTTTTTCTTTGCTAGATAAATCTGTACTTGAAAATGGAAAAGAAGCCGAACAAGAAGGAAGAACTGACACTAGTGAATAATGTTTTAAAACTGGCTACAAAATTACTCAAGGTAAGAAGGTCTTCATGTTTCTATTTTATTGTGTATCTTAGCTAAATCTACTTGTAGTTTCTAGTCTGCCAGTTTACATTTAATTTTATTAAAGCCTATCCACCAGTTGAGATCACCATTGGAGTCCCTCCCTCAGAAGTGAGGCAGGTGTCAACTAGAGATCTTTGCAGTAGTGCCCCACCCCAAGCATGTTTCATCTTTGAGATGCTATGTAAATTCTGTCCTGTCTACCCAAACCTTTGATGGTTAGAGTTTTTTGTTTGTTTTTAATATCCCTGGTACAGGTTTTTTTTAACGGTTTGGAATTTTTATTGCTCCTTTTTTAAATTGTTAATTTGATTTTATATTGGGTCTGCTTTTTTCATTGTAATGCAGTTCACGGTGGTTGTATATTTTTATAATCGAAGTGCTGTGTCCCATAGCATAAGGCGCTTTAACGAATTGACATAAATCTGGTAACAAAATGCTATATCGCCTTTTTCCTGCTTTTCCTGTTATTTCCTCTTTGATGCTTCCAAAAGATAGGAAAGAAGTCAGGGCAAGCCACTACCATTAATGCTATGTGAATGTTTCCAAATATAATATTGATGACAGCCATTCTCTTTTATACACAGTCTTTGGGATACACATCAAAAAATGTGTGCCCAAGGGTGACTTTGTCTTCCATCTATCTTTTAAAGTGTAATTACTTTTTAAAAAGCCAGGATTGCACATATGGATGTGGAGGAAGTTCTGTCTCACATAGCCCAGATGGAATTGTCAAGTCTGGGACCCACTCATAAGAAATCTGAGATTTGCCTGTATGGTGTTATATTCATCAGATCCAACTGTGCTGTGCATGTCAGATGGATGACTGGAGGCTTCATATAAAAGTAATTACTGCCATGGCAGAGGGATACAGAGAAAATCTGGTCAGAAGGACTGTTTGTCTTAACTTATAAGTTATAACTCTACCTGCATAAATCTTTTTTTCTCACTGCTAGGAGCTGGACAGTCCCTTCAGGTTATATGGCTTGACAATGAATCCTCTGCTCTATAACATCACTCAAGTTGTCATTCTGTCTGCTGTTTCGGGTGTTATCAGTGATTTACTTGGATTTAATCTAAAGGTACTAACTGTGCACCACTGTTTTTGTTTTCTTAAGTAGTTGCATTAAAGACCACACTAACATCATTTTAATATTTATTTTTAGTTTCACATTTGTATCCTTTGTATTGCTTTAGGCATATTATTTAATAAATTAATTTCCTCCAATACTAGTAGTTTTCATTTTGAAATATGTTATAAAGAGGCAAGTCTCCCTTGAATTACAATCCTCAGTCATTTGCATTAATGTATTTGCTTGGAACCTTTAAGCAATATGGCTGGAACACTACCATACTGTCATGGTATGTGACATGATATCAGTTCAGCAGTCCCAATGTGAACACATGCTTGCAGTACAAGTATTAAGATAAAGCCATTTATTTATATGGGATATTTTCTAGGAATCTCAGCTCGTATAGCCATGGCCAAGAAGGCAAAATTTTGTTTTTCCTGGCAGTCTTGTATAATTTAGTCTTTCACACGTGAGACAGAGTCAGAGCAACATTCCAATAGAGTAAGAATCCCGTTCATTTGGTGGCAATGCAGCACCCACTTATTGTCAGTTTGGTAATTCTGGCTTCTACTGTGTATGTTTGCCACTCAGACCTGCACTTCTCAGCCTTACTCAGTGTTAACTTTTCTGTGGCTGCGTTTAGATGTTGTGAACAAACCTCTGTTGGTTCATACAAAGCATAAATATGGTTTGTGGATGTGCTTATGCAACACTTGCCTCCTCTCCTCACAAATTGAGCAGGATTAAAGAGACTCAGGTTTCAGAAGCTCTGAATCCAGTTTGCAGTGATGTTTGGATATGGTCATCCAAGCAAAAATTTGGTTTCCCACCCCCCTCAAATCGAGAAAAGACTTTGCACAAGGCACAGAGGGAGGGAGTGCATAAGTGCACAAAGAAACCATGTTTAACCAAGCAGAGGGATGCAGCCTTTGATGCAAGAAATGGGGAGAGAGAGAGGTGGATTGTTACTGCTATAGTTCTGACCACTATGGAAAAGTAGTTACAGTTATACAACAATGTTTGTGGTTTTGAGACCCTTTTTGATCTCTGTTTAAAGCCATTAAAACTTAACTTTTATTGGGTTTATTGCTGTGAAATTACCCATTTGTGTACTATCCTAGCATGGAGGAGGAAGTTCAGCCAATAAAATACAAATAGCAAAGCTGCAATTAAACTTAAGACCTGAACTTGTTTTTGTGCTTTCTTAACTTTCAGCTCTGGAAGATTAAATCCTGACATTTTGCAAAAAAAAAGGAACCAGACACAATCCTCTGCAAAAGAGAACTGACTGACTCAGCTGCCTCAAAGCATTTGCTGATTCCGTGTTCAGATGTCATGCTCTCTTTAAGGATATTGTTTGAAAATTTGAAGTGTTTACATCTGACTGTTTTGTGCAATCTCTGTATTTATTTTACCTTTTCAATTTTGTAGACTGTTTTAGCAGACATTGTATTTTATTTTGAAACACTGATGTGCTTTGAAAGGGTCAAAATGGGTATCCAGGTATTGGTCATTCAAAACTGATCAAATGTGCTTCATTTTTCCCCCTTAAAATGGAGCCCAATGCTAGGCTTTTATACTTCTGAAGTTCTCATTACAACAATGTCATGCTGAAGTCATTATACTGAATACATACTGTAAAATGTTTAGAACATTTCATTGTGAACCGCCCTTTTGGGGTAGTATCAGAGCACCAGCATATTGTTGGTTACAGTAGAAAGTGACATTTACTGTAATAACAATGCAGTAGGCCAGGTAACTGAAATTTATTTATATATGTATGTAAGTATGTGTCCTAGAGCCAGCAGGTGTTGTTACTGATGTGATTCCTGGATTCTAAACATACTGAGCTGAAGTTAAAACTTCACTGAATATTAGTAAGGTATTACATAGCAGGTCAACAAGTGCTCTTTGATAACATTTTTATTAGAGCAATAACTATAAACTGTTACCATGCTGTAAGATATTTTGATAAAAAATAGTTATAGTATTTATTTGAAACACTGGGCTGTTTGCACAGCTTTGGCTGTGACGCTCAACCTGCACTTTTATTGTTACTTTTATTAATGATCTTTATATATACTAAATGGAATATATTATGGTGAACTGTGGTGCAATAGTGTTACCTCTGAAAGATGAATATTTAGACTTCGAGAGAGACAGAGACATTATGTATGCTCAAGATAGTTGCTGTCCATAGTACATCATAGTATATGTGACTTATACCACACATTGAAAATAACAATTATGTGTATGAAATTATAGCTCTTTTTAAAGATTAAATCCTAAACTTGTTCAGGAACAAGTGTGGTTGATATTAATAGAAAGAAACATTATTGGATTTCCACATTACAATCCTGTCTACACTTCAGAGTAAACGTATTGAACTTGGTGGACTTACTTTTCTATAAACACAGGTTCAGACTGCTACATTGTGATCCTAGCTTTCTAGTTTAGCCTTGTTGATTTCTATGGATGGGAGAAAATGTTTTCAAGGAATGAGACCCAGTTATACCCAGATGCCATTTGATACTAATTTTGTTTTAATTTTTTTTAGCAATTATAGGTAATAGTAGCTAGTGCTGTCCTTTCCAATAAGTAACTAATTTTTAGTTATGCAGTTAATTGCTTAGTTTGAACTCTAATAATGCCTGCAGAGAGAGTCACCTTGATGTAGAGATGTGGTGCTGTGATGCATCAAATGCTTACTGTGTATCTTCAGAGTTGTCTCATTCATTTCAATTGTGTGGTCAGCTTTACATGCAGAAAGATATGTAGACACCAAGCTGCCTTTCCATTGATATGAGTGTGGTAGCTCTTGTGTGTGCTTTACAATCCACAGGAGGATCTTGATTAGGGTCACTGCATCTGCATAGACAGATCTGGTTTAGGTATGTTGCAGTATCACTGTTCTGTGAAACAGTATCAGTTTATGTTTAATAAGGCCAAGCTGAAAATTATTTAACTAGTTCATACTACCCTGTAAAATCATAAGAGGAAGTTATGATAAAAGGGACAATATTATACAGAATATTCTGCACTGGGGAATATACATTGTGTTTACCAGTCCCCAAATCTATTTTGTGGACTGTAACAGCAGAAAACAGCATGCTAATTAAAAAAAAAAGGTTTATCATCAGACTTTCAGAATTATTGAGAGAGATCCTTAATTATGTGGTATAACGTATTTTTATATATAAAGTAACATAAACATTTTGTATTTTATTTGTTGCTGTACTAACGTTTAATAATGACCAAAGTGCATTCTATTTTTTCCTCCAAGGAACGTATTACTGGAGCTTTAAGAACATGCTGTGTTTAGTTTATCATGTAAAAATCTTTGGCTCTGTGGTCTGTTCTTCTTCTATTGTCTGATGATGGAGTTGTATTTAGGAATAAAGTATATTTTATATATTTTTTTCTGAATACAGTGTAGACCTACACAGAACTAAATTTTGCACAGAATATATTTTAAGAAAAAAAGCACATCAGGAGGTGTGTAATGGTAAAAGATGAGTCTTCATTTTAAAAAATGTTCAGTAGTTTTCAAAACAAAAATATTTTAGTTGCTTGAATGGAAACTAGGTGAAGGTATTGTCAAGGAGGAGTGGAAATTCTTGTTGGTGATAAAAGAGATATTTATCTATACTATACCTCAGCAACTAGAAATATGCTAGATTGCACTAATTATGGCAGAGTGGCAAATTTTATAATGAGGGCTTACAAATAGTAAAGTACCTCATAAGTAAGACTGGTATATTGAAATTGTTGCCATTGTGTACACAAATCATGCAAGTGAAAGGCTGAGTGTCTTACATCCCTTGTTTGGAAAAATAGAGGTAAGAAGAAATGTGGCAGGTCTTGTGTGTTAACCATTTTTGACACGTTTGTAACAAAGTGTGATCAGGCTTGGAATAAAACATTCTTTGACTGATGGTATAAACCAAGTGCTTCCCTGTGTTTTTGCTATAACAGAATTTGCAGCATCTACTACAGACAATATAATGCTAGAGTGCATTCCATGTAGTTCAGTGTAGAATGTATGCAGTCCATGTAGTTTAGTTGCCTGGGCAGTACTTTTCCAAAAGGATACTAAACTGTTCAGGAAGATACTTTGTGTAGGGCAGGTATCCATTGAATGGGGGGCAATTGGTACTTCCCCCAAACCAGCACAAGACTGGCAAATAGCAGGTCTGGTACACATCATAATGTACAAAGCATTGTACCAGCTGAGGTTTTTCTTTTGTAAAACTAGCTGCCTGGTTTGCGCTTTTTACAAAAGGAAAACATTTGCATGACTTCGTGAGCTACTGGCATTAAAGTTGTGAGCAAGTGATTTGGCTAGTACATAAATTGGTTTGCTCTGGATCCATCCTTCCTGAGTTGAAAAAAATGTGTGAGCCAGAGGCTAAAAAACTGTGAGCTAGCTCACATCAACTCAGCTTAGAGGGAACACTGGTGGGGGGCATACCTCATGCAGCCAGCCACGTGAATTCTTGTCCTCCCTGGCAGGACCATCCTGCTAAGGCCATTTGCAAGAAGTGTTCACAATGCGGCAATAAGATCCCCCAGAGCGATGATCATGACAATTGCCTGATATGCCTGGCTGAGGTGCACAATGTGGCAGCCTGCTAGATATGCCAAACATTCACAGCAAAAGCTCAGTTGGACAGAGCCTCCCGCCTCAAGGTGGCACTCTGGGAAAAAGTACTCTTGGTGTCAGTCCCAGCCACGTTTGTTCCAGCTACCGAACTTCCAACCCAGAAAGCCATGAGTTTGACTTCCTTGAACCCTCCGGGGTCAAGGATCTCATCAGTCTGGTCCGTATCGACCAGCACTGCCTCTTAAGTCTAAGCTGGCTCCACCGAAGAGATCATCCCCTACAACTGTGGGATCCAAGCTAGATCAAATACGATCCTCTTCTTCTGCAGCCTCTGCCCAAAAGTGGTTGCTTTCAGAGCCTCTGCTAAAGAAGTGAAAGAAGGTTAAGCATGGTGATTGGTCTCGAGCCCAAGAAGAGTCATCGGGCAAAAAGGACAAGCATCGAGACAAACATCCTCCCCCGACTGCACCGTGCACTCCCTTGCTATAACAGTCCATGTCTATCTGCTCCCTCCTGGATACAGAAGAAGGGGAGGTCCAGAGTATCCTGCCTACTCAATAAGTTAAAATGGCAGGACCTTAGCCTCCAGCTCTGGGACTCACCCAGCATGTCCCCAGTGTACCTTGAGTGCTAGAAGTCTGCTCAATCACATCTTTTGACAGAGACTGAGAACAGTGAAGGGGGGTTCATAGAACCACGCCTTCTGGTTCTGTTCCAACTCCACTTTCAACAGGCCATGGAACTGACCTCTCACTATGACTTGGTGTTTCGGAACAGTCTCCTGATGATATCATGTGAGACCCGATCCCATTTTCACCCAATGAAGATCTAAAGCTCTAAGGGGAGCAGATGCTCCAATTTGCTAAGGTGATAGAGATTGAGGTATTCCCACAGATAACTGAAAGACTAGATCCTAAGCCCCCTCCACCCCAAGTCCCCTGAACTTGTAGCCTTCCCGATTCTTGAGGCACTAGTGAACAACACCATGCAGGTCTGGCAAAAGCCTGCCTCCTTACAAGCAACCCCGAGGAGGACTGAAAACTTCTAACAAGTCAAACAGAACTTGTGTCCATTCCTATCAGTGCATCCACCTCCATCATCACTTGTGATGGAGGACATGCAGACAAGACAAAAACCAGGCCAACATAACACCCCTGCGGTCAGGGAGGGCAAGTAACTCAATACAGTGGGCAGAAAGCTCTGTTCCTTGGCAACGTTCAACTATAAGATGGCAAACTATTAAACTATCATAGCTGGCTACCAACTGTTTTTATGGTAAAACCTATCCCAACTCCTTGACAAGCTGCCAGAGGAGTCGAAGTCGATGGTCAAATTAATTTAATCTGAAGTCATCAAGGTCTCCAAGCAGGAGATAAATGCAGGGTAACATGCAGCAGACGTAGCCTCCTGTTCCATGGCTTCTAGTATTTTCCTTAATCATGCATAGCTCTGTACCACAACTCTTCCTCTAAACACCCATTACAGGGTGGAGGGTTAGAAGACACTCTATTTTCACAGGCTACAAATGAGTTCCTGACAACTAAGAAAAAGATCCGCTAGACAGCAAAATTACAAAGCATCTTTATTATTTTGATTTATATCCCTCCAAGGCAGCGTTTATTATTTCAATTTATATCCTGCCAAGGCAGCGTTTTTCTGCTTACTGGCAGGGAGCAACCCCCATTCAGAGACGCATTCCAGTTCACTTGGAGGGGGGCCTTTTCTATGCTTTCCCCCCTATGCTCATCATCACCAGGGTCCTAGGGAAGATCCTGGCAATGGGCATGGACTGCATACTCGTAGCATCCTTTTGGCCAAGACTGCCTTGGTTCACAGAGCTCCTTCGCTTGGTGAAGGGGGAATTCATGTGGTTCCCAAAGGAAAGGGACCTATTAGTGCAGGATGGAGCCCTGAAACTGCACCTCGCAGCCTGGAAAATCAGACAGTGACCATGCATTTCTCCTCTGGGGAAATGAGTGTTTTGCTTGAGACATGCAAGCCATCCACCAGATACGCCTATGGCATGAAGTGGACTCAGTTCCAGGCTTGCTGTACGGAATGGGACCAGTGCCCCTTTACGTGGCAACTTGCAGTAGTGTTAGACTACCTGCTCAGTCTATGTCAGGTCTGGCTGTCTTCTCAGTGCAGATGCACCTGGCAGCATTATCAGCCTTTCATGTTGAAGTCACAGGATCCTCGCTATTTCCTCATAAAATAGCACAGAGGTTCATTAAAGGTCTAGCTAATGTCTCCCCCATGCTATTGTACCTTAGTGGTCCCTCCCTGTGGTTTTGTCAAGCCTTATGGGAGTGCCATTTGAGCTCTTGGTATCCTGCTCATTGGCTAACTTGTCTAGAAAAATCACATTCCCTGTGAAAGTTACTTCTACCAGAGGTCGCAACCCACTTTTAAAATTCTTCCAAGAGTGTGTTATCTTAGATTCCATTTGGCTCAGGAGATTATACTCACTGTTTTTATTCCCTCCCCTCTTCAGAAGCAGAGTCACCCCTTCATGCATTAGATGTTCAGAGGGTATTCTTTATTATTTAAACAGGACCAAGAGTTTTAGGAAAGATAAGGCTTTATTTGTTATTGGGGTCCCAAGAAGGGTCATACAGCCTCCTTGCAGAGGATTGCCAGATGAGTCACAGAAGCAATCAGGTTGACTAATGGTCACCTCTAGACATCAGGGCACACTCCATGCATGCATTGGCAGCATTGGTGTCAAGTAACCTGCCATTGCTGAAGGTGGGGGGGAAGAGACATCTTTCACTGTGCTGGAATGCGGGAGAATCACAGAGGCTCCAGGCGCTCTAAATTACTGTGTCTATGCTGAGTCTTATCTCTACAGCTGGCCTTGGATCCCAGGCCTCTCTGGCCTTTGTGGATATTTCGGGTGGGCTGGCAAATGTCTGCTTTACCGCGTGCGCAAGGTGTAACCATTGGCTTGTAGTATGGGGGGGCATTTCAAGCGGGCTATAACTAATGCTGTTCTGTATTACCCAGTAGTACTGACAAAGAAGGTGCTCATGCAGCTCTATGCTTAGTCTTCAATAAATGCTATCTTCTTATGAAGCCTGGTGTTTGACTGACTATCTGGAGAACTTGACAATTGGCAGCTTTCCATCACTGGGTCCCATTGGTAGAGATCTGCAAGGCTGCCACCTGGGCAACAGAAGAGACATTTGTTAAGCACTGCACCCTAAGTTGACAAGCCAGAAAAGATGGAGATGTGGGCACAGTGGTTCTTCATTTGCTCTTCCAGTGAGAGAACTACCTCCCTTCCTGACGGTAAACTACTCAATGGTCCCAATCTGGGGCTCTCCTACAAGAAAGATGATGAAAACAGGGTTGCACTTACCTGTAACTGTTGTTCATTGACATCTTCTGTGCAGACACATATTCCTTCCCTCCTTCCCTGCCATGAGTTCTCTCACTCATCTGTCTTATTCTGCAGTGGCATGGAAAACTGAGGGAGAGGTGGGGCGCCATCACAGATCTCATGATGCATGCAGTGGGAAAATTGCACATGCACTGAGACCCAGAGGAGCATCCCCATGAGAACTTTAGCTACAAAGTCTTGTCTGTGGGAGACCTGTGCAAGTGCAGTCCCAGTGTGTGCCTGCATAGAAGATATCAATGAACAACAGTTACAGGTAAGTGTAACCCTGTTTTCCTTTTGTGTTCCTGTTGCTTCAGGGTTTTTTTCTGTTCTGCATGTGTTTTGCTCCTTCTAGTGGTTGAATTGATATTATATCAGTTTATGTACAGCAGGGAGATATGCCAGACATAAAGCAATGTAATATCAAATTGACCGCTAGAGGAAGCAAAACATGTGCAGAACGGGGAAAAACCAAAACAACAGGAACATACTTGCAAGGAAAATGAGAATGTGGAATAGCCATAGATTTGTGTGGTATTTCACTATAAGAAAATACCTGTAGTGACATACTTAAGTGCATATTTCCCCCTACTGGACTGGGCACTTGTTAAATGTAACATTCTGGTTTTCCTACATACAAGACATGCAGACTCTTGCTATCTGTATAGACTACACTGCAGTTTCCTACACCAAAACCAGTTTTTTATTATTATTATTTATTACAAATAAATAGCTATGTCAGCAGAGACGCACTAGACCAATTAAGTAGTTGATGAACATAAGGTACTGAAAAATCTGTACTAGCTGCCTACCTGTTTCTGCATAGATTGAAGAAATGACCAATAACCGTGACAAATTATTAATTGATGAATACAATACTTGTATTAATTAATATTAATTAATTAATAGTTTGTTATGGGTTTTGGTCATTTCATCTATGCAGTGATTTTCATGATTCTCTCTTCATTTATATTTGCCCAGTTTCTGGGCACAATTCAAATAAGTGCTGGTGTACACACAAGGTGCTCAATGGCTCATTATCAACTCATTAAGCGTGGGATTTTCGATGCCCTCCATGTTGTTGCAAATAAGATTCTGGCTGTTGTTATAACATGTAAAATAAAGTATCTATGGTTCTTACCTAGGTCATCTGGTAGACAGTTTAGCAAGAATACTTCTGGTTTAAAAACTATTGTAATATTCAACACTGATTGTAAGAAAGTATGTACTCCAGTTCAGTACTTATGAACCTTTTTACATATCCACCACATATGATAGTATGATCCAACATGATTATTACATTTCCAACATTTGTTACTCAAGTTTTTATACATTTTAGCTAACTTATTTTGGGTTAGATGCCATCAATAGAACATTTTATACAAATTTTCTTTAAATGCAAACGATTTGGTCAACTTGATATTCACATTCCATATTTTACTCCATTGTGACAAATCTATGTTATAGCCTACATTTTGCATCCATTTAATTATACATTCTTTAACTATTCATTCTGCATTTTCAATTGCATCAGCATACCATACATTTTCTTAATAAGTTTCTCAGAGAGAGCTCTTATTTCAACTAGGTTCAGATTGTCTCTGGAGTCATTCTTATACAACATCATTTGTAGTGAAAGCCAGTGTGGTATAGTGGTTACAGCATTGGGCTAGGGTCTGGGAGACCCAGGTTCAAATGCCATTCTGTCTGAAAACTTGCTTGTGACCTTGGCCATCACATTCTCACAACCCGGCCTGCCTCACAGGGTTCTGGTGAGGATGGAATGGAAAAGTATTTTGTACAACAGTGAGACTGAGAGTCCTGGGGACAGTCAGTGCCATTTCTTGGTAGGAGGAAGAGAGTGTGGGAATACACACAAGAAGATGTGGAGAAAATTGGTGGATCAAAATGTGGCTGCACAGCAAAAAGTGGGAAATTGAGCAGTACAACCGGGGAAAATGGGTGTAATAACTGCTTTTGCAGAATCAGTCTCGATCACCTTGCCGAGAAACAATAGATTCAAGACTGGGCAGTAATTGGCTTGATCTGAAGGATCCAAAGATGATTTTTTTTCAAGAGCAATACAACCACGACCTCCTTTAGGCCCTTCAAACAGACCCATTTCCAGGGACAGATTGACAGTGTTTATCAGAGGGCCCCATGTCCTCTCAACACTGGCTTTAACTAGCCACGAGGGACATGGGTCTAGGAGGCACATGGTTGGTCTAACAGCGCCCAAGATCCTGTCAACATCAGCAGAGGAGAGCAGGCTGAAAGAATCAAGGACTGAATCCAAAGATGGCCGAGGGGCCTCCAGTTCACATACTGTATCAACATTGGCAGGTAGGTCATGGTGCAGCGACAAGACTTGCTAATACCTCAGAACTTATGGCCAAATTTCCGGATCGATATTGATCCCTCACAGTGAGATATGTTAAAGATCTAATCACCCTAAACAATTGTGTTGGGCAAGAGCTAACAGATGCGACAGAGGTTGAGTAGAATTCCCTCTTCACGGCCACCGCCACCATCTCATAGGATTTCATAAATGTCCTATAAGATGCTATTATAGCTTCGCTACAAGAATGTCACCAAACTCAAGTCGTCTAAGCTCCTGTTTCACCCCCCTGAGTTCTATAGTATACTGGGGGATAATCTACCCTGGGTGCAGAGAAGGATGTTGGGGAGCAACCTCATCAATGGCTTTAGAAAGACAGAAGTTCCAGTCCCCTAACAGCCCATCTAATAAGGTGCCAGAAGGTATTAGATCCCTCAGAGCATTCTGGAATTCAATTGGGTCCATTAGTCTCTGCGGGCAAGCATAAATAAGCTCACCGCCTAGACAGGAGGAGATAGAAATACCCAGCCAGGCCTTCAAAACCAAGTGATCCAACCATGGCACTTCCTCCTTTGAAGTCAGATCCACATCTATCCCCATGCCAAAGATCAAATCCAGGGTGTGACCTGCTTGGTGTGTGGGGTCTGAAACAAATTGGGAGAGCCCCAGTGCTGCCATGGAAGACACCAGGTCTGAAGCCTGAGTAGACATAACAGCTTTGTCTGCATGTACATTGAAGTCCCCAAGAATTAACAGTCTTGGGAACTCCAAAGTGCACTCAGCTACCATGTCTAAAATGCTCAGAAGTCTATCTGCTGGCACACTAGGCATTCGGTACACCACACAGACTGCCAAGCTCTCCTCAGCGTCCCACACCAGGACAACACAATGAGTGCCAGTGATCTTTGAAATGGGGAGTGGTTTGAAGGAGAAAGCCTCCCAGATGAGTGGAGCCACCCCCACCCCCAAGTTCAGGACTGATGAAGGACCAAAAAACCTTTTAAGGTGCCTGTTTCACTCTTCCTAACCCAGGTCTACATCCTATGCTGCAAGGTAATCTTGCAGCATTCTGGTCTTATTATTGATGGATACACAACATCATTGCACAACATCAGTTTTGAAGGAGAGTCCAAAATCCTAGCCTTCACACCAATGTGTCTCCAGATAGGACAAAATTGGAAAGCAACCAAGCATGCCCATATCTCTACCTCTTTCCAGGCCAAGACCTTCTCCCACTGCCATACCTCTCTCTGCCCCCGATCACTGGCACCCAACAAGATGTTATGTGATTCCACCCCCCCGATCCCTTTTCCACCCCTGCCCTTCAGCAGCCCACAGTACTACAGGATTAACAGCTTATTAACAATAACACTAATTACAGTCTGTGGTTGAAAATACACACAATCCAATTAGACAGGTTAACACAATACCCCTACAACTACTCTCCCACCCAAACCTCCCTGCTTGCTATCCCCTCCCTACCACTAGTAAGAAAGACTAAATAAATAGATATGATGGGCGGGAAAAGAAAGCTTCCCTGCCACACCATCTAATTAGACTAAATAACCTAAATTCCTAACCTTAAACTACATAATTTCAAGGGTTGGTAGAGGCTATCACACTCTGTCTTGAGTTTGTGACTGTTCAATGCCACTATGCATATTACAGCTCTCTCCAAAAGAGGGTCGTTTTTCTTTGCCATATACCTGTGTGTGTTTTGGTTGGGATACTTGTAGAGAGCTCACTTGTAGAGGGACAATACTTTCAGATCAGAGAGTGGGGCAGCTTGTATGGCATGTAAATGATATGTACCTATCATTCTTTGTTCTGATGGAAATAATGACAGTTTTGAAGTTTGTGAATTTCTCAGTTTGACTGGTTGGGCTAATGAAATCTTAGGTTGCCTACTTGATCGCTTTCGATACTTTCCTTCCAGTACCACCGGATGGCACTATGACTCAGCAAAAGTCTACATTGGATGGCTTTCTTTATCATGCATTCACAAGAACATGTTCTTTTATCAGACTAAAAATTATCACTACTATTTGTTTTGGTAACATTCTGTACATGTTAATAGAAATTTAACCAAATTCTAGTTTCACAGTATTTAAATCCTCCCTCTGCTATGAAAGCTTGCTGCGCCAGTCACACATTCAGGCTTATCACAGGGTTGTTGTGAGAGTGAAATTGAGGAAGGGAGAATGATGTAAGCTCATTTGGGTCCCTATTGGGGAGAAAGGCAGACTATAAATAAATGAAATAAATACAACAGTCATTACAATGGAATAAGATTAGCACCATAGACTTCCAATAAGAAATATTTGTGCTCATCGGCTCATATCCTTGCTGGGCTGGGAATTCTGTAGCAAACCATGGCCAGATGTGCATCTGCACTGCAATATGCCCCTAGATGAGAGGCATCCAATATGAACTCTTTCTACAATGTGCAGTTTGGATGGGTTGCATCTTGCAATGAAGATGGGAAAGCAGAGGACTTCCTTTAATTTTGGATGTCCACATCTGCCTCTTTTCCACCTCTGACCTCCAAGGCAACCCAAAAGCTTAGAATTCCAAGTAGGCAAGAAATCCAAAGTAACATGTAGATACTTGCAATAGCACCCCACATTTTAAAATGTTTACTGTGTAACATCCAAAAATTACACACACCCCAACATTCCACTTTATTTGCAAAGGGGCATCAGCTAGGTATCCTTATTCAATAGGCAATCCAGAATGAAACCACAAATCATGTAGCTCTTACTTACATGTTACATAATATAACAGTTTCAATTTCTTAAAGAGGGAAGTTTTATTAAGGCCATACGTCACTAAGGAAGAGCTGGATATTTCTTTGTAACCCTTCCTGGAGAGTTTGACTGCTAGAAAGTGGCTAAATGCATAGAATCCACATTGAAGCTCCAGGCTGCACCTGACTTAATTTCATAGCCAAAACGAATAGCTGAACTTGGCATTCCACATTGGAACAAGTTCTGGGAACCAGAGTCACTGTCGAGCATCTATAAAACTATGGGAAGGAGATCTGGTTCTGGGCTCAGCAATAGCAGGTGTGTGGTGAGCTTGCTCCCCACACCGGCTATTCCTTCTAACTTTCTAAGGCAGTTCCAACACCTCAAGTTGCTTTCTTGGTGAGAAAGCCTTGGCAAGGGATGTCTTGCTACCAAAGCCGGGAGGGGTGGCGACCCACGGGACATTTTGGTTAGGCATTTGTCCCGAAGCGGGAAGTCTCTAGGAGCCCTGACAAGAATCAACTATGTCAAGCACAAGAGGAGCCCAGCAGAGTGTTTGCATATGCACAGTAACGCCATGCAAGATAACAGCAAGTCAGTCCAGATCAGAGTGATCTACTCTGACAGCTCTGAGGTCATGTGACAGCTGATTGCATCATTTTTCTAAGGAGCCACTATGACTCGGCATTTGTACAATACTGTGATTGGTCATATACTTGTATATATTCTGTGCAGTTATGTTCATACTTGCTGCCTGTGTGGTTGCTGGTGTCTGGTGAAGCAGTTTGATGGTCTAACAACTAATGCTGAGCTTTTGTGGGCTGTGTAAATATTTGTAAATAAACTGTAAATAGTCTGCACCACAGCAGTGTGCTTTGCTTATTACGACGTTCAAACATCGTCACAGAGCCGCCAGAGCCTAGAAGAATATAACTCTAAACAAAGAAATGCAATTTAAGCTAATACAATCCATAAATCTACTTTGGGGGGAACTCCCAGGAGGCGCTCGGGAGGGAGTAATTGGCCAGACTGGCAATGAGAATATCCTCAGGCTTGTAGTGAGGGATGCCAAGTTATCAATGTCTAGGAAAAAATGGCCAGAATAAGGATAGTCCCAGACAGTTGAAGGAAGACAGCAGGACTGAAGGGGCTTGGGAAAAGGGGGAAGAAAAAGAAAGCAGGTACCTAGTGCTGCAAAAGGGTTTTTGTGTGTGTTCTATGCTTTTATCTTTGTATGTTGCTTTAAGAGGGGAATATGTGCCATCTTGGTGACAAGGCATTTTTGGAAAAGAGGAGTAATGCAGACGTGCCAAAGCTGAGCATGGAGGCGTGCGGACAGAAGGACGTGGAATGTGAAGGAGTGCTGACAGAAGGACGTGGAGCATGGAGGCATGCTGACAGAAGGACAAGGAGCTAGGGGAAGTGACAGAGGAGATGGGCATATAGAAGAGAAGAGCAGAAGAAGTTATTGACATGTAGTTTAAAGGAACCGGGGGAAACCCAGATGGATTGAGGCAACACGATATATTGATAGCAATTCAGGAAAAGAAGAGAAAGATAAGGTGCTGACTGGAACTGAACTGAACTAAACTGAGGCAGGGGAACCCTGTGGAACTGATTAGAAATAACTGTTTAAGGCCCAACTAAAGGATTAGAGAAATAGTTAGAAGCAAGCTGAGATAAAAGTAGAGAAGTCAAGAGAAAGGGAGGATAATTAATAGAAGAGTAATAGATAGAAATAATAAAAATATATAATATATTAAAAATAATAGGAGTGGAAATTGGTAAAAATAATGGAGAAGAAGTGAACATAGTAAATAAACAATAAAGAACCCAAGTAAAATAGGTATAGAAAGCAGTTTGACATATGGTCATGGGTTCTGGTGGTGGGAGGAAACCTTTAACTTTGCCAGGCAAGCAGGAACAATAGGTCATTTAAAAAGAAGCAATATGAGTGTCGCGCAAATGAGCATGAAAGATCTGAGAGCATTAATTCAAGAGGCTGTTAAATCCACAGTGGAAAATAACTTACCAACACTTATAAAGCAAGAGATAGAACCTATCCAATCTAAAATGCAAGAGATTAAAGAGCAAATTAGGACAGAAACAGAAAAAATAAAAGGGCAGATAATAGATACCAAGCAAGAAATACAAAAAAAATTAATTAATAATGATAAAATGAAAGAAAAGTTTCAGGATCTGGAGTATGAGATACTAGAGCTAAAGGATAAAAATGCAAAAATAGAAGAAACTTTAATACACTTAGAAATGGATAAAGCAGCATTAATAAGGTGTCAAAATAAACCAGAAAGTATAGACAAAAACTTGAAAGATTAAGTAACCCAGAATCTTGTGGAACAGCTGGAAATTGGATCTAAAGAAGAAATCTTGGAAGAGATTGAAGCAATATACAGAAGGAACTCGGCCTATGCAAGAAGGCATAAAGTGCCAAGAGAAGTCCACATTAAGTTTTATAAGAAAGAAATGAAAGCTAAAATTCTTAGAAGTGTAAATGAAAATAAAGTTACTATTTAAGGGAAGGAAGTAAGATTCCTCAAAGAAATAACATGGAGAGTGAGGGGAAAAGGTATAATTACCACATTTTAACCAATCTTCTGAAAAACAATAGTGTTGTGTTTAGATGGTTAGTACCAGAAGGGGTGCCATTCAACTATGATACCAAAAGGCAGAGGATAGACTCAGTGTTCAAATTAGAAAACTTCTTAGAAAAATATGGTGAAGAATTAGATTGGCAGAAAGAAAAAGAAGAAGAAAAGGAAGAGGAAGCAGATGCAAATGCAGGAGAAGGTGATATAGGACAAGAAGTAGGTAAAAATAAAAAGACTACTACAAAAAGGGAAAGGAGAAGACCAGGGACGACTGTTTCCAACATGCTAACCAGATTCCAATACAAAAGGTATTCAAAATAAACATGATGTGAAGTAAGAAATTTAAAGTCCTATCTATAAATGTAAATGGGGTGAATAGCCCGCAAAAAAGAAGAAAGATACAACATCAAATAAAATACAAGCTGACGTTGTGTATCTTCAGGAGATGCATATAAAGGAAAAAGATACAAAATATTTACTTTGTAAGAAATTAGGGAATGCCTTTATTGCGGCAGATAAGCAAAAAAAAAAAAGGGTTGTTATATATGCAAAAGATAATTTACAACCTAATTTGTTCTACACTTCAGAATTGTTGCTATTGTAATAACCAGATATGGAAAAGAAATGTTAATTGTGAATATCTATGCTCTGAATCAAAACCAGGAAGGTTTTTTTAAGGAACTACAGAAACTACTAATATTAAAAGAATTTGAAAATATCTGCATTGTAGGCAACTATAATGCAGTATTTGACCTGGAGATGGATAGGAAAAGCCAAAGAAAGTCGAAAAAAGAAGGACCAACTTTACCTAAAACCTTTCTGCATATTGCTGAAGAGTTTAACTTTTTTTTTTTTTGGTAAATACAATTTATTATAGGATATAACACATGATCATACATTTTAAACCTACCTACATATCCATTTTTCTAATTTCCCTTCTCCCCCCCCAAACAAGGCTTCCCGCACTGCTCCAACCCCATTAATGTCTCTCTTGTTCTGTTACAATTAGTTCTAAATTTATTTTCTCTTACAAACGGTAACAATTCAATAATCTAATTCTATTTCATTTTCTTCATAATAACTATCAAAGCAAATCAAACCACGTTTAATGTCCCAATTTTTCAACAAGTATTTTTGAAAGTCTTTCCAGTCTTCAAAGAAAGTTTCATCTTCTTCATTGTTTAACTTTCTTGTTAGTTTGTCCATTTCTGCCAAAAACAATGTCTTTTTAATCCATTCCCATGTTTCAGGTACTTTATCTTGTTTCCAACATTGAGCAAAAATCAGTCTAGCTGCTGTGATCAAGTACCATAGTAGTGTTCTCTTGGCTACATTTATTTCTTCCATTTTAAGACCTAACAATAACATCTGTGGGTCTTTCTTAAAAGTACATTTCAAAATTTTTTGTATCTCATTGTGGATCTCAGTCCAATACTTTACTGCTTTATCACATGTCCACCACATATGATAAAAAGACCCTTCATGTTTTTTACATTTCCAACATTTGTTGGACATACTTTCATTTATAATAGCAATTTTTTTAGGCGTCATATACCATCTGTACATCATTTTATAACAATTATCTTTAACATTTACACAAGTTGAAATTTTCATTGACTTTTTCCACAAATATTCCCAGGATGTCATCAATATCTCATTATTAACATTTAATCATTTGCTCTTTTACAGTTTCATCCTCAGTGTACCATTTCAATAAAACCTTGTACAGTTTAGAAATCATTTTTTTACCTTTCTCAAGCCATACAATTTCAATTTCGATGTTCTTTTCTCTGAAACCATGTTCTCTATTATCGGTCTTAAATAAATCATAAATCTGTCTGTATTTCAACCAATCATATTCAAATTCGAGATCAAATCTATCTTGTAACACAAAATTTTTCCCTTCTAATTTTAAAAGATTTTTGTAAGGTAGCCAATCTAACCCTTGATTTCTTGAATGTGGATTAATCACTTCAGCTGGTACTATCCAAAGTGGTCTTTCTTCTGAGAAGACTTTTCTATATCTCATCCATGTCTCGAACAGTGATTGCCTTACAAAGTGGTGTTTAAAAAATTTGTCCATTTTTACTTTTCCATACCATAAATATGCATGCCATCCAAATTTGTTATCATGCCCTTCTAAGGCCAATAACTTCTTATTCTCAAGATTAATCCACTGTTCCAACCATGTTAGACAGACGGCATCATAATACAGTCTTAGATTTGGTAGTTGTAGGCCTCCTATCTCTCTTGCGTCGCATAAAATTTTCATTTTAATCCTTGGCTTTCTTCCTGCCCATACGAATTTGGATAATTCTTTCTGCCACGAATCCAATACTTTCCTCTGTTTTAGTATTGGAATGGTCTGAAATAAAAACATCAAACGCGGCAAAATATTCATTTTTACAGTTGCGATTCTTCCCATCAATGATAAATTCAAAGTATCCCATTTCTTCATGTCTTGCTGAATCCTATGCCACACCTTTTCATAATTGTTTTTAAACAGGTCAATATTTTTCATGGTTAATTCAATTCCAAGATATTTAGTCTTTGTGACTACATCACATTGGATTTTCTCTTGAAGTTCTATTTGTCTTTGCTTCGTCATGTTTTTACACATCACCTTAGTTTTGTTTTTATTAACGTAAAAACCCGCAACTGAGCCAAATTCTTCAATTTTCTCCATCAGATGTGGTATTTTCTCAATAGGATCCTGAATCATAAACATCACATCATCTGCAAATGCCCTATATTTGTATACGAATCCTTTCACTGAAAGTCCTTCAATACTATTATCTTTTCTTATTGCTGTCAATAATATTTCCAACATCCAAATAAACAGCAACGGGGACAACGGGCAGCCTTGACGTGTTCCCTTTTGAACTTGGAAAAAATCCGTCCTTTCTTTGTTTATGTTCAAAGCCGCTTTTTGTTCTGAGTATATTGCCACAATCTTGTTTAAAAAGAACTGTCCAATGTCTAATTTTTCAATAACTTGCAGCATAAACTCCCAATTTAAGTTGTCAAAAGCTTTTTCCGCATCTAAGAAGAGGAATCCAACTTCTTTTTCAGGATGCTTATCATAGTATTCAATTGCGTCTATCACCACTCTTAAATTGTCTCTGATTTGTCTGTTTGGTAAAAATCCAGCTTGTTCTTCCGCTATAGTATCTTTCAGATATTTTTTCAATCTCTCCGAAATTATTTTTGCAAATAGTTTGTAATCATTATTTAATAGCGATATTGGTCTATAATTCTTTACTTGAGTCAAATCCAAACCTTCTTTAGGTATCAATGAAATATTTGCTTCTTTCCATGAATCTGGGATCCGTTTGGTCTTTCTTATCTCATTCGACAGAAGTACTAAAATGGGGGTTAGCTCCTCTTTAAATTTCTTATAGAACTTTGCTGTGAAGCCATCTGGTCCTGGAGCTTTGCCCAACTTTGCATCTTCTATCGCCATTGTCACTTCTTCTTTCGTTACTAAACCATTTAATGATTCCTTAATTTGTTTTCCCAGCTCTGGAACTTCAATAGTCTCCAAATATTTCTTAATTCTCTGTTGATCAATTCCTTTCTTTTTGAATAATTTGGCGTAGTATTTGAAGAAAGCTCTTTTTATACCATTCAAATTCATAACATCCTTTCCATCTTCAATAATCTTAGATATAAAATTCCTTTCTTTTCTGTTTTTCAATTGCCACGCTAAAAACTTTCCTGGTTGGTTTGCACCCTCAAATGCTTTTTGCTGTAATTTCTTCAGATTCCAATATAATTCTCTGTTTAATAAAACATTCAGCTGATCTTGCAGAAAGTGGATCTCTTTAATAATCTTTTTCTTCCCTGGTCTTTTCTTTAATTCCTTTTCTTTTTGTCGAATTTTTTCATAAAGGTCTTTCTGTTGTTGGATCTTTTGCTTTTTGTCCTTGGAGTTCAGAGAGATAAGCATACCTCTCATTACCGCTTTATATGCGTCCCATACAACTTGTATATCCGTACCTTTATTTAAATTCAATTCAAAAAAACTTTTCGTTTCTTTTTTTAAAGTTTCATTGATTAGTTTTTGATCTAATAAGTCCTCATTAATTCTCCAATATAGTTGTTTAGTTTTTTCTTTAGATATCCAGAGTAAGGGATTATGATCCGAATTAATTTTCGGTAAAATTTGTATTTTATAAGTTTTTTGCGCCATCTCCTCTGACATCCAAATCATGTCAATTCGAGAGAAGGAATTATGTCTATTAGAGTAAAAAGTGTAGTCCTTAGTCTTGGGATTCCACTTCCTCCAAACTTCTTCCAGTTTCTCTTGCTTCACCAATTGAAAAAAATTTTTTGGTAACTTTCCAATTGTCTCTCCACTTGCTTTGGATTTTCTGTCCAATATGTTATTCACTGTACCATTAAAGTCTCCAGCTAGGACTATTTGATCATAATTTAAACAGTCCAGCTCTTTAGTCAAGTCATTAAAGAAAGTCTCTTTTGCACCATTGGGTGCATATATATTTACAAGCAATGTCTTTTTTCTGTTCATCAATATTTCCACGCCAACATATCTTCCTTCTTTATCTGAGAAGATTTTTTTAGGATCCAATTCTTTTGAAACATAAATCACTGTTCCTTTTTTCTTATTATTTGCTGAGGAATGAAATTCTTCTCCCAATTTTTTATTAATCAAGTATTTATTATCTTGTTTTCTTATATGTGTTTCTTGTAAACAAATTATGTTACATTTTTGTTTCTCCAGCCAATGATTCACTAATCTTCTTTTACTTGGTGAATTTAGTCCGTTTACGTTCCAAGATAAAAATTTGTAATCCATAATTGTGTTAAATTAAATATCTTTAAAATCATCAAAATTGTTCTCTTTAAATCTGTATAAGTCTCCTTCAGATTTAAGAGTAGATCTCACCGAATTGTACACGAATGAAAGTCCATATGGAATCTCCCATCTGAACCTAATATTCATTTCTTTTAGTCTGTCTGTCAATTTCTTGAATTTCTTTCTGTCTTGTAAGATCGATCTCGGAATTTCTCTCAGAATTATTATTTTTTTTCCATTAATTTCCAACGGTTGTGTGAATTGTTTCTTGAAAACATCTTCCTTCATTTTTGTTGTCACGAATTGAACAATCACATCTCTGGGTAATTGCTTTCTCTTGGCATAAGCTGAGTTTACTCTATAAATCATGTCAAAGTCTGGATCCAAATCTCCAACATCTTCCCCTACATAAGTTGTCAATGTATTGATTACTAGAGCTCGTAAGTCCTGATCTTCCTCCTCTTCTATCCCTCTCAATCTCAGATGATTCTGAGTAGCTCTATATTCCATCATAGACTCCAGCCTTGTATTTTCTAACAGGGATTTTTTAACCTTCTGTTCCATTTCTTCAGATTTTGTCACCAGACTTTTGACCTCTTTCTTGACTTCTTCTGTATCTTTTTTAATCCCTGACACTTCTGTTAGTACCAGTTCTTTCAGTTCTTCCATATTTTTTTCTGTACTTGGACTTGCACTTGTTCTATTTGCTCCAGTTGTATTTGCAGCTGTTGTTGCAGTTGTTGTTGCAGCTGTGATTCTATTTGTTTTCCAAGATTCTGCACCACTTCGGTCATCCGTTTTTCCATCGCTTCCATAGCCGCTTGCCACTCTTTTTTTCCTTTGCAGTCATTCTTGGACTAGGTGATGACGCAGCTCTGGGTCTTGACCTCAAATCCGTTTTGGAAGCGACTTCAGTACTAATCAATCTTTATATTAGCAATCTTCAAGCCAAATCGCCACCTTTATAACTTGTATCAGCGCTTTTTCGGCTTAAAAATAACTTTTTAAAATTTAGTCCTCCTCAAAATGTCGGGCGCAATTTCTCTATGGTTTTCCGGCTAGAGTAGGCTCCTTCCAAACTTCCTGTTTATCTGTCCATCTCTGTAATCCAACTTCCGGTAAAGGTGGTGTCACACAATCAAACGTCCGTCTATTTCCAGCACAGCAACCTCTAAAAACGTCCACTCTAGCCTACTTCCTGTATCATAGAGTCACAGTTAGTTTCGTTTCTGCTACGTAAAGTTTAGACTTGATTAACCACAGGAATGCAAAACAAAGTCACTTTTCAGCCATTTTCTCTAAAGGAAAGCTTTCATTTTACTTTTAAATCAAGCGGAATAGTTCATTAAAGGTTTCTACGCTTATCCGTACGTTTCAATTTCGCGTTCTTCTTTAAACCGGTAAGCGCTTATTCGTTTGTTACCTTGCTTGTAATCTCGGGGTTTCGCGGTGCTTCTTCTATAATCGATGTTAAACTTGATGTTAAAGAGGTCGGTAGATGACGAATTTATGCTGAATTCTCAGCCCGGCTGGTATCTGTAGTGCTGATTTGCAACTGCCCTCTTCACGGAAGGAGATCAAAGTGTAAACAAGCTTCCTCCGAAGCTTATCCACACCGATCTCAACTCCCCCTCAGGCTTGGCTGCTTGCTTGCCACCCCCCCGCCTGGGGAGTGCTGCGCTGGGCCAAATAAAGCCCAGACTGTCGTCAGATACCGCAGTACACTCTGCACAACTCGCAAAGTGTGTCAATTCGCCATTTTACTCCGACCGGAAGCCCCGCTGAAGAGTTTAACTTGATTGATGCATGGAGAACAAGAAATTTAAGAAAGAAAGATTTCACGTTTTATTCATAAAGACACAACTCTTGGTTGAGGATAGATATGGCGTGGATAACAACAACAATGATAAGGGAATTAACAGAGATTGAAATTTTGCCGAAAACATTTGCAGATCACAGCCTGTTAATATTATCATTTAAAGAGGTATCCAAGAAAAGTAGATGGAGACTGAACACTGGACTATTAAGGGACCAAGAGTTCAGTAAAAGAACTAAAAAGAAGATTCAAGAGTTTTTCAAAAGAAATATGCAACCAGACATGCCAATAGAAATAGGATGGGATGCGTTTAAGGCGTTTATAAGAGGTTGGTTCATTAACCAGGAGGCGTGGAAAAACAAGCAAAAAAAGATCAAATATGAGCAGATACATAAGCAGATTAAGCTAGAGGAAGAGAAAATGAGAAACGAAATGAGAAATAGATGGCTCAAGGAAAAACTTAAGAATATTACAACATAAACTGAATCTTCTCTTAATGCAAGAAATATCCCAAAAAATAGAGTATGCAAAGCAGTACTATTTCGAGAATGCAAATAAACCTACTAGGTGGTTGGCATATAAGCTGAGGAAGGAAAGAGAAAGTCAGACTATTGCAAAATTAAAAGATGATAGAGGTGAAGAAAAATATAAACTACAAGAGCTGAAAAGTATAGTGGAAAATTTTTATAAGAAGTTACACCAACAAGACCCACAAAATGTCCAGCAAATAGAGGAATACCTAACATCTAATAACAAGAGCCAATTCAGTATATACCAAAAAAACTTACTGAATGAGCCAAATTACAATGTGTGAAATTATGGAATCGGTTAAGAAAAAGAAAGAAATCTCCAGGTCCTGACGGCTTACCTGTAGAAATTTATCTGTTATTTGAAGAACAGATAAGCCTGCCTTTAGAAGAAGTATTCCAGAAAATAAGGAAATCAGGGGAAATACCAGACTCATGGAACCATGCAATTATTACACTATTTCGGAAACCAAATACGGAAGGAACGGAAATTAAAAATTACAGGCTGATATCACTATTGAATGCAGATGGAGATGGTGGCACGACGAGACGGTCGCACGAAAGTGTGTTGGCCACTTTCGGGTTTTCAAAAGGGTCTCCTGATCCATAGGAGACCCCTCACTGCCCCAGGGAAGGGGTGAGTGGGAGGCAAGGGGCTTGATCTGGAACCCTGTGGGCTGGCTGCTCATGGGGGAGACTCAGGAATTGCCCCCAACGCTGGACCTGAAGAGGAGACCTTTGCATGGACAAAGTCGTTGCTCCTGCACCAAGGGGTTTTTTTTTAGAAAATGCCGCTGAAGAAGCAATCTTGTGAGTAGGATTTTGGTTTGGGATACTGAATGACTGAACCCCATAAACTTTAGCACTAAAAGGGAGAAGCAAAGGCGGGTGGTTTTTCCCCCCGGGATTTTAACATCTAGCAAGCATGTTAAACACTAATGATTGGCAACAGTGAGTACAAGGCGATGCCTGGCGAGAAACGAGCCTTAGGTGTAGGGTAGCATGCGAAGTGCATTTCCAGTTTCTGTGTTGAGTGAGTGGTGGAGTTGGTGGGCCGAGGAAGAGTTTGGAATACCAGCTAACTATTGTGGGAAAGGGAAACAGGTGAAAGAGAAGCCGACTTGCTGGAAGTGAGCGGAGCTGATTGAGCCCCCTTAATCGAACTCAAATTTTTAACCCTATGGGTCAGGGTGGAACTCAGAGCCCCTCTGCAGCTATCTCAATTATTAACCCTATAGGGGCAGGGTGGAAATGGCGATAGATACAGCACAATGACCCCAATCCTCTCTTCTTTTCTGGCAGTAAAAGCAGTGAACTGAACATTAGAGAATCTCTCTACAAACCCCTTAAAGTGAAAGGGAAGTAAAATAAACTTGGGACTTAGCAGTATTGAAGGCTGGCTGCATTGTTTAAGAACTGGTGACTTTAAAGGGAAAAGAAGGAGCAAGATCTTATTTGTTTTTTTTCCTTTGGGTTAAAAGAGGTTGAGGGAGGAGGAGGGAATGGGGTGGTGGTGGCATAACTTGTGTTTTTGGAGTTGAAGATGTGGTGGTTAGAGAAGTCTAAATGAGCATCTGGTGTAATGTAAACAAATTCTGGGCAGTCAGCCAAAGACTGTATATGTTCCCAAACAATTGTATTGGTCTAAATAAATAAGTTTTGGGAAACAGGCCAGCAAATTTTGAAGGTAACAAAGTAAATTGGTGTATTGTAAACAAATTCTGGGCAGCTAGGCAAAGATTGTACATGTTCCCAAACAATTGTACTAGTCTAAGTAAATAAGGTCTGGGAAGCAGGCCAGCAAACAGTGAAGGTAACAAAGTAAACTAGTAAGGGGAGTGAAATAATTATTGGAGGAAAAGTAGGGTAAAAATTTTGCCAAAACTGAAATTTTAAAGGTAACGGGACATATTTATACAAGATGTCAAGTCAACCAGGACAAGCCACCCAACCTAAAGCTAAGATACCAGTCCCCTCACCTGGCCTTTCTACATCAGTCTCTGCCAAATTAGCAGGGGCAGCACAAAAGGAGATGCAAGCATTGGTGCAGGCCATGATCCAGAGTAGTATTAGCGAAGCTGTTGACCCGATTAAATTAACGATGGAAGAAATTAGAAATTCCATCCCTATGCAGTTGATCCCATCAAGATTGCCATGAAAGATATTACAGATCAGTTCTCTCAGAGTCTGCATGTACTACAGAAACAGATATTGAATAACACCAATAAGATTATGGAATTAAATACAGCAACAGGGAAAATTGAAACAAAGATGAAGGAAATGGAGAAGAAGGTTAAGGAGTCAGAGGAGAGAAAGAACACCTTGGAGCAAGATGTTATAAGATTGCAGGTCAAGAGGGCAGCATTTGTATTGAGATTTCAAAATGTGCCAGAAGAGAAAAATGAAGACCTTACCAACAAAATGGCAAAACTTTTGGCGGAGCATACGCATATGAGGAGATGGTCACCAAAGAAATAGATGAATTCAGCTTATGCAAGACGATACCAAGTGCCAAGAGAAATACAAATTTGGTTCCATAAGAGGGCGGTCAGAGATAAGATATTGAGAGAAGTGAACACATGGTCTTTGATGATGAATGAAACAGAAATTAACGTGTTGAAGGAAATCCCGTGGAGAGTTAGAGAAAAGAGGAAAGAGTACTCTGATTTGACAGCATTACTGAGAAATAACAGGATCAACTATAGATGGCTTTTACTGGAAGGCCTGATTTTTACCTTTAAAGGTAAGAGATGTAGAATAACACCAATGTTTAAGGCAACGGATTTCCTGGAGACTTATGGAGAAGAGTTGTTGGCGGAACAAGAAGAGAGGGAAGAAGGAGAGGAAGAGGAAGAAGAAGGAGAGGAGGAAGGAGGAAATTCACAGGGCACGGCTGCAGCGGTGCCAAAATCACAGAGATACAGAAGAAGATACGGAACAAGGAGATCACCAGTGAACACGAGGCAACAGGCAAAGGAGAAACAGGAACAGCAGAATCGAAACCAGGATGGATAAAGGGAAAATAAAGTTTATCTTGGTGAATGTAAATGGCTTAAATGGACCTCAGAAAAGGAGAAGAATATTTCATCAACTTAGAAAATGAAATTTGGATATAACATGTCTTCAAGAGACACATATTAGAAAAGGAGACGAAAAATATTTGAATGTTAAAGGACTGGGAAAAAATTTCATAGCTTCGGATAAAGAGAAGAAGAAAAGGGAAGTAGTTAACGTTTGTGAAAGAAAGACCTCCTCCAGCTGGAATTGATACATGCATTGCAGGATGGGAGAATTTTAATGGTGGCAATACAAAGACAGATAAAAGAATGCTTATTGTTAACATCTATGCCCCAAATCAAGAGACATTTTATGGTAGATTGAAGAATCTTATTACTCAGCAAGATTATCAGGAGATTTGTATTATTGGCGACTACAATACTGTATTTGACAAAAAGGTTGATAGGAAAACAAGCACTCAGGGAAAGAGGAGAGAAAGTAGTGAATTCTCAGATACATTATGTCAACTTCTGGAGGAACTGAGGCTGGTAGATGCTTGGAGACTAAGAAACTCCAAGAGACAACAATACATGTATTTTTCTGCTAGACATGATTCATGGTCGAGACTGGATATGTGCTGGATTTCGAGTTCGGCTATTAAAGACTTAATGGAGGCAGAGAGCAAAGCTGGAACCTATGTAGACCACAATCCTATCACTTTGGAATTGCAAGAGATAAGACCTAAAGGTAGATGGACATTGAATATTTCCCTCTTGAAGAATGAGAAGATGGTTAAAAAACTGCAAGAAGAATTCCAACATTTTTTCAGAGAAAATATTCAACCAAGTATGCCTTCGAAAGTGGTTTGGGATGCTTTCAAAACATTTGCTAGAGTACAATTGGTAAAAGAATCTGTGCAATGGAATAAACAGAGGAAACAAGAATATGCTAATCTTAAAAAAGATATTCTGATGCAAGAAGAGAAATTAATGAAGAATCCAAACTGGTTGGAGGCAAAGTCCAGGCTTAAGCTTTTACAACATGACATGAAATGTCTACTTACACATGAGCTAGCCAAGAAGTTGACATTTGCTAAGCAAAATTTTTTCGAAAATGCTAACAAACCTACAAGGTGGCTTGCCTATAAAATTAGGCACCAAAAGGAGAAGGCCTATATAAAAGCTCTTAATAAACAGGATGGAACGGAAACAAATCAACACCACGAGATGAAAGCGATAGTAGAGAGCTTTTATAGAGACTTGTACAGGAAAATGGATGTAAATATAAAACAAATAAAGGGATATTTAGAACACATCAACAGAGGAAACTTACAGAAGATCAAAGAAGGATACTTGTCAGGCTCAATAGCAAGTAAGTCCAGGCATTCTTCTTAAGAAAGATATGCTTTATTGGAATACAAGGATGTTGCCCACAGTAATAACGCTATTTGTCAGGAATGCCCGTCTAGGCCAGGCCAAGTGCAATTATAGTATGATGCAAAGCCGGACTAGCAAATGCTCTTAGCACGTGCGTGGGAAAACTCCCGGCAGGGTGTTACTTAATGACCAGGAGAACTACCCCTCCCACTGCCTAGTCATGTAGGACTGGAAAATTTCCTTGGGCTGAGAAACTACTCCAAAGCCTCCTTGTCAAGGCCACTCCGATAACAGGCGGCAAAGAAGAGTTCTCTCACAGTTGCAGCTGGCAAACTATGCACAAGCGTCAAAGCAGGAAGCGATACAAGAAACAATGAATACAGTGTACTTGGCAGCTGAAAGGATCATGGCTGTCTTCTGACAATAGTAAACCAACCTATTATGATGATGGAATTAGTAGAAGCATTACGGTGGCAGAATAAAGATAAAGTGCCAGGCCCAGATGGATTGCCAATAGAGTTTTATTTGACATTTGAAGAACAATTTCTCCCCCACTTCAAAGAGATTTGTAACAAGGTAATGGAAAATGGAGATATACCAGACTCATGGAGAGAAGCAGTGATTTCTTTAATACATAAGTAAGGCTCTGATGAAAAAGAAATTAAGAACTATAGACCAATATCACTTTTAAATGTGGACTATAAGATTTATGCCTCAATATTAGCAGATAGACTAAAAAAAACACTATCCAGAATGATTCGTAAAGATCAAGCGGGCTTCATACCTAAAAGGCAAATAAAGAATAACTTAAGATGCATTATAGATGTAATAGAGTATTATGAAGCACATCCAGAGAAGCCACTGGCCTTGATATTTCTAGATGCAGAGAAGGCTTTTGATAATGTGAGTTGACTGTTTATAATGGAAACATTGAGAGCAGCAGAGGCGGGAGTGGACTTTATCAACATGATTCAGGCCATTTATATTAGACAACATGCCTCAGTTATGGTTAATGGGGATTGGACGAAAAACTTTGAGATTCAAAAGGGTACAAGACAAGGTTGTCCTCTTTCACTATTGCTGTTTATTTTTGCTTTAGAAATATTGAATGATGTAGTCAGAAATGAAAACCAGATTATTGGTTTTAAGATGATGGGAGAAGAGTATAAGCTATTGGCGTTTGCAGATGACTTAGTATTTATACTGGAGAATCCACTGTCTTCAATAGTTAAATTGAAGAAGGTACTTTATGAGTATGGCCTGGTGGCAGGCCTGCGAGTAAATGTAAACAAAACAAAGATTTTAGATAAGAATATGGGAATGGATCAGAAGGCCAAACTGCAAGAAATCTCAGGCTTTCAGATACAAGAGAAAATAAAATATTTGGGAATTATGATGGCAAACAGATGTAGCGCATTTCAAGAGAATAACTATAAAGAGCTTCTGAAAGCAACAAAACGATCTAGAAAGATGGAAAAAATCTGCAAATATCTTTAATGGGACGAATTGCGCTGATCAAAATGAATATCCTTCCCAGATGGATATTTTTATTTCAGACAATCCCTATCCTATAAAATCAAAAAAATTTCAAAGATTTGGACCAAGTAGTTTCAAAATTTGTATGGAAAGGAAAATGACCTAGAATACGATTGAAGGCTCTACAAGATCTGAAAGAGAAAGGTGGCTTCGGACTTTCACACTGGAAGTTGTATTACAGAGCGGCGGTATTAGCATGGATTAGGGAATGGATTGTATTAGAGGATAAGAGACTACTGAAACTAGAAGGCCATGACCTTATGATGGGCTGGCACACGTTTTTATGGTATGGAAAGGCCTCATCGCATAAGTATTTTAAGCAATACTGGTTGCGGGCTTCATTGTTAAAAGTTTGGGAAGGTATATATAAGCAGTTTTTTACAAGGAACTCAAAGCTAATTGCTCCCTTGGAAACATTCACACTACCTAACGTTTATGATGAAGATAAACCTAGAAGGTACTTGGACATTTTAGACTCCAAGAATGAGCTGAAACCACTAGAAGATCTATCATGGTGACAAAGAGCACAAATAGAATCTAGATATTCAAAAGATAAGAAAATTGGCTTTCACATGAACTTGACTGAGATGGAGAAGGGGTTGCTTGCCCTAGAAATTTATAAAAAGAGCCTATACATTACTGCTCAATGAGATGATGTTAGAGGAGACAGTTAAGGGAAATATGATTCAGTGGGCTCAAAATGTAGGACATAATATAGATTTAGAGCAATGGGAGCAACTGTGGAAGAAAAATGTAAAGATTACAAAGGCTGTACCATATAAAGAGAATTTATATAAAATGTTTTACAGATGGTATATAACGCCGGAAAGGTTGGTGAAATGTAATAGTAAATGCTCAAATAAGTGCTGGAAATGTGAAAATAAGATGGGATCATTCTACCATATGTGGTGGGGGTGTGAAATAAGTAAAAAATATTGGATTTGGATTCACAGGTACTAGGCAAGGCTATACCATTCACACCGGAGGTATTATTATTGAGTATTTTGCCGAAAGATTTTAATAGGGATGATAGATACCTTGTTGTATATCTACCTGCAGCTGCAAGAATTTTGTATGCGAAATATTGGAAAACCACACAGACACTTACGAAGCAAGAATATGTTCACAAAGTTTTAGAAGTAGCAGAAATGGACAAGCTGATGTTATTGATGAAAGGACTACCTGACTCCACATTCCAGAATACAAGGACACAGTTTTATAACTGGTGCAACAAGTTGGAATAGGCTGATATTGTTGAGGGCAAATATAAGGTGTAACATAAATATGCACCCCAGAGGAAGGAAAGGAATGGACAAGAGATATACTCATTTTTAGTAATGTTAATGTTTACTAAGAGGCTTCGGTTAGCTGTTAAGTAAGAACATGTATTACCCCCATTTATGTTTTGTGGTAAGTGTTGTTTGTCTGTATTGTATTGTATTGTTCTGTTATATGTAAAAAAATTAATAAAATTCTGTCCCTTGGGGCAGTTAAAAAACAACAACAACTATTGAATGCAGATTATAAAATATTTGCAAGTATATTAGCAACTAGATTGAAAAAGGTGCTTTTACAAACAATTCATCAAGATCAGTCAGGATTTCTTCCAAAAAGGCAGATGAAAACTAATTTACGTATAATCATCAATGTTTTAGAGTACTATGAGTGTCACCCAGGAAAACAGATGGCTTTGATGTGTTTAGATGCAGAAAGAGCTTTTGACAACTTATCATGGAAATTCTTGTTGCAAAAACTGGCAAGATGGGATTGTGGATCACAGTTTTTGACCATGATTGGTGCAGTTTATGAAAAACAATATGCTAAGGTTGCCATAAATGGAGATATAACCCAGAACATAGAAATACAGTAAGGAGCAAGACAGGGTTGTCCATTATCTCCTTTAATGTTTATTTTTGCTTTAGAAACATTGAATGATCTGGTGAGAGAAAATGAACAGATAAGAGGTTTAAAAGTAAAAGGGGAAGTACTTGCTTTTGCAGATAATCTTTTATTTATACTATATAGCTCATTTGATGGAGATAATAAAAGAATATGGTCAGGTAGCTGGTCTCAAAGTGAATACTGCAAAAACCAAACTCGTAACAAAAAACTGCACACTGGATATTATCCAAGAAATAGAAAAAATTACTGCGATGGAAGTTGAGAAAAAATTTAAATGTCTAGGTATAATTCTATCTAATAAATGTAGTACATTAGTAGAGGACAATGATAACAAATTGGTAGAAGAAATTCAGAGAGATCTCAATAAATGGAAGGATATGCATTTATCACTCCTGGGAAAAATTGCAACGATAAAAATGAATATATTACCAAGATTTTTGTTCCTAGCCCAAAATATACCAGTATTAAAGAGAACACAATATTTTGATGACCTCAATAGAATAACTAGACAATTTATATAGTATCCAAAAAGAGCACAAATAAAGATAAAAACATTACAAGATAGAAAGGAAAGAGGCGGACTGGGAGTATGAAATTGGAAACTATATTATCAAGCGGATTCATTGTGCTGGATAAAAAATTGCTTAACATTAGAAAATATGAGATCCTTAAATCTAGAAGGTCATAATCTGTGCATGGTTGGCATGCTTATATATAGTATGGGAATGATAAGGTCCACTCCAACTTTCAGCATCATATCCTTAGGGGGGCATTGATAAAAATATGGAATGATATTAAAGAATGATTCTATAGGAAAACACCTAGATGGGTATCTCCATTGGAGGCATTTATTAAGCCATCGTTTATTACTGAATATAATAGAGAAAGCTATGAGGTGCTGCTTGACAAAAACAGTAATTTGAAATCAGAAGAGATCCTTTTTGAAAAATATAACATTAAATTATCTTGGTGGGAAAGTACTCAATTAAGGTCCAGATATAATAAAGATGCTGTTGGCGGTTTTTATGTGACAAAAAACGAGTTAGATAAAATCTGGTTGTCTTCAAATGATAAATTGGTGCAAAAAATATATAGATTTCAATTGAAGAATTATCTGGGAGATGAAATAGTTAAAACACCAATGATTTCTTGGATGCAAGATATAGGCCGTAATATAGATACAGAGGAGTGGGCTAAAATTTGGAAAAAGTTAAAATATATGAGATCAAGAGCGTATAAAGAAAATATCTATAAAATCTTTCATTGTTGGTATTGGTCGCCAGATAAAATTGCTAAATGTCAGCAAGCAAATGTATCAAGCAAATGATGGAAATGTAAGGCAAATGTTGGAACCTTCTACCATAGGTGGTGGAGGGGCAAGAAAAGCCAAATATTTTGGCGAATGATACAAAAAATAATTTTAGAAATCATGAATACTGATGTAGTGTTAACACCAGAGGTTTATTTGTTACGTTTAATCCCAGAGTGCTATATTAAACAGAATGTATATATGTTGATGTATATAATAGTATCTGCTAGAATACTATGGGCTAAATATTGGAAATCGGATAAAATATCCTCTGAAGAAGAAATATCACATAAGTTAATGGAAATCACGGAAATGGATAGATTATGTTATTACAAGGCAAAGGATGATGTATTTAATAAAAGGTGGTTAAGAGTGTATACATGAATAAATAATAAGAAGGAAAAATAGGCTCAAATGTATGTAAGTGAAATGATGATGTGGATGCAGTGTATAGATTGTAAAACCTATAAGCAAAGTTATAAAAAAAACCTATGGGAATGATGCAACAGGAAAGGAAGAAAGCATGGGTTGGGCAGAGATGCTTAACCCTTCCCCTACCTGCCCCATCCTTTACAGTCCCTGGCCCAGTGGATTTGGAAAGCCCAGCTGAGAAGGGGTGGCAGTGGGAAAGACTGAAGCACACTTTTCCAGTTTCTGCTTCTTCTCACCTTCAAATCGCTCCTCTCCCCTCTCATTTTTCTTCTGTTGGCGGATTTTCTAGACCCAGGTCTGCTGCTAGATATCTAAAAGAAGCCCTAAAAGAAGACCAAGGAGAAAGTCTGTGATGCTCTGAGGAAATTAGCTAAATTTGCTAATTTCCCTTTCTTAGCTCAATGGAAAAAACAGGAAAGGTATCTTGGTGCTTGGTGCCTCCTCCCAATTCAGGCAGCCAATTTATCTTAATTACTGTTTGGCTGAGGAAATTTTAGCATCTGAGTAAACAAATATCTCACACTCCTTTAACTAAAGGATTTCTAAAACAGATGTTAAAGGGTCATACTCAGAAGATGGATATGACAGATGGCTACGCCAGGTTTATTACATTAGCTGAGTGCCACAAAAATAACCTAATACAATTAACACAACTACTGAGTATTGTTGCTTGAGAAACCAATAAGGTAAAACAAACTTTGGCATATTTCTTGTCAGGAATAGTTTTTATGCTATTCATATAATACAAGTATCTATTGTGACTATGGTTGCCATCCTCCAGGTGTGGCTTGGAGATCTCCTGGAATTACAGCTGATCTCTAGACTACAGAGATCAGATCCCCTGGAGAAAATGGCCGCTTTAGAAGTTGGACTCTATGGCATTATATTCCGCTGAACTTCCTCCCCTCTTCAAAACCCTGTATCTCCAGACTATATTCCAAAATCTCCAGTAATTTCCCAAGCTGGAGTTAGCAACTCTAATTGTACATTTTGGCAATATAAAGTATCCTCCTGTGACCGTGATCCTGTGGTCCAAAACACAGCAAAGCCCATGGAGTCCTTTTGCCCACAGGAAGGTACCTGGCAGGCCATAGCCACAGTGGTGCAAAAAGGGGGGGGCAGTGCCCCCATCAATCATTTGGCATGCCCCTCTACTCAATACTAGGGGTTGGTGTGAAATCTATCACAAGTGTTTCAAGTGTAAATTATCTATGAAAAAAGCCCAAGGAAAAAACCCACGGTCATAAATGCTCACAGGAAAAATACCCAAATGGAAAAATGCCCCCATAGAATACTGCTCACATGGGGGAAAGACCATATACCAAAAAGCCCACACAGAAAAAATATCACACAGAAAGAAGCCCACATGGAAAAATGCCATAGATATTTATAATTTAGGGGGTGAGGCATTGAGAAGTTGTATGTCAGACACCTAGGCGATTAGCTCCTGACCCTAGCTCTTAAAAATGCAGCCTTACCTTTGAAAATAGACACCTTTCCACACCACATGATCAGGTCCCAACTGGAATAGGTACTTGGCAATTCCCTCTCAATCAATTAAGGACCATTTTCCAACGGGAGAACAATGGTCCAGCTTAACTCCAGGCCACAGAAGTACAGACAAAATGGCAGCTTCTACTCAACTAGAGGGGAAACTTCCAATATCGTGCTAAGAATTCTTTAATATGATCTCTAACCTCGAAGAAAACATCGGAAAGAAATTCCTTGCCTCACTTGCACCCATAATAGAGCAACTGGTAGCTATGAAAAAGAGCCTGAAGGAAGTCACAATATGGCAGAATCAGCATTTGAACAAACTATGGCATCGCAAGAGAACATCAGGCATCTCCAAACTTTTTAGGAGTGGGCAAGAGAGAAAATAATGCTTTTGAAAAATAAGTTGAAAGAAAAAAAATTGAAATTTCAAGGCCTACAGGAAAACTTAGATGGTGAGTTGGACTTAAGATCTTTTTATACTACATGGCTGGCGCAATCTTTGGAGCTAGAGGAAAACGTGACTCCAATCATTGATAAAGCATACCGGCTAGGTCCCTTGAATAAATGTAATGTGAATGTTCCTAGAGACATTATGGTTTCATTTCCTGATACATGCACAAGAGAAGTTATCTTGAAGAAATCCAGATCTGAAGAAGGTATTTTATTTCAAGGCAAATGTATTATAGTACTTCTTGACCTCTCAACGGAAACACTTCAAAGAAGAAAAGATCTAAAACCAATTATTGACAAACGGAATGAGAACAGAGTATAGTTCAGATGACTTTCTCCCAGTAACCTGTTCATGATACATCAAGGCCAAAGACTGGTCGCTAAGGACTTGGACTCTGGATACAGCTTGTTAACTGCACTTCACATAGAAACTTCTAGACTTTCTTCACCAGTGTCAGAGCATTCACAAGCCTCATCCTCTTCAACTACTTTTAAACATCTAAAGAAGAGGAAATCTTAAGTATAAACTCAATTATAACATTAAGTTCTTCTTAAGGGAGTGGTGGCGCAGGCAGTAAATTACACCTGCTATAACAGATAACTTGCGTGCTATTGCCTTACCCATTCCTCTTTTGCTCCTCTTACCAGCCCACTCCTTCAGCCACTGTGCCCTGCCAGAATTTCTCGCAAATGGCTTTCTCTCTTGGTGGGACCTGCCTCTGACCAAGGCCTTGGCACTCACCCAGAGCCTCTTTTTAGAGCTCGTTGTATTTATTTCTGCAACAAGCCTTATTTCTAGTATTTTATATTGTTATTTTAGGATTAAAACATGCCATATTCATGTGAAACAATTTGTGTTGTGATTTATCAAGTATGATTAAATAATAATTTCGCTATGTTATTAGTAAAGTAGTACATTACTATTCGTAAAGTAGTTCATATACTATACATTACTATACAAAAGTGGCCTGTTTGAAGAGGGCTTTAATGCTCTTGAGTATAAAGGCTTGGAAGGGAAAATACAGGAGATAAAAGTGACCATTTTGTTATCAACAAACTTTATTAAGAAGGAAAAACAAGAGGTTTCCAGTTTAAGTGTTTCACTGCTTGGTCGCATCCCTGTCTTGCTCTGATGGGGTTATGCCAAGACTTGGCTGACGGGAGGGGTCCGAGAGTGTCCTGGACCCTCCTGGGGTCTCTGTAGGAGGCCCTCAGCCTGGAGAGCTGAGGAAAGCCTCTTCCAAAGTGGCGGCTAAGGAATTGAGGCTCACCTTTATCTCCGAAAGGTCCCATCGCTGCAGACCCAGCATGGCGCCGACAGATGACTGCCGGACCAGCGGACATGATCAAAAGTTTTGAAAGGCTTCTAAAAGACTTCCAAGGCTTCAAAGCATGAGTTAAGCAATGCTCAGGTGATTTAAGTGAACAAAAGAGCCTTGGCAGCAATTAGAAGCACCTAAGGGAAAAGCGGCAGGGGGGAGGGAGAAGCTCAAGAATTCACCCCCCCATCTAAAGCAAGACGGTTTTAAAATGGAACTAAAAAAGCTTTGAATTAAGCTAAATGCATTAGAGGATTAGCAAAAACAAAAGCTGCATAATACTGAAAAGCTAACTTTTACTTTGTTTTGGGAAACTTACTTCTTGTTGATATTATGGCTGGGAGAGGGCAGAAGCCGGGTCTGGAGAAAAAAAGTCAACCGGCAATAGCCTACCAACGACTCCCTCCCACAACCAGGAAGTAGCTGTAGATATGTCTACACTGTTGGCGAATGCACTGCTTCCCCTAATAGAGCAGATGACTAACCTCAATGCTAAAATGGATAATATGACTCAAATGGACAGAAGGACTTCAGTAACCGAAAAGAAGTAAAAAAAATGGAAAAACAGACAGAGAGTATCAATAAAAGAGTGGATGAAGCAGAAAAAGAGAGATCCTCCAATAAAACTCGATTAATACAGCTCCAGCTGAAAAGATCCATGTACATCCTACGTTTCCAAGGGATCCCAGAAGAAAAGAACAAAGACTTAAAGGCTCTCTTAGCAGAGACTTTGGCTCGAATAATGGATTACAAACAGGAAGATTTACTGAAGGAGATGGACTGGGCTTACAGGTCTTATCCAGACTTTATTAAAAAAAAATAAACTCCCAGGAGAAATATGTTTGAAATTCATGAGAAAGTCTACCTGGTGCTGAAATCTACACAGGGGAAACCCTTAAAAATCAAGAATGAAGTGATAAAAATCTTGAAGGATATCCCCTTTGAAGTTAGAAAGTGGAGGAGACTCTACAGGGAGCTTACTCTCTCTCTACAGAAGAAAGGGGTCCCTTACAGGTGGTTATTTCCCAAAGGATTGTGTTTCAAATATGAAGACAGAAAGTACTGTTCCTAAGGCCAAAAAGTTTGTGGATCAATATTGTAATTTAAAGCAACACAACAAAGATAAGAAACCTAAAAAGGATGAGGAGGAAGAAGAGGAAGAAGAATCCTACTCACAGGATTTAGCAAGCAGTAATCCAAAACTCTTTAGTTCTTCAGATACATCGGAGTCAGAGAAAGGAGCAGCTGCTCCCAAACCCCGAGGAAAAAAGAAACTCAAGAAGAAAAGAACCTAAGACTAAGATAATAATTTTGCTAACCAGTCAGTTTATGCAACTTTATTATTTTTTTGTTAAATTTTTATAAGCAATAATAACTTTGTAACATTAGGTGACAATGAAATATATATAACCAGATCGTGTCACCGTGTTAATCTTCTCCTCCCTATATCCAGTACTTTGTCCACAGTTAGGGTTTAGTTTCCTTTCCCCATCCTTGTAGAGTATGTTGTATTAGTTTTTCTTCCCTATTTCCCATAGGTTTTAGAAGTAGGGATTTAGTAACCTTTCCTCATATCCTGTAGTAATGCAAAATCAATAAAATAAGAAAAAGAAGGAAAAACAATAACTGCAGAGATTAAACTCTATATAGAAATATTTTGAAATAAAATTAAATACTTTAAATTTATTAAGTTACCATTTGTCAACCTTTGTAATGTTGGCATGAAGTAATTTCAAAAGTAAAGACAGAAAAATGTTAAATTATGTATAGGCTGTCTTGTATACACAGCTTCCGAACAACTATATGGCTTGAAATTCTTCAAATGCTTAATATTATTTACTTATTTTGTTATTAAGCAATAAATCGATTTCGTAGTTCAATTTCCATTTACTTGTATTTTAACTAATACAGTGTGGTACACCCAGTGACCGTGACAAAAGACTACATAACCCTAATAGTAAAAGCAACAATTATTTAACAACAATATTTAAATAACATTGGGGAAAGTACCACCCCTTGGGGCACTCTGCAAACCAGTGGGTGCCTTCAGGACAGCTGTTCCCTAATGCCACCCTTTGTCCCTGACCCTGAAGGAATGAGGAAAGCCATTGCAAGGCAGACCCCTGAATCCCAGTGTTGGTGAGGTGGACAATCAGTACTGATGGTTAACCATGTCGAATGCTGCCAAAAGCAACACCATCAAACTGCCCCGATCCAGATGCCTCTGGAGGTCGTCCGTGAGGGTGACCAGTGCCGTGTCCATTCCATGGCCTGGATGAAAGCCAGACTGGAAGGGATCTAATGTGGAAGTTTCATCCATAAAACCTTGCAACTGGATTGCCACCACCCTCTCAATTAATTTGCCCAGGTAGGGCAGATTGGAAACCAGCCAATAGTTAGCTAATTTGGCTGGGTCCAGAGATGTTTTTTTAAGGAGGAGGCACACCACTGCTTCCTTAAGTGCCCTAGGGAACAGTCCCTCAGACAGAGACTTGATGATGATTTCCCTTATGGCACCTTGTAATTCATCGCAACCAGCTTTAATTAGTCATGATGGGCATGGGTCAAGGCTGCAATTGGTAGGGCGTACAATTTTTCTGCACTTTACTCTGTAGAGCCTGCTTGGACAACGTGTCCACCTGTTAGTATGGAACATTTGCAACCCTGGCCTCCTGCTTTGGCTGCAGAAGTTAAGAGGCTTGTAGCCTAGTTAACGTTGGAGAAGGCTCCTGGGAGTGATTTGATTTTTCCAGAGATTATTAAATTGGATATTGACTGGTGGGCTCCTGTCTTAGCATAACTTTTTACCCATTAAGATCAAACTGCTCAGATTCCTAGTGACTGGGGTATGGCTGTTATCATTCCAATATATTAAAAAGGAGTAAGATCCAGCCCTTCAAATTATTGCCCAATCAGCCTACTCAATGTGGTAGGCAAGTTGTATGCCAGACATTTATGTTGAAAATTATGGGTTTGGATCAGTAAGGAGAACATCCTAGTGGAGGAACAAGCAGGATTCATAAGTGCCTGATCAGTGCCTGATTCTGTGCCGTTTAGTGACTGCCACTTCCAGACCTCACGGAGCACTATATGTAGCTTTTGTAGATTATAGGATGGCATTCAATAGTATATCATGTAGTAGGCTTTGGTCAAAACTTGAAACCTCCTCAATAGACTGCAGACTGTTTGCTCTTATTCAGGCACTTCAGTCTGTGAGATGCATTCCACGAGGGCATTTGTCCCACAAGATCCCAGTTAGGAGAAGAGTGAAACAAGTCTGCATCCTTGCCCCCTTATTATTTAACTTACATATAAATTCTGTGGTCTAGACATTATCCAACCCTGATTTCCATCCACCAAATCTGGCCAATAGATCAATCCCTGCACTTTTGTATGGGCCATCTTGTCCCACACTCAAATGGGGTTGAGAAGAGCCCTACGGGCTCATGGTTTGCTGTAAACAGGAACACTTAACCACTAACTTTACTAAAATTAAAATACTCATTTTTGTCAAAAAGCCTATCAAACACAGGTGGTTGATCAATGGCCATAGGATAGATCAAGTTAAAACATTTAGCTACTTAGGCGTTACATTCCAGTCTTCCAGTTTGGGGGGGGCAGCACATTTCTCTCAGGTTATGGAGAACAGTCCTGGCAACTTTAAGATTTTTCTTCACAAAAGGGTCTTCCATATTCCACATGTGTTGAAAGTTTTTCAGGGTAAGGTGGTCCCACAGATCATGCATGGGTCATAGGTTTTCCTGTGTAATAACTATTGTAAGTTGGAAGTGGTCCAGTTTACATTTTTAAGACTACTTAATTACTTCACTGTGCTCCCAATGCCATACTCAGGTTAGAGGCATATGATATATGTACATATTCCATACTAGCAGTAAAGCCCGTTGTAAAAGCAATACAACAAGCTCTAGAAAGATATGATGTGTAATGAATGCTGGAAGCAGATTAGGTACATATTGGTAGTATGTAATAAAAAGGCACAAATGTGGAAGTAAAGTCTCACATACCTTATGTAACATGTTTCACAATAACTGGTGTCCAAGGTCACAAATGTGGGCCAGAAAATGGAGCACACAGGGCTCTGTGATTTCTAGAACTGGGCAGTCTGCAAAGTCATTTTATGTTCTGGGTGTGGTTAAAGTTTCCCCCCACTCGCAGGATTTATCCCAGTGTCACACACTCTCTGTTTTTTTTTTAATGTATATGTCATTCTCTACTTCAGCCAGTTGTTCCCGATCTCCTCCTGTTTGTGTATGCCTACGTAGATCTGTCTGTGGCTGTGGCTGTATTTCTGCTTTGCAGCATGCCTCAGGTTTTTGACTTCCTGTTTTCTGTGTGTCTGGACCCATCCTCTATCTCTGCTTGTGTGTGTATCCACTGTCTTTTTTGTGATAACTTGGGCAGGTCACGTCCCCCCCCGCCTCCACCACACTGATAGTTGTTTACTTGGCATTTTTTTTTTCCATTCTGGAAAGTGTTGCCTCAGCAAACTTCACTTGGAGGCTAAAGACAGAGGGTTTTGTCCCCTGAGGGAATCAATTGTTGTCTGGCAAGGAGAGTGAAGACAGTAGCTATGTTCATCAGAGCAAAGCAACCAGCTTCTGAGGAAAGTTTTGGTGGGCGCTGCCTCTGTGGGCGGGACTCAGGCAATGCAGCCAGTGGATAGGGACAGTTTCTGAGTGACACTTCATGGAACCAACTGATTTAGAGGTGTGTGGAATGTTCAGAAAGTTCCACCCCCACTACTCAATTATATATAAAGAGAGATGTGGTCATACTTCTAAATTTCATAAATATGCCAGATAGTACAATTTTATATGTGAACTAAGATAGAACATAAGAACATAAGAGAAGCCAATAAGAGAAGATAGAAAGTAATACATTCATGTTGATACAGTAAAATAAGTTTAGGTTTGATAAGAAAGGGATGGCATGCATGCGCTAAATCGTCGGACGCTGATACTCCCAGCTCTCCCTTAACCTAAGGTATTTACAGCTCAAAGGAATGTAAACAGCCAAACTCTGACACATAATTAGGTGAAAGGAAGGGAATAAAGCAAAAGAGCAACAAGGGCTCCAGATGGCAAGTGATAAGACCTTTATTTACTGCTTCTTCATAAGGCAACGCCCAGAGCAGCAAAGGGCTAACTCACCAAGTCTTAATTAAATGACTAAGGATGGCAAAAAACATCAAAGAATTGTCAGAACAAATAGCAACTCTTCAAAACATAGTCCTAGCATCTCAGGACAAAATTAGTGAAGAAATTAAGATTGTACGAGAAGATGTGGCTAAGATAGGGAAAGAAATAGCTGGCATCAAGCAAACAGCTAACTATGCCAAAGAACTGGCTTTGGCAAACGAACAGAAGATTGCCTCTTTAACAAATCAGATTAACGTTCTCTCAGACCGAAATAGGAGGGCCAATTTAATACTGACAGGAATTTCTGAAGAGATATCTGCCAAGAATTTGGAAGAAACACTAGGGGAGTGGCTGCAAACTAATGGCGTCAAGATTCAACCAGAAGAAATTGAAAGAGCACACCACCTCCAAGGAAGGGGTAAGAGAGGGGATCCTCGAGAAGTCATTATTAAGTTTTCCAGAGAAAAAATCCAACAACAAATATATAAAGAATTAAAAAAGAAGAAGGATTTGAGTTTCAGGGGAAGGAAAGTTTGGGTGAGGCAGGATTTCTGCCAGGAAACTCTTAAGAAAAAGAACTTAATGCGTCCTTATGCCCAAAAACTCCATACAATGTAAAATTTACTTGGGGCTACCCATCCTCAATAATCATATTCCAAGAAGGGAACAGATTAATGGCATGGAATGTCTTGGAGGCCAAAGAGCTGCTTAAACGACTCGGAATCAATACAGAAGACATGAGAGAGCAGGAAATGGAACATAGTCCTGAGATGCTAGGACTATGTTTTGAAGATAAAGCTTGGTACAGGCACGGAAAAAGGAACTTCAGAGAGAGGAGAAAAACATCCCAGGAGAGAGTCACTAGAAGGAACCACCTAAAGGGAAGTATGCAAGCATAATTGAGCTAATGTTAATATTTGCAAAGTATTAAGGGGGAGGAAGGGGATGTGTACATTCCATGAAGTGGAGAGAGGGGAGGTTCTATTCTCCCCATAAGTTTTCTCAACCACAGGGAAGGGAGGGGAAGGGGAGGGGTAGACTTATAAATTGCTTAAAAGGCCCACAGCCACGGGAACCCAAAACCCAGAATCATAAAGAGTATGGATAGTACAATAAGACTACTTACACTGAATGTCAATGGGTTAACTTCAAATCTTAAAAGGTACAGGATAGCTAAGCTGGCAAAAGACCAAAAGACTGATGTCCTATGCCTACACAAAAAGGATAGTAAGCTGCTACTAAATGACTCGACCTGGAAGATACTAGCAGAAGCCAGAAGCGATGCTAAGGGCAAAGGAGTAGCAGTATTGATTCATAAGAAATTTAAACTAGAGGATGTGGTAAAAAAGGTGGATAGGAATGTTAGATATTTGCTAGTAAGATTTAAAATGGATGGTAAGAAGTTTACAATAGCAAACATTTACACCCCAAACAAAGGGCAAAAGAAATTTCTGTGTAAAATATTAAAAAAAACTAAACAATTCTCGGAGGGAGAAATTATTATAGCAGGAGACCTAAACATAGACATAACAAAAGATAAATTAATTAAGTTGGGAAATCGGGGTCTGAAAGAGGTACATGATCTTATGGGGTACCAACCCAAACCCACACATATATCTAGTAGACATAAAACAGCATCATGTATAGACTACATAATATTAGAAAAAATAGTAACATTACTATTAAAGAATTCACAAATCATCTGATTTGGATATCGGACCATGCTCCAATAAGTATAGAAATAGAATTTACCCAACAACCAATAAAAATAACTTGGAGGTATAATAATCTAATAATGGCCACAGAAAGTGATAGACAATATATGTCTGAGCAGATAAAGCTGTGCTTTGAGGAAAATAGTGGAATGGTTCCCGTTAATACCCTATGTCACTTGGTGGACTTAGATCCAACAATTTGCCCTCCTCTCCTCTATATGAGGGCTACTGGTCTCCAACTGATTATATCATTCAATTTAGTGATAAATGGGGAGGATCTGTAGATCAGTGGAAGAGCATCTGCTTGGCATGCTGAAGGTCCTAGGCCTTAAGAACATAAGAAAAGCCAATGTTGGATCGGGCCAATGGCCCATCTAGTACAACACTCTGCCACACAGTAGCCAAAAATACCAGGTGCCATCAGGAGGTCCAGCAGTGGGGCCAGGACACTAGAAGCCCTCCCACTGTTGCCCCCCCCAAGCACCAAGAATACAGTGCATCACTTACCCCAGACTGAGAATTCCTATCTATACCTTGTGGCTAATAGCCACTGATGGACTTCTGCTCCATATGCTTATCTAATTCCCTCTTGAAGCTGTCCATGCTTGTAGCTGCCACCACCTCCTGTGGCCGTGAATTCCATGTGTTAATCACTCTTTGGGTGAAGAACCACTTCCTTTTACCTGTTCTAATCCAAGTGCTCAGCAATTTCATTGAGTGCCCATGTTCTTGTATTGTGAGAAAGGGAGAAAAGTACCTCTTTCTCTGCCTGCGACATCCCATGCATAACCTTATAAACCTTGATCTTGTCACCCCTCAGCTGTCATTTCTCCAAGCTAAAGAGCCCCAAGCGTTTTAACCTTTCTTCATAGGGAAGGTGTTCCAACCCTTTTATCTTTCTAGTTGCCCTTTTCTGCACTTTTTCCAATGCTATAATATCCTTTTTGAGGTGTGGTGACCAGAACTGTACACAGTACTCCAAATGAGGTTGCACCATTGATTTATACTGGGGCATTATGATACTGGCTGATTTGTTTTCAATTCCCTTCCTAATAATCCCCAGCATAGTTTTGGCCTTTTTCATTGCAGTTGCACACTATCTCAACGTTTTTATTGAGTTATCTACTACAACTCCAAGATCTTTCTCTTGGTCAGTCTCTGCAGTTTGGACCCCATCAATGTGTATTTATATTTAGGATTTTTGGCTCCAATGTGCATCACTTTGCACTTGGCCACATTGAACCCATTTGCCACATTGATGCCCACTCACCCAACCTCAACAGATCCCTTTGGAGTGCCTCACAATCCTCCCTGTACAATTTTGTGTAATCTGCAAATTTAGCCACTCCCAGCTCCAAATCATTAATAAACAAGTTAAAATATTACAAGCGGATATGGATATGATTTGTAGAACATATTCAGAGTTTGTGAGAAAAGAATCTCCCAGGGGAAATATTTGTTGCAAAAAGATCAACAAGAGACTTGATACTTAAAGCAACAACTGGGACAATATTAAAAATCTCAGAGGATTTTTTTCTGAAAGATGTTCCATTTGAAATATGGAAGAAGCGGAAGCAATACAGAAATATTACAACATTTCTTCAAGGAAACAACACTCAGTATCTACGGATTTTACCAGAAGGACTTATTTTCAATTATAAAGGCAAAAAGGAAAAGATTGATTCTCTTATCAAAGCAGAATTGTTCCTGAAACAGCATCAGAATTCAAAAAAGAAAATGAGAAAGCAGGGAAAGACAAGGCTCCAGAAGAAAAAAGCGAGCAACAGGAGACAACTAGCGACAGTTCCTCTTCTTCTTCTGTATCTCTGGGTGAATTTTTTGACTCTAACACTGACTCTGAACAGAGCATACAAGATTAAATTCCCCTGGCAAAAGAAGAAGAAGCGCAAAGGGAAGAAGGCGCCCAAATGAAGACCTAAGATTCCTCTAAGCTCATATGTGTTATCTTAATTAATTAATTATTTGTTCTTTCTATTTGAATACCTTATATTTGAAAGGCAAACGATATATTTTAAGCATAAATATATAGGGAAGTCTTTAAAGTGAAAGTTAGATTATTATTGAACCTTGCTACTCTAAATTTGTAGTGTGTAGATTGTAGATATAGTATAAAAGCAATAAAACAAAATTAAAATAAACACTAGCAGGTTAGTGAGACAAGATCTTCCCTTACAGAACTCATGCTGAGTCTGCCTCAACAGTTTTTGTTCATCAATGTGCCTACTAATTCTTTCTTTAATAACAGTTTCCACCAACTTGCCCGGTATCGAAGTCAGACTGACTGGCCTGTAATTTCCCGGATCCCCTCTGGAACCCTTTTTAAAGATGGGGGTGACATTAGCTACCTTCCAGTTCCCAGGAATAGAGGCAGATTTTTAATGAAAGATTATATATTACATACAAGTTCACATTTGAGTTTCTTCAGAACTCTTGGATGTATGCCATCCGGGCCTGGTGATTTATCAGTTTTTAAGTTGCCTATCAGTCATAGGACCTCTGTTAGGAGATGTAACTTTGAAAATGCTTTTATTTGTTATTTTCTGACCTGCACACACCCCAGAATGGTGCTAGCAAGCGTCTTTGCATTGGGAGAAATGTATGCTTTGTTGGATGTGACTCTCTGCACTAGGAAGGTACCACACAGCCTGTACTTTCATGTAAATGAAGTCACAGACACACACCTTGCATACCTCTACCCATGAGACATTGGGAACAAGAAGCATCTCCATTAGCATCTCCATTATGGTTCTCCAGAAGGATGTAAAAACGACAGCCTAATCCACCATTGAGGAATCCATACCTCACATGTAACCCTCAGGATGCTTGGCATTTGCATGTGTGAAGACTGTTTCCTGTTCAGTCACTTGGACCAAGCCAGAGTCATCTGCACATCCAAGGTTTCCATGCCAACCCATCTTTGCACCTTGACCAAATGCTCCCTTGTAGAAAGGTGTAGACTTTCAATAATATCCTATAGCCAATAGGTATAGGGATGGGACGGACCAGAGAGACCCCAAGCCAGCCCCCAATACTAGCTGGTAAAACAGGGTGCAACCTTTGTTCTAAGGTTCTGGTTCCCCTCATCGTCTTCCCCAGCAAGCTAGCTAAGTAACTTAAAGTAACTTACTGTGCTTAATTGGAGTCGTGACCAAGGAGCCTTCACACATGTGGCTGGTTCTAATTGTGTGCAGTGAAAGTAAGAATATCCTTAGTTAAGAAACAATCCTTATATTCTTCACTGTGGAAGGTCGAGCTAGAGGATCAGATAAGTATTATGAGCTTTTTCCCCTGCCTTAATACTTCTAGTTTAAAACCCCAAATTGTGTTTCCATTTCTACTGTATCTAAAGGAACTTGTGTGTATGTGTGAGTGAATCTGTTTTGTTTACCTGTGTACTAAAAGATATTATTCAGTAAAGAGAATCTTGATTTAAACTAAGAAACCTTGTCAAGTGATCTCTTTGGGGAAATGGGTTCTCAGGACGAAGTTAGCTTTCTCTGTATACGTAGGCCAGCAACTCAAATAAGTTAGTCCACCTACTGCATAGATAAGCAGTTCAGCTAACACCTCCTCTCTCGTCAACTCAATTTAACTCAGGTCTTTCAACACTCCTCTGGAAATCAGCGGTTCTGGAGTGGGCAAGCACTTTTCATCTTCCACAGTGAAGACAGAGGCAAAAAATGCATTCCGCTTCTCAGCCATTTCCCTATCATCCTTCACTACTCCTTTTTCCCCTTAGTCATCAAAGGACCCCACTGCCTCCCTGGCTGGTCTCCTGCTTCTAATGTATTTGAAGAAAGTTTTATTGTTGGTCTTTATGTTTCTTTCTATATGCTCCTCATATTCCCTTTTTGCTTGCCTGATCACAGACTTGTGTTTTATTTGCCACAGCCTGTGTTCCCTTGTATCAACCTCACTGAGACTAGCTTTCCACCGCTTAAAGGAAACCTTTTACAGCTTCCATTACTTTGTTTGTTAACCATGCAGGCTTTTTTCTACACCTATTTGTGCCTTGCCTAACCTGTGGTATATATTTTTTCTGAGCTTCTAGGATTGTAGTTTTAAATAGTCTCCAAGCTCCCCCAATGGTTTTGACCCTTTCTACTTTTCCTTTCAGTTTCCTCCTCACATGTCCCCTCATATCAGAGAAGTTACCCCTTTTAAAGTTAAAAGTGGTTGTGTCAGTCTTTTGGGGCAACTCCCTAGTTATACAAATGTTAAACTCAATAACATTATGGTCACTGTTCCCAAGTGGTGCAATCACTTTTACGTCTCTCACCAGGTCTTGGGCATTACTTAGGACCAAATCCAGGATTGCCTCTCCCCTGGTAGGTTCTGTGACCATCTGTTCCATAGCACAGTCATTATTTATGCCAAAAGGTGGCATAAATAATGTATATATGCCACCTTTTGTGAGTAAAGCGGCGCTGGTACAGCAATGGGAGAGCCTCTATGAACTATTAGAAGCTCTGGAAAAGAAGGAGCCATCCAGGGAAGTGGTCCTGGTTGGTGACTTTAATGCAAGAATAGGACAGAATGGTCTGGTGTTAGCAGACAAATTAGGCATTGACCCAGAATTTCTATCACCCAATTGTTTTATTAATTCAAGACTCTCTAAAAAGGTAAAGGTTCCCTTGCTCGAAAGCCAGTCGAATCCGACTCTAGGGTTGCGGTGCTCATCTCCGTTTCAAAGCCGAAGAGCCAGCGCTGTCCGAAGACGTTTCCGTGGTCATGTGGCCGGCATGACTAAACACCAAGGTGCACGGAACGCTGTTACCTTCCCACCAAAGTGGTACCTATTTATCTACTTGCAATTTCTTGCTTTCAAACTGCTAGGTTGGCAGGAGCTGGAACTAGAGACAGGAGTTCACCCTGTCATGCGGCACCCGGGTCTCGAACTGCTGAACTACTGACCTTCCACAGCCTGCAGTTCAGCATCTTAACCACTTGAGCCACCGCAGCTCCCTCAAGACTCTCTAAAGATCCGCATATTAACGATGCTGGAATTCAGCTGGCCCATCTTGCCTTGAGGTTTAATTTAGTCATTTTAAATGGTCTACCCCCCTTCGATTCACCTGGCGAGTATACCTATGCTTCTACAAGAGGGTGTAGTGTAATTGATTATATGCTGTTATCTTCACCACTCCAGAAGGAGGTGAGCGGTTTCTCAATCTTAGGACATTCTGAGAATGATCATTTTCCTCTGATTTTGCTCCTCAATTCTATCTCTACTTCTGGGGAACAGAATGCCCAGAGTTGGAGGGTAGGGGAAGGGTGCAAATGTTTACCCAGGTGTAGATGGTCTAATAGAGTTGCCCAAAAAGTTAATGAAGTTCTGTCCCCGCAGAGATTGAATGAGTTTATGTTTCAATCTACGGCTATGAATAGGACTCCAGATTTGATCCAGGCTTATGAAGGAGTGATCAAACAGCTTGTAGATGTGATGACATCAGGCCAGGATCAGGCTAGAAACGAAGAGAGGCAGCAGAAAGCCACTTGGTTCGATAGAGAGTGTCTTGAAGCGAAGACCCATGTACGACTTTTGTACCAGGGGTATAGGAGGTCTTGCTGTGATAATCTCCCAGCAGTATACTTTGAAGCCAGAGCATCCTTAAGTAAACTGTTTAGAGACAAAAAAAAAGTCGCTCTCCAGAAAAACTGGGAGCCTCTTTTGCAAGCCACAATTAGAAACGACACAAGGAAATTCTGGGCGGTGATTTCAGAAGCTCTAGGTAGGAATAGTACTGCAAATTCCCCAATTACCATCAAGACCTGGTATGAACATTTTCAGAAGATCTTTTCAGTAGATGGAAGGAGGGAAAGTGAGGATCTGGAGTTTAGTCTAGGGGATTGTCCCGAGTGGCCGCCGGTTCTGGAAGAGGAGATCGCCACGCTAATTGCTCAAATTAAGGACAGAAAGGCGCCGGGACCAGATGCAATCCCCCCGGAGGCCATTAAAATGATCCCGGATTGGTAGGTGCCTTTCTTAGCAGTCTTATTTACTGCTATAGATAGGACAGGTATAATACCCGAAGCATGGACAAATGCTATTATAGTTCCAATTTTTAAAAAAGGTGACTGTAGATCACCTAGCAACTATAGGCCCATCAGCCTGCTTTCTATATTAGGAAAACTCTATGCAAGCCATCTGGCGGCCAAACTTAAGGTCTGGATGGCTGTACAAAAAATCTTAGGGCTAGAGCAAGCAGGATTTTGTCAGGGAAGTCAACTTTGGATCACTGTATTGTGTTAAGTCACTTAGTGAGTAAATATAAAAAAGGGAAAGGGTCCAAGTTGTACGCTGCCTTTCTAGATCTGAAGAGCGCTTTTGATACAGTCTCAAGAGAGCTGTTATGGAAGAAGTTAAGGCTGCTGGGAATTGACACAAGACTGCTCCTGTTGATTAGGAAATTATACACTGATACCACCTGTCAAATAAGAGGCTCTAGGGATGGTGGTTTAACCCCAAAAATTTCCATCAATGTAGGGGTTAAGCAGGGCTGTGTATTGGCTCCCCTCCTTTTCAATCTCTTTCTGAATGATCTGGCCATGGGGTTAGAAGGGATTGATGGACACAGCCCAATTTTGGGCTCGCGCCCGGTGCCCCTGCTATTGTTTGCAGACGACGCTGTAGTTCTATCTAGATCTGAAGTAGGGCTAAAGAGGATGTTAGCACATTTTATAGAGTATTGTGAGCTGAATGGGTTATCTGTTAATTTTGATAAAACTAAAATAATGGTGTTTGGTGACTCCTGGAAACCTATCAGCTGGCGTGTCAAGGGTAAAACCATTGAACAGGTGAAGTGTTTTAAATATTTGGGAATTCACTTTCACCATAGTGCAAGATGGGTAGCCCACAGAGCAGAAGTAATTAAATCGGTGAATAGTTGCGTGCTGGCAATAACTCGTTTCTTTTTTACTAAGGGTAACCAGTACGTCCCAGCGGCCTTAAAAGTGTTCGAGCACAAAATCAGAGCAAAGCTTCTTTACGGGGTTCCCATTTGGATTACTGCTTTTAACAAAATGGTAGAACAACTACAATCCAATTTTGTGAGGAAAATATTAGGGTTGCCTATGTGTGTATCCTATGCCGCCATTTGTTTGGAATCCAACTTGATACGTTTAGAAACAAGGGTTTGGATAATCTCTTTCAGATTTTGGCTACGTTTGCATTTTAGGAGCTGTCCCAATAGCCTTATTATATATCTGCTGAAAGAATCCCATTGTTCTGAGTGGTTTGCGGCTATAGAAAAGAAAATCGCCTCAATAGGCTTATGCCTGAATGATATGATGTCCTCGTCTGAAATACATATTTTTGCTTTGCTCAAACAGAGATTAATTGACATTGAGTTTCAAGAGCTTAGAGCCTTGGCTTCTGGTAGATGTACCCCCTTAAGATGGGTACGTTTCCCGATCAAAGCCCCAGCACAATATTTATTGGGTCTGACTTCCCCACAGCTGCGCAGAGCATTTATGCTGACCCGCTTTAACGTGCTCCCCTCCGCTGTTTTAGCAGGGAGATTTAAGAAAACCCCTTATTCTGCTAGGCTTTGTAACTGTGACTCAGATGAGGTAGAAACAATAGTACACATATTCCTCTACTGCAGTTTGTATGATGACATTCGGGCTGCCTATTTGGAAGCCATTCTTAAGAAAGATGCTATACAATCCGATGACAGAATGATGTACTGTCTACTGGCTTCACAAAATATAGAGGTTATTGAAGCGGTTGCTAAGTTTTGTAACTGCCTCATAATGAGGAAGATGTGTGTTGATCCCATGAATTGAATGGTGACTGTTTGTGCTTCTGTTCTATGCCAATAAAGGTTCTGAATTGAATTGTATCTTTGTGATGTATTCTTGCTTGGAAGGTATCAGGGTCGTCCGCCAATATTTTGCATATAAGATCCTAGCCACCGTTGTCAAATATATTAACAGATATCAATCATCTCTACCTGCCTCTTTCGGTAAGATACCTAAAAGTAATATCTCAGGTTTAAAGGGTACAGCTCACCCTGTAATTTTCTGTATCATTCTATGAACCCAGATTCATTATTTATAACAATATCACATGTCCACCACATATGATAAAATGTACCCGCCTTATTTCCACATTTCCAACACTTGTTAGAGCATTTCACATCATATTTTGCAATTCTCTCAGGTGTAATATAGTAAAGGTAAAGGTAAAGGTTCCCCTGCTCGAAAGCCAGTCGAATCCGACTCTAGGGTTGCGGTGCTCATCTCCGTTTCAAAGCCGAAGAGCCAGCGCTGTCCGAAGACGTTTCCGTGGTCATGTGGCCAGCATGACTAAACACCAAGGCGCACTGAACGCTGTTACCTTCCCACCGAAGTGGTACCTATTTATCTACTTGAAATTTCTTGCTTTCGAACTGCTAGGTTGGCAGGAGCTGGGACCAGAGACGGGAGCTCACTCCGTCTTGTGGCACCCGGGTCTTGAACTGCTGAACTACTGACCTTCCACAGCCTGCAGTTCAGCGTCTTAACCACTTGAGCCACCGCAGCTCCTTCAGGTGTAATATATCACCTATAAAACATTTTATACATATTTTCTCTATAAGAAACTGCTTTTGTTATTTTAACATTTTTGTTCCATATTTGCTCCCTATGTTCTAGCTCAATATTATGCCCTAAATTATGCGCCCATTGAATCATATTATTTTTAACCATTTCATCTACCAACAAATCTTTTAATAATAACATATACATTTTGTTTATAAATTTCTCCTCTGGTGCATATAGTAATTTTCCCATCTGACAAAGTCTTATCAAATCCAATCTTCTTATCCTTCGCATATCTTGATTTAATTTGTGCTCTCTGCCACCACGATAGTTCTGCATCAAGTTCAAGCTCCCCTTTTGAGTTCAAAATGTCCATATATCTCTTCGGAGGATTCTCACTATATACTCTAGGTAGGGTAAGTGCCTCTTGTGGCACCACCAACTTAGAAGTCTTTGTGAACCATCTCTCTTGGATTATCTCCCATACTTTCAGTAATGCATCCCGTATCCAATGTTGTTTAAAGTACTTATGCACTGAAGCTTTTCCATACAATAAAAAAGCATGCCAACCAAATAGTAGGTCATGTCCTTCCAAACTTAATAGCCTTCTATCTTCCAGCATAATCCATTCCTTAATCCATGCCAATGCCGTAGCTCTGTAATATAGAGTCCAATTGGAAAGACCAACCCCCCCCTTTCTTTCAGATCCTGTAAGGCTTTCAATCTAATTCTGGACCTTTTACCTTGCCATATAAATTTAGTTATTATTTGGTCCAGTTCTTTAAAGATTACAAAGTTTTCCAATACTGGAATCATCTGGAAGAGAAAAATCCATCTTGGTAAAATATTCATTTTGATCAGAATGATTCGTCCCATCAATGAAATTTTTAGGTTCTTCGATCTACCTCGATCCTGTTTTATTGCTTTCAACAGTTCTTTATAATTATTATCTTGTAAAGAGCTGCATTTATTTGTCAGGTATATCCCCAACTATTTAACCTTGTCACAGAGTTGGTATCTGGAATCTTTTTGTAGAGACTCTTTCTGTGCAGTCTTCATATTCTTGGTCAAGATTTTTGTCTTATTAATGTTAATTCTTAATCCCACCACTTGGCCATAATCCATTAGAACTTTATTCAGCTCAGCAATTGACGATAGGGGATCCTCCAGTATAAACACAAGGTCATTGGCAAAAGCCAATAGCTTAAATTCTTCCCCTTGTACCTTCACTCCCTTCACATCTTGGTTTCATCTTATCTCTTCCGTCAATATCTCCAATGCAAAAATATATAACAATGGCGATAATGGGCACCCTTGTCTTGTTCCTTTTTGTATTTTGAAATGTTCCGTCCTCTCACCATTAATCATAACCATTGCCATCTGCCTTGAATAAATCGTTTGTATCATCTGAATAAACTCTTTTCCTGTCTCTGCCTTTTTTAACATTTCCAATATAAAAGACCAGCTCAAATTGTCAAATGCTTTCTCTGCATCCAGGAAGATCAAAGCCATTTCCTTTTCAGAGTGTGCTTCATAATATTCAAGTACATCCAGAATATACCTCAAGTTGTTTTTTATTTGTCTTTTTGGCAGAAATCCAGCTTGATTTCTGTGTATTGTTCTTGCCAGGATTCACTTCAGTCTTTCTGCGATGATGGAGGCAAATATAGTCCGCATTCAGTAGAGAAATTGGCCTATAATTCTTAATTTCTTTTCCATCCGTATTCGGTTTATGTATTAGCAAAATTGTAGCTTCTCTCCATGTATCTGGAATCTCTTCCCCTTCCATAATTCTTTTACATATTTCTTTCAGCTGTGGGAGGAATACGTCTTCAAATATCTCATAAAATTTAACTGGAAATCCATCCGGGGCCGGTGCCTTACCCTTGTTTTGTCTTTTTAAAGCTTCCACCATCTCCATCATCATAATTGGTTAGTTCAATACCTTTCTATGATCTTCTGTAAACTTTTTGACTTTATGTTCTTCCAAATATTGGGTTATTTGTTCGACTTTAGCATCATTCTTTCTGTACAGTTCTTTATAGAAATTTTCCACAATATTCTTTAAGTCCTGTATTCTATTTGCTTCTTCCCCACTCTTTTTTCTTAAAATTCTTATGTAAGCCTTTTCTGATTGTTGTCTAACCTGATAGGCAAGCCATCTGGTCGGTTTATTAGCATTCTTGAAAAAATTCTGTTTAGCAAATGTCAATTTCTTTGCTATTTCACATGACAATAAACAATTCATTTTGTGTATAAGTAGTTTAATCTTACTCCGTCTTCCGTTCTCCACTCCTTTTTCCATTATCCTCTTCTCCTATTCCTGAATTTCCTTTTTTAGATTAAGATATTCTTTGTTTCTTTTCCTGTTTATTCTTGCCGCTTCTTTTATTAAATGACCTCTGGCAAAAGCCTTAAATGCATTCCATACAATTCTCCTTGGCATATCTGGTTTGATATTCTCTTTTAAAAAGAAAGTGAATTCCTCCTGTAAACGTGTCACTAATTGTCTGTCATTCAATACCGAAAGATTTAATGTCCATCTATTTCTGGGCATTGTTCCTTGTAGTTCAAGAGTAATTGGATTATGAGCTGCATAAATGCCTGCTTCAATTTCTGATTCCAGTAAATCTTTGACCATTGTGGTTTACATCCAGCACATATCCACTCTTGACCATGAATCATGTCTAGCAGAGTAGAAGTGTACTGTTGTTTTTTAGGGTTCCTTATTCTCCAAGCGTCTGTTAATTGCCATTCTTCTATTATCTGGCAAAGTGATTCGGGAATTCATTACCTCTTGTTTTCTTTCCAGAAACATTCGCTTTTCTATCTTCCTTGTTATCAAAAACTGCATTGTAGTCTCCAATAATACATAACTCTTGAAAGTCCTGTTTTATGATAAGCTTTTGGAGCTTTTGGTAATATTTATCCTGATTTTGGTTCGGTGCATATATATTCACTATTAATGTCCTTTTAGTTTGTCTCTGGATAGCCACCATTAAGATTCTTCCATCCTTAGAGGCAAGTATCAATTCTGGTTGATCTTTGATATAAGTAACTACTCTTTTCTTCTTTCCCTCATTTGAGGCTATAAAGGTTTTTCCCAGACCTTTAACATTCAGGTACTTTTCGTCTCTTTTTCTTATATGAGTCTCTTGTATACACATCACATCAGTGTTATATTTTTTAACTTGATGAAAGATTCTCCTTTTTTTCTGGGATCCATTGACATTTACTGATATTAATTTCAGTTTCCTTCTATCCATCTGAATTTTGTTTGTTGTTCCTGTTCATCTTTTGCCCTTTGTCTTGTAGCGATTGGAGACCTCTTGGATCTAAATCTTTTTTGTCTTTGGGGTCTAGGAAGTCTTGAAGATGTCTGTAATGCCATTGCTCCTTGAGCCTCATGCTCCATTTCTTTTTCCACTTCTCCTTCCTCTCTTTCTTCCCAATCTTCCTGACCTTCTTGGTCATCCAACAACTCCTCTTTGTAAGTCCTCAAAAGTCCATTGCCTTAAAGACCGATGTTATTCTGAACCTTTTCCCTTCAAAGGTAATGAGCAGTCCTTCCAGGAAAGTCCATCTGTAGGTTATATTATTGCTTCTCAGCAGAGCCGTCAGTTCCGCATATGCCTTTCTTTTCCCCCTCACTCTCCAAGGAATCACTTTCAGCACATTTATCTCTACTTCATTCATCTTCAGTGGGGAGACGTTCACTTCTCTCAGTATTTTATCTCTCACCACTCTCTTGTGAAATCGTATCTGTACTTCTCTTGGCAATTTAAATCATCTTGCATATGCTGAATTCATTCTGAAAGACGTATCTATCTCTTGTTCCATCATATTCGCATCCTTCCATGTGTAAATGTTCCACCAATAACTTAGCCATTTTATTATTCAGATCTTCCTCTTTTTCTTCTGGAATATTTTGAAAGCTTAGTATGAATGCTGGTCTCTCCACCTGCAGTCTCATGACATCTTGTTCTAAGGTAGTTTGTTTAGTTTCATTCTCTTGTGCTTTCCTTTCCATTTCTGGGGTCTTACCTTCCATAAGAACATAAGAACATAAGAGAAGCCAATGTTGAATCAGGCCAATGGCCCATCTAGTCCAACACTCTGTCACAGCGGCCAAAATATACCAGGTGCCATCAGGAGGTCCAGCAGTGGGGCCAGGACACTAGAAGCCCTCCCACTGCTGCCCCCTCCAGCACCAAGAATAGAGTGCATCACCTGCCCCAGACTGAGAGTTCCCATCTATACCTTGTGGCTAATAGCCACTGATGGAATTCTGCTCCATATGTTTATCTAATTCCCTCTTGAAACTGTCCATGATTGTAGCTGCCACCACCTCCTGTGGCAGTGAATTCCATATGTTAATCACTCTTTGGGTGAAGAAGTATTTCCTTTTATCTGTTCTAACCCGACTGCTCAGCAATTTCATGGCGTGCCCACGAGTTCTTGTACTGTGAGAAAGGGAGAAAAGTACTTCTTTCTCAACCTGCTCAATCCCATTCATAATCTTATAAACCTCGATCATGTCACCCCTCAGCCGTCGTTTCTCCAAGCTAAAGAGCCCCAAGCGTTTTAACCTTTCTTCATAGGGAAGGTGTTCCAACCCTTTTATCATTCTAGTTGCCCTTCTCTGCACTTTTTCCAATGCTATAATATCCTTTTTGAGATGTGGTGACCAGAACTGTGATGTTGGTTGCCCTGATGGACAATCTCCATAGACAGCTGGATTGAGGTGGGTTGGTGCTGCTGTTGTTGCTAGACCTCACAGAAGTATTCAACATGGTCAACTACAATCTTTTGACCTTTAAGGCCTCAGGTGGTCAGGGACCAATGTATCTGCAGGACTGTCTCCTCTGGTATGTCCCCAGGAGAGCGTTACACTCCTTGGAGAGCAATCTGCTGGTGATCCCTGACCCCTAAGATATCCGGCCATCCTCAACCATGGCCAGGTTCTTTTTGGTCCTGGCACCAACCTGGTAGAACTCTCTGCTGAACAGCATCAGGACCCTGTGAGATTTTATTCAATTCTGCAGGGCCTGTAAGGCAGAGATGTTCCCCTAGGCCAGAGGTGTCAATGATATGGCCTGCAGGCTGGATCCGGCCCACACAGGGCTACAGAGCAGCCCAAGAGCAGCTGACTCTGTGCTCCTTCCTGGTTCCTGTTTCTAACATGGCAGCTTCTTTCCCCCAGTCTCTCCTATTTCCTGCTTCAGAGGAGAGAAAGAAAGCCTTCCCTTCATTGGCTGAGGGCTCTCCCCCCCTACCCCTCCTCCTCTGGGGAGGGAGGGGGAGGAAGAGAGACATAGAGATGGGAAAAATGGCATCTCATGGGACTTTTCAGAAGACCAGCAATGTTTCATTCCAGGTAGAAGCACACTTTTTCTTCAGAAAGAGAGGGAGTCAGCAGCTGGCCAGCCAGAGTGAGCATGCCAGAAAAGAGAGAGAGAGTCCTGTGTTTAGGCCAGAAAAGTTTTTATTCCAGGTACCAGGGGAGGGAAGAGTCCTGTGCTTAAAACCAAAAAAGTTTTATTCCAGGTATTGGGGCGGGGGGGAAGTCCTGTGTTTAAGACAAAAAAACGGTTTTATTCCAGGTAAGGGAGGGGAAGGGTCCTGTATTTAGACCAGGTATGGGGAGGGAAGAGTCCTGTGTTTAGGACCAAGAAACCCACATTTTATTCCAGGTATGAAGGAGAAGAGTCCTGTTTTTAAGACCAAAAAAGGTTTATTCCAGGTATAAGAGAGAGAGAGAGAGAGAGAGAGAGAGAGAGAGAGAGAGAGAGAGAGAGAGAGAGAGAGAGATCATCCCACAGCACTTGGAGAGATTCCCCTTTCCATTCTAACAGATGGGGGGAGACAATCCTAAAAGCACAGCTTGCATTCCTTATTAGTGAAAGGGAACACCTTAATGACTAACAAAATTTGTGGCAGGGCATGAGCTTTCATGAGTCACTGCTCACTTCCTCAGATATAGCTGGAATGTGAGTCCATCTGTCATATCTTGAAGTGATTTCAGATGCCAAAAGACAATAGCAGGCATTGGTAATGAGAGAAGAAACCTAGGTCTCAATTCAATCCAGGAGTTTGTATTGTCTTGAGCTTCATGACCAGTTGCAATTCAGCAGTTTCTCTTTCTAGTCTCCCTTTGAAATTCCTTTGCAAGAGAATTGGTACTCTTAGGTCAGCAACTGAATGCCTTGGAAGGTTGAAATGTTCCCTCACTGGTTTTTGAATGTTGTGGTTTCTAATAGTAGTAGAAAGAGTAAGAGTCCAGAAGCATATTTACAGACTAACAGAATTGTGGCAGGGTATGTACTTTTGTGAAACACTGCTCACTTCTTCAAACTTATTTTTATTTATCCTTTGCATCCTCCTGGACTGAATCTTCTTGTACCAAATTGAGACCTAGGTTTCCTGTCTCATTACCAGTGCTGATATCTCCACCCCTCTGCATATCACACCTAATCCAATCACACCTGCTATTGCCATTCGGCATCTGAAATAATCCCGATAAAGTTTATACCTCCGGTACCTTGTGTTACATTTGATGGCACATATGGCCCGGCCCAACAATGTGATATTTATGTCAGTTCCGGCCCTCATAACAAATTAGTTTGACGCCTCTGCCCTAGGCTTTTGGTTGAATACAGCAACGATTTTCACTCTGGCTGGCACCCTCTCCTTGCCCTCCAGACTTGTTTTGTTCCCCCTCTTCCCCTGCCCAGTCTGGAAAGCAAAGTAATGTGTAGCTCGCCATTTGTAAGTCACTCCTTCTAATCTGGAAGTTTTCCTGTAACAGCAGGTAAGTGTGTGCTTGCTGTGTAGCAAGGATAGGTTGCTACAGAAACAGCCAAGTACAGGTAATTGGCAGGAGCCTTGGGGACCTGTAAACTGTCATTGCTCCAACAGCATGGCATCACTTCCAGCATGAGCCTATCATTGCATTGGTGCAACACTCTGGAATTCTATTGTTTGTACTGGGAGTGATCCCATACCTTTGGACTGACATGTTATTCCCAGCATTTCCCTAGCCCCAGTAAGTGGGGGAGGGGCCTTGGGGGCTGCCAAGCTATAGTGGAATACCTTGCAGCCCTAAGTGAGGGCAAAAGACCTTGAATAAGTGTTTGCAGTTTTGGCATTCGAATGAGAGATTATTATTCTTGGTTCAAATTTGTTTAGGTGCTCCCCAAAATCTTATTTTTCTGCAGTGAAAGGTTGAAGGCTGCCTGGATATTAGATCGTCTCAGGCCCTTTGGCCTCCTGCAGGGAAGTACAGGCCTGTAGCTACACTGGGGCATCTCAGGGATTGGCCCCCCCAACTTACTGCCAAGCCCCCCCCACTTCCTATCCAGCCCAGGCCCCCAATTCCCAAATTTTTATTTTATTTGGGGTTTTCCCTTGGGGGTGTGTGTGTGCAGGGTGCCCCCCAACATTTAAAGTCCCCCTGAATAAAAAAAAAAATCTGGCTACAGGCCTGGGGAAGTGCTTTTTCAGCAGCAAAAAGACTGGAGTTGAAACATGCCTGAACATTATGCCTTTTCAAGTCTTTTAGCCTTAATGCCAGATTTGGGGGGAGATGAGGACAGCAGCTTGACAGATGAGTAAAAGGCATTCTGCACATATGTAGAAGCATGCATTCTTTCGCTTAGGCAAATTACCACCAAATAGGTTGCAGTTAATTACTAGAAACAGATATCAGGCTGAGTGAAATTGGGCCTTCATTTATCCCCTTGCACCCTCCCATGACCCCACCTACTTCTGAGCTAAGGGACACACAGTTAAACAGAGTAGACAACCACATAATAGTATATACATTTTAGTTTGCCAACTTGTCACTGTAGACATTAAAGAGAAGAGAAACACACAAAAAAGAAGCAAAGTACCCAGGGAGAAAAGTTGATGGAACACAGCAGATGAAAACTAATTTGGTTAGGAAAGGTTTAGCTCCATCTGTCTTGCTGTTTTCCACCCTCCATTCTTTCCCAGACAATTCTGGGGCGGATCTGCTTGTATATTTTCCCTTATAAAGGGCTAAGAAAGCAAGCAAGCAAGCAAGCTGGGAATTCAGGTGGGGACATTTGCCCCTGTATGCCCTCCTGCAGGCCTTCAGCCCTAGTAAGTGCATATCATAGTTTACCAGTCTGGACATTTGGGTGAACTGCAACTGAAAACAAAGCTGTCTTTCTATCGACATGCTTCTGGCTAATGTGAATGCCCTTCTTGAGTTACTGGATTCAAGAAAATGTAGATAGGCTGCTGGAGTGACTATATGTCTGGTATTTGCTGGAGAGAACTGAGAATATCCAATTGTCTTTCAGTGTCAGTCACTCTCTGCTTAATAAGTGATTTTGCCTGGTCTATACCAAGATCCAGAAGGGCTTGGGGAGAAAAGCCTAATTTCTGGATAGAATTCAAGACTGCTCTATGCCAACTGGACTGAAATTGGTCCTGCAAGATTAAAAGGAACAGGCCCTGGGGTTTATACTTCCTGTTACCCATTTATAAATTGAGAGGATATGAATTCTAGCCTCTGTCCAAAGCATTCCTGTTTCCAATCTGACCCAAGTGTTTGACCCACACTTAGGTACTTGTAATAATGCTCTAAGGAATTTAGACTGGATTTTCTCTAGTGGGGTAAAGGAGGAAGATGGTGGCCCCAGGAATGTTCCATAAGTCAGCTGGGCCAGTGACTTAGCTTTAAACAATCTAAGAGTGGCTGGAACATAGTGCCGCCCAGGAAACCAATGAAATTTCAAAATACTATTTGCTGTTTTCTCTCCTGCATCAGCTGCACAACTACAATGGATTGTATCGGTGTCGGAAGCTTGCAATACCACACCCAGATATCTGAAGCTGGGACCAATGTTCCCTCTAAACTCTGAAGACTTGTGAGCAAAAATTCTACTTTGTGAGCTACTGGCATTAAAGTTATGACCAAATTATTTGGCTACTACATAAACTAGTTTGCACTGGAGCCATCCTTCCTGAGCTAAGACAAGAATGTGTCAGCTGGAGGCTAAAAAACTGTGAGCTAGCTCACAGTAACTCAGCTTAAGGGAACACTGACTGGAACTTGTTCCAATTTATGCCCCTGAAGTTCCATCATCTGATCTTTTCCTGAAAGCCAGAACCTTAGTTTTTTGATAATTAATTATAAGATGTTCAGTATCACAGTAAAGGGAGAATTTGCCAGACTATTGATGTAAAAAAGAAACAAAGACTGGGCTAGGAGACAATCCTGGCTGACTCCCTTAGAGGTTTGGACAGGGTCAGTCAGATGTCTTAGATGACTGCACCTAACTCTAAGGGCAGTTTTCTCATGAATAGCCGGGATGAGAAATATCAGTCGTTTATCGATTGTGGAAGCCTGTAATTTCCCCCAAAGTCTTGATCTGGAAACTGTGTCAAGTGCGTAGAGTGATGTTTGTCCACCAGGGCCGTATTTTTCAATAGGATGTTGTAACATTAAACAATGATCTAGCGTAGATCTACCAGCTCTAAAACCTGCTTGCTCTTCCACTATAATATCATCCAGCTCTAACCAATCCAAAAAATTTTCAAGCAGGTGTTTAGTGTAGAGCTAACTTATAGTACTTAAAAGACTGATTGGTCTATAATTTGATGGATCCTCTTTCTTTCCCTTCTTATGAAAGGGGACAGCAATGATCATACCCCAGTCTTTGGGGATAAGGCCAGTTTCATCGATAAAGGTGAACAGGGAAGCTAGCAAGGTGGCCCACCAGTCCTTTTCTGCCTTAAGTAATTCCCAGTTGTGACCAGGAGCAGGAGGAGTGAACAGATGAGGTGGCAGCTTGTTTCTAGCCTTTATGAATTGGTGTGTTTTAGTGGCCTGCTTTTTGTTATATATGTACTTGGGCAAAAATAACATTCTTTCTGCAGTGAAATTATGCATTCCTCCTTCAATGCTACTGTGTATGAACCAAATATTTTCCTGTAGGTACCCTAACCCTCCATAATTGATTACACAGCATAAACAATTGGGAAAAAAAGATTATTGGATATATATTTTATTTGAGTGGTTTAGAATATCATACAGTAAACAAGATTTCTGTAAAAGTTAATTTATCCATAGTGGTGCGTTTCATAAAAATAGTTGCTCACTTACAGCCTTTCTGTGACTATTAATACATGGAATTATATTTATAGCAATAGAGCTGTACAAGGTAAATTCACAGCTAACACTACACAGAAATATTATCTGGAATGGGATTTAGATGATGTGCCATCTTCACAGGGTATCAGTTACAGCCGCAGAAAGCAATTACTGCACAAGGAGTTGCTGGGAACTGTGCAAATTGGAGTTTATACAGGCATAATCTCAATTGTTTTCTGTTCTTTATATCTATGAAATAACATACTTGGACATGTATTTATAGTAAGGGAATAGTGTCCAAAAATTGAGATTTAATAAATTAACAGCAAATTATGCCAAATGTCTAGGCCAGGGGATAAAGATATATCTATAATTTTTAATTAAAAACTATATATATAATGTCTTTTGTAAACAGCTACATATCTTTGTGCTTTCCTTAAAAAATTATAATGGGATACCTCTTAAAATAAGCATTTTGTTTCAAAGGTGCAAAACCCTTTCTGTAATCTTTTTCTACTAACTCTGATTGAAGGAAGTCACCGAATCTCCTGGAGAAAAAATAAAATTCCAGTAGCTTTCTCTAATAAATGGTTGGTGAGGACTAACGATGCAGATTTCTTATACCAAACCTCTTCTTAATGGATAACATTCCACCACCTCCTCACACACTTCTCCAAATCAAAACTTCCATTGTTCTTCCAACAGCAACTAGATTTTGGCCAGTCACTGAGTAATGTATTTCCAGGTCTCGTGAGAGGTTGCCCAAATACATTTTTGCAAGTGTTAACAGTTTGTTACTTTGAAACAATTACTGAGTTTTTAAAAAATATATATCATTTGGTTTATTTCTGTGGATGTGGCTAGAAAAATAGCAAACCTCTCAGAGACAAAGACATGAGTAATGGAGCTCATTGGAGAAACCGTACCTCATCAGCATGGAATGAAATGATCTCATGGCACTTAAGATTTGAACATTAAATGCTAGTTAAGATATAACTAGAAATATGGCAGGAAGACATAGTGAGAGTTTTTTTAGGGATCGGTATCTTGGAATTCTTAGAATGTGATTGAGAAGAACTCAAAGATACAGTCTTATTAAAAGAAGGTTGAACTAAAGCTGAGACAATTTTTAGTGCCTGCTGGAGAGAGATTGTTTTGAAAGGACTGCAATTTTTCAGGCATTATCCCTTCCTCATAGTGGCAATGGAACTTTACAGTTCTCATTATGAGTAGCTGACACTTCGTGTGGTTTGTGGGATTCCCTGTGTGGGAATGGGAGACACCTGTGGTAAATTGCTTTTGAAGCTAGATTTGCAGCTACGCTTCCACCCCAGCTTTCCCCCCAACATACAGAAATATGGTTTGTTCACACACACACAAAAAAGGCAGTAGAAATGGTATCACACCAGCTAATCCAGTAGGATTCCTCACCTTGCATCATGACTTCTGCTACCGGCTTGATGGTGGCCCATTCCAAAGCATTAACAGTGGAGATATGTCATGGATGTACAATTTCAAATGCATCAAACCCCTGTCTGGATATGCTGAGAACAATTTTATTTACAACATTTAACTCAGATAAAAGATTCTCTTCCTCTTTCAGCTTTCCTCCGTGGAGTTTTTATTTAAGGCGATGTTCCAGTTTGTGATTGCTAAAACTTCCAGTTTCTTGATATAAAGTTTGAATGAAAACCCCAAGTCCTTCATGCAATGACAAACAACCTACTAAAGCTACACTGCACCATCTTTGTGGTTTGTCTGTCCTTCATATTATTTTGGTTTCTTCCATAGCTGCCAAAGTCTCTAAAATGAACCTGGGGACTTAAGGGTCACATTTAAATACTGTGTGACTAATGTTGCTTCAACTGATTAAATGCTATGCACGTTGTCATGGAATTACACATTATTGTTTCTGTTTCTCAATGTTTTCAGCAATGGATGTGTGTGGTAGTTAAATAAATTAAAGTAAACAAATGTGAAACAGAAGCAAAGGAGAATGTTCTGCATCGCTGCAAAACTGAGGGCAACAGTCATGGATCTATCGGCTCATGGCCGATGTGCTAGATTTTAGGACATCAGGTAGCTTATTGGAGCCAGGAATCTTCCATGGTCCTGGTGAGACAGTTGCCTTCCGGGTTGTTGTGTTGGTGTTGCATGTGTTAATGGAGTGGAGGTGTCCCTTCCATGGGAACTCACTGGGCTTTCTGTTGGATTCCTTCTGACTGTGGTCTGTGTCATTTCCATGAGAGCTGCAGCTATTGCTACTGTACGTCTTTGTAGCACCGGTAGAATCAAGCTTGACGTGTTCAGGAGCTGCAGCTGATTTCTTCTCTGTGGCAACTGTGACATTGTGATTTTTTGTGCTGAGAGAGTCTCCTCTTTTGCTTTCCAGCCACTTGGCTCTCCCAGCCAGCTCGGCATTGGTTCCAGCATACCCAGGATCTCGTTCTCCAGCCTCAGCTGTTGTGCTCCCTTCCACTACCTTATTTTCCAAGGCCAGCCTGCTGCTTTCACCAGTGTTACTCTGGTTTTCTGAGCTTCCTTTCCTGGAAGCCTCTTCATGTTTTGACCTGTCTACCTTTTTTGGGCTCGCAGATCTCTCTGTTTGCTCCCCTAACCTTTTCTTTCTGTGGCTGTTTGCTGAAAGCTCCTTTGGTTTTCTGACATCAGGTTCCCTCTTGATATCCCATGTTGATTCTGGGTGCATCTGGTGGGAAGGGTCAGAGGGTTGGACTAGATGTGATGAATTAAATGGTGAGACAATGTCATCGGGGGAAATAGCTACTTCCGGCAGACCTGGGGAGGTGGCAGAGGGAGAACTCCAGGAGTTTGATTCGTCTGTGGTGATAAAAAAGAACACGATTATTTCTACAAGTGTTTCACATTATTTTTTTTAAAAAATACAGTAACTAATAACTGACCATAGATTCAGGTGGGTAGCCGTGTTGGCTGAAGTAACAGAACAAAGTTTGAGTCCAGTGGCACCTTTAAGGCCAACATACACATGAAAGCTTATACCTAGAATTAAACTTTTTTGGTCTTAAAGGTGCCACTGGACTCAAAATTTGTTCTAATAGCTGAATAGATATTAAATTCTGGGTAGAACCCCATAGTCAGGAATACTTAAGAGAGCTCAAGAAGGATGGGAGTTTCTTAAAAGTGAAATACTGAAGGCACAATCACAAATGATTCCTATGAGAAAGAAAAATGGGAGGAGCCTAAAGAAGCCAAAGTGGCTCCATGAAGAGCTTTCAAAGATTTGAGAAATAAAAATGACTCATTCAGAAAGTGGAAGGAGGGCCTTATAACCAAGGATAAATATAAACAAATAACCAGTGCTTGTAGAGAGAGAGTTAGGAAAGCTAAAGTTCAGTATGAGCTTAGTCTAGCGAGAGATGCTAAAAATAAAAAAGGTTGTTTTCTTATGTTCAAAGTAAGAAAAAAAGCAAGGACATGGTAGGCCCATTGCAGGGACAGGAAAGTAAAATTGTAACAGGTGAACTGCTCAGTTCCTACTTTTCCTCAGTCTTCTCTTGTAAGGGAAATGGTGCTCAACATGGCAAAAACAGAACATATGATGAGGGAAGTGAGTTGCAGCCTAGGATCGGCATAGACACCTAGTTTCTTTAAATGAAATGATGAACTGCATTCGAGGGTACTAAAAGAAATTGTGGATGTAATTTTTGAGAAGTCGTAGAGGACAGGTGAGGTGCCAGAAGATTGGAGGTGGGCAAATGTTGTCTCCATCTTCAAGAATGGGGAAAAGGAGGATCTGGATAACTATCGACCTGTCAGCTTGACATCTATACCTGGGAAAGTTTTAGAACAAATAATCAAACAGACAGTCCTTGAGCATTTAGAAAGGATGCCTGTGATTACTAAGAGCCAGCATGGGTTTCTCAAGAACAAGTCATGTCAGACTAACGATTATCTCTTTTTTGAGAAGCAGAAAGGGCCTGGGTAGGCCGGGCCCGGCATTTGCGGGGACGGGCTGGGATGGAGAGGCCGGCCGGCCGGAAGTGGGGGGGCTGGTGTGTGGTGGGAAAAGACGCGCCTCCCCCCTTCCCCAGCCAATGGGGGTCAGCGGGGTGGTCGGGGAGGGGAGGCATTAAAAGCAGCAGGGAAGCTGCTCCCCCTCCCCACTCGACCATGAGGCGAGCCTAGTTTGCCCACCCATCCCTCCCTGAGTATTATGGTGCTGGGGTTTGGTATTTGGAATTTGAGTGAATACAAGGGGGTGTTTATTGGGTCTTTGTAGGTTATGGTATTGTTAGTGTTTAATTATTGTTTTTTCGTTGCACAATTTGTCACAACTTTCAGTGGTAACAGCATGGGGCCGGATCTGTTGGCGGAATTCGGCCTGCGTGCCAATTCTGGAGTTGGGGACCCCTTTAAGGGTCTTGGCGTGAGGGCTGAATGGAGCTGGCTAGCTCAAGGAATAACAGTGCTTGCCCTCACAGCCAGAGGGCAGGGGAGCTCACAAAGGGGCAAGCGTCCGTATGAACTCCGATAACCTGCCCTCCCGCCTTCTCTACCCATGCCGGCTGGCTGGGTAACGGTTAACTTGGCTGGCACGTGGGCCAGCCAATAGGTCAGATCCGGTGGACCCATGCTGTGCCAATGCTCTACAGCTGCAACCAATAAAAGTTGTGGCCAAATTTATCCACCTAATTTTCAAAAGAAACTGGTTGTGTGAGTTAATTTCAAAGTGGGGGGGGGTGTAGAAGGCGGGCTGACCTCGGTGTCCCAAGTAAGACATGGAACCGCAAATTCACTACGTTGATGGATTAGGGGAATGCTGTAGATGTAGTTTATCTGGATTTCGTAAAGTCTTTTGATAAGGTTCCACATATTCTTGTTGACAAACTGAAAAATATTGTTTGGATCCTATGACTGTTAGGTGGATCTGTGCTTGTGAATGGCTCCACATCTTCTTGGAGAAGAGTGACAAGTGGAGTGCCTCAAGGATGTGTCCTGGGACCTATTTTGTTCAACATCTTTATCAATGAATTGGATGAAGGGATAGAGGGAATGCTTATTAAATTTGCAGATGACACTAAATTGGGAGGGGTAGCAAATATGGCAGAAACCAGAGTCAGGATACAGGATGATTTTGACAGGCTGGAAAACTGGGCTAAAACAAATAAAATGAATTACACTGGGGATAAATGTAAAGTTCTGCATTTAGGCAGGAAAAATTAAATGTATAATTACAGGTTGGGGGAGACTTGGTAGTAGTATGTGCAAAAAGGACCTAGGGGTCTTGGTAGAACCTGGGCTCAGCAGTGTGATGAGCTTGCTAAAAAGGTAAATGTGATTTTGGGCTATATCAACAGTTCAGCAGTTCGAGACCTGAGTGCTGCATGATGGAGTGAGCTCCCGTCTCTAGTTCCTGCTCTTGCCAACCTAGCAGTTCGAAAGCAAGAAATTGCAAGTAGATAAATAAGTACCACTTCGGTGGGAAGGTAACAGCTTTCCGTGCACCTTGGTATTTAGTCATGCCGGCCACATGACCATGGAAATGTCTTCGGCTTTGGCTCTTCGGCTTTGAAATGGAGATGAGCACTGCAACCCTAGAGTCGGATTCGACTGGCTTTCGAGCAAGGGAACCTTTACCTTTACCTTTTTATAGTGTCCAGATCATGCGAAGTGATGTTATCACTTTGCTCTGCTCTGGTTAGACCTCACCAAGAATATTGTGTTCAGTTTTGGGTACCACAATTTAAGAAGGATATAGACAAGTTGGAACATGTCCAGAGGAGGGCAATGAAGACGGTGAGAGGTCTGGAAACCAAGTCCTATGAGTAAAAAGGTTGAAGGAGCCGGGTATGTTTAGCCTGGAGACAAGACGACTGAGAGGTGATATGATAACCATCTTCAAGTACTTGAAGGGCTGTCATATAGAGGATGCTGTGAAGTTGTTTTCTGTTGCCCCAGAAGGTTGGACCAGAACCAATGGGTTGAAATTAAATCAGAAGAGTTTTTGGCTAAACATTAGGAAGAACTTCCTGATAGTTGGAGCAGTTCTTCACTGCAACAGGCTTTCTCAGAAGGTGATGGGCTCTCCTTCCTTGGAGGTTTTCAAACAGAGGCTAGATGGCCATCTAACAACAATGTTGATTGTGTGAACTTAGGTAGATCATGAGAGGAAGGGCAGGAATGGTTGCATCAGTGCTTAGTACTTGTGGCCCTTTCTTACATTCACAGGGAAATGCTGATTGCCACTTTGGGGTCAGGAGGCAATTTTTCTCCATGCCAGTTTGGTCAGGGATCCTGGAGGTTTTTTGCCATCTTCTGGGCATGGAACAGTAGTCACTGCGGGTGCGGAGGGGGCAGTATTTGTGAATTTCCTGCATTGTGCAGGGGATTGGGCTATATGACCCTGGAGGTCCCTTCCAAATATATGATTCTTGAAGTGGCTGATCTCATTTATCCATGATCAGGGACAGAGGGTGGCGATAGAAGGAGAGATTTTAACTAGGCACCCACTAATATGTGGGGTGCCTCAGGGGGCAATTCTCTCTCCAATGTTGTTTAATATCTAAATGTGCCCCCTCACCCAGCTGGCTCAGAGTTTCGGGCTCAGGTGTCACCAATATGCTGATGACACCCAGCTATACCTGTTGATGGGCGGCCGCTCAGACTCTGCCCCAAAAATCTAACCGAGGGGCTGGAGGCTGTGGTGGGATGGTTGAAGCAAAGCCAGTTAAAGCTGAATCCGGCTAAGATGGAGGTTCTGTGACTGGTTGGGGGGAGTCAGGATTGGGGAGTCAACTTGATGGGTGTGCCTCTGACACCAGCAGAGTAACATGGGCAGCTTGGCTTTGGCAAAGCCATTTAAAAGGAACTTTCTCTATAAATGGCTTTTGCAAAGCTGAGCTGTGCACAAGGAAGTGGAGAAAGCTCACCCAGAAGTTGGGTGAACTCACACCACTGCGGCAAGTGAAGTTGAGCCCAAATAAAAGCCAAATAATATTGACTTTTATTCGGGCTCTGCTAGATAAGGATACCCAAATAAATACCTGAAAAATACTGATAAGGTATTTTTATGGTATTTATTAAGCTTGGTATATACCGAGCGCATACCCCTAATATACACTGTGTATATATGGCATGTCCTCTTGGAAATTGTGGAGTTTTTTTTGTTACGAGTAAAAATAATGCAATTGATGCCTTTACAATCATGCTGGTGATTGTCCAGAAAGCATGCCACATTTTAAAATGTGTTTTAGCTCCTACTTCTTGCAGGAATCTGGCCCATTTTAATAAATACTTCCATCCATCTTGGCCCCAACTTTGGTCTCCCCCTCCTCCTCTTGAAAATGAAAATATGTTATCCACATGTAATACTTTACTTGCTTTTTTCATCTATGATAATATGTTCCATGAAGGGGAAAAGGAGGTTTGAAGTACCTCCTGAATATCCTCAGACCCTAGTATATGAAGGACATACAATTTTATATACAGCTTTAAGAGGGGGGGCGGATTCAAAGGCATTACATCTCAGAACAAGTCTCCTTTTGTGCACAGATACGAGACAAAGTGGGACATCAGTGGGTCACTGTAGAAAGATCTAAAAAAAATTCTGTTTGGAGTGAATTTTGTGAACAGTTTTGCTACCCAATTTCTGGTAATATTTTCATTTCCAGAAGGGAGATTCAAAAAGATGAGAGTATCTGTGGCGATGGGGGAAGGGGTGCATCCTCGTTGCCATGATAACTGAATGACATGCTGTTTTGCCATACTATGTTGCAATGAGAAAACCGTAAGAGTGTAGCAAAACACAGAACTGCTCTGGAGGCACATGTCATTGGAATGCAGATCTCTACAAAAATGCACATTTGGGCACATACCAGAAGCTCTTGATGGATTATGTGCTTGAATGTGCATTGTGATTCACATTCTGTCACAAACACACAGTAATGGCAGTGTGCTTCATCCACTCTACGATGTTGCCTGATAGCCAAATCTATTGACTCCATGATGTCATCATGTTTTGTATGCAATCAGTGATTGGCTGGGAAAAGTTAAGGAGGAAAAAGAAACAAAAGAAATTCCTAGCCTCACAAGAGGTGCCAAGTCACATCTTTCAGCAGAGGTTATTAACAGGGCAGGATAAAATAATTCCCACATAAATAATTAGCCAGACAATTCAGTATTAATTTCACAAATTATATTCATTTTTGCTTATATGCAACATATTTTAATTTTTTAAATTACTCTTAGAATACAGGATCTTAAACAAGTTGAACTTCTATTGTGCAAAAGACATGTTTTCACAATTTGGTTCCAAACTCTGTTCTTGACTGAAATGTTGAAAATTGCATACCTTTTTCCTGTCCAGACTTTAAGGGTGCTGAATCAAACAGAACCAAATGTACTTTGGTTTATTTCCCTACAAATCATACAATTTTGATACCCACAAAGGCCTGCTTAAAATATCAAAAGGGACAAGTTCTATATTTGATCGGTTGATTGGCTCTCAGAGTCAGAATAACTTGTCACTTCTCTAATTACATGGATATTTGACGGAAAGTCAATACGTTAGAAGCAGGAAACCAGCCACGGAGGCAGTGGGCCCTTGGATGACCAAGGGGTAAAAGGAGTACTGAAGGATGATAGGGAAATGGCTGAGAAGCTGAATGCATTTTTTGCCTCTGTCTTCACTGTGGAAGAGGAGAAGTGCTTGCCCACTCCAGAACTGCTGATTTGGGGAGGGGTGTTGAAAGACCTGAGTCAGATTGAGGTGATGAGAGAGGAGGTCCTATGACTGACAGACAATTTAAAAACTGATAAATCACCAAGCCCGGATGGCACAAATATGAACTTGTGGATCTCCTAACAGAAATATGTAATTTTTCATTAAAAACTGCCTCCATTCCTGAGGACTGGAAGGTAGCTAATGTCACTCCCATCTTTAAAAAGGGTTCCAGAGGAGATCTGGGAAATTACAGGCCAGTCAGTCTGATGTCGATACCCAGTAAGTGGGTGGAAACTGTTATCAAGGAAAGAATTAGTAGGCACATAGATGAACAAAAACGATTGAGGCAGACTTAGCATGGGTTCTGTAAGGGAACATCTTGTCTCACTAACCTGTTAGTGTTTTTTGAGGGAGTGGACAAACATGTGGACAAGGGGGACCCAATAGATATTATTTACCTTGACTTCCAGAAAGCTTTTGATAAAGTTTCTCATCAAAGGCTCCTAAGTGAGCTCAATAGTCACGGGATAAAAGGACAAGTCCTCTTGTGGATCAAAAACTGGCTAATTAATATGAAACAGAGAGTGAGTATAAATGGGCAATTTTCTCAGTGGAGGGTGGTAAGCAGTGGGGTACCGCAGGTATCAGTAGTGGGTCCGATGCTTTTTAACTTGTTTATTAATGATTTGGAATTGGGAGTAAGCAGTGAAGTGGCTAAATTTGCAGATGACACGAAGTTCTTCAGGTTGGTGAGAACCAGGGAGGATTGTGAGACATTCCAAAGGGATCTGTCGAGGATGGGTGAGTGGGCGTCAACATGGCAAATGGGGTTCAATGTGGCCAAGTGCAAAGTGATGCACATTGGAGCCAAAAATCCTAAATATAAATATACATTGATGGGGTCTGAACTGGCAGAGACTGACCAAAAGAGAGATCTTGGAGTCGTAATAGATAACTAAAAAAAAATGTCGAGAGAGCATGCAACTGCAATAAACGCTATGCTGGGGATTATTAGGAAGGGAATTGAAAACAATCAGCCAGTATCATAATGCCCCTGTATAAATCAATGGTGCAACCTCATTTGGAGTACTGTGAACAGTACATTTTGTACCTTTTAACCTATATTTATATGTCCTGACATTTGTCCTGATACTAGGTATAGGCACTTAAATACAGATTTTAATATTTCCTATGCATAATTAAAATATATTGTATGTGTTTATATTAGCACTAGGAATAAGGCCCATTGTGGAAATAAATGCAATGAGCTCTAGAAAGAGGCTGTCAATTTGCTGAGGTGACCTGAGCAGGGTATAATGACACAGAGTTCACCCTGCAAAGCAGCTGTTTTCTCCAGGGGAAATGATCTCTGCCATCTGGAGAGCAGTTTTAATTCTGAATGATTTCCAGCCCTCACTTGGAGATTGCTATGCAAAAGATACAAAAGATCAAACCATGCATAAATAATGAAAAATATCCAACAGTCAATGAGTATGATAATCTGAACCTATATAAATAGTGTAGTTTATCAAAAACACAATATTATAGAAACTCAAAAATACATGGTCCAAATACACAAACAACCTTCAGAAATAGTCCAAGTCAAATTCCTCAAACACAGAAAAGTCCAAATATCAATGTTTATAATTAATCTTTGAAAAACTCATCTTGCTGCTGGTAGACCACCCCCAAAAAAGAGAGAAAAGGGACTAAAATGGCAGGAAAAGAAACTGAAAAGAGACTAAAGAGACCAAGTCACCAAGTGCTCCATATGGTTCAAATGTTTGATGCTCACATGTTTTTGCACTAAAAATTCTGCTAAATAAAATACACGTATTTTTCAATAATCCCCAACCAAAGAAAGGCTGGTGTCAGTACCTGGGTTTTGTTGTGCCGTGTGGAGAGGACAGTCATTCCAGGACAATTATTTTTGGAGGATTCTAGTCACAAGATGAGCCTCAGTGGTGACAAAGGAAGGGGGAGGTTATACCTGACCTTCGTCCCCCTCTTCCCTGTCTCCCACTTTCTCCCATTTGACCCTCCAAGTCTCTGCACGTGGAGTCAAGTGGGTGTGTCCTCCTCAGCTCTCCCTTGACTTCCCTCTTAAATAATCAATTCCTAGGCTTCCCCTCCCCTCACCCGCCAATCATTGAGAACTTGCTCCAGGTATGTTTCCGCCTTTCTGCCCACGTGGATCTTGTCTACAGGACATCGAGGTCACATCTTTGTCTCTGCGGGGCTCAATCTCTCTTTCTCTTCATCTTGCTTCCTTTGGGCTTTGGAGCGTCTCTGTCAGGTTTCTCAGTCAGCTCATGCAACACAGGACTTCTTCAGAAGACAATGTTTAATGGTGAATCAGAACTAAAGACACGTGTACAGCTTGTGTCTGTAATGGCTACATATAGTAGGACCTACTATGATGTAATACATTCAAGTATCCCCCCCCATAGCAGAAGCCAATGAATACAACCAGGAAGGGAAGAGGCGGGACCTTGTAACCATGCACAGCTATGAACGGAGAGATTCCTGTAGAGGAATGACATGTGTTATTGAAACAGAACTCTGCAAGGGGAAGGAGCCCCTCCCAATTGTCTTGTTGAAAGTTAGTGAAGCAGCAGAGGTACTGTTCGAGAGTCTGGTTAACATGTTCAGTTTGCCCATCAGTCTTGGGGTGATAGGCACTACTCAAATCCCATTCTACCCCATGAGGCATAGCAGCTCACTCCAGAACTTAGAAATAAATTGTGAGTCCCAGTTGAATATTATTTTCCTCAGCAATTTATGGAGCCTAAAAACCTGTTGAAGAAAACTCTTAGCTAGCATCCTAGTAGATGGCAGAGATTTAAATGGAATGAAATATGCCTGTTTCGAAAACAGATCCACAACTACCCAAATAACAGTCCCGTCCCCCCCCCAGCTAGGGGGAAGGTCCGTAATCAAATCCATCGAGATGACTTCCCAGGATCTACTTGGGGTGGGTAGGGGTTGGAGGAGCCCCGGAGGCTTCCCTGGTCTCAGTTTACTCATAATGCAGGTTTGGCATGACTGGACAAAAAGAGACAGATCCTTCCTCATGCCAGGCCACCAAAATTGTCTTTGCAGTAAATGGAGGGACTTTACAAACCAATTTAGTTCCATGCACAGTAGACAAGATCTCCCCCCACAAGGCGGCCAGAACAAACAATTTAGTGCCTTGATATCAGCAGCTATTTGCGTGTTCCTCCTCCCCTCCTTTTCCAATTCCAGGCGATCAGCGTCAGAAACAGCAGAGGCGAACTTCAGTTTCCATGCGTCATCGCTCCCCATAGGCTGAGCCTTCACCTGGGCACGTGTAACTATGGCCCCTCCCAACTGAGAGGGCATAAACATAGAGTCAAGGACCACCACCTTGCGGCTGTCACGTTGTGGGAGGCGGAACAGCGCATCAGCCAAGGAATTTGCTTTCCCCAGGAAGTGATGGAGGGTGAAATTGAACTTAAGAGAAAAAATCAGCCCAGTGGAGTTGTTTAGCGTTCAAATTATGGGGTGTGTGGAGGACCTCGAGATTCTTATGATCAGTCCAAACCATGAACGGTACCCTGGCCCCCTCCAGCCAATGCCTCCACGTAGAGCGCCAACTTGTTCACCCCTGACTCTTTATCCCAAACTGGCCAGTTACGCTCAGTGTCCGTAAACTTTCGTGAGATGTAAGCAAGGGAGTGCAACTTCCTGACCTCACCCTCTTGCAAGATGGCACCAACCATAGCAACATCTGAGGCATCAACTTGTACTAGGAATTTTTTCAGTTCGTTTGTGTGTGCCAGCATGGGTTCAGATGTGAACAACTCTTTCAAGCGTTCCAACGCCTCCTGGCATTCAGCTGTCCACTCCAACTTTGCCCCCGGTTTCGTGCTGTCTGGACTCTTCCCCTTAGTTTTCAAAAGGTCCATGAGTGGCAAGCTCACTTGGGCAAAATTGGCAAGAAATGATCTGTAAAAGTTCGCAAAACCAAGGAATCCCTGGAGCTGCCTCCCACCCCACCACATCCCGGACCTTAGCAGGGTCCATCTCAATGTTCTGGAGGGAGATGTGATACATTAAAAAGTCAATTTCCATGCAGTGGAACTCACACTTGGACAGCTTAGCAAACAGTTTGTGCTTGTGCAACGTATGAAGAACTTCCCAGACCAAAGAAACATGGGACTCCAGGTCGGGGGAATAAAGCAAGATATCATCTAGATAAACAAGGACCCCCTTGAACAGGTGCTTGTGCGAGACCTCATTTATCAGGTTCATGAAGACCCCCGGAGCCCCCTGAAGTCCAAACGGCATCACCAGATATTTGAATTGACCCAACAGGGTGTTAAATGCCATCATGTACTCGTCTCCCTCCTTAATACGGATTCTGAAATAGGCATCCCGGAGATTGAGTTTGGAACAGATCCTCCCTTTGGACAGTTCAGCTAGGAGGTCTTTAATCAAGGGGAGGGGGTAGGCATTTGTAGTTGACACTGCATTCAGTCCCCTGTAGTCCGTACATAGCCTCAAGCCCCGGTCTTTCTTTTTCCAGAAGAACACAGGAGTAGCAAACGGAGAGGAGGCAGGCCAGATAAAACCCCGGATGAGGTTTTTGTCAATGAATTTATGTAGTTCCGCCTTCTCTATGGGACTCATAGAATACAGTTTACCCTTGGGTAATTTCTGGTTGGGTAGCAATTCAATAGCACAGTCTGAGTGTTGGTGGGGGGCAATTCATCTGCCTCCTCCTCCTCAAACACCCGAGCCAGGTCCTGGTAATTGGGCAGGATCGCTTCCAGCTCTTTACGCACGAGGCAAGCTGGTACTGCTCCCTCCTGGGGGGGGTTCCCCACTTCCCATCCCAGGTGTGGTCTTGGCATCAGGGTGAAATAAAGTGACTAACATCCTTCCCCCACAAGATATAGGGGTCGCGACTATGGAGCCATGGGTTGCCTAGTACTAATGGGAAACAGGTGGCAGGGGTGGTTACAAATGATCGGTGCTGCCTGCGCCCATTTGTGTTGGCCTGTGCCCATTCGTAATGGAACAGTCTTGAATCTACACGAGTCTTTCATGGCGGACCCATCCATTTGGGTAAACACCAGGGGCTCTGAGAGTTTAACCACTTTTGCCCCATGTCCCATAACAAGAGAGGGGTGGATGAGATCCCGTCCACACCCTGAATCAATCAGGCCCCTCACCGGCACATGGGGTTCAAGTTGGGGTTTATGATAGTCAGAGTCACAAAAAAGAGGGGGGGAACTGCTAATCATTTTCTGCACCTCTGGGATGTGGACCTGCTGGTCAGCACTACTCACAACAGGTCCTGGTAATTTCCCATCAGCTGAGCCTCTTCCTTGCTGGATGAGGGGGTGTCCTCTTCCTGGAGACTAGCTTGCAGGGCATGTTGAATTTTTGGGCGGGCAGTCTGCTTCTTAACCGGAGTGTCAGACCTCTTCTTTTCCCCGCTCCTCTTTGGGGTGCTTGCAGGTCCCGATCCTGGGCACGCAGCGGCGAAATGGCCCACTTCACCACATTTTAGGGATAAGCCTTGCTTCATGTGGAGCTCTCACATCCCTTCCTTTTGCTTCACTGGGGTCTTGGATTTCACCGGCGCTGGTGTGCTCTTTACCAGGGTAGCTGTGTCGTCGATGCGGATGGTCTGGAGACAGCTCTCCATGTTGGCAGCCTCCTTCATCCAGGCGTGCAGGGACACTGGCTTCACACTATGGAGGATTGTTCTCCGGATCTCTGGATTGAGACCCAAATGATAATGTTGAACAAGCACACCATCAGGCCACCCCTGGATCTTGTCCGCATGGTGCTGGAACTCCTTGGTATACTCCCGCACTGATTTCTTCCCTTGGTAGAAAGTGTGCAGGAATGCCTGGGCTGTCTCACTCGCATCGGAGCTCCCGGCCATCTACATTGTGTAGGTTCACATACCAGTCAGCCACTCCCTCCTGCAAACAGGATGCAATATAGTCCACAATGCGCTCTTTGTTGGGAAACAAATGGCCCCAGTTTCCCACAAATTTCTCAGCTCGTACCAAAAAGAACGCCAATTTCTTGGGCGTTCTGTTGAAAGTGGCATCCAGCAGATCTGCTGGCTGGGGCCCCATAGGGACAAACAGTGGCTGGCCGGGAGGCGGCAGTTGTCTTGGTTGCTGACCTGGGGGTGGCAGCTGCCCCAGCACCTGGGAGCAGCACCTGTACCCCCGGCTGGCCCGCAGGCTGTTGGGCAGGCTGCTCTGGGACTGTGGGCAAGCGTTGGTCTAGCTCCCATTGCACCACCGTCATCAGTGTCTCAGGTATTTTACGGAATGAGTCCTCAATCATCCGAAAGAGCCAGTCTTGGCCCCACTCGAGCAGATCTAAATGGGTGTCCACAAAATCCTCAGCATCTCCCGGTTTTCCAGCACCTGCTTCTGGCCCGGGTCCGACACTCAGTTGGTAAATGGCCCGGTCATACTAACTTTCCCGCCTGGGCCCTGGGGTAAGGGACCAAGTCTCTGCCATCTCCACCGGGAACCTGCCCCAGAGTCAGTGTTTCGGCCGGGTAGTCACATTGGCATCCCCCCGCCAAATAGATCCAGGTAGGGCACACCCCACTCCTCATCCCAAAGAGTAGTAGTCGTATCGTGGTCATCAGTACCGTGGTCGTAGGTATCGACTCCTCTGCAGTAGTTACAGATGTAGTCTCCTCCTCATCCCCACTCATCTTGGCTTAGGAGCGATGCATGTCAAAAGAAGGAAGAGAGAATTACAGACACTTTGTCAGGTTCCTCAGTCAGCTCACGCAACACAGGGCTTCTTCAGAAGACAATGTTTAATGGTGAATCAGAACTAAAGACACGTGTACAGCTTGTGTCTGTAATGGCTACATACAGTAGGACCTACTATGATGTAACACATTCAAGTATCCCCCCCCATAGCAGAAGCCAATGAATACAAGTCGCATGTGTGGGCAAAAGCGGCAGGCCAGTAAGCAAAACAATCCTAGAAACCGTTGTGGTTCCCAGCCGAAACTCCAGCAGCTGGAGAGTGAAGGTGAGAGACCTGATAAGAGACAGTTAGTAACAGTGAGGAAAAGTTCAGACAGAGTACTCCTCCCATATACCATACACTTGACAGGGCTACCTGACAGTCCCCAGTTCTCAAAACTCTGTCAGTCCAGCCCTCTTTGATGAGTACTTCCTGGTCTTCTTATCTGCTGTATCTCTCCTTGTTTTCCACTCTCCCATCTCCCCAGCTCTTCTCCAGCTTGATGGTGGTATCCTTGCTTGGAGATGGAAGGTAACTCCTGTCTTCCCTGGGGGGCAGAGAGTCCAAACTCGGACAGCCAGTTGAGACCAGAAACAAATGGGTAAGTATACACATTTTGTGTAACTACGAAATGATAAAGAATATAATTTTTCTCTCAAAACTTGAGTGGGATGTAAAATTATGTCAACAATCACACTAAAAAAACTGAAAAAGTTCTTTAGCTTGGCATCAAATGGATTATTATTATGGTAATATCTACCTAGTGGTTTTTTCCCATTTAAATTTTTCAGTTTGTTAATCAAGCTATTTTTAACTCTAAAACTTCCAAAAAATATGTAGTGTATCATACAGTAGACTATGTTATGTGTGTATATATATGCATATATATTCATGCACAGTATATCGCTTGGTGCTTAAGGCTAAGTTTAATTTGTTTCTGGTCCTGGATGGGGTATGGCTTCTTCATTTATTATTGAATAAAAACAAAAACACACTAAAAAGTATGATTAGGATTTTTTTATTATTAAATGGAATGCTACTTCAAAGAAAAACAAATCAAGAATTTTTAGGTTTTTTACCAAAGAAAGCAGTGATCAAACTATTTTTTCTTCTCTCTACAGTTTTTTGAAGAGTTTCCAGTTCTTTAAGTTTTTGCCGCTCAGTTCCATGTATAGCAACACAGCCTTCCAACATAACCCGTGTAACACTAACTTCCTGCATATTTCCTTTCTGAATTGCTCTCTTCAATCATTCATTGGCTTCTTTGAACAGATGAGCAGATGCTTCAGAAGTTGCCTCATGGTCCTTTTTTGTCAGTGATATGTTACTTTCTATCTCAGCACTTTTTTTCCTAGACTCTTCTGCCTGTTTAGCCTTTTCTTTCATCTCTTTAGCTAAATGTATCTCCTTCTCTTTCTTTTTTTCTTCTTCCTCTTTCAATCTTTTTTGTTCCTCTAAGTACATTATGTATTGCTTATGTGCCCTTTTCCCCATAGCAATAAATTTTGATGTCATGGGAACCAGTTCAGGTTTATTTCCATAGGTTTTTAATGTATCTTTGATCAACAAAATTGCATTCAATGTTCGTTCACAAGTGGAAGGCTTGTCCTCAGTCAAAGCCCAACTTTTTTTATATAACTTTTTTTTAATTAAATTTCCACAAAATACACTTCCTCTAGTCCCAAGAGTATCATACAGTTATAACACAGAAAAACGCCTCTCAGTGTCTGCATTTCCATGTGATAGAGACAATGCAGTCTTGATAACTTTCGCCAACTCTTGATATTCCCTGCCCCCCAGCTGCATTAGTTTTCTTTAAAATTTTATCCCCAAAACTATCATTTCTTCCTTGAAAAGCTGGGCGGTCTGCCTCCATTTGCAACAATTCCCATTCATCAATGAGAACATCTTCTTCTGTATCGATAGGGAGTTCTCTGGCAACTGAAAGTACATCCTGACAGCTTTTTTTGGTTTTCATACGAGAAGGGTTTAAACATCTCAGAGCTTTCAGCAAACCACAACCTTTCATTACCTTTTCAATCAAGTATTTGCATCCAGCAACATAATGCTATTTAGTATTTTTCATAAACACCAAGAAATCTTTTTCTGGAAAATGTGAAAGTTCCTTTTTAACTTCCCATGAAACAACTACATCTCTCATGGGTAACATGTTTTTCAAATCAAATAACTCATTCACATCATAGTTATCTTCAGAAACAGACTTGCAAACACATCTAGCCAGTTTCCCTAACAGTTCTTGTAGCTGAGGGTACAAGATGTGAATTAAAGGTTCATCTTGTTGGAATCTTTCAGTGAAGCTAGTGAAAAGTTCTGCAGAAGATATAGTGAAATACAATTCTGCTCTGATAGTTGAGCAACGTAAAATATTGGCAATCTTTCTGTATGAACTAGACTGTAACACAGCCTGATTTTTTGTTGATGGAATGAATTTAAGAAAGTAATGATTTACTCCTTCCCACTGTTTGAGCAGTCTCGGCAGCAGAGTGAAATGTAAGCCACCTAGAAGGAGAATGTTTGAGGAATTTCTTTTGAGGTAATTTGAGATCTTCTTTTAACTTTTCGTATTCCTTTACCCTCACTGGCCACCCCTCAAAGTAGTGGTAAACAGCAATAGCTAATTCAGATGCATCTTTACCAAAAGTCTGCAAGGCTTTCAGATATGAGTTGTGAACAATGTGAAGGGGGCAGGTCCCAATATCATCTAATCCATATGACCTCATTTCAATCAAATTTTCAATGAAAAGTCTGTGAACTTTCTTATTCACAATAGGACCATCTGAACCAATCATCAGCAGCTTGTGAATGGGCAGGTTTGCCCTACTGATGGCAGTGTGAATTTTTTCATGAAGAGTTCGTGCATCAGCTTTCCTGATGAAGAATATCTGCAAACGTCTTGAAACTACTTCACAGACTGAATAAAAGGAGGTTCCCACATCATCTGAGATAATCTGTCCCAGTGCATCAGCTATTAAATATCACATCTTTTTAGAGCTTAAAGAAAAATCAGTTGGAACACCCCCAGGAAACATTGCTTTTTTAAAAATAATTTTTTTATTACTTTTATTCTAAAAACTACACAGAAATCAAAGGGAGGGTATCTATCATCTCCAGGAGAAAGAAAAGAAAACCACTAAAACCCAAGTAGCAGTGGTCTTTAGAGTATAACAAATGCTTAAGTTAATATTTCACTTACAATATTGCTTTTTTTAAAAAAAGACATTGATGCTTATCTTAACGCTAAAATGTTACAAACGAAGGAATAAGAGACGCTTATAGTTTTGTCTAATAAGAGTATATCAAGAATTCTATTGTTTATCTTGAGACGCAGAGTTCCATTCACTTATTTTTTTCTTGTAAGGTCACTAAATTCACAGTCTCATCTGGGATTTAAATTTTTTGGAGCTAGCACCCCTAGTTCTAATTCAGATTCTTCTTCTGCAAAGCTTTGACATGATTCTTCAGTACTTTCCAACTCGCCTTCTTCCTCAGTAGCATTGTCTTCCTCTGTTGTTCCTTGTTTTTTTCTGATTTTTTTAAACTGTTCCATGGATATTTTCGCCTTTGTAACAGAGTTTATTTTCCTTTTCTTATCCTTGTACTCGAAAGTATGTCCTTCAGCTGTATTCTCTGCTTTGTTGGAGGTTTCTTTCAGTTGTTTGTAGAGAGTTTCAAAATTGTTATTCAAGGTGATCATTTGGTCCAGCAGAGGGCGCAGTGTGTTAACAATCATGCTAGGAAAATCTATGGTTATTTCCAGTCTTGTGACCTGAGCTGTAAAACTAGCAGTTCCAGAAGAAGGTCTGAGCTTAAACACCATTTTTTTCTGGAGATTGGCAGATTTGTTTACATTAGGGAAAAATCCTTAAAGTCTCTGTGCACTCTTTAGGTATTTGCTTTAGAGTTAGATATATTCTGTTTTAGCAGATAATGACTTATTTTTCCAGCCCCCTCCTCTCACTGAGTTTAACAAGTTTTTGGTTATTTAGGGGTGGGATCTTCCCCCCCGCCACTTATATTTTGAGATTTGGGGCATCTGTTGGCGTGATCATTTGTATGGCTTAATGATTCATTAGACTCATGTGTCTTTTGCCAGGTAAGGAAAACGTTTGACCATTTGCTCGCTTGTTCTGGTGTATGTCTCTAGTGCCATTGTTGGTCTGCGGCAGCGGGACCTTCATGGCAAATGAGAGCCTCGATCCCTTGGCTGTCTGCCTTGGGAGAGGCACTCTTCAAGCCCCATGGCTGAGAGCTCTCTACAGGGGCTCAGGATCAACCTAGACCCCTCCCTACCACCACAGCATGGTCAGGTCCTTTGGCGCTCTGAAGAAACACGTCTGCCATTCGATTCACCAAAACTGGAAGTACCCCCTGGAAACATTGCATCAAATGTTTCCTTTATGCCACTGCAAGAAGATGCCAAAAAGTTGCAACACACCAACTTCATAACCCAAATGAGTTCAGATATTGTTGCCACATTCTTCGATCTATAGAGTTTAATAAGAGGTACTGAAGAACTATGGCTTGATCTGGAATATTCACTCTGGATTGTTTCAGAAGAATCACCAGGGTTAGCTACAACTAAAACCATCTGTTTAGATCCTAGAACATCAGAGGCTAATTTTTTATGTTTATCACAGTCCGAGTGCTGAAGAAGAGCATGAAGACCTTTGTTCTGAAAATCTATTGTATACACACAAAGTTTGCAAAACACTTCAGTTTCACTGTGTCTTGATGCCCATGCTGACATCAAATGTCCATTATGGTCTTTTTAAAGAAGCCAATTGGCTGTAAATTTGCACTTTCCCATCAGTTCACAGATCAGCAGCCAACCATTTCAACATGAATCCTGAAACGAAGGAAAAAAGAATTAGAAAATGAAAAAAGTAAAGCATTAAAGTAAAACACTAATACTAAAAAACCTAAACAAAATAAGATAGTAATAGAATAAAACTTAACATTGTAATAAAATGCAAAATGCCTAATATACTAATGAAATGTAACATTTTCAAGGGGTGGGGTTGAAGAAAGGGCTACACAGGAAAATGATACAAGTTAGCTTCTTCAGAGCATCATAATTCACACACAGAAAATTTGTGTGCATTATGAGCAAATTCTCATCATAAGAAACTGATAAAAAAGAAATATTGATTCTACATTTAATAAGACAAATCACATACCTTTATCGCATTTGAAGAATAACACATCCCACAATCCTGTTCCACAATTTTAATTTCTTGAGCACTTGAAGGCACAAAAAAGGAGAGAAAAGAGACTTATTCTGAAAAAAAGAGACTTTAAGAGACTAACCCAGAAATAAGAGACTAAAAGCTAAAAAAGAGGCCCGCTCCTAGGCCTGCTTATGTATCCACTTAACAACCCCACCAGCTTCCAGTTGCCTTACCACCTTGCTTCCTCAAAAGCAGAACACCAAAACCACCCAGCTACAGTATTATTGAATAATAAACAGCATATTTTACATTCTTAACATACATCAGACCAACTACTGTGATGTATCTCATTCTTATTTCATTATTTATGCACAGTTTGATCTTTTGTATCTTTTGCATAACTTACTCCCTTTCCATGCTTCTCTGCTGCACCTCTGACTTCAGCTTTCCATCTTCTCCCCCCTTCCTGCAGCCTCTACCTAGGAAAAGTACAGTGTCTCTCCACAGTGGGGACCAAAACAGCTCACATCATTCTCCTCTTCCCCTTTTGAACTGCAGAACAATCCTATGAAGTCGGTTAGGCAGAGGGTGATTTCCCACTACAGCTGCCTCGGGGTTGCGCTGCCGTTTGCCCCAATACTATTAGTCAATTTCACACCCGAAGCCGCGGGGCTGCATTTTGACCCGTGGCTTCACCCGATTTCCCCGCAGTTTCGTAATCCTCAAAAAAACAGGATTACGAAACTGCGGGGGAAATCGGCGAAGCCACGGGTCAAAATGCAGCCCTGCGGCTTCGGGTGTGAAATTGACTAATAGTATCGGGGCAAACGGCGGGGCAACCCCGAGGCAGCTTTAGTGGGAAATCACCCTAAAAGTCTGTGAGTGGTCTGAAATCACTCAATCAGCTTCCACAGGAAGAACATGGGTCTGGCAGACCCTGCTCTGAAGCGCTAACTGCTACGTCACACTGGCTGTCATAGGGTGGCCACCTCAGCAGGGTATAATGACACAGAGTCCACCATTTTCTCCAGGGGAACTGATCTCTGCCATCTGGACAGCAGGTGTAATTCTGATTAATCTCCAGCCCTCATCTGGAGATTGGCAACAATGGCTCCCCAGGAGGAAATGGCTGGTTTGGAGGGTGGAGTCTATGGCATTGTACCTGTCTGAGGTCCCACTCCTCCTCAAACCCCACCCTCTCCAGGCTCCACCCCTCAAATCTCCAGGAATTTCCCAACCTAGCCTATCTCCCTCCTAGCCAACCATCAACCTACCTTTAGTTTTCCATCTCCTCCCCCTCCCTCCTAGAGAGCAGTTGTAATTTTGAGTGATCTCCAGCCCCCACCTGGAGACTGGCAACAATGGTTCCCCATCAGGGAATGGCTGGATTGGAGGGTGGAGTCTATGGCATCGTACCTGTCTGAGGTGCTACCCCTCTTCAAACCTCACCCTCTCCAGGCTCCATCCCTCAAATCTCCAGGAATTGCCTACTTGGAGTTGGCAACCTGATCAGGACTGGGCCCAATGAGTTTTCTCCCAAAGGCCAACATAGGTGTGGAAAGGGCCTTTTACTGACAGAGGAGAAAGTACAGGTGCCAACTCTGATTAGGGAAATACCTGGAGATTTGGGGGGGTGGATCCTGTGGAGGGCAGCATTGGGGGAAGGGGTGGAAGGACTCAGCAGGGTATAATGCCATAGAGTCTACCCTCCAAAGCAACCATTTTCTCCTGGGGAACTGATCTCTGTCATCTGGAGGTCAATTGTAACAGTGGGAGATCTCCAGGTCCCACCTGGAGATTGGCAACCCTAGGGAAAAGTCAGTTGCACAGTGGGGAGTTGAAGAAAATGGTTTGATGGTCGCTGGCCAGCCAGCCATGCTGAAGCTAAGCAGGAGAAAGAGCCTTTTCCCATTTATTCTGACAGGAAAGTGGCCGTTGGGGAGGGGGTTATGGGCAGGGAAGGGGGTTATGCTGAAAGTCCTTTGTTTTTTTACTCACAGAACCAAGCTTGGCTGCCTACCAACAGCCACTGAGGGGATAGTCCCTCACAGGAGTCAAGAGAACTGTCTTCCTCAGGAGAGAGAGCTATCTGACATGCAAATCTGTCTGCCAGGGGGAGTGGGTGGGGAAGAGGAGCAGACCCAGCACCTGGCCAATGGCATGCGAGTACTCTTGAGTGGCGGCTGATGGGCCAATGGCTGAGGGAGGGCATTTTACAGTCAATGGGAGCGCATAGAATCTTACGAAACCAAAAGATAATTATTATAAGGAGATATATACCCCCAGTGTATTGGCACTTTCCCGCTCTCCCATTGGCTGTGCTGTGTGCTCCATCAGCCATTGGCCTGTCAACTATCACTCATGAGTACTCGCGTGGCATTGGCTGGGGGCTGGGTCCACTCCTCACTCCTGCCCACTGCCATCCTGGCCTTTTTTCCCTGACAGAATAAACTGCCAAAATGGCTGTCTCTCCTGACAAAGAAGCTTCTCCTGCTTGGCTCCTCTGCAGCTGACTGGCTACTAAGGTGGGCCACCAGCCATCAAACCATCCTCTTCATTTCCTGCTGTGGGGCTAACTTTTCCCTCAGTGGCTGTTGCTAGGCAACCAAGCTTGGTTCTGTGAGTAAAAAGGCAGGAGACCCTTTCCAGGGGTCGAACCTGGAGAGGGTGAGTGTTGAGGAGGGGTGGGACCTCAGACAAGTACAATGCCATAGACTCCACCCTCCAAACCAGCCACTCCCTCCTGGGGAACCACTGTTACCAATCTTGGGGGTGGGCTGGAGATCACTCAAAATTACTACTGCTCTTTAGGTAGCAAAGATCAGTTCCTCTGGAGAAAATGGTGGACTCTGTCATTATACCCTGCTGAGATTGCCACAGCAAATTGTCACTGAGTGCCCAAAGCCAGGGCACTCTCCCAGAGCCTCTTTCTAGAGCCCGTTGTATTTATTTCCACAACGGGCCTTATTCCTAGTGTGTATATATATATATATATATATATATATATATATATATATATATATATATATGTATGTATGTATGTATGTATATGTATATGTATAGGATTGTGTGTTTAGCCATATTTGATTATTGTTTTTGTCTCAACCTTTTTGGTTACCTTTCCTGTATAGGATTGTCCCTCCCCTTTTTTGGGGGTCCTATTCATTCTTTCAGGACCATGAGCACAGAACTACAGCTGAGACCTGACTGTTGTCAGATATACTCGAATTAAGGTTAAAATACATGTCTGATATCCTGCAGTTAGTAGATTTTATTCCAGCATCTGTGTCAGTTATTGGACATGCTTTCAACTAATGATCTAGTAGTGCCTCAAGGCTATAAGTAATTATTTTCACCACTTCTCCAGTTGTCTGTACCAGGCCTAGAGTTAGACCAACTAAACTATTATGCTCTTTCCATTGCAAACTGTCTTACAAAACAGATCATTGGTTCATCTAGCTGTACTGGCAACTCAGACTGGCAGACACCCTGCAGGACCTACAGCAGAAAAACAGCTGATCCAGCTTCTGCTTCTTGAGATAATTTAACTGGAAATACCTGGGATTGAATCTTATAAATTAAAGACAGATGTATTTTGTATCATGAATATGATTCTACTGATACCATTGTAAATAAATGATTAATAAATACATGTCAAATTTACTCCAAGCAGAGAGACAGCTGTAACCCCAGAGACCCTTCAATCCAAAGTTGATAATGGGGAAGGAACAGGGGGAGGGAAGGAACCAGACAGATGAGGGTAGCAAGGAAGCACTGGGGCCAAATGCAGTTTGCACAGCTACTACTTGTGAGCTGTGTGTATGTGGACATGAACCAGAGAGAGATCCTTCAGAGAGAGATCCTTCAGAGAGAGATATGGAACAGTCCATCATTGCGGGGAGGGACCCCTTTTAACTGAAACAGAAGTAATTGTGCAGGGAAAAAAAGTCCTTCAATTGCCAAAAATGTTAATGTCAGTATGCAAGCAAACCAAACTTAGTGTACTCAGAAGTAAGGCCCATTTTATTCAATGGGGCTTAGTCCCAGGACAATGTTCTTAGGATTGCAGCCTATATCACTAGTCACTAGTACTGCCATGTGCCACTTCCCAGTTAACCAAATAGTGGTGCAAAATACAGCAAACTGTTTTTATAAGTAAGGCCTGAATTAAACATTTCATCCACCATTGGTCCCTGCGGGTATTCCAATTCCAATTCCAAAGCACTGCAAGGGCCTGATTTGAACTGGGGCCATGACATGGGTGGGAAGGGCTTCAGTCTTTCTCCTGTGCTGTTCCTCCAAGCTGAAATGGCCCTGTTGGAGGGCTGAATGTGCAGTATTCAGTACATATGCAGCTCCACAATGGGACAGATGAGACTGCTCTACCCCCCCCCCGTTTTTCTGTTTTTTGTCACTTAGCGGTTTTCATTATGTTTCCTGTTTTAGTAGTTGCTTCTGTATTCTATTGACTTTTTGCCTTTGATGTCTTCACTGGAGTCGAACTTTGGTTATGGTTTGGATTTGTTATGAAATTATTGCTTATTATTGTTAGTCACCCTGGGCACCTTTGTGGAATGGGACAATATAAGTATTTTAAAGAAATCAATAAGTGACATTCATACAATATTACACTTGTATATTTCCTTCTTTGAAGAAGCTGATAGTGGTATGTTTTACACGAAAAGGCTTATTCTAAGGGCTGGGGCTGGGGATTGGGCAGTGGATGGAAAAAGAAGATAGCTTGCCAAAAGTCACTTAGAAAATACTTGGGGAGGAGAGAGCTGAAGGTTCATCACTCATCACTTAGCCTCTGTGCCACACTAGGCTGTCTTTTGAGATTTCCTGGGAATTTTGCAGGAAAATCTAGTTGCAGTGTATGTACAGCCAAAATGTGATACCTTAAAATTTCTACATTAAAATAAGAGATTGCTCTGCGCAAAGAGAGTAAATAAAGACTATGATGCTTCTGTAGTTAGCCACTTTATCCTGAAATCTCAGCATGCCTATGATGATCATCCTTATCTTGGCCTTCTGCAGCCCGGTCTTAATCAGAACTCTTATGAAAGTAAGTAAGTAAGTAAGTAAGTAAGTAAGTAAGACCCATTAATCCTTTGTTTTACAGCTTTCACTGCTCTTGAGGCTCCTGCCATGTCCTTTGTCATTGCAAAATAATATATTGGACAAAATTTCTTCAGCTTTTTTGGCATATTTTATATGGTTTTTTTTAATTAATTCCAAGATAATGTTTTATGAAGTTTCATTTCCCACCTTCTCTATTAGCATCGCCAAGTCACAGCTGGCAATCCCTGGGATTTGGGTGGGGTGAGTCCTCTCACTTCTGGCTAAAACTGGAAGTGACATGGGAGATATTCTAGGGTCAAGTTCAAACTGGCAGTTTGGCCCGATATAGGAACATTTCAGAAACGTTTCACAAATGGATTAAAGGGCTGGTTCACACAGGCACATCTGTCAGGCATTCCCCAGCCTCACTCAACCCGCCTTGTAATGCTTCCATTCTGAGTTTAAAAAATACCAGGTGAAAGTGGTAGCAGACCCTGGTTTAAATCGGAAGTGACATAAGCATGCCAGTGCACATTCCTTTCCTCCAAATGAAAGGGATTGCCAGGAGACCTTCCACTACAGCAGGAGGCCTGGCATCCCTACTTGCATCAGATTCCATATGCTTTTGAGAATTTCTTCAGGAAGGAGAAATGCCTCTAATCTGTTATTCCATGTCATAGAAGGGAAGTTAGAAATACATTAAGGCAGTGGGTTTTTCAACTTTTCCAGAGCTGCAAGCATATGATAGGAAGTCATATGACATCAGAGTCACATGACAGGAACAGTGTGGGCAGTTAAGATTGTACTCATGTTAAGGCTAGGACCATGGGCAGCAGACCAAGAGAGCTAGAAACAGGAAACATAAGCTGAGCAACAGGACGTGTACTGTAAAGTACTGGGTCCAGACACGTTTTAGTGAAATTAGCTCATATTTTATTAAGGCAGGAGAAACTGGGATGCAGAAGCCGGCCCAGAGGCCTGCTTAAATGTCCCTGCTCTGCCACATCCCACACCCCCATATATACCCATAATTGGTTTATTTACACAGTGCCCATTCCCATAGGGTTACCTTAGGATCCGAGGTGACTGATTGGCCCATTCTCAGATCCTCTCTAGCTATTGTTTGTAGAGAGCAAAGCTTGGCTGGTTTGCATGACTGTGTGCAGCCTCGACCATGTGTGTGGCTGCGGCTGTAGTTAGTACACAACATGTACCATAGCGAGGAGCAAACAGAAGTCACCCCCCATGGAGGAATCCTCACCATTTAGTTACCTGACCTGTGGCTTCTCTTAGCATGCATACAAACAGAGGCAGGAAGCCTAGTTTCTCTCCTCTTCATCCAAGTGAAGCCATTCTAGAAGCTCTGTTGTCTTAAAGGGGACTTGTACAACTTAACTAACAAGGAAGGCTACTGAACTAATTTCAAATTTAAAAATTGGCTTACGAATCATTCACCCAATATTTTCTAGAGAACTTCCCAGAGTGAGTACTGCAGGCTCCAATGTATTAAATCTATATATGAGGTGTGTCTCTTGCTGTAACAATAATTTTGTACTACTGACACAATTAAATATCTGTGGTACATATATAATATGCAATATCTCAGATCTTCAACTGTGTGATGTTTTTCTACAAAATGATTTACTAATGGAGCCTCAAAAATTTGATGTTTTATTCTAGATTTGAGTTCTGATATTCTGGTTTTTATCGCTTGACTACCAATATATAAAGTAAGTTGAAAGGATTTAATGCATTGGAGCCTGCAGAACTCAATCAAAGTATAGATTCTTCATGGTTCCTTTAAATTACTTTTTATTTGTACGTTATATATGTAGGTAAAATTATTCAGTAAGGGTACAAAATAAAAACAGAAGGAGCAATAGAGATAGGTAAAAATCCTTACATAGGTTATATAGGCCCATTTAAAACAATAGTATTTTTGTATTACATACAGTTAAGTCTTTAGAAAAACTATATAAAGTGCATAACTGTCTGTACACACACACACAAACACACATATATAAATGTTTTAAGAGTTGGTTTTAATAATTATTAGAAATTCAAATCACAGAGGTCTCCTTTCATAAATCAATATCATTAACATAATGTAATACATCTATAACAATACAATTAGTATGGTTTAGAAGCAACAAGTTTAATCTAGGTTTTGAAATTAGTCCAGCAGCCATCCTTGTTAGTTGAGTTCACAGAAGCGGGAAGAATGCTAAATCCCATCTAAGAATCTACAGTGGGAGAAGGGTGTGTTCCATTCAGAAGGAAGCTTTCTAGTAGTATTGTCTGCAAAGTTTTCTAAAAAATATTTTGAAATTTGAAATTAGTTCAGTAGCCTTCCTTGTTAGTGAAGTTGTATAAGTCCCCTTTAAGGCATTAGAACTTCTAGAATGGCTTCACCTGGAGGAAAGGGAGAGAAAGGTTTAATAACACTTAGTTTTCACTAACTTAATGTAATGTATGCATTGGATACATGTATACTTTTGGTAGAATACATTATGGTTTTATTCAGCGCAGTGAGTGTTGTTCTTTCTCAGGCACTTGGGACTGGCTTGCTGTGTCCCTTGTTCAGCTTCGAGCATATTTGCTCCCATCTGCTTGATGGAAGGAGGCCTTTGCAGAGGCACTTCCCAGGCGTTTGGCTCCTGCTGCTGCCGCCACTGAACCTGGGCCTCTCTCTATCCCTGCCTGTCTTCAGAGATTCTGGAGCAGGTACCTTGCCTCCCCCCGCTGAATATCTCCATCCAGCTCAGTGCCCAAGAACATGAAGTCTTTCTCACCACTGAATCCCATGCACTCACTCCTCAGCTGGCTCCTGCGCGCTCACTCCTCAGGTATGTTCACTTGGTCTCCACCAGGGACCCATCTGGCCCTTTTTATTTTATTTTATTTTGCTGCAGTGCAGTCATGCCAGCCAAGAAGGCTACACAGAGGATAGGGGGCCAGACTGGGAGGAGCCGCAGTGGGTGCTGCCAGCCATCTCATCCTCAGAGAATGAGGGCAACCCTTCCTTGGGGGATTTGGCAGCTAAGATCAAAGCCATGGAGAGGGCCGAGAAGCAGAAGCATAGTGACACTAGCCTGGCAGTAACACTGGATGCCTCCCTTTCTATGGAGGCCCAGGTTACTGCAGTTGCCAGACCTGCATTGTCCCATCTTAGGCAGATTAGGTTGCTGAGATCCTATCTCTCCCCCCCAGGACTTAGCTACAGTGATCCCAGGCAATGGTCACTTCCAGGCCTGATTACTGCAATTCGCTCTGTGTAAACTTACCCTTGAGGCTGACCTGGAAACTACAGCTGGTGCAAAATGTGGTGGCATGCCTGCTGACATCGAAGCCTAAGTGAGCTCACATCCAGCAGTTGCTCCGCCAATTGCAATGATTGCCAGTTGAGTTCCAGATTCGCTTCAAGATGTCGGTAATAACCTTTAAAGCCTTACACAGCCTAGGACCAACATATCTGAAGGACCACCTCATCTCATATATACCCCAAAGAGCATTACATTCTACAGACCAAAGTCTCCTGGCAGAAAAAGTCCCTGGCCTGAAGAATGTCCTTCTTGCCTCGACCAGGGCCAGGGCTTTTTCTGCCCTGGCCCCTGCCTGGTAGAACATGCTCCCTATTGAAATCAGGGTCCTTTGGGATCTCCTTCAATTCCACAGGGCCTGCAAGACAGAGCTGATCCATCAGGCCTTTGGCTGAGGCAGCGGGCATCCATGTATGGCTTCCCTGAGGTTGTTGTCATCCACCTATTAACCCAAATAATACAACTAGTTGACTTGTCTGAGGAGCTGCGGTGGCTCAAGTGGTTAAGACACTGAACTGCAGGTCAGTAGTTCAGCAGTTTGAGACTCAGGTGCTGCATGACAGGGTGAGCTCCTGTCTCTAGCTCCAGCTCCTGCCAACCTAGCAGTTCGAAAGCAAGAAATTGCAAGTAGATAAATAGGTACCACTTTGGTGGGAAGGTAACAGCGTTCCGTGCACCTTGGTGTTTAGTCATGCCGGCCACATGACCACGGAAACGTCTTCGGACAGCGCTGGCTCTTTGGCTTTGAAACGGAGATGAGCACCGCAACCCTAGAGTCGGATTCGACTGGCTTTCGAGCAAGGGAACCTTTACCTTTACCCTGACTTGTCTGAATTGTAATTTGTTTTTAATGTTTATTACTGTTTTAAATTTTTAACTGTATTTATTGTATTATTACATGATGTTACCTGCCCTGAGCCGGCTAGCAGGATGAGCGGGCTATAAAGAATAAATAAATAAATAAAGCCATTGCAAAGGTATGTGTGAGAGCAGTGCATTGCACACATTGTTGAATGACTTGCATAATGTACTGCTCATTACTTGTTTTATTGTAGCAAATGCCTTGGTGGTCTTGATGCAGCTTGTTTTAAACCAGCAATAAATGTATGTTGAGCACTGGAAGACTGCAGTATCCAGGCATGAGCTGAATGTGTCAGTGGGCTACCACAGCTAGAACTCTTGTACCACTCTGGAGTACAATACTTTGCAGGGGGGCCAGGTCAGCATTCAGTGGCATGTTGTCCTAACTGAAATGAACACACTGTGCTTATCACTGTCTCTTCTGTTTTTCTTTAAACTTGTCCCATGTAGAGGACAAGTGAAGGGTTCCAGTGATTTTTTTATTGATTATTGCTGATTTACAGGTACCCCTTTGGGGTAAAATCCTTTGGGAGCTCTCCTGGAGGATTAACAAACAGTTTAAACTACTAAACAACTTTATAAAGACAGGTGGTTTAATTCATTTTTAATTTGCAAGGGAGGGATTTTCCAACTATGAGTATTTGAGTTTTAATGATCAGGTGTTCTGATGTCACCTTTTTAATTGGACTAAGATGAGCAAAAGACCTGCCAGAAGCCAAGATTTATGGGAATCTCTTTACTTCAAAGGAATTAATGAGCAAAGCCTAAAACTGGAGTAAAACATAGGACAGTTATATATTGGCCCAGGACAGACTGGCAATTTGCCCCGGTATCGAGTCGCGGCAAAAAACCCCCGGAGTAAACGATACCGGGTTTTCCCATCCACACAGCGGGGGCCTCTGCCGGAAGATACTGGACGGAGGCGCGCGGGAGCGTTCAGACTGCCGCACCAGAGGCGCGCTATATTCGCTGTTTCTCCATTATTTCGGCTGTGGGCGTATGTGCGCATAAGCGCATTTTGGCGATTTTTTTTTTTTTTGCCCTGCAACGCCGGCACCACATTGGGCAGTGGAGCGGAGCGCAGCCAATCACACCGCTGCTGCCACATGCCCAACGCGGGTTGCTCCCGGCTTTTCGGCTGCGCGTTCAGACTCCCCGGAAGCGGAGAAACGCGCGACAAACGCAGGCTTTCAAGGTTTGCGTCGGCTTTTATCAGGTGTTTTTTTAATCCGGCAGTGAAGCGCGAGAGCACCAGTAGGCTACGGGTGGGGGACGCCAGGCAGATGTGCCTGTGTGAACATTCCATTTAATCCGATATTGAGTCGTTGTCAGCCCGGGTCCCATCCCGCGGCAAATTGCCAGTCTGTCCTTGGCCATTGTAAGAGAAAAACTCTGTCTCCTGATGTGTGTGCTTTTAGAACTCTATATTTTGTGTAAAGCTGAACATTTACCAAGATTATGGTATAAGATATTTGCAGCTAGCTAAAATATTAACTTTGCTACCCAGTTTACTTTTTAAAGAGAGAAAGGATGCATGCCTGAAGAGGAATAGACTCTGTTGGTTTGTATAAACACTTGTATGAACTGGACTGGTATAAAAACACCCCAGTAATTAATTGTCAGTTAAGATATTTATGATCAAGACACTCAGAAATGACCTGGCAAGAATTCACAAGCCAAGCTAAGGATGTCAAGATTAATAAGGTTTTTTTAATATACTTTTTATTGCTTTTCACTACACAACTAGAAAGGAACGGCGGAAAGGGATACTAAACTAAAATACAAAGCTAAAGCAAGGATATGATAGAAATAAAAGGAATGTTACTGTGTAATATTTTTTCAAAGTTGAACTAATACAGGCATAATTAGCCAGAGTAGGTGCATCCTAGTTTCTTAGATATCAAAAGAAATAAGGCTTTCAGCATTAAGGTACACATCACATCATTATCTCCTGTGTTTGTTCTTATCATAGTTCAACTTAACTATTAAGTGTTTAGGAGCTGCTGCTCCTTTCTCAGATTCAGAATTCTCTGAGGAACTGGCCGGGGTGCTTCCACTGTTTCCCAGTCCATGTTCCACTGTTTCCCACTCCCAGTTTTCTTCTGTTTGGTTGCTGTCCTCTTTCGCCATTGTTTGATGTTGCTCCAAAAAAGTCTTTGCTTTCTGAACAGAATCAATCTTCTATTTTTTCTCTTTATAAGTCCTTCTGGAAATATCCATCTGAAGGGAGTAGAATGTTGCTGTAGAAAAAAAGTTAAATTTTTATACTGTTTCCTCCGTTTTCTTATCTTAAATGGAATGTCTTTTAAAACTCTTGCTTCTTCATGTTTGATTTTCAGGGTTATCCCATTTGTCACTTTCAGAATTAAATCTCTCATTGATCTCTTGGAGAACTTAACAAATATTTCACCAGGCAGCTTATTTTTCTTGATGAATTCTGAATAGGTTCAATAAACCATATCCATATCACTTTGTATAGATTCCGCTTTAAGATCTGCCACTGGAGCCAATGCTTTGCTTAAAATCTCTTTTAAGTTCTCCCATTTATGTTCTGGGATACCTTGAAATCTCAGGACGTATAGTGATTTTTCCATTTGTAGACATAACAGCTGCTGTTTGTCCGAAAGTCTTTCTTTTCCCATGATCTCCAGTGTCTGGTTGACAAAATTTGTCTTAGCTTCAACTTTTTAAAGTGCCTTGACTATTTCTTCTGTCTTTGTGGCCATTTGTTTCAACTGATTCTGGACAGCATCAAAATTGTTGTTGAGATTAGTCATCTGGTCCAGCAGAGAGTGCAGCGATGTAGCCAGCATTATTTAAGGAGGGGATTAGCTCCTCCCCCTCCTCCGAATTGGCTTGGGGCTTTGGATTGATTGTCCGCTTAGGCGCTTGATTAGTTACATGGAAACTCGCACTACAGTTCATTCTGCCAGTTTGTTCCGAAGGTGGGGAGCCATTCAAAAAAGCTGGATTGCTTGCTCGCTCAGCCCTGCATGTGCCTCTGCCCCCATACTGGTCTCACGGTGGCAGGACCTATCAGGGCAAAGAGGAGCCTCGATTCCTCAGCTATCACCTTGGAAGAGGCACCCCTTGCGCCCCAGGCAATGAGCTCCCTGCAAGGGCTCTGAGTGTCAGGTAACCCTGCCATTGCTGTGAGTGGGGGGGGGAAGAGACATCTTTCACTGTTCTGGAATGCGGGAGGAACTTAGAGTCTCCAGTCTCTGTAAATTAGTGTCTCTGCTGTGTGTCTTATCAATCCGCCTGACCTTGGGTCCCATGCTGCCTTGGCATGTGAAATTTACTGGTCTAGGTGTTTTCTTTCCTAGTCTAGCATGCACATGAAATGTACTCATTGTCTTGTAGGTGGGGGGGTAGTTCGAATGGGCTATAATTGACAGTGCTTGGTACTATCTGGCATCACTGACAAGGAACTGGTTCATGCAGCTCTAAGACTGGTCTTTAATAAATACTATCTTCTTAAGAAGCCTGGTGTTTGACTGGAGAACTTGACACTGAGGCCCCCCGGAATTGTCTGGGACCTCTCCCATCCACTGCAATTATGGGGTGCTCATATCACAGCACAAAAGAGCACACCCATCTAGCAAGTCACCAAAACTGGAAGTCCAAAATTAATAAGATTAAATAAATTTCAATTGTATTTTCTATGGAAAATAAGCTTAAGTTTTAAAGTGCTTTTATAATTGTTAAAAGGTAAATATCTCTGAATATTTATAGCTGAAAATGAAAGCTTATGGATAAAATGTTTTTGTATGTTTAATGAAAAAAAAAGAAAACTAGTTAAGGTTTTAATTTTCTAATAATGAAATGTGGCTAAATCTAACAAGCTGGTTTTTTTTTTGTTTTTTTTTTTATCAAAACCCTCCTAAAAAGGAGAGGAATTTATTCTTTTTATAAATAGAAAAAGGTAGGGTATATAGAGGGATAAAGAAAAGAGCGGAGTGAGTATTCTGTTAATAAAGGTTAGTTTAAATCAATATAGATACAGTTTTTGGCAATCTCCGTGATTTGAGAGTCTTCTTTTCATCTAACAAAAATGAGGTTAATGAGGTTAGTAATGTCCTTTGGGGTTAATTATTAGTCATCTCCTTTTTGATGCTTCACGAACAGTTATTTCTTAGGTTGTCTTCCTTTGGTACCCCTCAAGTTATAGGATGGGCCACCTTTGGTTTTCACTTCTCCCGCTCCGGCACCTCCCTCCTCTGGGCCGCTGTCATCTTCACTACTCAAATCTGTCCACGTTGCGAGTGCTGCCTCTTCCTCTGGACTGGCGTGTCTCTTCAGAAATTCCTGCGCCTTGAAGATGGAGTCAATCTTCTCTCTTTTATCCTTGTACTTGAACAAAAGGCCTTCAGGATAGGTCCATCTGTATATGACCTGTCTTCTTTGTAGAAAAGTGGTCAATCCTTTATAAGCTTTCCTTTTCATCCGGATTTCATAAGGCACATCTTTCAATATTCTGATGGTCTGCTCCCCAATTTTCAAGGGCACCGCTGCAACTGCACGCAAGATTTGATCTCTGGTACTCTGCTTGACAAACTTGACAACCACTTCTGCTGGCAGATTATTTTTTTTGTAAATGTGGAGTATGCCCTATAGACCTTATCCATTTCTTCTTTTAAGTCACGCTGATCTCTGCCAGTTACGGGTGCCAAGGCATTCGCAAGTATAGATCTGAGATCTTCCTTCTCTTCTTCTTTAATGCCCTGAAATCGAAGAGTCAGATTCGATTTTTCCATTTGCAACATCAAAATTCTTTTTTCTTGCACATCCTGATGCTTTTCTAACTTGTTGACCCTTTTCTTCACTTTTCCGATGTCTTCCGACGAGACCAAACATTTCTGTGCGATCTCTTCCATCTTCTTTGACGTTTCTGTTAGTTGCTTCTGTTGACTGTTGAGAACACCTTCCATATTAGTTAAGGTTTCGCTGATTTTCTGTATTTGGACCAGCAGAGGGTGCAGTAGCTCGCTTGTCTGTTGACTGACAGTCGGCTCTGGAGGGGGATTACCTGGCCCGGAAGTCCCGCCCCCCTTCTTCTCCGTTTTCAAAGGGACCTTCTTCATGGCAGACATTTCATGTATTTGTTTACTTTATAAAAGTTCGTGACGCGTCGCTCAGGAGTCCCGCTAACTCATTCGCTTCAATGGCACCCCAAAGGTAATTTCACCAACCCTTCTTCCCTTTCGTCCCCCTTAGCTTTCTTATACAAGTCCCGCTTCTCAGTGGGGGGGGGATTCCCCCTCCTCCCAGCCACTTATTCGCTTACGGGGGAAGGGCTCGGGTTTCGCTTCAAATTCAGACCTCCAACTCACGGTTCCTGCCATTTCTTCTTTTTGCTTTAATTCATCGCTGTTCCTCACTCCTGTTGGAAATCGGTGGCGTTGCTAAGTCCCATTACGGGCACACCGCAGTGGGGCCGATTGGGGCGGGGAGAAAGCCTCAATTTCCCGGCTAACTGCCGGCAAAGAGGCTACTCCCCAAGCGCCCCCAGTTTGGAGCCTTTGCTTAAGGCTCACTAGGGTCTTGCAAACCTGCAAAGACCCCCCCAAACTGCATGTGGGCTAACCACCTCTGGGAGCTTCTCGAAAGGTGGCCGCCATTCGCAACGCTGGAAACCGAAACCTAAATCTAACAAGCTGTTGACAAGAGCAAGAGTTGGAAAATGACCAACAGCTGGCCAAGTGTGTAGGGAACCCAGCCAACATGGAAAACATAAATCATGGACAGGTCAACTAAAGAAGCTAAGTTAAAAGGACTAACAAGCAAAAGTTGGGAGATGTTCCAAAAGGTTTAAGAAAACAAAATAATAAATCATGCACACCTGAAAGCCAATTAAAGGGGTCAATTAGAAATGCAGAACTTAAATTGTAAAAGAGGACCCTCTGCTGGCTAAAATGAGGTAGTGTAGTTTACAAATGAAAAGTTTTAATTTAGACAAAAAGCTTTATAGAATTATTAAAAATATTCTGATGGACCAAAATAAAGACTGATAGATTCAGTGCATCTACAAGAGCTTTATGCCATAGGCTATTTTAAAACATTAAAAGACTTCATGCAAAGGGTTTAATTCTTTAGAATGTCATTGTAATGATATGTTGTCATATTTTGTATATCTTTTAGTGAAAATAAGTTCATAAAATGCTTTAAGAATATTGTTATACTTTTATATGCATGTATTAATGTGAAAGAAAACCAGTTTTGTAATGAAAGCATCTAAACTTTGTACTGAAAATGAACTTAGCCCCTTTGTGTGTATCAAGTTCATTCAAAGGTAAAGTCTGAGAAGAGCAAGAGGATACAGTAACAATTTTTAATGAGCAGTGCACCTGCATTGTAGGAGTTAAGATGTGGACAAGTAACATCCTGTGTGTCAAATATGTGATTGATGACTGACTGGACAAAGAAAACTGAACTGAGCATATCTAAATGATGTCAGTGATGATGTAAAGTGAGGAGGAGCAAGAAGAGCATATAAGCAAGCTCCCGGCTGTAACACATTGAACATCCATGCTGAATTTTAGCTGTGAAATATTTCTTATTCAAATAAATTCTTTTGTTACTCTTTACTGCCTGGACGATTGTTTAAACTGTGTGGTTTATCAGCTAGCCACACAAGTCGAAGAACCTATCGCCCTTGGGGCATTGGCTACATCCCACATTTTAGACTGTAAGTCCCTTGGGGCAGGGATCAGTCGTACCTTGAAAAGAACCCATGCATACTGAAGGTGCTATATAAAAATAACCAGCAATTAAGATCTGCATAAGTTTGAAAGGGCTCATACTGTTGTGCCAATGTAACAAGCTTGGTAGTGGTTTTAAAAAGTCTTCTAGGATCCCTCACCATTTAAACATCATTTCTTACTTTCTATTCTTTTATATTTAGGGTTCACACATTCAAGATTGGTGGTATAGAGCCTGCATGCACCTCTGGAATTCTGACACAGGGTGGTGGGCACAACTATAAAATGGCTGCTGCAGGGGATAAAGCCAAACATAAAATGGCTGTCTGTCAAAAAAGATGGAGCCAACCACAAAATGTCAGGGAGTAAGGTCATGTGTATAACTCTAATGGTAAATTTTCAACATTTAAAGCAGAAATTCAGCTTAACAGGATGCTTTTTAAAATCAATAGTGTTTAAAAGTATTTTCTTGCTTACATATAGCTTGCTTTAAGTCATGCAGTGAAGATCCTTGTGCAACTGCTGCTGAAGTAAATTCTAAAAAAATCTGTGCAGCCAATCAGATCTCCAAAGGCAAATCAGAAGCCCTACTGGGCAAAGCCCTACCTGGCTTCAGCCACTTTCTAAAAACACTTGGCAGGTGCTATGGTATCTACATGCACCATGTTGAGGAACTCTGGTTTAGAGGGTATGGCTCTCAGTTTTTGTATGATGGGTCTTGGGTTGAAACATCACCTATTATTTGAGCTTCATCCTACTTCTTTTTTTAGTAGTGAACTATACAAATGGTCTTAAACAGGTTCTTAGATTTGCCTTTATATATGCAATATTCTAGCAGAGATTGTGTGTGTGTGTGTGTGATTACTGCACATGGACTATCCATCTGAAAATACTGTATTTTGATAATCCCTTCTGGTGGATCACACATTTTGGGTTTTGCTACTCAAAATTTTAACATTAATGCTTTGGCATGTTCAAAGTAATTAAAGATATTACTTTCATATTAATAATTTCTTTTTCTTATGCAGATGAGAGCAGGTTGGAGATGAAGAAATCCTGCCAGTTTATATCTCATGCAGAGCACAACGGAAGCTGGAAAACCTATATCACAAGTTGCTGTATGATCAGAATTCATAATGAGTTTTAGATTAGTTTTTTATCAATGTAATTAAATTATATTCCATCATAAAAGTTGTTCATAAATATGTTAATAGAACAGGTGACAACAGCAAATTAATAAAATGAACTATATATTACTTAAATCAAATAAATTTTGGCATTAGAATGCACAAATTTTCCTAGCCACAGTCCTGCAGTTCAACGGATGTTGAAGTTCATTAGTTTCAGTGATGGCTATTAAAAGTAATAATTATTCATATTTATTATACCAATATGCAGCTGTTATTTTTAGAATTCTATAGATCATAACATTGCTGAAGTGACTAGCTAAAGGAAAGCTACTTCATTTAATGAGAAAAAAATAGAAATTACGTATGAGTCTGTATTTGATGCAAATCCTCTGCAATACTTTTCATTTTAATGAAAGTAACATTACATAACAAGCATTGGCCCACCATACTTATGGGGGGATCCCCCCCTTTCTTGCTGGGTCCATCATGACTTGGGGGCTGTTAGCGGAAGGTCTAGTGTAACTACTGGGTTGCGTCACTGCCAGTGGCATGTCCCATACTGCACGGCAGCCACCACCAGGCCCAGCATGTCTTCTGGGCTGTGTAGGTGCGGGCAGGCCAAACAGGGCTCCTGAGCTGTCCTGCCACTGCTGGGCCCAGTGGGGCTCCAAGGCTGTGCTGTTGCTACTGGGCCCAGTAGGGCTCCCAGACTGTGCCACCCCTGCCAGGCCCAGCACAGCTCCTCTGCTGTGCCACTGCTGCCACTGAGCCTAGCACAGCTCCTGTGCTCCAGTGACAACCATTGTAGTTAAGTACATTCTCTGCACTTGCACAGAGAATGCTACTTTGCCTTTGGGGGGATTTAAAGACCCATGTGTATTTTTTTTGAAGACATCAGATTTTTCCGCAAACTTCTAGGGGGCACTCAAGTTTGCAAAACAATCTGTTTTGTACAAGTGTGGCCCCGATCCATAGATTTAGGTACCTGCAAATCGGGGGAGCACTTGGGAAATAGTATATAGATGTAACTTTCCCCATTGTTATGGGTTTTTCAACTATGCCTTTCTGAGGGGTCTCCTTTCTCTTTCCACCAGTCTTTCTTATTCCATAATTTCCTGTTGAAGATTTTAATAAGGCTGGCTTGAAGACCTGTCATTCCTCCTCACCCTTTTTGAATGCTCAGACAGTGCTTCACATTTCCTTCTTATTCCTACTGTTCTGCCAGATCTAATGCTTTCATCTTTCAGTTTCGATTTATTCTGTCAAAAGTGCTTTTGTTAAACAAAAGGACATCGCCTCTTTGTAAAAATGGCTAGCTACAAAGACTTCTGTAGATGACCACAAGTAGCATAATAATAAAGTTTTATCAGGATAGTGATATTAGAAAGTAAGCAATTTGTAGGACTGAGGTTTTGAAAGGTTTTTTTGAGGGGGGTCTATGGCTTAGTAGAGCTTTTCATGCAGGCAGTCACAAATTCAGTCCCTGGCATCTTCATTTAAGGGACCTGAGGCTTCAAGGGTTGGGAAATTAGGTTATATTGGATTAGATCCAAAGATGTCCTTTTGCTGGTGTGCTGGCACTTTTGTTGACAGAGGAGAGGGGGAATTTCTACAATTCCTTCTTTCATCCCACTTCACCCCCTCCATTGCCCCTAAGGATTCACTGCTGCCAAGGGCCAGAATTTCAGGGGGCTCAGTGTGTTGGGGCAGGAGAAGGAGGGGGAAAAGTTCTACTCTACTACCTTTACCCTGCTAGGGGAGCTTTGATCCAAATGAACAGGGCATAGTGGCCAAGGTCTTCCCTTATGCTGCCTCTTAGCACTAGTTTTCAGAGGTTTGCTGCCTCTGTAGATGGAGGATTCTCTCCATTACCATGGCTAGTAGCCACTGATGGATGTCTTCTCCATGAATTTGTCTACCCAACTTTTTAGGCTATCACAGAATAACAGAATCATAGAGTTGGAAGGGATCTCCAGAGTCATCTATTCCACCCCTCTGCACAATGCAGGAAATTCACAAATACTTCCCCCCCACACCCCAGTGACCCCTGCTCTATGCCCAGAAGGGGGAGGAAACCCTGCAGGATTCCTGGCAGAACTGGTCTGGAGAACAATTGCTTCCTGACCCCAAAGTGGCAAACAGCATTTCCCTGGGTGTGTAAGAAAGGGCCACAAGAACTAAGCATGAGGCAACCCTCCCTGCCCTTCCTTCTTGTGATCTGCCTAAGCTCACAGAATCAGCATTGCTGTCAGATGGACATCTAGCCTCTGTTTGAAAACCTTCAAAGAAGGAGAGTCCACCACCTCCCATGGAAGCCTGTTCCATGGAGTAACTGCTCTGTCAGGAAGTTCTTCCTAATGTTTAGCCGAAAACTCTTTTGATTTAATTTCAGCCTGTTGGTTCTGGTCTGACCTTCTGGGGCAACAGAACACAAATCTGCACTATCCTGTATATGACAGACCTTCGAGAACTTGAAGATGGTTATCATATCACCTCTCCATTGTCTCCTCTCCGGACTAAACATACCCAGCTCCTTTGACCTTTCTTCATAGGACTTGGTCTCCACCATCCTCGTTGCCCTTCTCTGGACAAGTTCCAGTTGTCTATATCCTTCTTAAATTGTGGTGCCCCAAACTAAACACAATACTCTAGGTAAGGTCTAACCAGAGCAGAGTAAAGCGATACCATCACTTCACGTCACTACACTTCTGTTGATACAGCACAAAATGGCTTTTGCCTTTTTAGTTACTGCATCACACTGCTGACTCATGTTCAGTGTATTGTCTACTAAGACCCCTAGATCCTTTTCACACATACTACCATGAGGACAAGTCTCCCCCATCCTATAATTATGCATTTGATTTTTTCTACCTAAATGCAGAACTTTACATTTATCCCCAGTGAAATTCATTTTACTTGTTTTAGCCCAGTTTTCCAGCCTTTCAAGATCATGCTGTACCCTGACTCCGTCTTCTATCATATTTACTAACCCTCCCAATTTAGTGTCATCTGCAAATTTAATAAGCATTCCCTCTATTTCCTCATCCAAATCATTTATAAAGATGTTGAACAAAACAGGTACCAGGACAGATCCCTGAGGCACTCCATTTGTCACTCCTCTCCAAGAGAATGAGGAACCATTCACAAGCACTGTTTGGGTTAGATCTGTCAACCAGTTACAGAGCCACCTAATAATAATAGGATCCAAACCACATTTTACCAACTTGTCAACAAGAATATTATTTGGAACACTATCAAAAGCCTTACTGAAATCAAGATAAACTATGTCTACTGCATTCCCCTGATCCAGAAATGTGGTAAAATCCTCAAAAAAAGAGATAATGTTAGTCTGACATGTCTTGTTCTTGAGAAACCCATGCTGGCTCTTAGTGATCACAGCCATCATAAGAACATAAGAGAAGCCAATGTTGAATCAGGCCAATGGCCCATCTAGTCCAACACTCTGTCACACAGCGGCCAAAATATACCAGGTGCCATCAGGAGGTCCAGCAGTGGGGCCAGGACACTAGAAGCCCTCCCACTGTTGCCCCCTCCAGCACCAAGAATAGAGTGCAGCACCTGCCCCAGACTGAGAGTTCCCATCTATATCCTGTGGCTAATAGCCACTGATGGACTTCTGCTCCATATGTTTATCTAATTCCCTCTTGAAACTGTCTATGCTTGTAGCTGCCACCACCTCCTGTGGCAGTGAATTCCATATGTTAATCACTCTTTGGGTGAAGAAATATTTCCTTCAGGGCCGGATCGCCCCACTCCCCCCCAAAAGTGCCCCCTCGCTGCCCTAAACCGGCGCCCGCCGGCGCCGCCAGACCCCCGCCCCCTTCTTAGCAGCTGCGGGGGCCCCAGAAAAGCCGGCGCCGGGAGGGAAGGGGCGGATGCTAGACCCCCCGCCCCCTTCCCGGCTTTTCTGGGGGTCCCGCAGTCGCGGAGCCCCCAGAAAAGCCGGTGCCGGGAGGGAGGGGGTGGAGGCTGGACCCCCCGCCCCCTTCCCGGCTTTTCTGGGGGTCCCGCAGCCGCAGAGCCCCCAGAAAAGCCGGCGCCGGGAGGGAGGGGGCGGAGGCTGGACCCCCCGCCCCCTTCCCGGCTTTCCAGTGCCCCGCCGCCGCCCCCGGTCTCCAGGCCCCACCGGGAGGTTGGCATCCCCAGTGGGGGGCGCCCCAGGCTGTCCTGCCTAGGGCGCCCAGACACCTGGAGCCGGCCCTGATTTCCTTTTATCTGTTCTAACCCGACTGCTCAGCAATTTCATGGAGTGCCCACGAGTTCTTGTATTGTGAGAAAGGGAGAAAAGTACTTCTTTCTCAACCTGCTCAATCCCATGCATAATCTTATAAACCTCAATCATGTCACCCCTCAGCCGTCGTTTCTCCAAGCTAAAGAGCCCCAAGCGTTTTAACCTTTCTTCATAGGGAAGGTGTTCCAACCCTTTTATCATTCTAGTTGCCCTTCTCTGCACTTTTTCCAATGCTATAATATCCTTTTTGAGATGTGGCGACCAGAACTGTACACAGTATTCCAAATGACGTCGCACCAATGATTTATACAGGGGCATTATGATACCGGCTGATTTGTTTTCAATTCTCTTCCTAATAAACCCCAGCATAGCGTTGGCCTTCTTTATCGCAGCTACACATTGTCTAGACATTTTCATTGAGTTATCTACTACGACCAAGATCTCTCTCTTGGTCAGTCTCTGCCAGTTCAGACCCCATCAACATGTATTTATATTTAGGATTTTTGGCTCCAATGTGCATCAGTTTGCACTTGGCCACATTGAACCCCATTTGCCACGTTGACGCCCACTTACCCATCCTCGACAGATCCCTTTGGAGTGCCTCACAATCCTCCCTGGTTTTCACCACTCTGAACAACTTTGTGTCATCTGCAAATTTAGCCACTTCACTGCTTACTCCCAATTCCAAATCGTTAATAAACAAGCTAAAAAGCATCGGACCGAGTACTGATCCCTGTGGTACCCCACTGCTTACCACCTTCCATTGAGAAAGTTTCCCATTTATACTCACTCTCTGTTTCCTATTTATAAGCCAGTTTTTGATCCACAAGAGGACTTGTCCTTTTATCCCATGACTATTGAGCTTACTTAGGAGCCTTTGATGAGGAACTGTATCAAAAGCTTTCTGGAATTCAAGGTAAATAATATCTTTTGGGTCCCCCTTGTCCACATGTTTGTTCGCTCCCTCAAAAAATACTAACAGGTTAGTGAGACAAGATCTTCCCTTACAGAACCCATGCTGAGTCTGCCACCCTTCTTGAGCTCCCTTCTCCTTAAGCATTTCTGACCATGGGATTCTACCCAGTATAACTTTGTCAAAATTTGCTCTCTATCGATGCTTGTGGCCATCACTGTCTCCACTGGCAGTGAATTCCACAGTTTAATTACTTGTTGAATAAAGAAGTATTTCCTTTTTTCTGTCCTGAACATATTTCCCAACAATTTCATTGTACAGGGATCTGAAAAAAGCAACCTGCTAAATGCTCTAAACTGAAAGGGAAACCACCACTGTTCATTGGGGAGAAAGTCAGTTCTACAGTGCCTGTGGATTCATCCATAATCTTCTCTGTCTGTGTTCTGGATATAGGGTTGCCAGCCTCTATGTGAGACCTGGGGATCTCCCGCTTTTAAGACTGATCCCCAGCTGACAGAGATCAGCTCCCCTGGAGAAAATGGCTGCTTTGAAGGATTGACTCTGTGGCACTATACCATACTAAGGCCCCTCCCCAAACCCCACCCTCTCCTGGATCCACCCCCAAAGTCTCCAGGTATTTTCCAACCCAGACCTGGCAATCCTATCTGGATATCCTATTTGAACAGAGGCTTCCAGAATGATGCTTTTAGTCTTTAATCCTTTAATTAGTCACTTCTTTTCCACCACACTGGTTTCTGAAATTGGTATTGGCAGAAATGAGAATGTGGCTATTGGGAACAAAGCATTAATATGAATGAATATTCTTTACCTAGTAGACGATAATATTAATGTTTGCTTTTTATAGCACCAAGTGGCCAGTAAGTGTGTGTTGGGAAAGAATGTTCAGCTTGGAGATTTTGAGACAACAGGGAGACCAGGTGTATGTGTGGGCGGGGTTCAGTTGAGTTTGCACCGTGCAGGAGGTCTCAGTGAGGGTGCTGTGTCAGAAGCCCATACTGTGTGGTCCTATCCCAACCAGTCATTAGCTATGCACAGTGATGCTGTTTAGCCATGAACTTAAATTGCCTTGACTTGAACACTGAGAAAATCTGAAGTGGCAGGCAAATGTGGACCTATGTAGGCCAGGCTGAGCTTTCTGGAGCTCTCCAAGATAGGCAGATAAAGCTGAAGAAGGTGGCAAAGCAGGAGCTGCTGGCTCTCTTTTCTCTGGCCATTGTTTCCCCCATTTTATTCACCCCTCCTTTATTACCTAGTGGTGAAAAGTGTCATCAAGTCACAGTTGATTTATGGTGACCCCATAGGCCTGCTTCTATGTAGCAACACTAGACTTCCTTGGTGGTTTCCCATCCAAGTACTAACCAGGCCTGACCCTGCTTAATTGTCCCAATTAAGGGGATCTGATGAGATTGGGGGTAGCATGGGCTATCCAGGTCAGTCTTAATTAGCTACCTAATATTATTTCCTACAGGTTGAAAGGGGAAGCATAAGCAACTTTTTGCTACCAATCATCCCTTCCCCTTTGGGACATATATATTTTATATATATCATATGGCAGAATTATACACAGGAAGCATATAATAATATAAAATACATAACAAAGTTGATACAATGGGGTATGTAAATAAGGTAAGGGTAAAGATTTCCCTTGCTTGAAAGCCAGTCGAATCTGACTCTATGGTGTGGTGCTCATCTCCATTTCCAAGCCAAAGAGCCAGCGCTGTCCGAAGATGTTTCCATGGTCATGTGGCTGGCGTGGCTAGACACCGAGGCGCACGGAACGCTGTTACCTTCCCACCAAAGTGGTACTATTTATCTACTTGCAATTTCTTGCTTTTGAACTGCTAGGTTGGCAGGAGCTGGGGCCAGAGACAGGAGCTCACTCCGTCATGCAGCACTCGGGCCTTGAACTGCTGAACTACCGAACTTCCGGTCTGCAGTTCAGCATCTTAACCACTGAGCCACAACAGCCCAATCTTCCTAAGTACTAATATCTAAATTTTCAATCCACTCAGTTATAGCTGGGGAGAGTTCAAAGAGCTCTGTCATATCTCCCTGGAAAGCATGACACTCACGTTCCTGTGACAGATGGAAAATAGTTTGGTGGGCTGCACCACAATTTCATTTGGGTCCTGGTATTCTGCCCCACTCAAACAACAGATCTGCACAGCTGTCAAAGCCTGTTCGTATTCTATTAGCCATCTTCCACACTTAACGTGGTAAGTAAAATCCTGCAGGCCTCTCTTTGATGTTTGCAAGACAATCATAGGATCTCCTGGCTACACTACACACATGGAAAGAATCAGCCAATCAAACAAACAGTCCTTCTCAGGACTACTTGACAAGGGGAATAGGAGACTGCATCCAAATCTGCCTTTGGGACAATTTGTTGAAAGTGGAGAGCAGAAAAGCTGAGAGAAACAATAGAAGTATAAAAGCAACCTGTAGCTCTGGCTTCCTTGTGAATGGTCCCCTTCCATGTTCTCCATCTGTTCTCTTCAGAATTTCCTGCAGGGAGAGACTGGCTTACATTGTAGCTTGTTTTGACCCAATTAATGTAACATGTAGCTAAGCTATTAGTATGCACTGCTGACTCATGCTAGGATGAGATGTATTCCTCCTATGGGGAACTGCTGCAGGCTTCAGTCAACAAGAGCCTATCTCCTGCTTCATAAGTGGAGAACAATGCATTAGTTGGACTGGAAATATGTCAGAGAGGAAACTCACATGTAAGTGTTGTGTCCTGGGATCAGAGGGCAGAGCTGGCGAAATACAGCCAAGCTTCGCTCTCTGAGAACAATAGGGACTAGGTTCCTGAGCTCGCCAGTAGAGAACCAATGGCAGCATTGGCGGGCGATTCAAACCCGCCAATAGGAATATGGGGCCGTCCCCCCCAACTGTATATAGTTGGCCTCCGGCCGTTACTGTTTGTTCTTGTCTTGTGTGAAGTACGAATAAACGCGTCTTCTCTTATGTCGTCGTCTGAGTCATGAGGCCCGAAACCCAGTACTTTACAGTGGCGACGAGGATGGGATTTCAACGCCTTCCATGACTCCATGAGCGACGAAAAGGACACCGCCGAGAATCGCATCGCTGACCCCGAGAGCAGCACCACACTGCTCGCCGAGCATCGCATCGCTGACCCCGAGAGCAGCACCACACCGCTCGCCCCGGCACACGCCTTCCCAGACAGAGCCATGGCCGCCTCTCATGTAACACTCGAGCGCTTCGATCCGTCGCAGCCAGAAACCTGGGACGCATGGGTCGACCAGCTCATCAGTTATTTGGAGCTCAACGAGATCCGCCACCCAGACAAGAAACGATCGCTCCTGCTGAACGCGTGCAGCACCCAAACCGTCCGCCTCGCCAAGAGCCTCTTGGTGCCCTGCACGGCCTTGGAAAGCTCGTTTGGGGAGATCCTGGACGTCCTCAACGCGTACTTCAGCCCCCGGCCGACCTTCCTGGCCAAGAGGATGGAGTTCCAGAGGCGAGTCCAGGCCCAAGGGGAATCCGTTGCCACCTTCCTGGCCGCGCTGAGGGCGCTCGCGGTGGACTGCGGGTTCCCGAAGGTGGAAGACAACTTGCTGACGCAGTTCGTGTGGGGCCTGGCGGACTCCAAGCTGCGGCGCAAGTTGATTGGCTCTCCCTGGACGAGGCCATCGACGCCGCAACAGCCCACGAGGCCGCTGAAGGGGAACGCCCGGCCGCGGCCGCCCATGTGGTCGGGAGGAGTCCCAGCCCCGGGAACTCAGATACCGAAGAGGTCTTCGCCCTCAGACCCCAACACCGCCGGCTGGCGCCGTTCCAGCAGGCCAACAGGGAGCCAGCCAAGCCTTCCGGCAACCGGACCGTCTGTGCCAGCTGCGGGGAAGGCCACGGAAGGAAATCCTGCAAGTTCCGGGATGCTGTCTGTCACGGGTGCGGGAAGCAGGGACACCTCGCACGGGTCTGCCGGTCCAAGAGCCCCTGGAATTCGAGATTGTCGGTCCCACCGCACCGCGCACCGTCCACCGCCTACGAGACGACGGAAGAGGTCGCCGAGCTGTACCATCTCACCGATCAACCGCTACAGGTACTTCGCCTCCCCAACCCCAATCTCTCCTCCGCCCCGAAGATCCAAGTAACCGTGCGGATCGAGGGGTCCCCTGTTGCATGGAAGTGGACTCGGGATCGGCGGCGTCCATCATTTCCCTGGACACTTTAAAAAGTCTTTGCCCGTCAGGGGGACCCCGCTACGCCCATCGCCACTAAGCTTGGTGGACTTTCAAAGGAACCCCGTCCCCATCCGGGGAGTCGGCACTTTCCGAGTGCAATACCGGGACTTTGAGGGGAACTTGGACTTGGTGGTGGTAGAGGGAAACCTGGTGAGCCTCCTGGGGCGGGCGTGGTTCGAGGCCCTAGGCATTACGATCGGGGGAGTGAATAAGTGCAGGAGGCAGGACTGGGGGGCGGTATGCAAGGAATTTCCCGAGGTCTTCGATGGGGAGCTGGGGTGCTATAAGGGGGCCCCGGTGTCTCTCCACTTAGACCCGACGGTGACGCCCATCCGGTGGCGCTTCCGCACCGTGCCCCTGGCCCTCCGCCCTAAAATAGAGGCCGAACTGGACCGGTTGGTGGCTCAGGGGGTCCTAGAGCCCGTCCCCAATGCTCGATGGGAGACCCCGATTGTAACACCCATGAAGCTGAACGGGGAAATCCGCATCTGTGCGGATTACAAGTGCACAATCAATCAGGCACTTCAGGCGCACGCATACCCCGTACCAGTAGTCAGCCACGTATTGGCAACACTGGCGGGGGCGCGCATATTTGGTAAGCTGGATCTCACGCAGGCGTACCAGCAACTCCCTGTGGACGAGGCCACCGCCGAGGCACAAACGATAGTAACGCACTGGGGGGCCTTCAGGGTGAAACGGCTGCAGTTCGGGGTCAGTGTGGCCCCAGGGATCTTCCAGAATCTAATGGACGATTTGTTAAAAGGGATCCCTGGCGTGACGCCGTTCTTCGATGACGTCCTCATCGCCGCGGCCACCCCGGAGAGCTTCGCCGCCCGCCTCCGCACGGTCCTGGGACGCTTCCAAGCGGCGGGGCTGAAGGTGAAGCGGGAAAAGTGTCTCCTCGGGGTGCCGGAGGTGGAGTTCTTAGGGTACCGGGTCGACGCAACGGGCCTGCACCCGGCGAGGGACAAGGTGAAGGCCATCGTGGAGGCCCCCACCCTGAAGTCCAAGGCGGAGCTCCAGGCGTTCTTAGGCCTCCTGAACTTTTATGCCTTTCTCCCGCACAAAGCCGCCGTGGCGGAACCCCTACACAGACTTCTGGACAAGGCGACACCTTGGGCATGGGGAGCGAGGGAGGAGGCGGCATTCTGGGGGGTTAAGACAATTTTGATCTCGAATGCTGTACTCGCCCACTTTGACGAAAAGCTCCCGGTGATACTTGCATGTGACGCATCGCCGTATGGGGTCGGGGCGGTCTTGGCCCACAAGCTACCAGATGGGAGGGAAGTCCCAGTGGCTTACTACTCCCGCACACTGTCCCCCGCGGAGCGGAACTATGCGCAAATCGACCGGGAGGGCTTGGCACTGGTGGTGGGGGTTAAAAAGTTTCACAACTTTGTGTACGGGCGGCCCTTCATGCTCGTAACCGATCATAAGCCGCTCCTGGGACTGTTCGTGGCGGACAAACAAACGCCGCAGGTACTGTCGCCCCGGGTGTTGCGCTGGTCCTTGTTTTTAGCGGGCTACCAGTACCGGTTGGAGCATCGGCCGGGCAAGGCGCTGGGTCATACCGACGCCTTGAGCCGCCTGCCGCTGCCGCAAACAGGGGAAGATCCGGCCCCAGCTCCCGCAGTATTGTTAATGGAGGAGCTGCCCAACCCCCCTTCAGGCTGCAGACGTGGCCGCCCGCACGTCCCGAGATCCCATTCTCTCCCGGGTCCTAAACTGGGTGGTGAGGGGATGGCCAGCGGAACAGACAGGGCCAGAGTTCACGGCATACAAAGCCAGGAGGGAAGAGTTATCCGCCTTGAAGGGGTGCTTACTATGGGGGGACAGGGTGGTCATTCCGGGGCCCATGAGACAAGGGGTTCTAGAAACACTGCACGAGGCCCACCCTGGCATTGTACGAATGAAAGCTCTGGCAAGGAGCTACGTGTGGTGGCCCGGGATGGACGCAGAAATTGAAACCTGGGTCCGAGGGTGCACACGGTGTCAGGAAGTCCGCCCCAATCCCCCGAGAGCGCCAACCCAAAGCTGGGAGTCTACCCACAAGCCATGGTCACGCCTACATGTAGATTTTGCCGGGCCGTTTCAGGGGCTCCAGTTCATGGTGACGGTAGACTCCTACTCGAAGTGGGTGGAAATAAGCCCAGTGTCTACCACCTCTGCCAAAGCGGCAATAAGGGCCCTGCGGAAAATATTCGCTACGCATGGGTTGCCAGACAGAATCGTGTCGGACAACGGGGCAGCGTTCACATCTGCTGAATTTCAAGCGTTCCTCGCAAGGAACCTAATCAGGCACATACGATCAGCGCCCTTCCACCCGGCAACAAATGGACAGGCGGAGAGAATGGTATGCACCGCCAAAGAAGCCCTGAGCCGCATAACGGAGGGGGATTGGGAGTTCCGGCTGGCCCGCTTCCTCCTAACACACCGCACCACCCCAAACCCCATCTCCGGGCATTGCCCCGCAGAACTATTGATGGGCCGCCGCCCCACGACTTTGTTAGACAGGCTCCACCCGGACCGAGCCCCAGAGGGAAAGCTGGTCGAAACCCGGGAGGCGCCCCGAAACTTCCTCCCGGGGGAACCTGTCTACTTCCGGAATTACGGGGCGGGGCCTCAGTGGTTGGCCGGGCGCATCCTAAAACCCACCGGGCCAGTGTCATACGAGGTCCTAGCAGAGGGGGACAGGGTCCTCTGTAAACACGTGGACCAGCTCCGGAGGCGGCAAGACCCCGACACAGGGATCCAGGCCCCGTTACCGGGAAACGCCGCGGCCGCCCCAGCATCCGATCGGCTGCAGGCACCGCCAGCGGAGCCAGCGCCTGAAAGACCACGGAGTCTGGAGGGGGTCCCAGAGACAGCTGAACCACCGCCGCCGCTGCCGCCACCGTTACAGCCGCCACCGTCACCACCACAGCTACTACCGGAGATCCAAGCTCCTTGTGCGGGAGGACCACCCGATGGGGGCCCCACCAGCCCGGTACCGGCCCCCCGACGATCACTAAGGGAACAGAGGTCACCGGCATACTTAAAAGACTACGTCACCTGATAGGAGACGAACTATGGGGGGAGGGGTGTTGTGTCCTGGGTTCAGAGGGCAGAGCTGGCGAAATACAGCCAAGCTTCGCTCTCTGAGAACAATAGGGACTAGGTTCCTGAGCTCGCCAGTAGAGAACCAATGGCAGCATTGGTGGGCGATTCAAACCCGCCAATAGGAATATGGGGCCGTCCCCCCCTAACTGTATATAGTTGGCCTCCGGCCGTTACTGTTTGTTCTTGTCTTGTGTGAAGTACGAATAAACGCGTCTTCTCTTATGTCGTCGTCCGAGTCATGAGGCCCGAAACCCAGTACTTTACAGTAAGCCTGTCTCAACTGTTCTCTCATGCTCTTCCGCTTCCCTCCTGCACTACTGTATCTGAGAAATCTTTAACTGTGTTTTTTTTAACTAACAATTGCCATTAATTATCAGGCTTGGGTGCCTGGTCAAAGTCTGCCACAATGAGAAATCAAACCTAATCAGAAGATTATGTTACTGCAATTACCCTAATAGGGACTACCAGTTAAAATGCATGAGCACTGCAAAGAAAAGAACAGTTTCTCCACAATCACTTCATGCTGTATCAATTACACAAACGAGGCCCTTTCCCTGAAAAAAAAATGAGGGGGAGAAGGGGGTCTGACAGGGAAATCAATTTGCTTTTGACCATTTCCCTCTCTGTGATATTCATTCAGAGTTTCACACCATTGTGACTTTTTCCTGAACAAAGACTGAATGTCAGAGGCTTGCTTAACCACTGAAGTTTTGCTCTTCTTGTGCACACAGCCATTATTTTTCATTAACATCAATTTATTTTCTGAGTGCCTCTTTAGCTTGGCAGAATATGCTGTGTTTTTGGCACTGAGAATTATGCCCTACCACTAAATGTGTCCCTGTTCAAAACTGATCTCCTGACAAAACTGTACATTTCCCCACCCTTCATTATTTGGCTACATCAAAATTCACAGCTTTTACAACAAATATACCCAGGGGTTTTTTTGTAGGAAAAACCCAGCAGGAACGCATTAGCATAACAGGCCACACCCAACAGCAGAAACTCATTAGCATATTAGGCCACATTCCTGACAGCACAGCTCCCTCCCAGGATCAGCTTCCCCAGGTGCCCTGAGGCTTGCGGGGTGCATGGGGAACCGGGGGAGGGAGGCTGTAGGCATGGCCAACTCGAAGGCAGCCAGAACTCCATTCCTGTGTGTTACTGCCCCAAAATAGCCTTGAATATACTCCCCCCAACAGGACTGCTATGAAAATGATGTGTGCTGTCACTCCCTCTGTGATTTGTAGTACAGAGGTACAGGCACCTGATAGACATTTACAAAGAAGAAATATTTATTATTTATTCATTGGTATCTCACCCTTCCCCAAAAGCTCAAGAGGTTCCTCAGCAGCCTCATGTAAAAGTACTCAATGGGCTCAAACATGCATAACTTTAAAACTGAAGAATTACCAGATATGCTGGTAAAATGTTCAAATTGCAAAGTGCCTTCATTCCGAATTCTTGCTTTCTTGACTAACAGACAGAACTCTGCTTCTGTGGCACAATAGAATTGTAACAGCAGCTGCCCTGCTTACCTACAGCACTACTTCCCAATCCCAGCTAAAGAAAAGTGCTTATAATGGGAGAAGCAAGGTATTTACTTAAAACATTTGTATATTACTTTTCCAAACAAGGCAGCCAAAGAAGTGCATAACAGAGAAAACAAAAACTATTTATTTCAGGGCACAATTCAAACATTGTGCCTTTAACACTGTGAACAACTCAGGAACTCAGGGCTACCTGAAGGGCCACCATCATACACTTTGCTGAATATGACTTGGTTTTCCCACTGTTTATGCCTGTATGGCCTATTTTTAGAGTTGTGATTGGTTTACCCTGCTGGTTTTATCAATTGTGGTTGTAATACATAAACTACTTGACAGACTAGTTTAACTGATCTGTTTTACCTGTTTTGTTATTAAAATTTGAACTATTTATTTATATATATATATATTAAAGACAGTGATTTTGATTTGTTCCAAACAATTTATTATACTGCTTAATATACCAAATACAAATTAGGCTGCAATCCAAAAAAAGTGACATTAAAATGTATTTTGCCATTGGAAGTGACATCATTATTTTGAATGTATATTAAAAAGTTAAGAATATTGTCCATTGACAGGGAAGTCAATAAGTTTCAAAGAAATTCTTTTCATAGTGAATGTGAAGCTATCGAACATAATGAGGTGCCATAATGAGGGGGCCATTGCCCAGTGGTAGGCCAAATGCTTTGATGCAGAATTTCCCTGTTTGATCTCTAGCAACAGTAGTTGAAGGTACTTGTGCACCAGAGTAGGAAAGATCCTTGCCTGACACTCTGGAGAAATACTGGCAATCAGAGGAGCCAATACTGCTGCTGGGCAGTTCACTTCCCAAGCTACCCTCTTTCCATGCTGCCTTCCTCCTGTGGCTGCCTCCTGACACTTGCACCTCAAATCTATGCCAGGTGGCACAGAAATGGGGATGCCTGTCTCCCACCTCTGCTGCCTTCCCTAGGTTGAAGGTGGCCTGCAAAGGCACTTCCTTTGGAGCTTGCCTAAGATCTGGCATTGGAAGAAGGTATTAAGACACCAGAATGCTCTGAGCTGCTTCTAAACGTTGGGCTAGATGAAACAACAGTCTGACCCTGTACAAGGTGACTTCATATAACCCAAGGAAAGTTAGCTGCATTTGTGTTGAAAGGGGATTGGGCTATGATCCTATGCACATTTCCTTGGGACTAAATAGCACTGGATACAATGTGATTTACTCACACAGACTGTGTTGTACCACACCTTATTTGTACTCATTTACACTTTGGTGCAGCTATTTTTGCTGATGAACAAACATTGTGGACTGATTCCCTTGTACTTATGTGATAAATAAACAGCTACTATATTGTTCTGCCAACACCCTTTCAAGTTGCATTCTCAGTTACCTGAATCACAGTATTAGAATATGCAAATAATCCTTGGATTTTAAATACCACAGAACCATCACATTTTGTATGTTCTGCAGGATTTGTGCATTTGATGGGCAAAATTCAGAGGAGTACTCAGCCAGCGTTAAGAACTTGTTTTCTTCCCACTGATTATATATCAGAGAGTTCAGCATAGACACCAACAGGATGAGAATATGCTTAGCTTTGGCTAAGCATTACATTGTTATTTTCTAATAGTTGCCACTGAATGCTTCTGGGGTTTCATTTGTGTGTGTGTCTGTAAGTATTGATAATGATACTGTGAAAGATGTGAGCTCAACAATGAAAGCTGCATGACCAATGAAAACAGACAAAAGTAAAGCAAATGATATCATTTTCAAAAATTGTTTCCATTTTTGTGTTCTTTATAGGAAAGCAGTAAAATGTAGTGCGATTGAGGCCCACAAATTGATTCATCTTTTTTGGGTTGGATGCAAAATGAGGGTTGTAACTCAGGTAAGAAATACAGTGAAATGTGAAGATGGAACTAGAGAAAACATCTGCCAAGGAAATAGAAAGCCCTATTGAACATAGTGAGGCTTTTGACTAAACAGGCATAGGGACTATCAGAGACTTTACAATGGCACAAGAGGTTTAATTTTCTACAAATCCATGTTCTATGGAACCACTTCTCCCAGATTTGGTACTGCATACTAGTGATGTTCATTTATTTGGAAGATGATCTTGTGGAGTTTAGTGGGATTTATTCTTAAGTACTTCTGTGCGGGTTGTAACCTATATGGGTAATAGTTCTTATTTGAAAGATACTTTTACACCACAAATTCTAGAGGGGTAGCTGTGTTAGTCTGTTGAAACCTGAGCTGGTTCAAAAGAGTTGGTGTCCCAAGCAAGGTTTACCTATTGCCTCCTCCTGGGCTGCTGCTAGTTGGGTCCAAGTGGAACTCTTGTGACAGTGCCACTGAAGGGAAAAAATATGTGATACAAAACCCATGTGTCAGGATATGGGTTCCCAACCTGACTCATGTTATGTGTGCCCTGGACATGTGTGGTGCCAGAGGAAGGCAAACAGGACGCACCCCCCTGCGATGCTTCTGGTGGCAAAAATGCCACAGGATGGAAGCTCAAAACTTCTCCCTCCTCTGTGTCCTGTTTGCAGCCAATCAGATAAATCGAGAGCTTTTTAAAGGTGAGCCCCTGCTAGAATGTATAATTGTGAGTTTGTTCCGAACCACATATATTTCATATTGTCTGTTTTGGCCCTGAATCTCAGCTCAGACCTGGCCAGTTGTGAAACTGCTCCAGACTCCAGGAGGCCAGGCAGGAAGTGAGCCACTGCAATGTTCCAGCTTCCTCTTCACTGTGCCACCTCAGGCAAATGCTTGAGTGGCTTGGCCAAAGAACCAGCCCTGGTTCCAACAGAAATAACACAGAGTCTTGTGATACCTTGAAGACTCACCAGTTTATTATGGCATGTGCAGTAGAACCCCATGGAGACAGTATCCCACTTTCTTAGATGCATGAAGTGTACATGAGTGTAGGTTCTGGTTCACATAAGTTTATGCTGCAATAAATGTCTTTTAGATTGTTTTTTCCCCAAGATAAATATTCATCATAGATTATATGAAAATAACTGAAATATCCAGCTAGAACTCTAGCCAGAACAGCAATGGAAAATACTGGGATTAAAGCCCCATCTATGAAATTAAGTTGTATTTTCTGCCTTGATAAAGACAGAGTAGAGATAAAATAATAAATAAATGCAATAATTTTTCTACACTTTTTAACTTATTGAATCTGCCAGATTCTCAACTACTAAATGAGACTCTAGTGCTGAAGAAGACACCAAACAAGATGTAAGAAAAACCCTCATTTGGAACAGTTCTGTAAAAGGAAAGCATATTAGAGAATGAGAAATATACATCCAGAGTTTTACACACCGTGTCCTTAGGGTGGCCCAATAAGTAGAAATAGGGGGAGCCATGCTTGTCACTTTTCATGCACATGGAGAGGCTGGAAGGTACCATTCCTAAAGGAAGGGGAGGAACAGCCTAGGACCAATCATTAGAATTAACAGAACCAGAGACATCAAGACACATTATTAATTATTATTATTATTATTGTTGTTGCAAAGAATTCTTAGATTATTAGAATAGCTGAGCAAGACATTTATAAGCAACAGGTAACTTTTCTAATACAGGTCAGACAAAGATGCATGCAGTCAATTAATTAGTGAAAGAACAAACTACTCTAAAACATATTTGAGAAGGAGCTTCTGGAGAAATGTGGAATAAACCTTGAAAAGGTGCATGGAAAGGCATGATGATTGAAAACACAGAAACATTTTACTGTGTTGTCTGATTGGTTCATAGGAGAAAGCCTCAGTTCTGTCCTTTATAAAAGCAAAACACAATGGACGCCAAAACCTTGCCTTGCTTGAGATTGCATTGTTGATGATATGCTTACAAGATCTGTTAACACCAAACATGATCTCCTTCCCTGCTGCACAAGCAAAGCAACTTTCATGGGCCCATTTTCTTGTCCCACCCCCTCATGAATAAATGTGCCAGAAATTACCGGAATGGGAAGAATAAAAAACAGGAGTCTAGTGGTACATTTCTAACAAGGCTTTATTCCAGAGAATAAAGTCCACTTCTTTAGAGACAGTGGAGTCCATTCTCATGGTTGCCATATCTAGGGTTACCAAGTCCATCTGTGCCCCCCATTGGGGGACTTTGGGGGGTGTTCCCGGAGGGGGCGGGGCATCCCTGATGTAATGACGTCACGTTGGGGACCTCTGCCTGCCTGCCCGATCTCCGCCGGCTCCCTGCACTTAAAGGACCCCCTTTAAGTTCAGGAAGGCTTTGCATGCCTGATTTCCACGTGCAGATCGGATGGGTGGGGCCCTTTCCCACCAGCTCCCTGCACTTGAAGGGAGCCCCTTTAAGTGCAGGGAGCTGGAAGGTTTTGCACGCCCGATCTCCACAGAGATTGGGTGCGTGGCCCGCAGCCACCCCTCTCCCTCCTCTTTCAAGACAGAAGGGAGAGGGGTGGCTGTGGGTGTTGGGGCTTGGGGGCAGGGCTTCCCCCACCAGCCAGCTGGCCGGCATCAGGTAGAACCCTCCAAAAAGCCATATTTAGCAATTAGCCCTCCTTCTCCTCCCTGGGGCAGGAATAATGTAAGAATCAGGAGCCTGATGTAAGAGAAGCCACCACTATGTAAGTTTTAATACTGCAGTTTGGCACAGTAAAGACAGAGCCAGATGTGGTGCTGGGCCTGGAAACCTAATTGTTCCAGGATTTATCTGCTGAGCTAGTAAGAGTACATTAAAAACAAAGGTATTCATAGAACAAGACTGACTGAAATGAGGGCTTTTTTCTTTTGCTTTATCTTTTTTATGCCAGCCTTTTAGAAGCTGAGTGACCTTATGCTTTCCCCTTAATTTTGACAATATCTTTTTCTTTCAATAACTTATTTATTTACTACTTTTAGAACTCCTGTCCTTTCTTTAAGACAGAGGTTCCCAACCTGGTGCCCCTGGGCAACACTGGTGTCTGCCGACATCATTCCTGGTGACTGTCAAGTATTTTTAGAAAGTGGGAGGTACAAGGTGGGGCTTTTGCCTTGCAAGGCTTCTGATTGGCCACTGGAGATTTGATTGGCTGTGCAGATTTTTGAAAACATTGCTTTGGCAGCAGCTACCACCACTGCACAAGGATCTTCACTGTGTGAATGAAGGTAGGCTGTGGCAGCCATTTTGATCTTCTGTGGCTTGATCTTCTGTGGCAGCTATTTTGTGGTTGCATCCTCCATGCTATGTCAGAATTCCAAAAGTGCTCACAAACTCAAAAAGGTTGGGGACTCCTGCTTAAAGGAGCTCAGAGTGGCATACATGGTTTTTCCCTCCTCCATTTTATCTTCACAACAACCATGTAAAGTAGCTGAGGCTGAGGGAGAAAGCCTGGTCCATATTGTCTATTTCTTGATGAACAGAAATTTTAACCTGCCTTTCCCCAGATGTAGCCTAATGTTTTAATCAGTACACCACAGCCGACTAAATTTTATGACCCATTTCAGTACGTGAGCAAATTAGCTTACATGTAGGCTTCTGACCCACCGTGTACCTCATGGTGTTTCTTTTTTTAAAGCAACTTTTTTTAAAAGCATAAATTTATTCTTAATATTGTTTTTTCCCCTTTGTGTCCCTCTGGACAGTTATGAATTTTGGCTAGGACTCCATTTTCAATTCCAAACCAAGGCTAAGAAACTTTAATTCAGATATTTCATACTGCACATCTTCTCAGACACTGGCAGATTGGTTTGAAAATTGAACTCCCATCTGAGAAACAAGATAAGGGGCACTAAGCCAGGGAAGGCAGCTACTGGAATGAAATGAAATTTTAGGAGTCAAAAATTAAATATTCAAGATGCCACATGGAATTCTTACTGCATTTATGCAACTTGTGAGACAGCTATTTCAAAGTTAAACAATAATTTACAGGCCTCGCTATGCTTCTACTAAATGTAGAACTTACCCCACGCAAATGAAATGACAGGATTTTTTTGGTACAGGCTAAGTTTTACACTGAACTGTAAATATGCTATGCATGGATGGGCATCATGCAGTACAATCCTATGCAGTTGAATTCCCTGTGTTTAGAAGTGCTGCAGAGACAAGATATGGATTGAAACCAAGTTGCCGGGGGGGGATGCTGCTTCCGCCCCAGACCTTTTCCCAAACCCAAAATGGCTCTATAGGGTGTTATTTGCCTTGGGGTGCGCAAGCATCTAGTAAAATGCAAGCTAAAATGCTCTGCAGTGGTGGTAAAATATATTATTAATATATTTTTTTGTGGAAAAATATTTGTAATGATTGGAAAACATCTGCAGATATTGCAACTGTGCCTACAGATACTTTTGGTCACCAAAATTGTTGTTTAAATATGGTGAACATTTTGGATGTTGCTTCTCCTGTTTTTTAAAACTTTTTAACATCATTAATATATTTATATATCTAGTCTATGGCATTATACCCCTATGAGGTTCCTCCCCTCCTCAACTCCTCCTCTCCCCAGGCTCCACCCCCAAATTTCTAGGAATTTGGCAACCCTATCTCCTTCCCAGCCAACAGCCATTGGTTTATCTGCCTCTTAGTCTTAAACTCCCCCTCCCCCGCAGCCTCTACCTAGGGTTTCCGGGTCTCCCCTGGCCACCAGTAGAGGGTGGGTGGTAGGGTTGGCAGATCCCAGTTGGGGAACTCTTGGAGATTTGGGGATGGAGCTTGGGGAGGACAGGGACCTCAGTTTGGTACAATGCCATATAGTCCAACCTCCAAATCATCCATTTCCTCCAGGGGAACTGCTCTCTGTAGTCTGGAAATGAGCTGTAATTCTGGTGGATCCCCAGGTCCATCTGGAGGTTGGCATCCCAGTCCCTACCTCTGCCTAGGAAAACTGTGGCCCAGTTATGTGGTGCTAGCCACTGGGCCAGGCCCACTTGCATGGTAAGGAATCCTCAAGGACCTCACTTTCCTCTGTATCCCCCTTCCTGCACTATTTCCTCTTTCCCTCTTCCTGGCAACCCCCGTATCATCTGCCTGTCTCTGATTCATTCCCTCCTTCTCAGCCATTCATCACCCTACCTTTTATTTGCCTCCTATCTTCAGCTACATTTATTATTTACTAGAAAGAAGGCCCGTTGCGGCAAGAAATGCAACAGGCCCTAGATATAGGGTTTCGGAGAGCGCCCCTGCCTGCAGCTGTGGTGCACATCCTCCCTGCAAATAGCTATATGAAAGGCGGGGGGGGGAGACGGGCTGGCAACAGGCAGCGTGGTGCTGAAGGAGAGGGCTCACATCAGCTGTGCCTCCTGGAAGCCTCCCTCCAGCTTTAGAATCCAGCTGGGGGTGAAGATGGGCCAGCGAGGGGTGGGGTGCCGCCAAAGAAGAGGCCCAATGCCAGCCACCCCTCCCAGAGGCCTCCCAGTGGCTTCAGGAGGCAGCCCATTGTGGGACTAAACACAATGGGCTGTAGACAGAGGCTGGCACCCCCCTCCTTGTCCCCCACCTCCTGGTGAAGGACAGCAGCACGGTGAGTGAGGGAGTCCTGCTGGGGCCTATGTCTCGAGCAAGCGGCCGCTGTGCCGCCATGATACATTCTCAGGCCCGCAGGGCGAGGAAGCTGCCACCGCAGCTGCCTGGTTACCATGGCTCCCTGCCTCCCACCGACTCTCCGAGCAGGTGCTGGAGGAGTGGCGAGGCACAATGAGGGTGTGGGTTCTGTGGGCGGGACCACAGGAATGCCATCAGCCATGCAGCCAGTGGAGAGAGCCATGACCAAAACAGAATTATACAAGAAGTGGGACCCACAATACTTGTGTGTGTGGGGGGAGTATTCCCCACAGCTACTGGCCTACAGAAGCAAGAGAAGCAGCAGTAGGTGAGCCCAGCCTTCTCCCCCCCAGACACAAGGCCTGAGCGGCTCACAGTCACTGGCCTACCAAGCATTCTCCCTCCCTCTCCCCCAGCAGCAGCAGTGGTGGGGTCAGCCCGCCAAGCTTTCTCCCTCCACTCCTCTCCTGAGTGGGCTGCTAGGCCTGAACAGCTCACAGCCACCGGCCCACCAAGATTTCTTCCCCCACAAGGCAGCGGCGGTGAGGCCGGCCCACCAAGTTTTCTCCCTCCTGAGCAGTGGCAGTGGCGAGGCCTGAATGGCTCACAGCTGCCGGCCTGCCAAGCTTTCTCCCCCCTCCCCCCCTTGGTGGTGGCGGTGGCGGCAAGGAAGTCTGAGCGGCTGACCCGCCAAGTCTTCTCCCACCCACCACCAGTGGTGGCAGTGCTGGTGCACTTCTCAGAGCATTCTCTGCGCATGTGCAGGGAACACTATTTTACTTTTGGGAGGATTTAAGTATCCCTCCTATAGTTTTTTATAGATTTCAGATTTTTCTGCACATCTGGGCCTAGAGGCCTAGACTATACGAGGGGCCTGTCTGGCAGTGGAAAGCAGACAGCCTACAATCCCCACAATGCTTGGGGATGGTTTTTAGCCAATGGGATTGCAGGGATTCTGGAAGGAGACTGTTGCATTCTGGTAAAGGCATGTCTTTAGCTGTAGGCTGTGGAAAATGGTGTCTTTCTTCACACAGGAGTGAATTAAAGGGGACTGTGATAAACTCTGTGTGTTGTGAGGAAACGGATCTTGCTGTCTCTCTGCAGTTTTCCCTCTCACGGAGTCACTGAGGGAGAAAGGTTGGTCTGAGAGGAGAAGGTCCCTCACTAGTCAGAGTGAGTGTACAGGTAGTGAAGCCTGGTAAGAAGGCTTGTAGGCCTTAAGTAGTACCAGTTAAGGAGTAATAGGTAGCTGCGTTAGCTTTGTGTTCTTTTTGCCTTTCAATACTGTTATACCTTTTTAAAGCACCTTGCCTTATTTGCCTTGCCCCAGTATTGTTCTTAATAAACCATTGTTAAGTACTGTGCCTGTCATCATGCCTGTGTTTTCTCGGCTGCAAAAGGGACATTTTTGGATGGGCTTGAGAGGGTACCCTGGGCCTTCTCAAGGGACTGTAAGTCCAGGGTGGTAGCAGCGGAAGGCGGCGACCCGCTGGGGTCATGACACCCCTATAGTTTTTTTATAGATTTCAGATTTTTCTGCACATCTGGGGATTGCCCCAAATGTGCAGGAAAATCTCTTTGCCCCCTAGGTGCCCCCAATGTGTGGATTTAGATATCCGCATGCAGGGGGCCCCTTGGCTATTAGATATATAGATATAAGGAGAGATTTACTTCATTTATTCCCCACTTTTCACCACAGTGGGGATCAAAGCACCTTATGTTATTCTCCTCTCCTCCTTTTTATCTGCACAGCAATCCTGTGAGGTAAGTTAGGCTGAAAGTATGTGACTGGTCCAAAATCACCCAGTGAGCTTCCATAGCAAGATGGGGATTCAAACCTAGGTCTCCCAGACCCAACTCTGAAGCTCTAACTGCTAGACCACACTGGCTTTTCTGTGGAGGCTGCTATTGAACAGTAACAAGCAGCTAGGCTTAGCTGAGTCATGCAAGTCACCTTGTGGTTGCTGCCAGTCCTAGGGTTGCCAGCCTCAAGGTGGATCCTGGAGATCTCCCAGAATTACAACTGAACTCCAGGTGACAGAGATCTTTCCTCCTGGGGAAAATGACTCCTCTGGAGGGTGGACTCTACAGTATAATATCCAGCTGAGGCTTGTCCCCTCTCTCCCAAACCCTACCCACCTCAGACTCTACCATAAAATATCCAGGAATTTCCCAGACTGGAGCTGGAAACCCTAGGACTTGACCCAATGAGTTCTTCCTCAAAGGCCAAAACAGGCCTGGAAAGGGCCCTGCCTTTTGCTGACAGACCAAGCCTGGAATACAGTGGTTGCCTGGCAACAGCCACTGAGGGAATCCATTGCTTAAATCTACAGGTGGTCCTTTTGTCATTTTTGGGTCTTTTAAACTTCCCAAAGCATTTTTTTTAGATTTCACCTTTTTCTGCAAATCTTTCATAGCTCTGATCACCAGATTAAAGTAGATTAAAGTACCCAACCACTATTAGAATACAAGATTTAAAAAGTAAGGCCTATCTTTTAAGGATTCCATTGCCCTTTGCAGCATTAAATTTCTCCCAAGAGTATTGCTTCCAGCAGGCTTTCACGCCTCACACTTATGAATGTTCACATATTCAGTATCCAGGTGACTAGGGTTGCCAAGTCCCTCCGAGCAGCCGGTGGAGGATGGGTGTGTGTGCTTATTGAGAGTAGGAAGGAACACCCAACATTTCAGTGACGTGCCTATGTGCCCTAAAAGTGACATAGGCAGGCTGGGGGGTGATGCTCTGGTTTTGGGGCAAAATTCAGCTCTATGGTAGAAATAGCTTATACCATAGAGTTTTGCCCAAAAATCAGAGCATTGCCTTCAACATCCTTGACACTCCTACCTCACTTCCGGATCATGTAAGCATGTTACTGAAATGCTGGACATTCCTCCCTTTTTTTGGGGGGGGGGGGATAACTGGCCAGTGGTGGAGAGGTGGAAGCTGGCAGCTGGAGACCCCTCACCACCACAGGTGAGTCAGGGACCTCCAGAATAATAGTGCAGCAGAAAAAAAAAACACAAGAAAAATGTTCCAGCCCACACAGGGTAGCACTTACACTATAGTCTTAACCTAAATGACTGCTTAGGTCATTTTGCAACAAGCTTATTAGCAGCCTGATCCCAAGCAGTTTGTCATTCTTGATATTATTGATTTCCATGGGCATAGGCACACTTAACTCTGTAGAGGATCAGTTATGCAAGGACAGTATGAAATCTCTTTCCTTGGAGATTATTTTTAGATGCGTCTGAAGATGTATGAACATTTTGTCTGCATATGCTTGCTTAACAGCTAAGACAATGACTTCTTGATACATATACTGGGAAAAATAAACTCCTGTGACTAGTATATAATATTATTTATTTATTTTTCTATTTAGTATCCTACCTTCCCACCTGATTAAAATCCAATGTCTGTCTCTCTCTTTTTCAAACTCAGAACCAACAATTATAAACTAATTCTCTATGAGTTTGGTTTTAAGTAATATTGTGGCCTCTCTTGAACGTCATTCATTCATTAATAAATATTAGGATAAAATCTATTAACCCATTGCAGAAAATAAACATCTACCTACACAGAAATAGCAGAAACCAAAAGCATTCACTCAAATCTTAATGGAAATAGTAATTTATTACTAGAAGTTACTGTTTGGATTAGCAACTAACTATGCCATCCTAAGCAGTGTAGTGTAAACTGCATACTTACACACTTAATGCATGAAAATGAACCCCCTCGAAAGTCAGCCTTCACAATATGCTCCTCAGGAGCTGATAGACGGCTTCCCTACCCCAAGCTACATATTTCAACCTTAAGCTTCATATCTAATGGGACAGTGGGGCTAGCATAGTTGGAAGTAATGTATCCATTTGCAGAGACAAATGGATTTTGCAGAGACATATTGCAGAGACATATTTATAAGTAAGTCAGGTACATTACTTAGGTAAACCTAACACTGTGATAGCTGGATAACAAATGGCTTTGGGACTTCAGTGCACCATTGATGCATAGCATTGCATAAAAAGAAATTTCAAATGTAAGAGCATCACAGATGGATAATGAAAAAAAGTGAAAACCCACCATATTCTGGGACTTGTCCAGTTCCACGTTTCAATAGCAGCCGCACTCTCCTGCCACCAGATTTGATTAGCTCTATTGCTCTGGTGTGTGTCATATCTCTTGTGCTTTCCCCATTAATTTCAATTATTTGATCCCCCACCTGCAAGAGAGAAAAAAAATATGCCATATAAGTCAAAGCTGAATGGAGCATTTAATGTCACACATAGAGACACATACATACATGCAATTCCACATAATATTCTTTTTGATGGTTCTGGATTTCACTGTATACACCAACATAACATTTCTTCCTGACTGGGGCACAGATGGTCACTCTTGGGTCCTCTCTGCACCTCCTCTGAGCCTTAAGTCATCCTTTTAGCCCTGGCTGCATTACTTGTACAGACACTCACAGAGGGAAGAGATGGAGACATTTCTGAAGGCATTCAACACATTGACCCATGTCTATTTAGTGGTGCTCTTGTACAATTGTACTACTGTATCCTGCCTACAGTCCAGTACTAGAACGTGGCCAACCCAGTCCAGATTGTAGGGCTGTTAATGGCATTTAAGTTCATACTTTTAAGTTCTTTCTTCACATTTACATAGCGAAGACAGTTAATTCAATCACCCCATCCATCAGTCATTTTTATTAAGTCCTTTTGTTTTCAGTGAAGGAAACTTCCTCCTAATGGAATCAATGAACACCAAATGTGCTTAACTTTACCTGGAAGGATCATGCTGTGATCTGATTTTTTTATGAATAACTAGCCTGATACCCTTGCTTTGCTATGGTATTTAAGTTTTGTAAATCCAGTTATAATACTGATGATGTGAAGTTTGAAAGGTAGTGTAAAGATGAAGTGAGACATACGTACTGTTTCCCCCCCCTCTACTGAAGGTCCCCTCTGTAGACCACAGTGTTGGTTCTGTCCTCAGGTGCTAGGATCACTATGCTGCTTGGTGAGCTCACTCTGGAGCACGCTCCTAGAAAGGTCCTTTACTATTTCCCCATGAACATTCATAAACTCAATTGCCATGCTGGCTGTTATGAGAAATGTCTATTCAGTAGTCTTGAATTACTGATTTCTGTAACTGTCCTCAACTGTCTGCAGTCTCTTTTAACTGTGTTTTTACTTCAGTACATTGAGATCCACAGTTAAGCAATCAGACGGAGGTGGGTGCAAGCAGGCAGGTTTTACCTCAGAACTCCCAGCTACACAGTTGACCAATGGGGGGGGGGGGAGGCAGCAGCCTGCCAGGCACATGGAAAACAATTGGTTGAACATATTTTGCCCCCTTTTCCCCCCTTAGGGGTTGTGTTTCTCAGAAATCTCTTTGTAATGGAGGTTGACATAGTTGAGGGAATGCACTCCCCTTATTTTGGGTTTCTTGGTGCAGGGGTTTGGCCTGGACATTGAATTTTTCTTTGGGGGGGGTGCAGGGCATACTTTTTTTCTTTTTACAAAAATGCTTCTCATTTATGTTACATTTAAAAAGTCAGACATAACTACATATTCATAACAATATCCAAGCAATCAGATATTAAGCAAGTCCATATGAACCGATTTTTTAGAACCCATAATTATGAGAAGTTAAATAAATACAGGAAACCACTTTTCTACAAATTTGGGATATATTTCCATAGTGGGTGGGAGTGTGGCTAAAGCCATTGGGAAGGCTGGGACAGCTGCATCACTAAGGTGATCCTGCTGGGGTGGCCCCCCTGATAGATTAAAGTACCCTGGCCCTGAACCTACACCTGACAAATAACTGCCTGTTTGGTGTAGGGGGGGGGCATTTAAAGGCATCAGGGAATCTGGGCCAGCAGCAATGCTAAGGCAATCCTGCTGAGCAATCCTCCCAATGGGGTTTCCATGCCCCTTCCAACCCTTGAGGAAGAGTAGTGTGTAGAGGCATCAGGGAGGCTGGGCCAGTAGGACTGCTAAGCTGATGGTGCTTGAGCAGCCTCCCTGATGGCTTTCAATGCTCTGCCTCTGCTCCTTCACCTGATAGACAACCACCTGTCAGGTGGAGGAGGGGTGGCTGGGAGTGTGTCTAAAGCCATTGGGGAGGCTGGCTGAACAGCACTGCTAAGGTGTTTCTGCTCAGACAGCCTCCCTGATGGATTAAAGCACCCTGGACCAGCTCCTACACCTGAGAGACACTTGCCTGTCTGGTGTTGGGAGGGGGAGTGTGTTTAAAGGCATCAGGGAGGCTGGGCCAGCAGCAGCACTAAGGCAATCCTGCTGAGCAAACCTCCCCTACGGTTGTAAGCATTGCACCCCCTCTCCTACACCTACAAGGCAGCTGCCTGTCCAGTGTAGGAGGGGGAGGGGTATTGCAAGCAATGTTCCCTCTAAGCTGTGGAGTCTTGTGAGCAAAAATTCTATTTTGTGAGCTACTGGCATTAAAGTTGTGAGCAAGCAATTTGGCTACTGCATAAATTAGTTTGCTCTGGAGCCATCCTTCCTGAGTCAAGACAAAAATGTGTGAGCAGGAGGCTAAAAACTGTGAACTAGCTCACATTAATTCAGCTTAGAGGGAACACTGATTGCAAGCCATTGTGGAGGCTGGGCTGGCAGGGTGGACTCCTGGTGACTTTAAGCACCCTACACCCACTGCTGCACCTGACAGACAGTTGCCTGTCAGGTGTAGGAGGTGGGGAGAGCATGTTTGAAGTGATTGGGGAGGCTGGGCCAGCAGCTTTGCTGCACCTCACAGGTGGTTGGCCATTCCTGATTTCCTCAACTGTCATTAGCTCTCTGCTGTCTACTGTAACTGGGTTGTGTTTTTTTTACCTCAGAACACTGAGCTGTGCAGCTGACAAATCAGAGAGTGGGGGGTGCAAGGAGGCAGCAGTCTGGCAGCCACATAGGAAACAATGGAGGGAGCACATTTTACCCCTTTTGACCCCCTTAGGGGTTGAATTTATAAAAATCCCTTCTTAGTGAGCATCTATGTTATGGTAGGAATGCTCTCCCTGAATTCTTTGTTTCTAGGTCCAGGGGTTTGGTCTAGGCATTGGTTTTATGGTGAGGGGACTTTCTTACATGTGTTTTGCTCCCTCTGGGACTACTAGAGAGAGCAAAACACACGCGGGGGGAGGAACCCTGAAGCAAATTGTCTGCGTAACGCCACTGCAAGTTCCATTTCTGGGTGTAATGGAATTCAGGAAACTGGGATTTGGTTAGTTATTTATTGCATGTTTATTCCACCTTTCTTTCATCAGGTAACTTAAGTCAACATAGAGGAATTATTCCCTAAACCTCACAGCTCTCTTTACTGATGATTTGGGGTTATCATCCACCAGTGTGATTGTATGTATACTCACTCAAAGAAGAATTGTATCAACAGTACAACAGCTGGCTTGTCAATACTTTTCAGCTCAAGAAAATGGCAATTAACATTTGCCGGAACATTTGCCTGCCACAGCACACAATGGCATACAACCAAGTTGAATTGTTTGAACAAGACACAGAGAATGGGACACACAGCTGACCTGCTTTGCACAATACTTCTCTGCACAGAAAGTATTGTTAACATGGAAGCCATCTGGCTGCTGACCAGAGGCACACAATTTTTATAGTGAAACTGTGAAACAGAGTCTAGGGAAGTGCAGTTATTGAAAAAATTACAACAACAGCACAGAAGCCACACAAATACTTTGCTTCCATGTGCTGATCCTGCACCCCATGACCTCCTTCAACAGAAACAGCTTTTGTCTAGTTTGTGGCCTTTTTTGCTGAACAATTGGAAACCAAGTCTGAATCTATTACCTATTTATATAGTGAAATATTCCTACCCTGCCTGTCTCACCACACACAGTGGCTCAGTGCCTCTCACAAAACAGTGCTAGCCATACTATACAAAGCAATTAGAATATAATAATAACAATTCAAAGACAGACAAGCAAGCCAATTCCCCCCAAACACTACCAGTAGTAATGGCCCCTGTACAATACTCCATTTGAAGCCCTTTTAAGTAAAAGGCTATACAATGCCTGCAAAACTGTGCTTGTGAAGAAGTCCTCCTATTCTCCTCCAGGAGGCTGTTTTAAAGAGCTCAAGCTACAATGGAAAAAGACTGGTTTCAAGTTGTAGTAGATTCAGATTTAAGAGATAGTACAACCAGAGGCTAGCCTGTCAGATCTTGGAAGCTAAGCCAGGTCAATCTATGTTAGTACTTGATGGGAGATGACCAAGGAAACAAAGGGTGCTATGCAGAGGCAGGCAATAGCAAACCACTTCTTTTGGTCTCTTGCCTTGGAAACTGTATGGGGTCTCCATAAATTGGCTGCAACTTGATGGCACTTTCCACCTCTACAGTCAGAGGACAGTGCTGAGTAGGTCTATTCCAGTCCATTCCAGAAGAGACTGTCCTTCAGTTATGAGGGTCCCAGCTGGCCAAACACAACTGAAGTCACTGAAAATGCCAGCATTACAAATGTAGAGCTGAACAGGGATTTGAGCTTGGGTCTCTCAGATCTTAGTCCAATATTCTAACATTTACACCACAAACTGAATGCTAAACAGAGCCACCATGGTGTAGGTGTGATGTCTATCAGTCTAGGATCTGGAAGACCCAGATCTGAATCCTCAGTCTGCAATGGAGGCTTGCTGGGTGACCTTGGGCCAGTTACAATCTCAATCTAATCTACCACACAGGAGTGTTGTGAGGATAAAATGGAGGGAAGGAGAACAATGTTAAGCCACTTTGGATCCCCAAATACCTAAATAATAACAAGAGGTTTGGGCACTGTGAGAGCCAAGGATCTTAGAAGATTTATATAGTAGCTTTGAAAATTATCTGGATGCTGGAGGAAAAAAATGTGCCAGACAGCTCTGTTTCTTGTTCTGTACAAACTGGGCATTGAATAATATGCAAAGTAACAGAATCAACAACAACAATCATAAACAATCATAGGCATAATCATATGAAAGAATAATATGCAAAGTAACAATCAAATGTCTCTGGAGAAATGAGAATCCTGATCATACACCAACATTTATAATTGGCTATTTTTCTCTATGCAACTATGTTTTTTAATTATTCTCTTATTACACTTAGGAAAGTGGTGGAACATATCTCTTCAGAAGAACTGTCATTTCAGCTCATTAATTCAGATTCTCCAACCATGTGCTCGAGCAAGTGAGCTATGAAATTGGGCAGCCCGCTTTGTGACAATAATGAGGAGATAATATTCCTGGGGAACATTTAAGGGACATTATTATTGATAGGTAATTACAAATAAATGTGTAAAACCTTTAAAACCTAGTAAAATAAGGAGACTCCAATGTATACACATACCTTTTTGAATTACTTCCATTTGGTTAAGTACACGGACTCTAATCTGGGAGAACCGGGTTTGATTCCCCACTTCTTCAGTTGCAACTGTTGGTGTGACCTTGGGTCAGTCACAAGCTCTGGCACAGCTGTTCTTGAAAAAGAGCAGTTTCTGTCAGAGTTCTTTCAACCGCACCTACCTCACAGGGTGTCTGTTGTGGGGAGGGGAAGGGAAAGGAGTTTATAAGCTGCTCTGAGACTCCCTTGGGTAGTGAAGGGTGGGGTATAAATCCAATCTCTTCTTCTTCTTCTATAATTGGCAAATCATGAATGTCTCTTTTATCATATTTCTCCAAATAAGATTGGGAAATGTCTATTGATTTCTTGAGACATATCTTGTCTTCCCAAATGAGCTCCTATTGATCCTGTAAAATGCTACATTCCTGGCTTCCCCAAAGGCACTTCTACTCATGAGCTTTCCAAAGTTTTGGTGCTGCAGCTCTTCATAAGAAGTCTGGAAAGAATTCTTATGATAAATGGGTACATCTCCCAGGAAGATCCTGCACTGGCATTGTACACCTGATTAGGCAACTAGCATGTTTGTTTGGTGGTCTTGCTATTCTCATTGTGTCATTTTATTCCTTCACTAATTGTGTGAGTAAGAACCCTGCAAATCAGCACTGATGGATGGCCTAATGTGTAGATACTGGAAAGGACGGGCATGTGTCTAGTTGCCCTCACAAAAGGGTTTTGTTTGTTTGTTTGTTTTGTTTTTTAAGGAGTACAAATGGCACAGAAGGCTGGGGCAGGGATTGAGCCCATTGGCTGTAGGTTTACTCCTACAGGGGAAATAAGGTGTTACAGGAGCTAAAAGAGGCACAAACAAGATGAAATACTGAAAGTACTGTGTCTGGAGCTCCAAGTACTTTTCAATTTTTTCAATTTATTTATTTACAGAATTGATATTCTGCCTTTCTGGCCAATCAGGGCTACAGTTAAAAGCAAAACACTTTAATGCAATCATACCATCAATTGAAAACAAAAAGTAAAATACATCTATAAAAACATAGACTCAGAAATTAAAACATAGAACAGGTAATTGAAAGAATGCCAGTGTCAGGTAGCCCTGCCATGATGGATGGAGGGGAGGGGAGGTTGGCTCTGGGCGCCTTAGTGGCGTGACAGGCGGGAGGTTGGAATCTGGGGAGTTGTTGATTTACGCTTAGGGTGTGAGAAAGGAATGTAGCTCTGGTTACCCCTATCTCCTGCAGACGGGACATTCTGACCTTGAGGAATCAAGCTGCGAGCTTTCTTATCGCTTTCAAAGCTGCAGCTTTGCTGTTATTAATGGGGGCGTTGGGAACTTCATTAGCGTAGTAACTTTCGATTCCCAATCGCATGGTATTCTGTGACTAGGAGAAGGGGGGGTCCCCATTCACCCCCTTGCCCTGTATAACTGCTTGCTTTCTGTAACCAAGTCATTCTGAACAATGTACCTGCTTCAGTGCACCTTTCTCTTGCAGCTTTAAAATAAATACTATCCTTGTTTGCATCACAAGGCCTGGTGTTTTGCTGACTAAGTTAGGACTCCTGACAGTTTGTTCAGAATCCTCATCAACTTTCGGGACTGGTCGTAAACCCGCAACTCCACAATGAGTGACGGTGAAGAAGACACTCTCCCGATTGAAGAAGAAAAGGAGAAAAGGCCTCCAGGGAAAGACGTACCCAAGGAGACCCCTGACACATATGTGCCGAGACAATGGGGTGGGGAGTACGACTTTGGAGGGCCTTACGGAGACCCATATGGGGCAGCCTATGGAGGGGTGACCCACCGAGTTGGGCGCAGACGAGACTGGGTGAAACCCTTAGCTGAGACCCACGAAGCGTGGTTCGGGACCCCGAGAGCCTCCATGGGAGCTAGTCACCCCGAGAGGTCGGTCCGAAAGCTCATCATAGCAGAAGCCCCGGAGGACACCGGTCGAGACACCGAGAGCCGCGAGGGTGCCGTGGTGAGAAGGAGGTGGAGTGGGGAGCCGAGCCAAGACCGCCTGATGCGCTTCCTGGACGAATCCCTTGCACGCATCCCACAGATGATCGCGGAAGGGATACGAGAAGAGCGTGAGCGGCAGAGACGTGAGGAACCACCAGACCGCGTTCCTCCCGACCAGCGCCCGGCGCCGGACCAAGACCAAGGGAACGTACCAGCCGGCCCGCCAGACCAACCAGCGGGGCCAGGACCTGGGCAACCACCTCCTCGCCCTTGGGGGTTCTTGCCATCTAAGCCGGCAGAACTCCTGGATGCTGATTTCGATGGAGACCCCGAAAAATTCCCGTTCTTCCTGGTGAGAGCCAAGAGGTTTATCGAAACCTGGGGTCACCTTTTCCAACGAGAAGAACGCATGGTCGATGTCATAGCAGCCCACTTGAAGGGAGCGGCCGCAGACTGGTATGTGGGACTCCACCAAGATGACGGGCGTGAGCTGAGAGAGATCGATTCTTTCATGTGGGCCATGAAAGAGCAATTCGAAGATGTGCACTCTACTAAAGCTGCCAAGGCAATGATCCGAAGCCTCAAACAAGGCGCAAGGTCGGTGAGAGACTACACCTCGGAGTTCCGCAGATGTGCCGCTAAACTCCGAGGGGAAGGGAACCTAGTAGACTTCTACAAGTGGGGGCTCAACGCGGAGATCCGCCGAGAAGTCACCAGGAACCAAGACCCGAACACCCTCACGGGATGGATTCAAGCCGCCATCACGATGGAGAACCGGCTGAAGACCATCAAACTGGATGACGCCGCAGCGATGGCTAACAGGGGTCCCGCGCCTGCAGCGAAGGGGAAACCCCTTGCCCCGAATCCGAAGCCGAGAGACGGTACCAGGGAACTCCGGATGAAGCAAGGTCTTTGCCTCAAATGCGGAGAAGGAGGTCATTTCGCCGCGAACTGCCCAACGTCTTCTGCACCGGCCGGGGCGCAAAAAGGAGTCAAGAAGAAATTTGACACATCTACACCGAAACAGGTGGCGAAACCGAAGGGGGCGAAAGCCTTGCAAGCTAAACCGCTCAGCGAGGCATCCGACTCATCCGATGGCGAGACCATGCCGCAGGGAAACGAGCCGGACCTGCTGTAAACAGCGCTGAACAGCAGGTCCCACACTCCCAGGCGCAAAACTCGGTGAGCATCCCCCCCGAGTACCACGACCTGGCCCCTGTGTTTGGGGAGGAGGAGGCCGATGAATTACCCCCCCACAGAAACTCAGACTGTGCAATCGAAATTTTGCCCAACCAAAAGTTGCCGAAGGGAAAACTGTATTCTATGAGCCCTTCGGAAAAAGTGGAACTGCGAAAGTTCATTGACAAAAACCTCAGTAGGGGTTTTATACGGCCAGCATCCTCCCCATTTGCGGCTCCGGTGCTTTTCCGGAAAAAAAAGGACGGGGGGTTGCGGCTGTGCACTGACTATCGTGGTTTGAATGCAGTGTCCAACACCAACGCTTACCCCATGCCCCTCATAAAAGACTTGTTGGCGGCAGTGGCTGGGGGGAGAATCTTCTCGAAGTTAGACCTCCGAGATGCCTATTTCAGAGTCCGAATTCGGGAGGGGGATGAATTTAAGACGGCGTTCAACACCCCCCTGGGCCAGTTTGAATATCTGGTCATGCCATTCGGACTCCAAGGGGCCCCGGGGGTCTTCATGAACTTAATTAATGAGGTGTTGCATAAATATTTGTTCAAGGGGGTCCTTGTTTACCTTGATGACATTCTTTTATATTCCCCCGACCTCAAATCTCATGTGAAACTGGTGCGGGAAGTACTACAAACGTTGCACAAGCATAAACTGTTTGCCAAACTGTCTAAGTGTGAATTTCACAAAACGGAGATCCCTTTTTTGGGCTACCGCATATCTCAAAAGGGAATTGAGATGGACCCTGACAAGATTAAGGATGTAGTAGGGTGGGAGGCCCCCAAAACGCGAAGGCAACTCCAAGGTTTCCTCGGATTCACGAACTTTTATAGATCGTTCCTATCAAACTTTGCCCAGGTGGCTCTCCCCTTGACTGACTTATTGAAAACCAAAGGAAAGCCACCCGAATGCACTCAACCTGGAGCTAAATTAGAATGGTCACCGGAGTGCCAACGGGCTTTTGAAAAATTGAAAACCCTTTTTACGTCTGAACCGGTCTTAGCCCACCCTAATGAACTTAAGAAATTCATTGTTCAAGTTGACGCTTCAGACGTTGCCATGGGGGGGCGATCCTCCAAGAGGGGGAGGATGGGAAACTGCACCCCCTTGCCTATGTTTCAAAGAAATTTAATGATACTGAACGGAATTGGTCGGTGTGGGAGAAAGAAGCGGGATCGATCCGTTTGGCGCTGGCTACTTGGCGCCATTGGCTTGAGGGGGCGCGTGTCCCGTTCGAGGTCTGGACTGATCACAAAAACCTCGAGCTGCTCCGCTCCCCCGTTCCTTGAACGCCAAACAGCTCCGCTGGGCTGATTTCTTCTCGAAGTTTAACTTTACACTGCACCACTTCCCGGGGACGTCAAACTCGCTGGCTGATGCGCTGTCCCGCCTCCCGCAACACGACAGTAAGAGGGAGGAGATTCATGACTCGATTTTCACGCCCTCCCAATTGGGAGGGGCGGTTACCACTCGGAGGCAGGCCAAACTCTCCCCCCCCTCGACAGACCCTCCTCCCAAGGACTGGGCGGTGAAATTCTCTACAGCTATGACGGATGCGGATAGGGAGGAGGTGGAGGGGGAAGAAGGAATATTCCGTGATGCGCACGGCTGCTGGACTAAGAACAATAAACTCTTTGTCCCACGGTCCCTCAGGGGGAGGTGATGGGGTGGGCGCACGGGTCGAAACTGGCTGGACACACAGGGTTTGTGAAATCTCTCCAGCTCCTACAAAGACAGTTTTGGTGGCCGGGGCTAAGAAAAGACATTTCCCTCTTCACGTCTGGGTGTCAAACGTGCTTGATGAGTAAGCCTCGGCCCGGCAACCCCCCGGTGCGTTGCAACCCCTCCCCACGCCGGCTCGGCCATGGGAAGTGATCTCTATGGACTTTATTACGGACCTACCCCTAGCGGGGGGAAACTGTCATATGGGTGATAGTGGACCTGTTTACCAAACAGGCTCATTTCGTTCCGTTTTCCTCTATCCCCTCTGCCAAGAAACTAGCCTCTGCGTTTTTGCAACACGTAGTGAGGCTCCACACTTTACCTGCTAAGGTGATCTCGGATAGGGGGGTGCAATTCGTTTCACGATTCTGGAGTGAACTTATGTCACTGCTTGGGGTGGAGAGGGGGTTAGCAGTGCATATCATCCTGAATCCGATGGGCAGACCGAACGTGTCAATCAAACTTTGGAACAATATTTGCGGTGTTTTTCCAACTTTCAGCAGGACGACTGGCATTCTCTTTTGCCTTTAGCTGAGTTCTGTTACAATAATACTCAGCACTCGTCGACCGGAATGTCCCCATTTAAAGCGGTACATGGATATGACGCCCCGCCGCTGCCATTTTTGACTTCTCCCGATCTCCCGGCGGGAGACGCTGGAGACTGGTGCAAACACTTACAAAGGGTGTGGGGTTCGTTAGCCAAGACTCTAGAGGAGGCCAAGGCAGCTTACAAACTCCAGGCCGACAAGAAACGTAATCTTGCCTGGATCCCTAAATGTGGGGAGTTTGCCTATTTATCCACGCAACACTTGCGTCGTATTCAGCCGAGTCGCAAGCTCGGTTGGAAATTTATCGGTCCCTTTGAGATTGTGAGAGTGATTAACAATGTAACTGTTGAACTTGCTTTGCCCAAATCCCTAAAGTCTGTTCATCCTGTTTTCCATGTATGGCTTCTACGCCAGGCGCCTGAGGAGAACAAATGGAGACCACAACGACCGACCCCACCTCCGCTGCTGGTGGGGGGGAACCTCACTACGAAGTATCGCAAATCTTGGACTCTAAGATCTCTCGCAATCGCTTGTTTTATCTGGTTGAATGGATTGACTTTGGGCCGGAACAGAGGGAGTGGGTGCGGGCGGAAAATGTTCTGGCCCCCCGGCTTATTCGGGCGTTCCACAAGTTGTACCCCCATAAACCAAAGGGGTAGGCTTATTTTCGAGGGGGCTGCATGTCAGGTAGCCCTGCCATGATGGATGGAGGGGAGGGGAGGTTGGCTCTGGGCGCCTTAGTGGCGTGACAGGCGGGAGGTTGGAATCTGGGGAGTTGTTGATTTACGCTTAGGGTGTGAGAAAGGAATGTAGCTCTGGTTACCCCTATCTCCTGCAGACGGGACATTCTGACCTTGAGGAATCAAGCTGCGAGCTTTCTTATCGCTTTCAAAGCTGCAGCTTTGCTGTTATTAATGGGGGCGTTGGGAACTTCATTAGCGTAGTAACTTTCGATTCCCAATCGCATGGTATTCTGTGACTAGGAGAAGGGGGGGTCCCCATTCACCCCCTTGCCCTGTATAACTGCTTGCTTTCTGTAACCAAGTCATTCTGAACAATGTACCTGCTTCAGTGCACCTTTCTCTTGCAGCTTTAAAATAAATACTATCCTTGTTTGCATCACAAGGCCTGGTGTTTTGCTGACTAAGTTAGGACTCCTGACAGCCAGATGAAACAAAACAAACAAAAACCTTCACTTACTTCACTTATCAGACACTCAGTGGCCTGAACTGAATTGGGACCAGGACCTATAATAGCCCCAGCGAACTATTTGCTCTGGAACAGCATCCCCCCCAAGGCCTTTTCAGCCAGAGAACACATGGGGAGGCTTAATGCCTGCTTACATGAGCTGCCCAAAAGACAAATAAGAGGGACGCGGAGGCAGGCAGTGGCAAACCCCCCTCTGAACATCTCCTGCCATGAAAACCCTACTTGACTTGACAGCAATTTTTTTTTAATTAAAAACTAAGGCAAGCCTGAACTCTCCCTAGAAGATAAAACGACCAAACTGTGGCTATCATATTTGGTCACAGTATGAGAAGACAAGACTCACTGGGAAAAGACAGTAATGCTAGGAAAAGTAGAAGGCAGCAGGAAAAGAGGGAGACCCAACATGAGATGGATTGAGTCAATCATAGAACCTGCAGCCCTCATTTTACAAGACCTGAGCTAGGCTGTTAATGATAGGACATTTTGGAGGTCATCAGTTCATAGGGTCACCATGATTTGGAAGTGACTTGACAGCACTTACATACACACCCTCATGCTATGTTCCCAGTCTGATTTAGGCCCCTGTATGCCTGATCTGAGAATTTAAAAAATGACAGGGAGATCCAGACACAGAACTCACAACGTCTTGGCTTGTTTGCCCCAGGGATGGCAAAACAACATGGAAGGAAAAGGTGCCCTCCTGCAGTCAGGCCCAAAATATGATTTCAGTGATCCATGAGTGCTATTGATTCATTAAAAATACAGAAGATGTGCTGTCTGTGGATTTTCTGGCATCACATCTACTTTGAGCCTTAACTTGAGGCTAAAACACACACTTGTGTGCAATGTTCCCTCTAAGCTGTGGAGTCCTGTGAGCAAAAATTCTACTTTGTGAGCTACTGGCATTAAAGCTGTGAGCGAGCGATTTGGCTGCTGCATAAATTGGTTTGCTCTGGAGCCATCCTTCCTGAGCTAAGACAAAAATGTGTGAGTTGGAGGCTAAAAATCTGTGAGCTAGCTCACACTAACTCAGCTTAGAGGGAACATTGCTTGTGTGTACACACATGCCAATGGCTAGAGAGAGAAGGTAAAAACAGATGAGACCCCTTTGTGTGGAATATTTTGCTGTTTGTACATGTAGTAAACATGCATACCTTCATTCATGCAACTTTTATGCTCATCCTGTGTAGGAAAAAAATTAATAAGCCATCCTAAGATCAGGGCAGAAAGCTAGAAACAGAGATAACATCAATCAATTGGGATAGGAAGAAATGTGCAGGAAAAGATGGATTTGGAATGAGGTCAGATGAAAGAGCAGATTATTAATTGGAGCATGTGATATCTTGCAATAAATATTGGTTTCTAGATGGGTTTAGTGGATTAGTAAATATTTTCTGTTTATGTGCATGGCTATTTTTTGAAGTTTCAAAGCAATTACTGTAGCCTAACTTGAAGCCCAGTGCTTCTGAGTGCCCATTGGAGATTTGATTGGCTGTGCAGATTTTTTAAAATGTTGCTTTGGCAGCAGCTGCCACCACACCACAAGGATCTACACTATGCTACAGAAGTTAAGTTGTGATAATAATTTAAGTTCTTGGGAATTGCACTGGTATCTTAACAGAATTTTTGCTGTACCAAGCAACACCGTCTTCTGGATCTTAGCTGGTGTTATTTGTTCAATGCCCTGAATGCCCAGGGTTTTGTTGTTGTTTTTTTGAGATGCTAGGAACTGTTCCAATGACAGCTGGCACAATGGTTACCTTCTTCTCCCAGAGGTGCTCTAACTCCTTTTGGAGATCTTGTTCATGACCTTCTCCTGTTTCTTGGTATTCTGTGGTCTTCAGTTTCTTCATTAGATCTCCCATCTCTTTAAAACTATCTGAATACCACCTATACTAGGCCCCAATTTGGACAGGGATATTACCGTTTCCCACACAAACATTTCCTGACATAAATTGCCCCCCCTCATAAGGTTATTTATCCCAGGAGGGAAAACAGAAAACTTCTATAGAGGAATGGGTTAACATTCCTCTTGCCTGGTGTAAGCAATCCCAATACAAATCTTCTGGCAAAATGGCCTTCTTCTGTGTTGGCTGCTATTTAGAAAAACAAAGATGGGAAATCTGATCATAGATCTCCTCTAGTTAGCCTGCCATCAGCACGGACAATGGAACTGGGGTCACTGCACTGTCTCCCTGACTATATCACTTCTCCCAAGACTGAACAAGATGGAGGAGGCTTCTGCCAGTGGGGTTTGCTATGCTTGTACCAGTGTCTACAGTGAATTAGGAGGTATCCACAATACACACAGTATTAATCACAACAACAGATAGGAATGAAAAGGGGAGGGAAAGTTCTGCCTTAAGGAAAGGCATCTGGACTACTTTTGAAAACTGCTGGATGTGCACATTTTGCAATAAAAACAGAACATTGGAAAAAGCCCTTTGAACTAAATTATTCTTCCCTAACTGATACCATGGAAATCTCTGAAAGGTAACAGCAATTCTTTTGCTATAGGGAAAGCAGACAGGCTAATTATCCTTTTATATATTTGCCCTCAAGTGATGTTTGAGCATCCACTTAATCATGCTGTTAATACCTCAACAAAAATTTATTTATTATTATTTATTTATTAAATTAGAATTTTTTTTGACTGCCCTTCCCTGCTTGCGCAGGGCTCAGGATGGTTCACAACAATTTGGTTTGTTACAATGTAAAATAAGTTAAAACCATAAAATACAATATTTAAAACATTCAGAAACATTTAAACATTTTTAAAAAGATGGCAGTGCTATCATTCAGTCATGGAGGGTGGAGTGCCAGGCAGATGTAAAGAACCGTCGCTGGCCTCAACCAAAGGCCTGGCAGAACATCTCTGTCTTACATACCCTGCAAAACTTTAATAGATCAGACAGGGCATGGATGTCACTCAGCAGAGAGTTCCACCAGGCTGGGGCTAGGGTGGAAAAGCCCCTGGCACTGGTTGAGGCCAGCTGGATATCTTTTGGGCTGCAGACCATGAGAAGGTTCTTATCCACTGTTCTTAATGCCCTTCAGGGGACATACCGGGAGAGGCGGTTCCAAAGGTAGGTAGGTCCCTAACTATTAAGGTAAGCACCAAAACCTTGACTCTGATCCAGTGCTCCAGCAGCAACCAATGCAGTTCATGCAGCACTTGATGTATATGTGCCCACTGTTGGGGTCCCTGTAAGGACATGCACTGCCACATTTTGTACCAGTTGGAATTTTTGGGTCAGTTTCAAGGGTAGCTCTATATAAAACAAGTTACAGTAATCCAGCCTGGAGGTTACAGTTGCATGGATTCCTGTGGCAGGTTCACGGCAAGACTGAAAGGGGGCCAGTTGTCTGACTTGGCACAGTTTGAAAAATGCGCACGAGACAACAGTGGCGATCTGGGCCCACACAGATAAAGCAGGGTCCAGGATCACACACAAAGCCCGACTCCTGATGGTAGGTTCCGGTGTCAGAGGCACTCCGTCAAGGGCTGGGAATTGGCTCCCCAATCTCGAGTCAACCCCTCAGCCACAGTACCTCTGTCTTAGTTGGATTCAGCTTCAACCAGCTTTGCTTCAGTTATTAGAAGAGAGGCTGGGGCAGCATGCCAAATAAACCTAGAGGTTTGTCAGACTAGTCCATCGCTTTTAGCCTAAGTAATCCTCTCTCTACCATATTGTTATCTCTGATAGAGTTACAGAGGTCACTCATATTTCATCTCTGCTTTTAATAAAATTATTCATTAAGAAAAATGGAATTAAACACACTGGACAAAACCATAGTCCAAAAAATTATCTATTCTTCAAATTGAAAGTTTATTTCAATATAAGATTAGTAATAATAAAGCTAAAGCTAAAAATAAAATAAAGAATACAATATAAAATAAGGGACACTGCAACAATGAGCCTTGATTGTGATGGGATGGAGAGATGGTGCCTTCCTCTGACAGGTTATTATTAAGGGTCAGTCAGCCTCTTGTGTATTCCACACACCCAAAGGCAAAATTTAGCTACTTTATTTATTTCCTGGGAGGAATGTCCAAGAAGGAGGGAGCTATAAAGTTGTTCAGATCTTCCTGGTAGAGTTGATAGGATTGG